>CAJGYO010000013.1:59211003-59811003 GCA_904845875.1 Miscanthus lutarioriparius
TGCAGCACTCGGCAAATAGCCTCCGGTAAAAAATCTGTCAACAAAGAATTCTTTGCCGAGTGCCTTTTATCGGGCACTCGGCAAAGTCTTTGCCGAGTGCAATCTCGGCACTCGGCAAAGAAAAGTGACCGTCACGGCGCCGGTTCCGTTAGCACATACTTTGCCGAGTGCCATGGCAGAGGCGCTCGGCAAAGATTTTTTTAATTTTTTTCAAAATTTCTTTGCCGAGCGTCTTGCCGGGGAGGCACTCGGCAAAGATTTTTTTATTTTTTTTTCGTAATTTCTTTGCCGAGTGCCCTGTCAGGGAGGCACTCGGCAAAGATTTTTTTTTAAAAAAAATCTTTGCCGAGTGCCCTAGCCCTGTCACTCGGCAAAGCTAAGTGCCAGGATCAGGGCACTCGGCAAAGAGGCTAATTTTTTTTATTCTATATTCACAAACACAGCATATAAGAGATATATATAACATATGTGACATCACAAACACAATATAGCACATATATATCACATCCATCTCATCACAAAGGCAATACCACATATATATCACATGTCGATCACACAATATCTCACATACACGACATCACAAGTATAATAGGTCCAATATCCATCGAAACAAGTCGATAGTTGATCATAGTGCATCACATGTCTATCAAGCGGTGAAAAAGAGATACAAACTACAGGTGGGGAGGAAACTGAGTGCCTGGTGAAGGAAAAGTGTCGTCGAATGCTTGCGCCTGAGATGGGTTATTCGAACCCGCCGACGGAGGCTGCATAAAGGACAAGAGATTGCATCTGTTAGAGTGGTCACCTAATGAAAGCATTAGTCGAAGCAATTTGGTTTCATACTCACAGGACTAGCTATAACTGGCGGCAGCGGTGGAGCGAACTGTGGCACAGCTACACCATGCATTTGCCCAAAGTTCTGCAGGAACGTCGTAATCTCCGCTAGCTGCTTGGCCTGCCTTTCCCGCTCGGCCTGTCTTTCCCGCTCGGCCTACTCGGTCCTCGCCGCCAGGTCCCGCAGCTCCTGAGCCATCCTCTCATTCTCGGCCTGCAACATTTCAATCGAATGTTTCAGTAATGCAAAGGTAACTAAGTTATTTAAAGATCAATGTACGAAGAGTTAAACGGGACTAACCTAGAGTGCGTCGACCCGCTGCTGTGAAGGGGACGGCCGTTGGCGTATGGCCGGGCCTCCGCTCGGGGTCTGTGCTCGGATCTAGGAGAGGGAGGGAATATCGCTGGGCTCGAGGGTGCCATCGCCAATCCAGTACCGCCCATGCTTCTTGCCTTGTCCGAGCCTCATGACCATCGTCCCATCGATGTCGTCGGTGCTCGGATCCCAGTCTGGCTCATGGACCGACCTTGCCTCCGACGCGTACGAACTGATGCAGGTGTGGACGCTCGGGTTGCTGTAGGACTCGGGTGGGTCATCCGGGGTGAAGGTGACAGCGGACGTCGCCTTACCCTTGCGGGCCAGACCATATGCCATGAAATTGGAGATGGACTAGCCACCATGTGACGCCGACTGCGAGAAAGACAACAAGATGATTAGAAGAAACATGCAGAATGGAGCGTCAGAATACTAAAAATTCACATACCCATGATTGCTTGTACGCGCTGAGGCTGCGGCTGCCTTGATGGTGTGTGGGGCCTATCGCTGCCATATGCCGCTCCCGCCCTGCCTCGTGGTCCTGGATATAACCCTCCGTGAACCACCTATCCACGATCATCACCCAGCAGTCCCGATACGACTCGCACCACCATGGAATCATCTACATGTCATAAGAATTTGAGATGTAAGAAGACCAAATTAAAGCTACTTAATCTCAAAACAAATCAGTATTATTCTTCTTCATTTACCTCAAGGTAATGTTCCCGGGTCAGCGTCCTCTATCTTGCCTGTGTCTTGGTGATCTTCTCACCAAGGTGCGTGGCGTAGTATTTGACGATGCAAGTGAGGCGCTCCTCGTAGTGCATGTCGGTGATTCGTTTCCTAGCACTTTTCACCATCACTTTCTCCGCCCTGTCCTCCTGTCCCTCTTCACATCTGAAAAAAGTCTGCAGACAGACACAATGTATCAATTCATTATGTCAAAAAAAGTCAAATGAATGCGATGTATTGATCAAAGTTGTGCGAGCGAGACTTACCCAGAACTCTCTCCTCACCCGCTCCTGCTTATCTCCACATGTGTCGGGGGCATCTTTGTAGTGGTCCCATGATTTGGCCGGCTCAGTGTTCCCCTTGTGCGTGACAATGCCGGGGTAAAAGTGCCTACACACAAGACCCAGGATGTGGTTGGGGTTGCGTGAGTCACCAGGCGACACAACCAGCCAGTGCCTGCACAAGTCATTAACAAACATTATTAGTTTCTCTGACAATTTTCAACAGGTTATATGAAGTAGCTGTGATAAATTCTAAAGTTACTTACCTGTCCCCCTAGGGGCGGACCATGGAAACTAACCTATCTACGCATCCGCGGGCTATCCAAAAAACGTGGATAATTCGAAATAGATACGGTCGCAGATATGCAAAGATCTGCATACCTCCAAAGATATCTCTTTCGAACGGGAGACGCCTAACTGGGCTACACCGATCTACGACGACAGACAAGCGAAAAAAGAGGTGATTTATACCTAGGGTGTCGGTGAACTCAGGCTAGCGGGGCAGTGGAGAGTCAACGCAGTGGCGAGGCGACGCAGTGCAGGCAGACCCGCGACGCCGATGAAGACGATCGGGGACCTCCGGGTCACCTTCGACAGGTCCTGCTCTACAAACGAAGAAACACGACACTATAAGTTTAAAATTTCGGCAGCACCTCCCCTACACGGGGAGGTTTCCAAAACCTGCAAAAAACAATGGCACGAAGGCCGACAATCACAAACGGCACGAAGGCCGATAAGCACAGCGGCACGAAGGCCGACATCACAACGGCACGAAGGCCGACAAGCGGAGAAAGGGTGGATATACCTTGCCCACGCTCGTAGGCGGTTCGGTGATGGTAGGGGCGTCGGCGGGACGGGCACACGGAGAAGATGGCCGAGGCACCTCCTCCTCCCCTCCACCTCGGCTTCCTCCCCCTCTCCCCCTCTCCCCTTCTCCTCCTCCTTCCTCTCGTCCTCCTCCTTCCTTTTTCTTCTCTTTTTTCCTTCTCCTTCTTCTTCCTTTTCCTTCTCTTTCTTTCTCCTCTTTTTTCTTCCTTCTTCTTCCTTCTTCTCCTCCCTTCTTCTTCTTACTGCTGCTTCCTCCTCCTTCTTCCAAGCCGGCAGCAAGACTAGGGGAGCACGGGGCCGGCGCGTGCAGGGGCGGCAAGACCAGGGGAGCATGTTGAGATGTCTGGCTTTTAGGCATTCGACATCACAACTTGCTCGAAACTTTCTCAATTTTTTACCACGGCCTCCGCATGTGATAACAAGACACCTCGATAAGTTTTGTAATTTTCGGACTTCATTTGGATTTTATATAATTTAAATACACTTTCCCCGCAAGTACCTCGTCATGTTACGCCAACAAGGTGCTCGTAATTTCATGTGAGTTCCTAAATATGGCCTCAACATACGCTAAACATCATGAATACCATTTTTTGAATGACCAAATTCCATTATTGCATGTACCTGCAGTTCAAATTTGGAATATTCGAAAAAATTCAACGAAACAAAAATAATTAAGGAAATATAGTGAAAAAACTCAAAATTGTCCCAAATTTTGCAATGGAGATATAATTACTGTAGCAAGGCCCACAAAAAAATAGGACAAAAAAAAACAAAAAATAATAATTTGCCGAGTGCCACCCTTGGCACTCGACGAAGAAATCTTTGCCGAGCGCCAGGACACGTGGCACTCGGCAAAGAATTTTAAAAAAATATAAAAAATTCTTTGCCGAGCGCCAAACGGCGGGGCGCTCGGCAAAGGCTGACGGCAGGTGGCCGCCATCACGCCGGCCACCTTTGCCGACGGCCAGAATTTGCCGAGCGCCCGACACTCGGCAAATGTTTTTTGCCGACGGCCAATCTTTGCCGAGCGCCCGACACTCGGCAAAGGCAGTTTTTTGCCGACGGCCAATCAGTGCCGACAAATTTGCCAACGGCATTTCTTTGCCGAATGCCACTGGGTCTAGCTCTCGGCAAAGACTACCTTTGCCGAGTGCCAGAATGCACTCGGCAAAGTAGTTCTCTCCGGTAGTGTGCGTGACAGCGAGACAACACGGTCACACTCTGCACGAATCACACGGTCGACACGGGTATTCTACGCAATTGACTGCACGCGAAGCGTGTTTACAAGTTCCCAACAGCCGGTCAAAATGCATATAGCAGATGGTCAACAGCTCGTGTTTTTTTGTTTTTTTTTTTTTAAAACTTCATTCAAGATCTGTTGTCTTTCTTTTCGCAAGTTTTTCTCAGAATTTCTCGCAACTTATTAACATAATATCAACGGATACGGTATATATATATACTGGGTTTTTTTTCCAAAGGTTGAATTTATATTAGGAAGGTTGCATAGTGTAAATGTAAATTGAAGAACATATGAATCAAACCTTCACGGGCTCTCACGCATGCCGGAGTCCTCCACGGGAGCTGTTGCAAGTGCTCCGACAATTCTCTGACCATCTGCTGCACAGAGTGATTGTAAGGTGAAGAATATTTTATTTTTGTTAAGTGGGGGCAATGTTCTAGTTTCCTTGGAAAAGTATTCTAGATTCACGAAAAAATATTTCCCCATCACAAGAAAACATATTATAAGTTTAAGAGAGAATAATATTCTTGGTTTATAGGAGAATAAAAGTTCATATGAATGAATTCCAGAACAAGAGGTAAAATATTCCAAAATTAAGAGAATAATATTCTAGTCCAATATAGTAGGAAGTAAATCAAATTAAAATAGTAATGCAACTAAAATAAATAAAATAATAATGAATGTAAATAATATAAAATGGAAATAAGGGAATGGAAATAATAAAAAACCTAGATTAGAAAAATAGTATTCAATTTTATAGAAATAATATTTTGTGTCCAGGACAATAATATTCGAGTCCATAGGTATAATGTTCAACTTTAATGGAACAATTTTCCACTTTTCTTGAGAAAATCTAAGGTTTAGGTGAATAACAGTCCATGTCATGAGAATAGTATTCCAACCCAAGAGTGGAAAGTAAAATAATGATAAGAAATAGAAATAAACTCTGGTTGCGAGAATAATATTACAGTTATGAGCACAATATTCCATTTTTGAGAGATAATATTCTAGTTTCAAGAAAACCTGATATTCCAAATTAGGAGAATAATAATCTAATCCAAGAATAGTAAAAATAAATGAAACAATAATGTTACTAAAAAGGAAATAATATATGTTATAGATAGAGAAAACAATATTTCAGGTATAGGAGAATATATTCCACATCCAGAGCAACAATATTTGGGCAACGTAGTGAAGTTGCCGCTACTTCTGAAAGCCTAGTTGTAGCTTTATAGAAGGAAATAAATCATGTGCAACCAAAAAACCATGGCCTCACGCAACCCAAGAAGGACAAATAAAAAAAAACGTGTGCCGTCCAAAAATCCAAACATGGCCCAAACATCCGCCACCAAACACACTTCCCATCAATCTCCATGCATTGGGCCATCTTTTTCTTTTTCTGTTGGGCTGACACATAATAAAAAACAGATGCCCATCTTTTTCTGTTTTTTAAGGGTCACATGGCCTCCTTGATGCCTTCTTCTTCTGGCTAGAATATGAGTGCCTCCTATCTCCCTCTGAAACATAAATTTCAGGTGAATGTTATGAGTTTCGCTTTAGGTCACCCACTCAGCACAACATAGCAAGTTCTCTCTTTTGTTTTATGGTAAAAGTAGTGTTTATTATAACTTGAAGTTTATGGTGATTCAATCGTAAAATATATCAGAAAATAACTTAAAAAGGTTTATAATGATATTTCTTATTTCAAAATTAAACTAATAATAAGTGTTTTTCCAAGCAATGAAGATTGTTCGTTCGCTGAAATAATACGGCTCATAAGACAAGTGAACAGGGCATATGTTTCCATGTTTCATATGTGCAACGAATCCAGTCCTAAATAAGATTCCATTACTCCATTAGAGAAGGCACAAACACCCAATTTAATACACGAGAACATCTATTGTTATCCAAATAAATTTTCTGCATTCTACATGGAGAAGAATGGGAAGAACAAAAAAAAACAAAAAGAGGCGTCATATAGACAGCCGCACTTTTTTTTTGAGGGGTATAGACAGCCGCACTTACAATAATAGCCACCTTGCATTGTTTGCCTCTCTCAGCTTGTCGTTGTGGAGTAGCAACGGGATCAGGAGCATCTGCAGCTGTGCCGGACTGTGGACCATCACCGGCAGAACCACCGCACAGGCCAAGCAGGCAGCCGGCACAAGCCCGGACGACGTACTGCAGCAGCGAGCATGGGTGTGCAGGCAGTGCAGCGAATAACCACGACGACACGACGAGGGCGAAGAAGAGGTGTCCGTCTCCACGTCCACCTTTTCTTTTCTGCTTCCTCGTCGTCGCCGTCTTCTCCTCTACCGCCCTTGCCCGTTTCGCTTCTTCTCCATTTTCTCTCTCTTATTGTTCGGGCAAATCGTGCTAGATAAAATGTTGGTGTGCCTACAGCTAGCCTAATCCGTCTATGCCTGCCTCGATGGCATGTAAACTGCAACACTTGGCTGATGGAAAATCGAGGTAATACCGTTGGCTGATTTGTTATGGGAGAAAAACACTATATAACCATTGACCAGGCCAGCTGCCGTAAGACCAAGATGACAGCCAGCTGCATTATATTTCGTGGCGGGCGACCACACCTGCTCCCTATATCTACCTATTCTGTAGCACTACTTCAGCGGTACTTTTTGGTGAACTAACAGTGATTTTTCTCACAACAAATCAGCATAAGTATCAGCATAAGCTAAATTTCAGCAAAACGAACAGGATAACATCAAAAGACCAAGAGTTATTACAGGAAGTTTAACGCAATGATTATCGTTCAAAAGACCAGAGTTATTACAGCACAGGAAGTTTAACGCCACGGTTATCGTCGGCCCTGTTCGCTTCGTTGAAATTTGGCTTATGCTGATACTTATGCTGACACAGTCTAAACATCTCCAACAGGGAATTTTTACATATTTACCATCATGACGATGTGAATGATATAAAAAATACCATGTCAGTGACTCATGTGTCAGTGACACAGTGTAAGATATCATCCGTAATAGTGGTAAATATGTAAATGCCCCGTCAAACAGCCAACACCAGCCAAAGCAACATAACCGGAACAACTTCATGCTAGGACATAGTAGTTTTTCCTTCCTTTAAGGCTTCGTTTGGCTACACATAAATCCACCCCAATCTACGTAGATTAGGGTGGATTTATATGCAGCCAAACAAGCCCTAAAGCGAGAGAAACAGAATTGAATTTGTTTCCAAGCATGAATGGATGAATTGGAAAGACCAAGACGATTAAGCCTTAAAGACGATGCAGACAAACACTAGAACTGAACCATCTCTATGCGCTTGTGCTATTTAGCCGACTTTAATCCGTATAAATTAACCGTGAAATAATATTTTTCTTTCGTGAACCAATCGTACAAATCAACGAGAAGCCGATTAAATACCAGCCGAACAGCGCCGTTCGCTCTCGCTCTCGCTCTCACCTCGTCGATCTCATCCGCGTCAACTGAGCAAGCAGCAGCTAGCAGCAGTCAGCAGCACGGCTGCTGTATCCCAGGATCAGATGGATTAAACTCGCCCACCAAGTCTCACGCCGAGCATATTCAATGCCCAAATCCACGTCCAGGCGTCCAGTCATGCATGGCTATCCAGGGTCTGTTCGACAGGACTAAAAAATACTGTTTTGACTGATTGTTGTGAGAGAAAAATACTATTCTAACAAGACGTGAATAATGATTTTGTGAAGTGGCTGGCCAGCCGACAATCAGCCAACCAGCCAGCCGAACACAGCCCCACTTGATCCTGAGCTCACCACCTAGCTGCCTCACCTGAACCTGTTTGTCCTGTCCTGCTTGCTTACGAATCCCTGCCACAGAAACATTAGCCTAGGTCATCAGTCAGCAACTCCATCAGCATTCGTAGTAATGTGTACTAGTACACGCTAGTCTCACTAGCTCAACTGCAGCGATCGTTACGCGTACTGAATGCTGAGTTGTCTGAACAGGGCAACTGAAAATGGTATGAATTTAAGTTCATTCAAACTGTTGACAGTGGACTGGACATATATGGCTGCACGCTCCTAGCGCATATGACCTGCTCATTTATGAGTTGCAATCTGTGAAGCAATATATATATATATATATATATATATATATATATATATATATATATATATATATATATATATATATATATATATATATATATATATAGCCATGTTTAGTTCCACAAAACTCCTGAAAAATGCACTATACAAAAAAAGATTCCCCGTCACATCAAACTTGTGGTACATGCATGGAGTACTAAATGTAGATAAAATCAAAAACTAATTGCACAGTTTTGTTGTACTTTACGAGTCGAATCTTTTGAGCCTAATTAGTCAATGTTTGGACAATAATTCATAAATACAAACGAAACGCTACAGTAACACATTAATTATTTGGCCACTCCCAAATCCAGGAACTAAACAAAGCCTATATATATATTATACTTGATGAACATTTGGTGAAATCACTGTCTGGCTACTGAACATTTCGTATTCGTAGCTGAACATTGAACTGCTCATATAGGTACTCCCATAATAAACATATGAATGTACAGGAACATCATGGAATCTGGTCTCATGCATCTCATCCAATCCAAGCCCTCGTTTAGTTCGGCCCGAATTCGGCGCCGGCAAAGTACTGTAGCCACAGTAGCATTTCATTTGTATTTGATAACAATTGTCTAAACGTTGACTAATTAGGCTTAAAAGATTCGACTCGCAAAGTACAATCAAACTGTGCAATTAGTTTTTGATTTCGTCAACATTTAGTACTCCATGCATGTACCGCAAGTTTGATGTGACGGGAAATCTTCTTTTTGTATAGTGCCAAAGTTTAGAATTTAGGTAACTAAACACCCCCAAAACAGAAAATGTACAATGCAGCGCGTGATCTAGATAGCTACTTCTACTCTACTACTTGATCGTTTACTTGGCCGATCACTTTCAGTTCAATCCTCGCTTTCTTGTTTCTTGGTCGCCCTAAGAGTAGACGATGTCGACGACGAAGACGACGGCGAAGTAGTGGACGATCATGAGGAGGAGGAACGAGGAGCATTGTGGATGATCCCTCCGTCGCCGCCTCGCCCTTGCTTGGGAGGACCCGGTCGCGCAGGCTTATTCACCTGTGGCTTCGCCGTGCGGCCGCGTTGCCTCGACGAGGCGCCGGAGCGGCTTTTTCTCCCCGCCGAAGCCGCCCGTAGCGCCTCCGACTTATCCTTTGCAGCCGGCGGCGAAGGCACGCAGGCGCCGCTGCTGCCGTCCTGCTGCGCGCCTGTGGCCTTCTCGCCGCCGCGCCCCACCTCCCCGTCTCCCTCTCCCTTTCCGTCGTGGGGATGGGGACAAGTAGCACCAGGAGCGGCGGCGATGGGTGCTCGCGGATACTGCTCGCAGCTGGAGCTGCTGGCGGAGGAAGCAGCAGCAGCTCTCGCCCAACAGCGGTGCGGCTGCTGCAGGATCGAGAACGAGAAGTAGCCGCGCGCCGCCGCCCGGGACGGCGCCGGCGCAAGTGCCAAACGAAGAGGCATGGTAAGCTGGCGTTGCAGGAGGAGGACGCGGGCGGAGGTCATGGCTGCGCCGCGCTGGAGCTAGCTAGTATATCTACGGACAACGGATTTGTTCACGTCAGCTCGGTCGCGTGTGGGCACTGAGGCGAGGAGCAGGCAGCGAGAGAGGGAGGGATGGACGGAGGCAGCAGCCTTGCAGTTGCAGTAATGCAGCTGCCTGAGTTTTGCAGTGCAAGAATATTTGCACCAACTGCAGGACCCCGCCATAGATGATAGATAGATGGTTTGGTGAGCTCATTGATGAAACGATAATAATGCTCACGCGCGGGCATCCTTCCGCCCGGACCGTCTCCCCAACTCCGCACTCGTCCGTCGTGCGGCGCCTGCCCCGCTCCGTCGCGCCGCCGCCACCATCCCCCGCGACCACTGGCGGAGCCTCTTGGAGGCGAAGCTGGGCCGCTACACCCCCCACCCTAAACAAATTTCTGAAGCTAGCTATAATGAAGTTATTTAGCACAAGACTTAAGGCATCAACTCTTCCATAATCCAATCACATCTTTTCTATTTCGCCCCTCTTCGTTTTGCATCACGCTCCGCCGCTGCCCGCGACACACCCCGTCCCCGCGACGCCTTCGTCCCCTGCCCGCGCCATGCCAGTCCTCCGCCGCGCCCAGGCTAGGCAGGAGAGGACGCCGTCGCTGGCCGGCCCCAGGCCAGGCGCAGGCACAGTTGGCCTCTATCAGGTCACACCATCATCCTCGAGCGCCAGCGGGCCGGAACCGGCCATTCCCCGCTTTAAGCTGCATCGTACAAAAGAAGGATAAAAAACGTATGTTGCAAGCCTTATGTTTCTAAGTGTTTGAGATATTTTATAGGTATGTTGCAAATATTTTATATGAATATTACAGAAATAGATCGAGATGTTGCATATATTGCAATAGTGATACACGTACGTTTCAAGCTACTATTCCTAATGTTTCATCTGTTTTTCTAAACGTACGTCGCAAGTGTGTTAATTTGGATATTCCATATATTTCACACGTAGGTTACGAGGGTTTTATTTGGATGCTGCGTATGTTTTACAATAACTTTTCGTGTGTTTTCGGGTATTTTGGCAAGTGTCTCAGAGGCATATTTTAAATGTTACATCTTCTTCGTACATATGTTACATCTAGATGTCCCAAAAAAATAGATTAGGTGTTACAAATGTTGCAATGACACTGGTATCTGACGAACAGCAGCTTGACGCAAGGCTCCGGCAGCACGACTCTCTGCTACTGCTGGGGCTCAGTAGAGGTTAATCCACTAGTTGTCTAAAATTACCAAAAACCAAACATAGGGTTTTCAATGTTCCAATAAATAAATATCAAAAACAAAGAATAAAAAAGGCCTTTTGAACCTTTAATTTTTTTCTAAAAAATAAAAGTTTTCATCATCAAGTTATTGACGTAATTGTTTGGAAGGGGAACCAAACTAGATTCTCATTTTCCGAAACCACCGACCTCTCTTGTTAACCCTATTTGTAACTTCTGCCAGCTAAACATCCTACTACAGATGGCCAAAATTTTCAGCGAGCAGTGCTGCAATCTTATAGACATACAATTAAGGTGACAGCTATACTTTTTCTATCTCCTGAAGTGAATATTGACGACAGTTGGCTGCATGTAAGTCTGTTGAATCGAAAGTGCAAGCGGGAAAAATGGGTGAAATAAGGATGAGATTCTTTTCGCTCTGCTGTCAGAAGCACCAGAATCTGAACCTGCAGAATAGAAGAAAAAGATGTAATTATGTTACTTCAAAGA
Source organism: Miscanthus lutarioriparius (assembly GCA_904845875.1). Taxonomy (NCBI): domain Eukaryota; kingdom Viridiplantae; phylum Streptophyta; class Magnoliopsida; order Poales; family Poaceae; genus Miscanthus; species Miscanthus lutarioriparius. Next base: position 59,222,542 of record CAJGYO010000013.1, read on the forward strand.
AATACTAAAACAAAGTTACATGCCAAAATAAATTTTATACTTTCTTACTTGCGGTGCCCTAAAACTGGTGATATATTCCCTAAATTATGTCACAAAGGTGAGTTAACCTACAGCTAGGTATGGGGTATGGGATTCATGACTGAAATACTGTGATGTTGCTTCACGAATTATTTGACATGATACCGGTTTATGCTTATAAACTGCCACACAAACTAACTCTAGAATCTCAGCACATGACCACACCAAAGACCAAGGATTTACCTGGCTTGATCTTAAATTTAACAACATTTGGTTGCCTCACCGATATAAATTTTATTGGATGCTCTGTGCAATGCCTATGCCGATCAATTGCAGAAATCAGCTGGAAAAAAAGAGAGAATGGAACGAAACATTACCACAGATCACATAACAGGGAAAGAAAATTAATATCAGACACTTCCATTTCTGTGGCAAACCAAGAAGATCAGTAACAGTCTCATGAAAGTATGAAACTGCATTAAAAACAACAAAACGGTGTAAAGTGCAAAGTTTCTTCAATGTTTGTTCCTACTCCCCTCGTACTGCACTGATTAGAGATTTGAGTGACATTGAAGAAATATATGATTCAAAGTAACAAGGTAACTCTCCCCATGGTTCGGCAAAATGCAAACTGCAGGATATATAGCTACTAAATTTCCAGGAAGTACCACACATACAAACAATCATGCACTAAATGTATACTTAATGCTACCCTGATGAGTCATACCATACAAGATACATTTACATATGACTACATATTGATGTCAAAAACTTTAGACTAACAACCCTTTTATAGAATGGTGAATTATATTTTCCTACAAGCTCTTCACATAAAGCAAATACTCAACTCTACTAATAACAACAGTGTTCAGAAAAAGTTTTCAGATGAGCATTCAGGAGTCACTAGGTGCATGTAATCTCCAAGATCAGATTGCAAATAAAGCAAATAAAAACAAGCCTACATGACATAGATTTTCAATTTTTGACTTTGAGCATGGCTGTAGGGCCTAAAATTAAATTGTACAAGTGACAATCAACCAATAAAAAGCCCAAGCTGTGTTATACATTGCTTATACTTTATGTTTCCAACAAGTCATCGAACATACCTTCTCATCATACCTAAAAAGGGATAGGTCAAAGTATGGTGAAGGACTCTGTGATTGGCAGGTGTAGGGTAATGACACCATCATCTTCTTCACAAACTGCAAATGTAACACAAGAAGCATTTAGTTATTTACCAGCAGCTCCAGCATAACACCTTCAGAACAAGATAAGTAATCACAAAATATCTATAACACTAAGTGCCTAACAAAATGAATAATAAGAAGCAATAAAAAATAAACATAAGTAATCACAAAATATCTATAAGACTAAGTGCCTAACAAAATGAATAATAAGAAACAATAAAAAATAAACACCCACGAGCACCAGTTGAATACTAACAGATAAATATGAGGTGATTCTAATGGAATATTAAATTTGCAAGTTCACATCTTGTGAAACAAAGAGCTAAGATGGTCTCTGAAAAAATGTATCATACTCCTTGTTCTATCAATATTACCTGTGAAGAGCTGCTTGCTTTATTTTTAATAGTGCGAAGTTGATCAAGAGCATGAACATCATTGGAGTGCGATGAGATAAATTTTCCATGTGATGAATCTTGTGGATTTGCATGAAAATGGTCATAAAATTGCTCAAACAAAGAATAGAGCTCCTCCGATGAATTCTGTCAACAATTTATAATAGACTCAGAACGACAAAAAATACGATGCAATGCATATCTGATTCTCTGCTAATAGGTACCTCGTAAAGTGAAACAATATCTGTCGTCTCCATGTTGTACACAGCAAAGAATGCTAAATTTTGATCAGTACTTCGAGAAACCTAGAGATATACAAATCGTATTTGCAGTTAGATTACATCCAGATATGCACTACCGGCAGGATGACGGGAAAAAATGACTTACCCCTCCATCCACACTACCAAACTTGATAAATAGGTGATGACGATCCAAAAACTGTACCTGTTCAAATATCATATTGTAGGCACCTCTTGCAAATAATCTTTAACAGTGAATCATGTGTTTAGAAAACAACACAGCCACACAGGCCATGACATCAAGGTCCTGCTATTACTAAGAGCTAAGTAGCTATCGGAAATTACTGAACTGCAGTAATTGCCTGTAAGAATTGAAAAACTGTTCAACAAACCAGAAAAGGGGAAGATAGAACAAAGTGAAAACAAAATACAGCAAAGAATATTTTATGGGTACCTTCCATATAATAAGATCAACATAGTCTTGGAAGTGAAAATAGAACTTCTTCTTCAGATGCTGGACCCTCTGCCAAAAAAAAGAAGATTTTCATTTCAACATCCCAAAATAAGCATTAACCTCTACGCGTAAGTAAAGTAGAAACCTTTGCGAATGATAAATAGGGGCTAAATTATATAGGATATATAGCATTCTTAATTTATTTAAATAATAATTTTAATCCCAGATTATATGTCCATGTCCTACAACGAACATATCGAAACAAATGGTTCAAATAAGATAACTAACCAAAGTCTGATCTGGAACCTCATTCCAAGTCTTGCGAAATATATATGACAGCAACCGTTGCTTGATGCCAGGAAGAAAAGAACCCCCATAACCAGTCTGCATGCATCAAATCCATTAAAAAGATCATACATCTCTTTTCCCTCATTTAGATATATCATGTGTAATTTCAGGGTCAGAAAATAAACAATCAAATATTCCGAGTACATAGACACATCTGAACAGATGCCGTCATATTTATTTTCTTCAATGACGAATCATATCATACAGTGTCACATATTTTTTTCCCCGGCCAAATTGTACATATAGCACTGTTTTGAAGCTGGTTTGCAAACATACCACTCCTTTATCTCAGATTACTAGTTTAGCACTACTTTGTCACCTCAGTTTACAATGTCTAGCACTGCACCATCTGATCTTGCATGAACAGCCTTGATCAGTATAGAATCATCACCATCATTAACTCCATTATCTGCCCTGATGCTGAAAGGTTTCCCCCTCTCTCACCTAAGCTCACCGGTGGCCAGACCAGGTCCCTCGCCATCCAGTGCATCGCTGCCATTCTTCTTTCCCCAATCTCAAGGTGCTCCTCCACCGAGCGTTCCCTGCATCAGCCGCAACTCATCTCCATCTCGTCTCCCACTTTAATCGAGCTCCAAACCATGCCCGATTTGGCTGCAACTGAACCCCACCGGGTTCATGTAACTGAGCTTGCCGGCCAATGAAGAGCGAGCTGTGAGTGCTAGATGCAGCAGCAGATGCTAGATGCAAGAGGAGAAGCTAGACAGCACAACAATCAACTTCTCTGGTGCTGTAGCAGGGGAGTGGGATCTAGATCGTCAGGTTTGTCCCTAATCTAATCACAGCACCGCCCTAATCCAGCCAAGGAAGGTGGTATGTTTGCAAAACGTTTCACAGGGAGTGCTATATAGACAATTTGGCCTTTTTTTTTCTTTTTGAAGTTAGAACTAAAAGTTGCTGAGCTATTGAGAACCATCAAAACTCAGATTGCAAAATTGAAGTTTTTCAGCCTCTTTTGTCCTGAAAATCAATCATCTCCTAATGAGTTATTAACTTGTTTTGTGTCTAGCAACGACTACATTTCTCACACAAACATCTACTTCAGAAAGAGGCGCATGGAGTTCTTTCCTCTAATTGGGTAACATGAAAGTTACTTCCTCCATGCATAAATATATCTCTATTAGACGAAATCAAGGCCAAGCTCGGCCACCTCATTGGGCCACGTCGCCTCCTTTTCCTCCACCGTCGGATTTTGATCGGGCATTGAGCGTGCCCACCGCAGCTATCGTTTCCAGAGGACTCCAGGTTGCCCGTCCTCAGGCACCGCTCCCGGCCTTGTCCCCGCTGCACGATCTGGCCAGTGGCCGCATGCGCTAATCAGCCGTGCACTGAGATCCCGCAGCACCGCGATGGCGCCACGTCCACCATGCTGCGACCTCCCTTCCCCGCCTGCCCCTCCTCGTGCCGGTCTCCTCAATGTTCGCTGCTTCATCCGTGGCCATGCTCCAATCCTCCGCCCCGTCCCAAGCCAAATGCACCGGCGTCCCTCTGCTCATCCCCGATGCCTGCCTGCCGCCACCCGTCGCCTGCACCCCCGGGTCCGCGCCAGTACCGCGTAAGATGCACACGATGAAAAAAGGCCACGACACCAGTGCCACGCAGCCTTACGCGCCCCTATGCGCCTATGCGGCTTCCCGCGCCACAGAGCGCGCCGGCAAGCGTCCTAGTAGATGGAGTGGTCGACCACATGGACAACGCCCAACAGCTGCTCGAGGAAATGCCTGCAAGGGAAGGTGCTCTCTGAATAGTTAATGTTTTTAGGAGCTGTAGCCGAGTAGCACTTACAGAGCTAATTCTCGGTGAAATATAGAAATGTGACTTAAATTGTAGGGAGCATGATGCAAGCTTGCTGACGATATACAATTTAATCGACTTAACTCATTGAATGCATAATTGCATATACAACCAACCATACTTTTCTCTGAAGGCCATAAGCTTATTTTGGTGTGGCAAATTTTCTGAAACATATGTGATCGTCCATGTGAATTAAGTGTTATAATCATGTCACAAAGTTATTCCATGAGTAGGAAGATTAGTGACTCCAAAATTCGCAGAATTCTTGCTTACTATTTATTTATTTAAAATGACCGGTCTTCATCCAGCGATGACGGGAATAGCTAACAGGCTCCACAATGTACGCGATGAGAGACAAGCTCAGGAGACAGGGAGCTGGATGGTACTTGCCCAGTCTCCTTCCTCTCCTCTTCCTACCTTTGCCTCGCCCGCTCCCAGCAGTTCGAACCAATAAATGTCAATGTGCTATCTACTGCAGATTCGTTTTTTTTTTTTTTGTAGACTAACGGCAGCTACAATTGGTAAGTTTATCTAAATATGTTTTTGTCAGAAAATCAAATCTAAAATGAAGGAACCTTATTTGATTGGGCATTTCCTAATTTCTGTAAATTGTAGATGCTATGAAGTTTTAGCTGATCCATAAGAGATACATTCGGCTACTCCTACATTTGATGCATTGTTACAAGTTCTACAAGAAGGGGACAGGTTAGTTCCTTATTTTTAGCTTACCTTACCATAACCAGATGCTAATGAAAATTTCAGGAACACTTTATTTTTTTCTAATCTTGTATAGTGTGAGAATCAGATTACTTGATTTTTTTGGGGGATGCGTCCCCATCACTACATTGATATTTTGTGCATGTGTTGGAAGCAATTCTAGGCTATGATTCTTGAGATGCAGAGTTGGATCTCATGGCTTAACAATATATACCAGAAGGTCATCACAACCAATTGCCTGCCTACTACGTTGTCTCTGTTCCAGAGTTCTTAAGATCAACCCAAATTTTTTGATTTCATAATCCACTTCTACCATAAGACTGCAACACTTTGCTACAGGTGAAGCTACAAGTGTTAGCACTGTAACTTTTCCTCCACTTTGAGCTGTGTGTTCATTTGCAACACAATAGCCTACACTTATGTTGTAGTTTTTTCTCAAGAACATGCAGGTGAGCTGCATATATTTGTACTAAGAATATTGAAAACATTGTAGTTTTATATTTAGATTTCAAAGAAAGTTGTGTTCTGTGTTCTGCTTTTGGTCTATTAAATTCAGTTGCTAAACATTATTCTGCTTTTGTGTTGCATTAAGAGGACAGTAGACACATTTCTAAGGATTATTGTTAATATCATCAGGTGCATGGTTGATATTTTCATGTGCTTTTCTCCCTATTCTATATTATAGATTTAGAGCGATGAGTGCATGATTAGTTGTTGACATTTAGTTGTATGCTCTGCAATCCATTTATTTTTAGCAGCTTTCTACTTAGCAGTTGTAAACCATTACAGATATGAACTTAAAAAGTAATAACAAGAACAAATTGACCAATAGCAAATACTGTACCCACTGGTTCTCCGATGGGAGAGCCCAAATCGGCGCGGCAACGCCGCGCCTATGTTTTCTAGTGTCCATCTAGGCTTGTCCTATACTCCTAATCCTAGTCAAACTTAACTTTGATGGTTTGACCACAAATACCTAAAATTTATTATATAGATTGAGAACACAAAATTAACACTAGTAGATTGATTATGAAAAATAATTTCATAATATATAATGCATTCAATTTAACATAATATGTCTTTGTCGCGATATTACCATGTTTGACTAGGACAAACTTAGATGCACTAATATTTGAGATTGGAGGAAGTAACACAAACATCTACATTTCTAGTTTTCTATTATCTCACCACACTGTTACTGCAAGTACAGAATCCTCTTCATCCTTTATGATGAGTGAGGCTGACAACAACAAATGAATTTGAGTTTATAACGTATAGGAGAAAAAAACAGCTCTAGTTTTATTTTTCTACTATCAAATATCTCTAATATACTATAAAATTCAAAGTCAGTGTCTTTGCAATACTTCAAACATAATAAAACATTACCAGCAGACAATCCCAGGGCATCTATTTGGTTAATAAATAGACAGACTAGGGCAGGTACTAACAGATGGATCTCCTCCATGTAACAGATACTGATAATGTGGGATACTTAGCTCTATAAATACATCAGCATTATGACAATATATGATACTGTCTGATAGATTGGTGGTTGTTTGCTGAGTGATGACCATGCAAAACGCTTTAGACATGTCCAAATTGATATATTAACATGTCCAAATTGATATATTAACAAGAATATGCACAGATCAGTTCAATTCAAATGTAAATTACAATCCTATACCAAATAAGAATAAATGATGTAAAGTACTTAAAAATCCAACAAAGTTGCAGTATAACATCTGCAGATACCTGGGCATGTGAATGAAGAAATAGTTCATCATCTTCCCGGCAGAACGCACCAATTCTGCGTACCTCAACAAGGTTGCCTGAATCTCGGATCTGTAGGATATGTACTGTTTGGTACCGCAGAGAAACAATACAAAGCAGATCCTCATACAAGTAAGCGCCAATACTATGTGACAGATTGATAAAATCATTGCAGAAAGCCTTTTCATCCAGTATCACGCCATCTTCTAGCCTGGTAACACAAATAGAGATGTCCTAATCCACCCAAACGATGAAAGCAATTGTTACAAAATATATTGTAACTTGGATCCCCAACAAATTCATTCCTCCTGAGACAAAAATAGTACCTCACAAGATAAAAAGTTATTTTCTCAATTGATGGCACCCCGTGTATTGCACCATCAGTGGCAGTTGAATCATTACGTTGTGCAGTTGATGTTGCAAATAAACCAAATTGATTGCATTCCATGTACAGGAAAAAGTCCTTGCAAATGTACTCATTGCTCGATGCAAGTGGAATTGAGTAGAGCTGCTTAAAGAAACTATCAAACTTCTTTGTTTTTGCTGGAAGATCATGAGAATCACAGTCTTCATTACATGAATATGTCAACCAGATGGGACGGTATACAATCAAATCTTGGTGATTTCGGCTAAAAGCCACAAGATATTTCCCATCATCAGTGAACTTGCGAAATGAATAATCTGGGCAATCTATGTCATATATAGTGTAGCTTGGGACCAAATTCTCGTAGAACTGTCTAATAGTGTTAACCTGCCAACAGTATGGAAAGAACCAAAAGAAACTTAGATTTTACTTGGTCAGAGAACAATTGTACTTTAATTTGAACATTAAAGAGCATGCCACCACCTTTTGTTAATAATATGCATTATTACAACATTCACTAAAGCAAATGACTTTACGAAAAGCATTTCCCAACCACACAGAAATGAGCGTGAATTTGCATACATAACAGAACTATATGTAAAAAACATCACGTCAATCCAGATTATTACCCTCTCACTTCTCATCATCTGACCTAAATAAAAGATTTATTTTTTTATTTATTTTAATGTTTCAAACTAAGTGATCAATTGTTCAGTTACTCCCTCGAATCTCAAAAGAGTGATGTTTCATTGTTTTGGACATCGACAGGGTCTCCAAAACACAACTTTGACTAGTAATTTCCACCATAGTACATCCTCCAGTTTCCATGGTTAAAAAAGAAAAAAATAAATAGCAGAAGTACTCAATGCAAAAGGCCAGACAATTCAGGACACTGTTTCAGACTTTTCAGTGTCAAGTTGGACACTGTATTGCATTTATTTTCCGTATGATAACATAAAGCACGTAGCAAACAGAAATACAAGACATGTATATTGATGACGAGGTGATCTCAAATTGATAATTGTTGTACAAATGTATGATCTGAATAATTCCGAGCTAAGCATAGCTTAAAAGATTGGCAGGACGCAGGACAAGGTAGACATCAGTTGAAGCATATCCCAGCAATAGCATTCAGAAAGGCATGATCTGGCTTGGTTATCTTCCAGCATTTCAGCGTCCTTTGCAAGCAAGACAGTGTAATAGTCCATCTGGAACTTGCTGTCGTGCAGCAACATCACCGCACCAGGCTCACAGAGGCAGAGCAAAAGGCTAATCCTCACACAGTCTTGGGGCAAACACGAACTAGCAGCAACCGCAGCTAACCCTTTCCAGGCCTAATCCGCCGTTCCCGGTCGACTGCACCGGACAGAAGACACGACCACACACACAACGACAGGAGGGAGCAGAGGATGAGGAGGAGGAAGCGTACTGCGGCGCCGCGGCGCGGGGAGAGGAGCTGCCGGTCGAAGACCCTGGAAGCGAGGTTGCCGCTGCGGAAGAAGCGCGCCATCTCAGCGCGCGGCGGGAGGTAGCCTCAGCGGTAGCATCGCACGAGTGGGGGTAGGGGGGGATCGGAGGGCCGGGAGCCGCACCGTGACGGGCAGTGGCCGTGGCCTTGCCCGGTTGGGCTGGGTAGCGGTGAGCAGCTCGTGGGTTTCTTCTCCCCTCAGCAGCAGAAGAGCTGCCTGCGGGTACGGGAGCGAGCCGAGGAGGGAGGGGAGGGGATCTTTTGGGAGGAGACGGAGACGGACAGACGGGATGGGAGCGGCCGGCGTGGGGAAGTGTGGGGTGGAGGAGCGGCGGTGACGCGCGCTAGTCAGTAGGGGTTGGGATGTGAGGCCAGTGTCAGCCCACCGAGCACCCACCGAGCCCACATCTAGAATTACTGCAAATAATAAAGATTCAATGAAAAAACCTAATACGATAAGATCTTTGAAACAATATCACACTTGACTATGGCCTTGTTTCTTCCCGTAAAGTTTACTCCCTATCCATTAAATGTTTACACATATGTATGGAGTATTAAATATAGATTAAAAAAATAACTAATTGCACAGTTTACGACTAATTTGTGAGATAGATCTTTTAGGGCGTGTTCGGCTGGCTTAAAGCCTAACTAATTGCACAGTTTACGACTAATTTGTGAGATGGATCTTTTAGGGCGTGTTCGGCTGGCTTAAAGCCAGCCGCCTGGCTTGTTTTTTCTCTCACAGAATCATTGTTCACGTCTTGCCAGAACAGTATTTTTCTCTCACAACAATCAGTCGGAGCAGTATTTTTCAGTCCTGCCGAACAGGCCCTTAAGCCTAATTAGTCCATGATTTGACAATGTGGTGCTACAGTAACATATATGCCAATGATGGATTAATTAGACAATAAATTCGTCTCACGGATTACTGACGGATTCTGTAATTTAATTTTTTATTAGTAGCTGAACCCCCATGCGACACCCCCATGTGACAACCGATGTGATACACTAAAATAAAATATTTTTAAAGGTGGAACAATTTTGTTGTGAAGCTAAAACAATTAGTTCAGACTCACAAAGAAATTGTCAAGCTTAAAAAAATTATTCCAAGAATATTCATCGAACTATTGTCAAGTGTTGTCTAGTAATCGAAATCTAGGTTAGAAAATACATTATTTTTCTTTTTTTCGAATCAAGAGTACAAACTCAACCACTCACAAACACAGGCATAGTCATCCTCTACAAACACAAACACGCAAATCCTACATATATGAACGTTTTTGAGAGATTGGCTGGCTGGATCTTGAGATCAACGAAGCCACTGCTGACCCTTTCAATCTTCATTTGCACTGAATCACATGCGTGCGTTAGTAGCAACCTGAGCATCCTTCGATGACCGCTCGTCTTCGAGTTCGACTTTTTAGGTCCTCTTTGGTAGGGCTCAAAATGGCTCCAGCTCTAACTTCTCCGGAGAAACCCTACCAATGTAGGAGAAGCCATTTTGGAGCTGTTTTAAGGAGCCAAGGCTCCTCTAGAGGAGTTGTTTTGAGGAGTCCTCTCAAACGCACTCTTAAAGTGTTTGGTTCCCAAATAGGATTTATAGCTTGGATGTGTGCACATATACAATGAGCGGATGTATTGCATCTGAAAACGAAAAAATATTTGGTTTGATACATTGGTAGGTGTACCTGCGGGTGCAATAAACATGTGAATGTGTTTAGTTGCATGTACAATTGCAGAGACCCTTCACCTTGAGGGCAGACATGTCACTCGTCCGATACGTCCACTCATACTGCATTAATAGTAAAACTCTGCATTAATAGTAAAACTCAACTTGGGCCTTGTTTAGATTGCAAGTTTTTTCACTTTCTCTTCATCACATCAAATCTTTGGACATATGTATGGAGTATTAAATGTAGATAAAAAAAATAACTAATTACATAGTTTGATTGTAAATTACGAGACGAATCTTTTGAGCCTAGTTAGACCATGATTGGACAATAATTGTCAAATACAAACGAAGGTGCTACAGTATCAAATACTGATTTCTAACCTCAATCTAAACAAAGCCTTGGACATATCTACTTTTACAACATGATATCCTAATTTGTATGAATAGATGCATGCAACCAAACAATATGCTCGTTCATATTATACGCAGGAGTAGATGCTGCAGGCCCTTATACGATAAAAAAGGTCTACTTCGTCTTCCTCAACTATCGCAAAAAGTCACATTTCTCTCCCTGAACTAGAAAATCAGACATAATGTCTCCCTCATCTTTTCAAACCGGACATATGACCTCCCCGGCTGTTTCTCTAGGTGATTTTTTCTTTTATATTTATTTCGGTTGAATCTCTAAAAAAATCATAGTAAATTACAGAAAATGATAAAATGGAAAATGCAAATTTGTTAGATTGCACGTGAGTAGATATACACGGAAAACATACGATACGGTATGCTTTAGTAAAAAAATTGCTCTAGCTTTAGATCTATGTTTTTCTGTGATTAATTCATAGTCGCAATTTCTGTGGTTGTGGTGAAATTTTTATGGTTGACTGATCGTTGTATGCTTGAGATGTAGTAAAAATTCCATGCTCGTTGAATCATGTATGACTAAGTTATAGAATTATTCAGGTTTATGCTTATTAAATAGTTTTAAAATAATTAAAAGTGTATAAAAATAGAAAATGTATGTTCACTGTGTAATTTTCTCTATGACAAAGTATTCATAAGATATAACAATAGTAATATTACGTAGAGAACACATATTTTCTATTTTATCCGATATAAAAAGTATGGAGTTATATCCGGTTTTCGACGATGACAAATAGAGTTTTTTATTACAACCAAAACGTTACCCGCCGGAAAGTTGCAACCTAATCCCGTAATCCAGCCTGTCATTCGGCGGCCTCCCCGCCACAGGCGAAAGAGAGCGCCGGCATCAGTGGTCCCTCGTGGCAATGGCTGCAGTCTGATTGGCTGTCGTCGCCGCTCGTCCTCCGTCGTGCTTCGCCGACATCCTTACACATGGCACCACCGCTCCTCCACTTCCGCCTCCATCACATGCCTGCCTCCCCGCCCGCCTCTGCCCGCTCAGTCCCCCCGCCTCGTCCTCCGCCTCGGCCTCAAAACCCCTCTGCTGCTCCTCCTCGGATTACTCCCGCCGCCCCTCCTCGGCCCCCTCGCTCGCCACGGCAGCGCGCCCGCTGACCACCAGACCCTTTGCTCGCGCTCCTTCGACCTCGCCGCGCTCCGCGTCCCCGCCGCCGCCTGCGCGCCACTCGAGCGCCGCCTCCGGGACCACCTCCTCAACTGGCCCCGCGTCCGCAACATCGTCCGCCTCCCCAATGACCAGGGCCTCCTCTCCCTGCCGTCTCCCCCGCGCTTCTCCGCAGAGGAATTGGGCACCCCAGCCCCGCCGACCACCGCGGTGGCGCGGTGGGAGAAGCTGGCCCGCGAGTTCAACGCCCGGGGCTTCGTGCGTTTCTCCAACCTCGCCCGCCTCTCGCGGCCAGTCCCGCCGCGCGGAAGCGGAGGGAGAGGAAGGCGGGTGGTGAGAGCGACGAGGAGGCGACGCGTGGGCGTGACGAAGACAAGGTGTATGTGGTGGAGGTGGTGGGGGAGGGAAGCGAGGGCGACGAAGACGATTTGAAGGGGTTGGTCGGGGAAGAGGGCCTCCGGAGGGGCGCGTGGCGGACTGCCCCAGCCGGCTGCTGCTGCTGGACGAGAAATACGCCGGGAGGCGAGTTGATGAGCTCCCAGAGGCCGTCAAGGTGCTGCTCATTTCTGCTGCACTTGACATAGCTGCTTCACTTTAGCATGATAGCTTATTCGTAGTTTCTCACTTTATGGTTTTATTAGGAAGTGGTGCATATCAAGGATGATATTGATTATTTCGTACCCTACTTCTACGCCAGACTTTGGCGGACCATGATTGATGATCAACTAGAAATTCAGCAACATTTCCAAGTTTCATTTACTACTCCGTCCGTGAATACAGGGCGCCATTCCATTTTCACCAAGACCAATAAATGAGTTTAATGCTGTGGCTTCCAAGGAGAATGCTTCGGCTCCGCGTCTAATTAATTAGCTGTCGCGCATGCGTGCATGCATCAACGGCAAGCCCATTCACTCTTCCGCGCGCCAAAGCAACGGCTCGGACTATTCCCTTGCCCTGCGCTGCATGCATGCAGATGGATTTTCTTTCCCGTTGGTGCGGCAATGAAACTGCAGCACGGCGCGCGCTAATTTCTCTCGCATGTAACGGAAATTTCCTTCCTTGGCGCGTGCCTGTTTAGTCCCTTGGCGCGTACCAAATTTTCATTGGCGCTAATGGAAATTGATTTGCATGTGGCGCCATGGCCTGTGCCTCCGGTATGTTCCTCCTATAAATAGGGGAATGCTTATTCACAGTGGACACCACACATCTTACTCCTCTAATCTTCCCTCTACTCATAATGCCCGGTCTAGATTTGAATCAGCCTATTAATTGGGATGAAATTGAGGAATTTGAAGGAGGCGTACTAGATTTGGACTATGATTTCCTTTGGGACCCCGGCAACGAAGGTACTCGTGGTTTCCATTTCTATGTTTCGATTATGTTTTCATGTGCGTCTTTCCAAGTGTAATATTTCGGTGGCATCGTAGGTGGTGGCGATGACGAGAGATCTACAACGACATTTACGCCTGTTCGGGAGGCCGTGATCGTATCGTGGATTATTTTCTTTGGCTGGGTTTGGTGTGAGAGAAAATACTGTTCCCATTTGAAATTTACGATCGTTTCTGAGCAAATTTAACGAGCTAGCGGTGATGGCACGGATGAAGCTGGGAGTGAAGGAGAGGCCGTGGCTCAACCTGAAGCTGGAGAAGCGGACAACGGTGTACACGCCGTGAACCAAACTGAAGAAACGGACAACGGTGCACATGCCATGGACCAAAATGACGCTGCTGCCGATGAAGCATTCGATTCAGGTTAGTACCCGATGGACGTGTGCGATTTTGCGTAAATATGCTTGATAGTCATACAAATGCCATAAAGTTCACCTTAACAGAACAAAACATGAAGGAACGTGTGCGATTTTGCGTAAATATGCTTGATAGTCAAAGCATACCAGATGATCCAACCTTCAAATCCTTATATAATGTCATTTACATAGATGAGAAATGGTTCTATCGGACAAAGAAAAACCAAATTTATTACTTGGCGCCTGGCGAACAGATCCCTCGAAGGACTGTGAAGAGCAAAAATTTCATTGAAAAGGTGATGTTTTTAGGCGTGAAAGCCCGCCCAAGATTTGAGAACGGCGTATGCACATTTGATGGCAAAATAGGGATTTTTCCCTTCACTTACTTGGAGCCAGCCAAGAGGAAAAGTCCCAACAGGCCTAGGGGTAAGATGTTTAATTTTAGGTTCCAGATTTAAATTAGGATTACTCTGCTAATCTTGGTGACTCCACTAACGTGGTTGTATGTACAGGAACCATGCAGCTGAAGGCCATGACATCGGTCACGAGAGATACTATCCGAAAGTTTCTCATTGAAAAGGTCTTGCCAGCCATCAAAGAAAAATGGCCTGCTGAAGAAAGAGGACGTCCTATATTCATCCAACAAGATAACGCGAAGACGCATATTGCAGTTGACGATCCCGATTTTTGTCGTGATGCACAAGCAGATGGGTGGGATATACGGCTAATGTGTCAGCCACCCAACTCTCCGGATCTTAATGTTTTAGATTTGGGATTTTTTGCAGCTCTGCAGGCATTGTTTGAGAAGTCATCTCCATCAAACATCCAAGAGATTGAGTCGAATGTGATAAAAGCGTATTTAGAATATTCGGTGGACAGGTCAAACCGTGTGTTCCTAACACTACAAGGGTGCATGATAGAGATTATGCGTGCAAAAGGAGGGCAACATTATGCTATCCCTCATATGAAGAAGGGAACATTAGAGAGAATTCAGCAACTTCCAATAAGGCTTCGAGTAGATAAGGAAATTTATCAAGATGCAGTGAATTTCATCGCTGTATAGCTTAGTGTTTCACAAAAATGTACTCCTGCTGCATGTAACCGATTAGATTAAAAAAACAAGAGTACACCATCGCTGACGGAGCTCCACTTGCTGACGGAGACGGAGCACTCGCGTGCGGCCAAGCTCGGCCTGTGCTTGCTGTCGCATGCGGATGGCGCAGACACGGAGCACTCGAGCACGGCCGAGCTCCTTTTGTGCCCTCCGACGCATGCGCCAAGCAATGGCGAACTGCTGCCTTGCCTGCACCGCAGCAGCCTCCGCAGCCGCAGTCACCTCTGCCATCTTCGTCGCTGCACAAAAATGTTAGATTCTGCACTAGTCTCACAGAAGAAGATGCTGCTTACTCATGCAGCGAGAAGATGGCCACTAGAGAAAAGAGGATGCATCCAGAGAACTTATAGTGCTTGCCTTCGTATAGGAGTAGTACTACTAGTCTCGCTCGAGAGAACATGCATGCGCTGTGAGTGTAACGGCCAGCTGCATGCAGCGTGGGAGCCGAGGAGAAGGGCGATGCAAGTTAAATGCTGCATACGTGCATGAACTGCCGCCGAGCCGCCGCCGCCCTATATTCCCGGACTTGAAAAAAAAGCAGTTACGCCCTGTATTCACGGACGGAGGGAGTAACATATTTATTTACACTATGTAATTCATTTACTTTTATAATCTGTTCTCACTTAGTTAATATGTGTCTTATCTTGTTGTAGTGGATATTTCTTTACTGGTTTTAGTTACTTATTTTTCAGGTTGTTTTAGACCATGTGTTAACACTGGATTTTGGTCGATTCTGGAGGATGACAGGTGGACCCGCATGCGGGAAGAAGGGTATTCGGCAGACAAAACAAGCGGTCGGCTAAATGCTTGTGCGGTCGGTTACTCCAGAAGGCGGTGACTCCATTCGGGAAAGCAGAAGATGGCAGGCAAGGCCGATCGAAAAGATGAAAGTTGTAATAATAAAGGACTCTGAGAGTTTAGGGTAAGGAATCGTAAGTTTCCAAGTTTGTTTAGAAGTTCCTTTGTAAATCGTAGTCTTCTAGGACTCGTGTTTTGTCTAGGGTATAAATATTGACCCTCGACCATTGTAATAGGAGTTCACAACCAAATCAATACAACCGCCCCATGCCAACTTTTGAGTCCTTTTGTCGTGTCGCCGAGTTCTTGAGAGGAGTCATCGATCCGTCGACCTCCGTAAGTTCCAAACAACCTTGTTATCATGTTTAGTATCATGCGGTGGATTTAGACATGATGCAAGTAGTCTTGTTTGTTTTCAATGATCGTCTTGGCGGATCTTTGCTTGACAATCAAGAAGTCTTTGCTTATGCTTTGTTATTGAGTAGATACTGCGTGCGTGCGTTTGCTCAATATGCTTAGTGAAAGCAAGACAGTTATCGGCTCTATTAGATACGGCAAAATCTAAATAGATTCATTAAGTTATCCTGTGTTGCATGTTTTAAATATTTCATATATTTGTAACACACTTTTTGCCCAATCTAGATTGATATTATTCGGCCATCTCTTGTGGTTTTATTCGTGCTTCAATGATCATTACTGTCATATTACCTCTGCAAATAGATAACATGCTCATAATGGCTGAATTATTTTAATCTAGATTGTTACATGTTGTGGGTTCATGCATGATAATTACGTTTAAGCTTTGACGGAACTAGGTGTCGTGCGGCAGATGCAGGTTTTAGATTAGTTTAATCGTGTTTATTTGCACGTTCCTTCTTCATGGATCCCAACTCGGTTGGATTGCTGAGCTTGGTTATGCATTAATTCATAATTAATTTCACTTGTTCAAACATGTCTTCCCATGCACATGCATTCGGTAATCGGATCTTTACGTGTGTTCATCTTATGATTAGCCGAATGGTTTATAAACTTGTTGGCAGACAGCTTCCTATAGCTGTATGTCGTTGTAAGTGGCTTCAGGGCCGTATATATGGAACTGTCTGGTCTCACCTGACATGTTCCGGTCTGGCATTTAACTGTTTTATCCCTTGTTAGTTCTTTCAGGTCAAACTGACTGGCACGCTTCCGGGTCACGAAGCACCCGGGAACCCGATTGAAGCCACGCTTTCCGGCTTGCTGTGTGTGAGGCACAGTGCGTCACATTTTGTGTCAACACACTTTTTGGCACGCCCGGTGGGACCATCTGTTAGTTTAAGATGGCGTCTGAGATCAACAATGATCATGTTCTGGATGTGAGCATGGCAGAATTGCCAGATAATTACAGGGATTTAGTGCTACAAGCATGTGAGCAATACCAACGGAAGTGTTTGATGTCTTTTTCCAAAAACAAGAGCAATAAAGTGTTTCAAAAGCGGTCAATGCCAAGGGTTCTTCTTCCGCATCAAAGCTGATTACAATCAAGAAGAGGATGCTCGAGGAAGATGGCAGCCCTGGTCTATAAAGCTATGGGAGAAACCATGACAAACCATCACACACGACTTTTACGAATACCTTTCGGGCAATCATGATCGTACTTTTGGTCCAATGGTTGATAAATACTTTGAAGAAAATGTTGGACCACTTTCGGTGGATCGACGCTTTTCAATGTTCCAAAGCATCAAGAGAAGCCTGTTGGAAAAGAAGTAGCGTCGACTTCAAATATAGGTGGATTGACTCACATCGAAAAGCAATCACATCCCACCTATGGACGGTGACATTTGGTACCACAGGAGAAGTGCCACCTTGATTTTATAGAGTTTCTCAAACATCAAGCAGTTGCGAGAAGAATATGTATGGAGATGGGTATCAAGAATTTACTGATTATGATTGCTATCAATGTTGTGCCAAATCCAGGGTAGGAGTGTTTGAGATTGCCTTACGGAGTGCAAGTGCAAGGAAATGGGATTGGGCATTGATGTTTTGATGCACGGGATGGGCGACATGATGCGAGAATCAGTTCGGTTTGAAGCCAAAAATCAATCCTATTCATACAAGTCTCCTTATCCGAGTGGTACAACAGAGTGGCGTTACCTCCAAGGGTGAAGCCTCCAAGCAGATTTGACCAAGTTTTACGGTCAAGATGATACTAGTACCATAGAGCACGTCGATTCGGTATTTGATGCGACTTGGAGAAGCGCGCTTGAGATGAAGCTTGGAGGATTCGATATTTTCCTTTGTCTCTTACAGGACCAGCTTTCACGTGGTTCACGTCTTTGCCGACTCATTCCATTGGTACGTGTAAGCGAGCTAGAGCGTAAGTTTCATTCATATTTCTACACGGGTACTAATGAGAAAAAGTTGGTTGATCTCATGAGTCCGAGGATGAGAACAAATGAGACACCATTGGAATATCTTCGCAGATTTAGGGAGACCAAGAATATGTGTTATTCTCTCTGAATTTACCGGATGATCAACTACCGGAATGGCTATAGCAGGAATGTTGCGAATATCGGGGAAAAGTTGTTCGGCATGGAGTTTGATGATCTTGGCCAACTTATGCTTGACGTTTAGCGACTATGAGTAATCAGGCCCAAGGATTTAGGAGAGATAATCGCTTTCAGAAGAGCAATGCCACTAATGAGGTGTATCAAGGTTTTCTAGAGGAAGCGACTGAGTATATTGATGAAGATGAGATAGCTGCGGCTGAGTTGAATTGGGCAAAGGAACCCACTCAAGTTAGTCAACGCTGGTTGAAACAACAAAAGGGAACCTATGATTTTGATGTTACTAAAGTGATGTGCTTTTTGCATTGTTGATAAAGGAAGGACGCATCAAACTGCCAGAAGGACATCCCATGCTACGTCCTGAAGGAGTGAAAGACAAAAAGTATTGTGGCTTCCATAACACTAATTCTCACTCTATTAATGATTGCCGAGTGTTCAGAATCCGAATCCAGAAAGCTATCCAAGAGGGACATTTGAAGTTTGATGGCAAGATGAAAATTGATGATCAGCCTTTTCCACAAAATATGATTTCTTTCTCTGTGAATATGGTCTCTCGCCAATGATCTCAAAGGTAAAGGCAAGATGAAGGTGTTGACTTGATAGAGCAAAGGAAAGTGGTGCTGTTGACCCGGATCGGCAAGTCACCAGTAGAGAGCTGCAGCAACGAGTTCGGTTTCAGAATAGCCGAACCAAGAAAGGTCAAACTTCCAAACCCAGAATTACATCACGTATTTTGCTAAACAAGTGGCGAGAGAGAACAAGAGAAGGAATACTATAAGAAGCAATGGTTTATTGAAGAATGCTTGGGAGGTATGAGGAAGAAGTATACCAAGGGAGCAAGAAGAATACGTGATGAAGCAGGGGAGCGATCTCATTGGGGTTGTTCATTCTTTAGGCATTGTTGGAATGAAGGCTTGAGGTTGCCTCGCAAGAAATAATTGTCCGGAGTGTAGTGCCCAAGATGCTTGAGTATAGACAATCTCGAGTCAACCGCCGTCCCTTCACGAAAGACTTGGAAAGAAGGTTCACGAAGATGATCGGCGCTTAAAAAATAGATGATTTTGAGAATCGGCAAAGGAAAAGATTTGCAGGTCAAGGTTGGATTCATGATAGAGTGCAGGATGAAGAAGTTGATTCCTATAGATACGTATGGCAAAAAGACGATGGTGGTGTCCTCGGGCCTGAGGAAAAGTCGAGAAAAGAAGAGTTCAACGACCGAGGAATAGGGAGTTGGAGCGAGGAAGTTACCGAAGCAAAGCAAATATGGCGTCCTAAAAAGAAGCCCGATGGATGTGGTCCTTGGTGATGCTTGCATGACTTTCTTCCTCCCATTAGAGTTTATAGCTCCGAAAGCCAATATGTCCAAGAAGAGGTGTACTCGATTTTGATGAAAGTGAATGTCGGGGAGTTGATGGCCCAGCTTGTATTAACACAGCAGGCTGTTTTTGACAAACCAATCAAGAATCGTCACTTGAGACCACTCTATTTAAAGGGATATGTCAATGGCAAGCCTTTAACTAAGATGTTTGTTGATGGAGGGGCTGCTATCAATATCATGCCTTATACTACCTTGTAAAGCTTGGGATGACTAATGAAGAATTGTTGAAAACCCGACATGGTGCTTAGGGACTTTGCAAGCAACCCTTACGATACCCGAGGTGCTATCCATGTCGAGCTAACTATTGGGTCTAAAACTCGATTACTACCTTTTTGTCATTGATGGCAAGGGGCATATAGTCTACTCTTGGGCGGAGATTGGATCCATGCTAATTGTCTTTGCATTCCTTCGACCATGCATCAAATTCTCATTCAATGGATTGGAGATGATGTTGAAGTTGTACACGCCTGACGATGATTCGGTAAGTGTTGCTTTGCCACAGAATCTACCACTGGGAATATGAAGGCGTCGATTGTTTCTCCGGAAAGCGTGGGAAAGAAGGTCCTGTAAATGTTTTCAATGAGGGCCAACAACCGATCCAAGCAAATCGGCTCTCATAGTAATTTTAATGGGAAATCGTCGATGGCAACAAAGGAAAGTTGGGGACGTGGTTTTATGTCGGTGATAAGTTGGAAGAAATTGATGTTAGCGATGGTTCTAAGCCGAGGCCGATGTATATTAGTGCAAAGTTAGACCCAGAATATAAATCAAAGTTAATAGACCTATTGAAAGAGTTTAAAGATTGTTTTGCTTGGGATTATACGGAAATGCCTCGGATTGGATCGTTCCATTGTTGAGCATCGATTACCCATTAAACACGGATTTCGTCCTTACAAACAACCTCCACGGAAGATATACAAAGAGGAGGTATTGGCCGATGTGAAGAAAGAGGTTGAAAGATTCATAGAAGCAAACTTCATTCGGCCCCGCAAGTATGCGAGTGGATTTCAAATATAGTACCGGTATACAAGAAAAATGGAAAAATAAGGGTTTGCATAGATTTCAGAAATCTTAATAAGGCCACTCCCATGGATGGTTACCCAATGCCGATTCCGATTTACTAGTAGATGCGTTGCAAGAGAGTTATGAAGTCATTAGTTTTATGGATGGTAATCTGGCTATAATCAAATTTTTATGGCAATGGAAGATATTTCAAAAACGACCTTCAGATGTCTGGTCATATTGGTTTGTTTGAATGGATAGTCATGACATTTGGGTTAAAGAATGCCGTTGCAACTTATCAAAGAGCTATGAATTATATTTTTCACGAAGTGATCGGCAAGATTGTAGAGATCTACATCGATGATGTAGTGGTCAAGTCTAGAAACCGTGAAGGACATTTAGCCGATTTAAGAAAGACTCGAGTGCACAAGAAAGCATGGCTTGAAGATGAATCCAAACAAATGTGCCTTTGGAGTTTTATTTGGTGAGAGTTTTGGGATTTTTAGTCCATAAAGGAGGAATTGAAGTTGGGAAAAAGAGCATGGAAGCAATAGACAAAGTTGTGCCGCCAACCAATATCACGAATTGCAATCATTGTTAGGCAAAATCAACTTTGTAAGAAGATTCATATCCAATCTATCGAGAGAGTTTTACCCTTTTCTCCTTTATTAAGGCTCAAGAAGGATCAAAAATTTGTATGGGGTGACATACAACAAAAGGCTTTTTTGATGAGATCAAGCAATATATGAAAGCGCCACTGTGCTGGTACCTCCACAACTTGACAAGCCTTTTAAGTTGTATGTGGCGGCCGATAGCCTAACGATAGGATCGGCCCTTATGCAAGAATTTGAAGGAAAAGAAAGAATCATAGCTTATATTAGCCGAAAAGTCGCTAGACCCGGAAACAAGGTATTCGCTCTGAAAAAACTTTGCTTGTGTGTGTATTACTCATGTACCAAATTTTGGCACTATTTGTTGAATGCCGAATGCGTGATAGTTTCTAGTTTTGATGTAATCAAACATATGCTATCGATGCCAATTTTGAATGGAAGAATTGGCAAATGGATTTTAGCGTTGTCAGAATTTAATTTAAGGTACGAATCGGCAAAGGCGGTAAAGGGTCAAATTATTGCCGATTTTATTACCCAACATCGGGATCTTTCTGTTGAGGCGATAAGCATTGTGCCTTGGGCCTTGTTCTTCGATGGATCATCTTGTAATAAAGGTGGTGGAGCTGGTATTCTCTTGATTTCCCCACAAGGAAAAACTTTTGAGTATGCGGTTCCTATTGAATTTCATGTTACTAATAATCAGGCAGAGTACGAAGCGTTGCTTAGAGGGCTTCAGCTTCTTATAGAAGTAAAGGCTGTTGCTGTTGAAATCTTTGGGGATTATGAGTTGGTGATTAATCAACTGAGTGGTCAGTATGAATGCAAGAACAATGTGTTAAGAGAATATTATGAGGAGTGTAGAGAACTTTTGAAGAATTTTACGGTAGTAACCTTGCATCATATCCCTAGAGAGTATAATGAAGAAGCAAATAAGTTAGCTCAAGCTGCTTCTGGATATCGAGAGAGTCGGGAAGTTTTGGCTATAGAAGAAGGTGTTTTAAATACTGATCAAGTAGATGGTGATTGGAGATACGAAATTACCAATTATCTGAAAGATCCATCTCAAAAAGTTTCCCGAAAACTCAGATACAAAGCTCTCAAATTTGTGTTCCTTGATAATCAGTTATGTTACAAATCCATCGATGGGGTATTGCTCAAATGTTTAAGTCAAGAAGAGGCCAAGAAAGTGATGTATGAGGTTCATGAAGGATTGTGTGGTGCACACCATCGACTTATCGGATGAAGTGGATAATTAGGAGAAGCTGGTTATTTTGGCCGACTATGTTGGAGGATTGTTTTGAATATTACAAAGGGTGTCACAATTGTCAAAGATTCGGCAATATTCAAAAAGTTCCAAGATACGCTATGAATCCCATAATCAAGCCTTGGCCGTTCAGAGGATGGGGTGTAGATTTAATTGGTCAGATCAATCCTCCTTCTAGTAAGGGACACAAATTTGTACTATTGGCCATGGATTATTTCACCAAGTGGGTTGAAGCTATCCCTTTGAAGAAGGTAACGTCAGAGAATATGATCAATTTTGTTAAGGAACATATAATTCATGAGATTGGGATTCCTCAAACTATAACAACCGATCAAGGAACTCGGTTTACTTCTTGAAGTCTCGTGATTTTGCCAAAGATATGGGGATTAAGTTATATAATTCTTCTCCTTATTATGCAGAAGCTAATGGTCAGGCAGAAGCATCAAATAAGGTTATGATTAAAATCATCCAGAAGAAGATTGATGAAAAACCAAGGAGATGGCACTTGGTTCTTAATGAAGCATTGTGGGCTTACCGAATGGCTTGTCATGGGTCCACTCAAACGTCTCCCTATGAACTGGTTTATGGGCATCATCTTTGTACTACCATGGGAATTACGGTCAGGGTTCAAGGCGAGTTGTATTACTGAGAAAGAATTGGTAGAAGAAGATTATAAGAATCGATGATGGATGAATTGGAAGATTTACATTTGATTCGTCTCAAGGCATTGGAAAATATTGAGAAAAATAAAATACACGCGTTGCCAAGTATTATAACAAAAGGGTTAATTTGAGGCGGTTTTGCGAGAAGGAGACTTGGTTTGGAAAACTATATTGCAGTTGGAACAAAGGATAGAGCGTTCGGCAAATGGTCTCCAAATTGGGAAGGTCCTTTCCGAATAGTAGAATGTGTACCAGTAATGCATACATATTGAGGACTTTATTTGGAGAGGAGTTTACCGAGCTATCAATGGAAGTTTTCTTAAGAAGTATTACCCCAGTGTTGAGGTTGGTTCATGAATGTAGATCGAGAAAAGCCGATAAAAGAAAATCGCCTTTAGCCTAAAAAATCAGATATAAGGATCGAGAATAGCCGATATTGTTCATATCGCCTTTAGCACAAAATAGCCGATGCAGACTTGCATCGCCTCTAGCACAAGAATGTTTATGCAAGACCGGGTTGTTTTCAGCATTTTTACGACGATCGCAGTGAATTTTACCAAAAGGGATCAAAGAAATAAGTATTCTTCCAAAAGACAAGTTTATTTATAGAAGTCCATCCTAATACAAACTACTCCTCAAATAACTTGTTGAGGACGGATCGGGATGTGGAATGGCGAGGGCGAGGCGGCGGCATGATCATCGTGAGACCTCAGGACGCTCATCGATGTCGTCGATCTCGTCCAGGCGTCCTCCAAATAAGCCGATTGGCTGGAAGGAGTAGTCTTCGTTGGTTCGGGAGGTCATTGTCGCATGACCGAGAGAAACACCGAGGTGCACACCTTGGATGACGGCCCGATCAACACGGCCGTCCACAAGATCGAGGCGTGCCTCGGATGTCTCCCCTAGGCATTCACTTTGTCGGCGATCTTGTTCGCCGCCGCCTTCAAAGCGGTCATTCTCCGCAAAAGAATTTGGGCGTAAAAGGAAAATGGGTCGCAAGCGAGGGAAGCCAGGATGCTAAAACCAAATGAAGATATCAAACCGGTGATGGCGTCAGCATGAGTTGCTTCAGCATTGGTCCTCCCATTCGCTTGCTCGATGCCGAATTTCTTGGAGACATCGCTTAGCTCCTCCCGGGCTTCATCCCTCTCTGGCGAAACTTGAGCGCCTCCTCGTGAGAATACGGATGGTGTGCATCTCTTTGGTTCCGCCGGGCCCCAAGGATTGGAATGATAGGAGCTTGAAGAGTCTGGAAGAGCCGGATGATGGAGTTCCGGTTGAGTTCTTTGTCGTCGGAGGAAGGAGATGATATTACTGGGCTGATGACCCTTATCCCGATGAATGAGGAAGAAAAAAATTAAAACTAAGAGATGAACAAGAAAATTGCAAGGGGGCAAAAGTCGAATTGTACCCACGGGCCGGCAGTGTGATGCTCTGCTTCTTTGACCTCCCGTCGGCGGGGGACGCTTGCCACTGGTCGCCACTATTCGCCATTTACTTTGGTGGAGGTTAGGGTTTTCTTCTGGGATGAATCGAACGAAGGAAGTGGAGGAGACGGATGTGAGAACGCTAAAGTGGAGATAGCGATGAAGGCTAATGGAGGGGTCTATTTATAAGCTGGAGCGAAGAGTCGTGGCGAATTCTACTGAGTCATGGGGCGAGAATGCCGAACGGTGGAGTAGGGTTTTTCCCTTTAATTGGGCCGCATCTTGGGTTTGGGCAGGGCATGGGTTAAATCGGATGTCACTCAGCTATCTCCCTGATTTGTTGGAGCCAGCATTGTTCGGCTATACCCTCACAACATTTGGATTAGGATTCGTTCGGCTATTAGAAGAATGGAGACAATCGGCTACATTCTAATCGAGTAATCTAAGGGAAAATGACCAATTGCTTCTGTTTTCGAACAAGTAAAAATATGTAAACATAAAGTTGGTTGATCAAGGGAAAAAGGATATCACATTTATGTTTATTACAAGCCCAATGTCTACTTGTTCAGAAGATGATTGATTGCCTCTATGGCTTCAGTCCTGATTCGGCTAACATTATCTAGCACTTTTTGATCTTCATCTTCAGAGCTCTGGATGTTGGATAACTTAGTTTTGATTTGCTGGTCTTCTTTGATGGTCGAAGTTATCTTTAGTGAAGCTGCTTCTATGTTCTTCGGCAAATTAGCTATATGGGCCCTGTGAGACTAAATTTTGGCATTCAGTTCGGCTAGTTGAGCTCCTAATCTGCTTTTTTCATCCTCCATGGCTTTCAGTTCAGGCTCCAAGGTCGTCAAGGAATTTCTTGTAGTCTGGATATGAGAATGAAGATCTTTAATCTCCAGCTTCTTCAAAGATCTATCCTTCGCAGAGCAGCACCCTCAAAGATATGTTCTTGGTTGCCCTTCTCACCATAGCAAAGTGGTCATCAAGATGGCTGCAGATTTTAGGGGGCCTTGAGAGCGAGAGGGATATCTTGATCAATGAGTTCAAGGAGGTCTTTTATCTGGTCTCGCATCCGAACGGACTAATGGTATCCTTGTTCAGCAGAATGATCATCTCTTTTAGCCGAGCCCCGATTTTCCAAATGATAAGGTTTGATGAGAAGTAATCTCTTCACTTTTATCAATGATGTAGTCCTCAATAGAGAAGAGGCGGTGGTCGGTTTAGTGATGTTCTTCTAAAGAAAAGAGAAGAAAGGAGGTGTTAGCCGATTGGGTAATTTTGCTAAAATATAGTGTAAGACAAGGCATTACTCTTTGGTGATGATTGATCATCAGGATGGGTTATACCCTGGCTTGCTGGAGAACTTGGCTGAAGGTTCAGAAGGGACAGGTTTGGAGCTTGATCAGGAGAAGTTTCCCTTGCCAGTTCATCTAAGATTTCATCTATCCTCAATAAAGTAAATGATAATGAGCATAAGAGATAGATGTTATTAAAAAAAGAAAAGAAAGGAGAAAAGGAAAATTAGTCGAACGATGTTACCTATAGTTTCATCACATTTATGAGCCTTTGAACCTTCAGCTTCATGAGTCTCTGAAGCTTCACTGTCATGAATTTCTTCATTTTCGGTAGAAACTTCAGGAGTTGGTTTTGCAGCTGCTGAGGTATTGTCTAGTCTAGGAATTTCGACTTGCGGCTGCGATGGAAGTAATGAATATAGAGGTGGTCAGGTTTACTGCTAAGTGGGGTTGTTAACCTGATAGAGAATAAAGGGTTCGTACCTCAAAAGATAATTTGGCTTTCTTGGTCCTTGGTTTCTTGGGTAAGAGAAAACTTTCAGGTGTTTTCCTTTTGTTTTTTCCTCTTGAAGATGCAAAGCAGCCGAAGTAGCGGGAGTTTTCATGAGTGCCTTTAAAGGTCTTTGAATCCAAAGTTGCAGGATTTTCATGAATTCCTTTAATTTTGGAGCATCAAATCCCAGAGCAGGATTGGGACCAGCCGAATAATACTGGATTGCTTTGGCCGGGGAAGTAGGCTCAAAATCCTGTGCATAACCAGATGTTAAAATAGGAAGTGAATTCAAAAGCAGGAAATGATGAGCCTAATGGAGTTACCTCACTATCGGAAGCAAAGTCAGGCTGCAAGTTTTTGCATAAAGGATGAACTGATATATTGAAGATATGAGCATGCCATTCTTGCCACCAAGAGACAAAGAAGGGATGAGCAACATCTATTAGCCCAAATGGAGATGGTTCGTATGTTGGCAATTCCCATCCTAATTCAAAGATTTTCTTGGCTTCCATTCTTTCTGTTATTACTTCCCTTGGCTTCATGATTGTTGAGAAGAGAAATTTTGGTGGCAGCTGGCCACATCCTAATTGTCTTGCCACCATATTTGGATAGTAGAATTCATAGGTGGACTGCACTAACCTCCCATGATGAAATTCGGCTGGCAGAGTGCAAGGTTTGATAAAGGAGTTGAAGATCTCCGTGGATTCTTGACCTGAACAACCAATTTCATAGTCTGAACTTCTTGAGGCAAAGTCAAATTTTCATTTTCTTTGTAAGGGAACAGAGTACATTGCGAATCCTTTGAAAAATAGCTTGAAGAAATGGCCAATGTCTATGTCAATGCTGATAGATGATGCTGCTTCCCCATAAGTCTGACAAGCCTTAACCTTTGCTGTACTACCTTCAGCATAGTTAACTGAAGGAAAACTTAGATTGAGGAGGCTCACTGAGGTTATCTGATGCATATATAGCTGGAGCCACATTTGAATTAGCCACCAGGGACCATTCACACAAGAGATTTCTCCACCTTGGCGCATCTCAAGAGTAATCGATGCATCATATGATAAATAGACCCTAAGAGATATTTGCCTAGTGGGATCCGAGTGCCTACTGACTAAGTCCTCACCATCACCATGTGATTCGAGGTTGGTTCATTGGATTTTCCACAAAAGATGAATCGCATAGCCACATATTCATGAAAGCTTTCAACTCTTTTTGTCGAGGCAGTGCCAGATGCATTCATGTAGTTCTGGATGTGTTTGACCCATCCACATCCAGAGCTGACGGCTCTTTGATTACTTTTGCTCTTGTACTTATAGGGGTATACTGGTAGTGACACGTTCAAGCCAGTCATCATGAACACGTCGGCTAGAGTGATGGTCATCATACCATGACCAAAGATGAAGGCATTAATGGTGTCAGACCAAAAATGGGAAGCTGCTATCAAGAGGGAATCGTTTCTGGGTGTTTCTGCTAAGGATAATTCCAAACAATGGTGATGTCTTGACTTTCCGAGTGGTCTTTGCTTTTCTCTAGCATTCTCCTCAGACCAATTCCGCCATCCCGTGATTGGGGGAAATTGCCAATTCTTGAACGTGTTTGGCCATCGGTTTGGCGAGGTGATCCCAGATTTGAAGGGGATTCTTTGGGTTTCCTTCTCGATAATCTCGAAGGGTCGATTTCCCATTGGGCCGAGGAAATAGGAATCGAGGTTGGCAAAGATAGGGGATCAAAATCTGGTTCTTGTATTCCTTTAGAAGGTGATTGAAATCAAAGAGGAATAAGCCAAAAGAGGGCAGGAGGATCAAATGAAAATTGCCGAATATAAGTAAAGTTTACCTCCGGGATTTCATCCTGGTCGCCATTGAAGATTCAAGTAGGTTCGAGGGTTACTGAAAACTTGAATTTTTAAGCGGTCATGCGGTGTTGAACGGTCTTGACCTAGGAAGAAGAAGGAGCTTGTGGTCAATTTCAGAATAAAAACAACTTTTATCCCGAAATTGAGGGGGCATGTGTTAACACTTTGGATTTTGGTCGATTTACGGAGGATGATGGTGGACCGCATGCGGGAAGAAGGGTATTCGGCAAACAAAACAAGCGGTCGGCTAAATGCTTGTGCGGTCGGTTACTCCAAAAGGTGGTGACTCCATTCGGGAAAGCAGAAGATGGCAGGCAAGGCCGATCGAAAAGATGAAAGTTGTAATAATAAAGGACTCTGAGAGTTTAGGGTAAGGAATCGTAAAGTTTCAAGTTTGTTTAGAAGTTCCTTTGTAAATCGTAGTCTTCTAGGACTCGTGTTTTGTCTAGGGTATAAATATTGACCCTCGACCATTGTAATAGGAGTTCACAACCAAATCAATACAACCGGCCCGTGCCAACTTTCGAGTCCTTTTTTGTCGTGTAGCCGAGTTCTTCGAGAGGAGTCATCGATCCGTCGACCTCGTAAGTTCCGACAACCTTGTTATCATGTTTAGTATCATGCGGTGGATTTAGACATGATGCAAGTAGTCTTGTTTGTTTTCAATGATCGTGCATGCGGATCTTTGCTTGACAATCAAGAAGTCTTTGCTTATGCTTTGTTATTGAGTAGATACCCGTGCGGCGCGTTTGCTCAATATGCTTAGTGAAAGCAAAGGCAGATTATCGGCTCTATTAGATACGGCAAAATCTAAATAGATTCATTAAGTTATCCTGTGTTGCATGTTTTAAATATTTCATATATTTGTAACACACTTTTTGCCCAATCTAGATTGATATTATTCGCCATCTCTTGTGGTTTTATTCGGTGCTTCAATGATCATTCTTGTCATATTACCTCGGCAAATAGATAACATGCTCATAATGGCTGAATTATTTTAATCTAGATTGTTACATGTAGTGGGTTCATGCATGATAATTACGTTAAGCTTTGACGGAACTAGGTGTCGTCTGCGGCGGATGCTGAGTTTTAGATTAGTTTAATCGTGTTTATTTGCACGTTCCTTCTTCATGGATCCCAACTCGGTTGGATTGCTGAGCTTGGTTATGCATTAATTCATAATTAATTTCACTTGTTCAAACATGTCTTCCCATGCACATGCATTCGGTAATCGGATCTTTACGTGTGTTCATCTTACGATTAGCCGAATGGTTTATAAACTTGTTGGCAGACAGCTTCCTATAGCTGTATGTCGTTGTAAGTGGCTTCAGGGCCGTATATATGGAACTGTCTGGTCTCACCTGACATGTTCCGGTCTAGCATTTAACTGTTTTATCCCTTGTTAGTTCTTTCAGGTCAAACTGACTGGCACGCTTCCGGGTCACGAAGCACCCGGGAACCCGATTGAAGCCACGCTTTCCGGCTTGGTGTGTGTGAGGCACAGTGCGTCACATTTTGTGTCAACACCATGAAACTCACCAGAATGGATCATCTGCCTATGAGCTTGTACATTGTCAGCTAACCTTGTTCTACAACTACTGGCCGATGCATGAGGTATCTTAATACTTGTTTACACTTGAATCCCTAAGCACCATTTGCTTTCAAATTTGGTTTGCTGATAAATATTTTTGTTGTTTTGCAAATGAATTTTCTGTTGAGGATTACACAAATTGCTTACTTTTTTCTAGTGGGTTTTTGGTTTAGGCCTCCTGATTATCACATATCTCATTGTTTATCTAAGCCTTTGTTAGTTGTAACGCACATGGTTTTTATATAATATACTTGAGTGCTCATAGGAGGTGAGAAGTGAGCTCTGCAATGGGGACTTATGCAGCTTGGTTAATTAGAAGCTCTAAATAGTTATTCTTTGGTTTTCTCTAGTTTTTATTATTCAATCAGATGCGTTTACATTCTAATAACAATGTTGAGAGAGATCTAATGACAATCTAATTTGTGGAGACTTTCTGGAATGGGATGTTTTTGTTCCATTTACAATTATAATAGCAGCTTCAGATAAGCATTGCATCCCACTAATTAATTAATTTCTAAGGTTCAGCTAAAACTGTCATGCTTGCTCCAGTGGCAAACAGATGTACGGTTATAAAATTGGCTCATGCATGCAGTGTTACCTAGACCTGGCAATACCACTGTCTTATTTGACATGTGTCACAAGCGTTGACACTGTTAGGACCTCTATTTTAGTTACAGAGTAAAGTATTTCTAATTATGAAACATGAGAATATGCAAAGGGCTCCTGCATGTGAGAGAAAAAGAATATGCAAAGAAAACTACATATCTTTAATTTGACTTGAGACATCTAATTTGTGTTGGTGTCTAACACTTGCATATTGTCCAGGTAACACTGCCTTTGCAAATTCAGGATCAGACAAAAAATTCAGTCCTTCCAGGTTAGATTGAGTTATCTCAACATCTGGGTGTCTGTTTCTTGTTTTCTCATAAACAAAGTCGGTCAACTCTTTGCTTCAAAGACATAGCCAGAGAGAGTATAGCATTTGAATTATAAAGTGTGCAATATTTGTTTTGTTTCCAAAATTTGATGTGATGGATTGATTTTGGAAAATCACATACTAGAAGTTACAAGTCTATTTGTCGGTGTTTCGGACCGGGGGTCCTCAACCAACCAGTAAATGTGAACTGCGTGCCCCTAATCTCGGATGGTGATGCAAAGAGACACAAGGTTTATACTGGTTCAGGCAATCGGTGCCCTACGTCCAGTCTAGGAGATCGATCTTGTATTCTTTGCACCGAAGTGCTTGTAGTAGGGGGTTACAAGCTGGGTAAGAGAGGGAGCTAGTCCCAGGTCTCGGCGTGGAGTGGTGCGGGCTGCTTGAGTCGTTGCTCTCAGGCAGCGTGGGAGCGTGCGTGAATTGAGTGAGTGTGTTTCGCGCGTGAGGGCCAGCGTGGTCTCGATCCATAGAAACGGCCCTGGCTGCTTCCTTTTATAGCCACAAGGAGGGAGCCAGGAGTACATGAGAGAGCTACACGTGGAGCCTTAGCGAGGAAGGAAGATCCAGTACTATGGCTGTGGCCTATTCCTGTAGCAGCACAGTGTCGGAAATGACAATTGGTACTTGATCACCGGTGCGTCATGCCGGCCATGCCTGAGGCTGTTGAAGTCGTAGGGGTCGTCATTGACGTTTAGTCAGCATGGCCTCCTCTGTAGGTGACATGCCGTGCCTTGTGAATTTTTGACTTGGTGGTTCGCCGAGGCCTGGCAGGTGTTTGTGGCCGGCCGCGCCGAGGCCTGATTTGCCGAGGCCTGGGAGGTGACCTGAGTACGATGCGGCGGTCTCGGTGGTCAGCGTCGTACCCGGTTTAGGTGGAAAAGTGCAGGGCGTGTGTCCGCAAAGCACGGTAGTCCCTGCACCATCAGTGGGGAATGGTAAAAAAGGAGATTTGACCGCCGTCCCATCGCCCCTGTTGCTATGCTCTGCCGATCGTGGCTGACGTAGGCGCAACCAGGGGTACTTACGGATGGGGCCCGCCCGCCGAGGGGCGATTGAGGCGGAGCGATGAGGATGCGGGACGAGCCGCCCGGCCGGCCGAGGCGGAGAAGGAATAGTACGTCGAGACCCTACCGGGGTCTCGGACGAGGCGTAGAACGAGCGGTTGGGCTCTCCTGCGGTTTCGAGACTCTGAGGACATGGACTTGACCTTCCATGCTGCTTTGTCCTTGCATGTGGGTTAGGTAGCATGATGATGAGCACGATGGTGAGTACCCCTATGCGCCGGTCCCCCCGTCCCGTCGGTCGTTCGCCCAGACTGTACTGAAGTGCGGTGACGCTTTTGGAGTAGTTAGGCGCATTAATCGGGACGTGATGTTTCATCAGAGGAGTTTGGTCGGGACGGAGGTTACGAGTATGTTTGTCGAGCCCGGCCTCGAGCGAATCGGAGAATTGGCATCCCATCCGAGGCCTTTCGGGGCGAGGCCTCGGTGAGAGGGTCTCGGCGAGAGGGCCTCGGCGGGCGCCGGCCTTTCAGATGAGGCCTCGGCAAGAAGGCCTCTAGCTTAATCGGAGAATCTGCGCAGAGACCTAGCGGTAGTCTTTTGGCTTTGATTTTTTGCAAGGTTTAAGCAACATTTTTGGTTCTTGCTTAGGGTACCCCTTCTTGTGGTATCCGACAGTAGCCCCCGAGCCTCGGGAGGAGTGCGGGCACTCTCCTGAGGTTTTGGCGAGACTCGATTCACAACAGCTCCTGTCGGGATCATGTTTTGTACTTGGTGGTTCCGGTGGTGTGCATGAGTGCACCCACCGTGTAGTCTTCGAGGCCCTGGAGGAATGGGTTTACTCCTCCAGGGGCTTTTTTTCCCGTTTGAGCAAGGAGTTTTATCGTGCTTGCTGGGCCCGTGAATGCGAGTTTGGGTCGCTGGGTCTCGGCAAACTTGCAGGAAGAGCCCCCTAGCCTCTGCACAGAGCGAGAGGGCCGTTAGGTGCTCTCCTGGCTTTTTATACGCCTCTCGTGCGTGAGGGTTTATTCTTTGAGACCCCTCGGTGCGAGCACAGGTCATGGGGCCTCAAAGATATCTCAGAAGAAGAGCTCCCTAGCCTCTACCCGGAGCAAGAGGGCCGTTAGGAGTACCCCTGGCTTTTTGTACGACCCTCGCGCAACCTTTTCGTTCGGAAGGTGGGGTTTGCTTGCCGAGCCCACTCGAGTGCGAACCTGGGTCGCTGGGTCTCAGCAAAGTTGTAGGGAGAGCCCCTTAGCCTCTGCGGGGAGGTCCATCAGGGGTTCCCCCTGGCTTTTTTATACGACCCTCGCGCTTCCTTTTCGTTCGGAAGGAGGGGTGGAATATGCCAGGCTACCCTCGGTGGGCGCGAGTGGTGACACTTCTGGTGAGCTGCTATCGGGTAAGTCCGAGTGGAGGCCCATGCCCCATTAGATAAGGGTCGGCTAGAGGTCCAGAGACGCACTCCAAAAGTACCAGAGGGCTTCTCTATTGGGTCCTAGGGCCGTTCGATTGGCTCCGGGGGCTCGACACCTCCCTACGGTGGGATCCCATTCCGAGAACTCCCTGCTAGGTCTCGGACACGACTTAGGGCATCCCGAGCGATCGCTTGCTTGGGCCACGGCCATGTACGGGCTTGCCCATAGTTGTCCCTGACTCTGTTGTCCTGGGGCGGCTGTCGAAACCCTCGGTGGTCTAGCCTTCGAACCCTTGTTCCGTAACGGGCTCGACGCCCTTTTTGTTGCTTTTTTCCGAGTCTATGAGTGCAGGCTTGGGTCGCTTGTCCTTGTCTTGGGTGCAGAAGGAGCCCCCGAGCCTTCGCATGAAGCGAGAGGGCGGTCAGGGGTCCCCCTGACTTTTTTGTTCAGCCCTCACGCATCCTTTTCGTTCGGACGGGGGGTTGTTTGCCGAGCCCACTCGTGTGCGAACCTAGGTCGCTAGGTCTTGGCAAACCTACAAGAAGAGCCCCCTAGCCTCTGTATGGAGCGAGAGGGCCGTCAGGTGCTCTCCTGGCTTTTTATACGCCTCTCGCACGTGAGGGTTTGTTGGCTGAGACCCCCTCGGGTGCGAGCCTGGGTTGCGGGGCCTCAACATATCTGCAGGAAGAGCTCCCTAGCCTCTACCTAGAGCAAGAGGGCCGTCAGGAGTTCCCCTGGCTTTTTGCATGACCCTCGCGCAACCTTTTCATTCGGAAGGAGGGGTTTGCTTGCTGAGCCCCCTTGAGTGCGAACCTGGGTCGCTGGGTCTCGACAAAGTTGCAGGGAGAGCCCCTTAGCCTCTGTGGGGAGGTCCGTCAGAGGTTCCCCCTGGCTTTTTTATATGACCCTCGTGCTTCCTTTTCGTTCAGAAGGAGGGGTGGAATATGCCAGGCTACCCTTGGTGGGCACGAGCGGTGACACTTCCGGTGAGCTGCTATCGGGTAAGTCCGAGTGGAGGCCCGTGCCCCATTCGATAAGGGTCGGCTAGCGGTCCAGAGACGCACTCCAAAAGTACCAGAGGGCTTCTCTATTGGGTCCCAGGGCCGTTCAATTGGCCCTAGGGGCTTGGCGCCTCCCTACGGTGGGATCCCATTCGGAGAACTCCCTGCTGGTCTTGGACATGACTTTGGGCATCCCAAGCGTTTCGCTTGCTTGGGTCTCGGCCATGTACGGGCTCGCCCGCGGTCGCCCCTGACTCTGTTGCCCTAGGGCGGCTGTCGAAACCCTTAGGGGCCCAGCCTTCGAACCCCAGGACCGTAATGGGTTCGGCGTCCGGTTCCTTCACCTGAAAGGTATAGGGTGGGGGGGGGATATTTCCCCTATCGGTTCGACAACGGCCGGCGCGCCTTTTTAGGCGATTTCCTGGGGGAGGCGAAACGACGCCTGCTGCTATAGCGGTTGGATGTGACGTGGCATCAGCGGATGGGACGTAACTGTTCCCGTGATTAATGAGGAAAAGGTGGACACACGGGCGGTAAAATCGGATCAGGATTAACCGCGCCGGATCTGAGGGAAACTTCCCCGATTTCGTAGCCCGTCCGTTTTGCCTTCACCCGGCATAAATACGCAACAAGACTCGCTCCTCCCCTCCTTACCTTGCCCATATTAGTTTTGTCGTCTTTGAGCCATCGCCAGAGCCGAGAGCCCCGGGAGGAAGAAAGGAAAGAGGCGAGGCAGAGAGAGAGAGAGAGACTCACTGTCGTAGTCGAGCCCTCCACCGCACTCATGGCCGGCGACATTGTTGTCATCAAGGCGGACCCTTGGGATCCATCTGACGTCACCGTGGAGATGCTTCAGTCGCTCGTCGACGGCGGGCTCCTTCGCCCGATGACCGACCCCAACAGGCCAGAGTGGATCGCTCCGTTGGGCGAGCCAGAGCTGAGGCCTCGCGACGGTTACGTCGTGAGCTTCGTGTCCTTTCACGAGCGTGGCCTCGGCGTTCCTGCGGATCGATTCATGCGGGCGCTCCCGTACTACTATGGCGTGGAGCTCCACAACTTCAACCCCAATTCTATCACGCAGGCGGCTATCTTCATCGCTGTCTGCGAGGGGTATCTGGGGATTGCTCCCCACTGGGAGTTGTGGCTCCATCTTTTCCGGGCGGGGCATACCACCAAGCCGGCGGGCACGTCGGGCATGAGGAAGGCTGTGAGGGCCGGTGGCTGCACTCTCCAAGTGCGCCAGGATCATCAGCACCTCTACATCCCGGCCCAGCTCACGTCATCCAACCGTCGATGGTACACGAGCTGGTTCTACCTTCGCAACGACGACGGCGGACTTCCCCCCTACACTGGGTGGATTGTGGGGAGCTGCCCGGAGCGGTGGAAGTATGGCGTCCCAAGGGATGATCATCCCAAGCTGCAGCCGCTCCTGGAGGGGCTGCAGAGGCTGCGGGACCGCCACCTTACTGCGGCTGTGGTCGTGGCCGCCTTCCATAGCCGAAGGGTGCTGCAGCTGATGGCTCGGCGGCGGCGCTTGTTCGAGATGAGGCCGGACGATTCGATCGTGGGAATCCGGCTGTCTGTCTCCGCCCTTTCTGACGAGGAAATTTTTCACCGGGTGAGGGAGACGGTGGAGGCGAAGCCGCGGAGCGGTGGTCTGACCACCCTCGCGATGCGTCCGTCGCGGGGGTATCTCTCACTGGTAAGTCGTGCGCCGCTGCATCCCCTGAACCCTCCCCATTTCTCATTATTTCTCATTCCCTTATGCGCGTTCGTCGTTCCTGCAGGGGATGAGGGACGTGCGAGCCTCCCCGCTGCCCGTTCCCGAGGACGCGAGGCGGCGGGTGATCAACCGGGCACACGCCGAGGCGTAGAAAAAATGGAAGGACGCCAAGGCGGCCAAGCGCGAGAAGCTAGATGAGCGTCGTCAGCAGCAAAGGAGGGACGGCCTTTTGCTGGAGGAGTCCCCATCGCCGTCACTATCGACGGACACCTCGGACGGAGATGACGAGGGCGAGAGGGGGCGGGATCCCCTGGACCATCTCCCTGATGTTGAGGAGACGGCGCCTGGGGCGTTGGCAAGTAGCCCGGCGCTCCCAGGAGGAGGAGGAGGAGCCACCTCGGGGTCGGCGATTGCCCGCCTCAGGGCTGAGGTCGACACGCCTGAGGAGCGGGCATTGGGCAAGCGTGCCGTCAGCCCGGTGCGCTCGACGGCAGCGGTGGTGGACGTGGCGGCGGAGCTGACGCAACTGCTCCCGCAGAGCACCGAGGGGGCACCGGGGTCCGTCGAGGACCGGCCGGCGCCGACGGATATGGCGGTTGTGCTTCAGCCGCTGCCGCCGCCTTTGCAAACGAGGGTCGCCGTGCCGAAGCGGTTGCTGCCTCGGTCGAGGTAAGCGTACTTTAGGTGGCGTCGTAGCGTTTTTTGTTCGTTCCTTCGTCTCGTGCTGACCCTGTAAGTATTATGTTTTTAGCCGGAAGCGACCTACGGAGGTGCCTTCCTTAGCGCCGCTTAAGGCGCTCAAGGTGACCCCTGGCTCCACTGCCCATTGGGTGGCGGGGGCACAAGCCGCCATACGACGCGGCGTGGCGTTGGCGAGAGCCGGCCTAACGGAGTCGGTCTCCCAAGGAGGAGCTGTCGAGGCTACCCCGACACCGACGGGGGAGGGGGCGCCTCCGCCCCACGAAGGTGAGGGCCGTGAGTCGGATGTGGCCGGGGTGTCCTCGGTTGCCGAGGCCACCGAGGTCGAGGCCCACAGGGTCTCCAAGGCCGAGGCAACCGACGAGGCCGCAGCAGCGGAGGTCGAAGCCCCCATGTCCATCGAGGCCACGATGGCGGGGGCCGGAGCCCATGGGACCACCGAGGCCGGTGTAGTGGTGGCGAGGCCGTCGGCCCAGGAAGTGGAGATGAAGGCAGTGGAAGCCTCGGTGGCACCCCTGGTTCAAGGCCCGCCGTTGTTGCCAGGGAGCGCCCAGGAGGTAGAGGTCCTTCCGATCTCCTCCGACGATGTTTCCCGGGCGTGGGAGATGGCCGACGGCG
Source organism: Miscanthus lutarioriparius (assembly GCA_904845875.1). Taxonomy (NCBI): domain Eukaryota; kingdom Viridiplantae; phylum Streptophyta; class Magnoliopsida; order Poales; family Poaceae; genus Miscanthus; species Miscanthus lutarioriparius. The sequence goes on from CAJGYO010000013.1 coordinate 59,259,712, forward strand.
AGGTGGCCGGTGCCGTGGAACATCCGGTTCTGACCCCGGGCGAGGGAAGCTCGGCCCTCGCGCGGGTATGACCCGAGCCCCCGCGGGTGGGACCACCCGCATGTGGTGTGGCAGAGCCGGGACAACCCTGAGGCGGAGCCTTTGTTTGCCCTCGAGGACGCGGGCGAGGGCGGGCGCTGGGACACGTTCGAGCAGTACCGCCGGTTGGCGGAGCGGTCACTTCAGACGGCGCTGTCCGTGGTGGGCGACAATCTGCCCGGAGTCGCCCAGGTTCGCACTTTCTTTCCTCACGCGGTGGTCTTCTTCTGAGTTTTCTTTGTAGGGATTGACCCTTGTTCTGTTTCCCCCAGGAGCTCGAGACCTAGTCCCTCGGGAAGTCGGTCTTTCTCCGGGGGGAGAGGGACGTCTGGGACCAGCTTCAGCGGCCAAAGGGGCTTCTTGCCGGCGCCAATGAGCTCCTATCGGCACGGAGCGCAGAGGTGGAGGACCTCCGCCTTCGTTGTGCCGATGCGACGGTCGAGGCGGTTATGGCCCTAGAGCGGGTCGCCCCTCTGGCGGCGCGGGTCAAGGAGTTGGAGGAGGAGCTGATCCGCGTGGTCGGTGAGCGGGACGCCTTCAGGTCCCGGGCTGGAGAAGCCACGACCTTGGGCAAGGTCCTTGCTGGGCAGCTGGGGGCGGAGCAAAGTGCGCACCAGCTGACGAAAGGCACCTTGGATGAGGCCCTTATGGTGGCTGAGATCTCCCGGACCGAGGCTGTGATCTGGAGGGGAAATGTCGAAGGTGAGTCTTGTTCCCTTTATTTAGTTCGTTTTTCTTGTGTTCGGCCCCTAACTCCTTGGTGCGATACAGAGCTGGCGGGGGAGGCTTCTAGGGCGGCCGAGGCTGCTCGGGTCGAGGCTCAGCACCTGAAGGAGTTAGCCAAGGCGTCTCGGATCGAGGCCCAGTGTTGGAAGGAGAAAGCCGAGGCCTCTCAGGTCGAGGCCCGATGCTGGGGGCAGAAGGCCGCGGGTGAGTTCCGTAGACTTTCCGCCCTTGCTCTAGCTTGTACTTTTTTGTGCTCAACCTTGTTCCATTGCGTTTGGCGCAGAGCTGGAGAAAGAAGTCACTCAGGCAGCCGAGGCCTCCGCCGCAGTGCAGGCGGTGCTTGAAACTGAGATCGGGGAGCATGATGCGCTGAAGAGCGCCGCCCGTACTGCCTGTGAGGCCCTGGAAGTCGAGGGGATCCAGTCAGGAAGCTCTCTCGGGAGCCACCTGGTTGCGTTGAGCGGCTAGATGCGCGAGCCACTCCGAGGGGTGCTGCATACGGGCGTCAAGCGCACACTGGCCGTCATCGCCTCGCACTACGTTGGCGTTGACCTCCAAGCCATCAGCGATGGCTACGTCCTGCCCGATGATGACGAGGAGGCCGACGAGGCAGTGACGAAGCTGATGGAGGCGGCGGAGGGTCCTGGCGCGGCGCTGGCTGGGCTGTTCGAAGAGGAGGTTGTCCCTCCTCCGCCGTCCGCCGATGCTGGAGACCCTGCGCCGTGACCTGGGCCCAAGAAGCCGTGTAATTAGATTAGAGATTATGTTGCCCTATCATAACGTTGGCGGCTGTTGAGGCCTTTTTTTAAAGTGATCGTGCGCCGATGCTTTTTCAATCGTTTTTGCTTATTGTATTTCCGAGCCTCTGCCCTCTGTCTTGTTTCTGAACGTATCTCTTGTAAAAAAACTTCCTCAGAGCCTAAGTTGCCTCTTGGGCAGAAGGTGGTGAGGGAGTGCCATAGCCTAGAGGCATAGGCCGTCTCGCGACTCAACCGGCCTTCTGACCTTGAGACAGTCTTTTGGTCCTTAGGTTCTTTCACAATCGATTTGTTAGAGCACGCTAGAGAGTTCGGCGTAGGAATTTTTTTGAAAAACGACTTAAGAACGGTGCGTGGGACTTAGGGGGGGAGTCCCCCCTTCTAGCCCCCTGAGGGAGGCTCGGTTCTGCAGAGACAGAGCAGAGCCTTCCTCGTGGTGTTATCGTAATGCCGAGCCCCGCGATGGGCTCGGCGGGTTTCTAGAAAATTTAGAACAACTAAAGAACGCCTCTTAATTGTATTCCGAGAAACAGTTTGTACAATGCTTGGAAATTCTAAGGGTAGAAACGACGTAGCTGTTCTATGTTCCAAGCGTTGGTGAAGATTTCGCCTTTCTCGTTGGCCAGCTTGTAGGTCCCGGGTTTTAGTACTTGGGCGATGATGTACGGTCCTTCCCATGGCGGGGTCAGCTTGTGGTGGCCCTTGTTGCTCTGCCTCAGTCTCAGCACCAGGTCGCCCACCTTCAGGTCTCGGCTTCATATGCGTCGGGCTTGATGGCGTCGTAGGGCTTGCTGGTACTTGGCTGAATGTAGCAGCACAACGTCTCGGGCTTCCTCCAGTTGGTCGAGAGTGTCCTCGTGGGTAGTGCGGTTGCTTTGCTCATTGTAAGCCTGCAGCCTTGGGGAGCCATACTCCAAGTCAGTGGGGAGGATGGCCTCGGCTCCATAGACCAGGAAGAACGGCGTGAACCACGTGGCTCGGCTTGGTGCTTTCGTCATCGGAGTCGGAGTGGCCGAAGCAGTAGTCGCTTGCGGCCAAGAAGCGGCGCATAGCCTCGGGGTCACGAAGTCCGGAGAAGTCCGCTCCGGCCTATGCCTCGTCCTCCTCCGAGGATTCAGTGTGGGTGTGGGTCGAGATTGTGGTGGAGAAGTCGAGGGCAAATCGTTGGTGGTGTCCCGAGGGCTCCGCGTGCGCGGAGGCGTAAGCGAAAGCGTAGGCGGCGGCGATGTTTTTCAGCCCGAAGAGGTACGGGATGGTGCCACCGCTGGGCTCCGCGCTCCGCTGAGTCGATTCCTCGGGAGTGGCGGGGGCGGAGCTTGACGCACGCGCTCATCTTGGCGTCTCCCCGCCTGAGCTTAGGCTAGACAGGTCCCCAGCCAGGGACTCTGTACCAACAGCCGAGCAAGGGATGTCGGCGGAGTGCGCGCGCGCAGCCCCGAGTTCGCGTGCGTGGCGTCGAGTAGTCCCTTCGCGTCGTGCTCGGGCGAAGCGTGACGAGAGCGGGCGGCCAGCGCGCCGCGCTGTGCCCAGCTGCCGATGCGATGCGACGTCGTCGCCCGGCGGTGGGGCTCAGGTGTGAGTAGTACCATATCGTACTCACATCCTAGAGCCATGAACTCTAGGCTCCCAAACCGCACACCACCGCGCCGAGACGTAGTGGGCGGGCGTGGGGTTGACCATCCGGAACTTGTTGGGACGATCACGCTAACACGCAGAGGCCCCTAGTGGTGGCGCATTAATCGTCGGTGTTTCGGACCGGGGGTCCTCAACCAACCGATAAATGTGAAGCTGCGTGCCCCTAATCCCGGATGGTGATGTAAAGAGACACAAGGTTTATCTTTGGTTCAGCAATCGGTGCCCCACGTCCGATCTAGGAGATCGATCTTGTATTCTTTGCACCGAAGTGCTTGTAGTAGGGGGTTATAAAATTTGGGTGAGAGAGGGAGCTAGTCCTGTGTCTCGGCGTGGAGTGGTGCGGGCTGCTTGAGTCGTTGCTCTCGAGCAGCGTGGGGAGCGCGCGTGAATTGAGTGAGTGTGTTTTGGCGTGAGGGCCAGCGTGGTCTCGATCCATAGAAACGGCCCCTGGTCGCTTCCTTTTATAGCCACACAAGGAGGGGAGCCAGAGTACATGAGAGAGCTACACGTGGAGCCTTAGCGAGGAAGGAAGATCGAGACTATGGGCTGTGGCCTATTTCTCAGTAGCAAAGACAAAGGTCGGAAATGACAATTGGTACTTGATCACGGGCGTCATGCCGGCCATGCCTGAGGCTGTTGAAGTCGTAGGGGTCGTCATTGACGTTTAGTCAGCATGGCCTCCTCTGTAGGTGACATGTCGTGCCTTGTGAATTTTTGACTTGGTGGTTCGCCGAGGCCTGGCAGGTGTTTGTGGCCGGCCGCGCCGAGGGCTGATTTGCCAAGGCCTGGGAGGTGACCTGAGTACGATGCGGCGGTCTCGGTGGTCAGCGTCGTACCCGGTTTAGGTGGAAAAGTGCAGGGCGTGTGTCCACAAAGCACGGTAGTCCCTGCACCGTCAGTGGGGAATGGTAAAAAAGGAGATTTGACCGCAAAGCACGAGTATGTTTGCCGAGCCCGGCCTCGAGCGAATCGGAGAATTGGCATCCCATCCGAGGCCTTTCGGGGCGAGGCCTCGGCGAGAGGGTCTCGGCGAGAGGGCCTCAAGGGCGCTCTGCCGGCCTTCAGATGAGGCCTCGGCAAGAAGGCCTCGAGCGAATCGGAGAATTCTGCAGAGACCTGGCGGTAGTCTTTTGGCTTTGATTTTTGTAAGGTTTAAGCAATATTTTTGGTTCTTACTTAGAGTACCCCTTCTTGTGGTATCCGACACTATTGTCTGGATCATGAGGGCTATAATAAGGTGCTGCCAGTTTGCCACACCGTTACTAGTTCATTAGTCCATTAAATACGTTAACCACATCAGTGCAAAAAATCAATGAACAGCTTATGCATTGGGTATTTTGCTTTTTGGGATATTTCAGGAATTCAGGTTAAGACATACACCCCCCCCCCCCCCCCCACCCCTGTCCCCAACATCTCAGCAACTCATAGTATCAAATCCTGAATTGCCACTCCATTGAGGGTCATATCTAAATTATACCTTGTTTTCTCTGTATGTCTTCCATTTTTGGAGTATTACAGGATATGACACCATTGGGCCGCTGATGTGTGGGGTAGAGTGTCATATCCTGAAATACCTCTCTACTGAGCGTCATATCTCAAATGATTCCTTTTACTTTGTACATTTCATGTTGTTTAACTATTTTGACCCTTAGATTATATTGTGTAGGTATTAGAGGCACTACTCCCTGAAGGTGTAATAATTCCAACAGGCTTTGAAACAGTGGGGCATATTGCGCACTTGAACTTGCAGGATGAGCATTTACCTTATTGCTCAGGTAATATCTGATTACTTGGTATGTTGGCTCCCAAACTTAGTTTGAGATTCTTTTTCCTGCATCCAATACTTTGGTTTGCTATGCAGGTGGTACTGGACAAAAACAAGCCAAAAATCCAAACCGTCGTCGATAAGACTGATTCTATTCAAAATGATTACAGAACCATGCAACTCGAAGTCTTAGCTGGTAATGGTTCGCTCCACACAACGGTCGATTGAGAGTGGTCTTCGTTTTCAAGTTGATCTTGGAACAGTGTATGTTCTTACTCTTACCTGACTCATATTTGTCTGAATCCATTTGACATTGTTTGCTGCTGCAAAGTCATAAAAACAACAAAATGTATTTTTTCATGTATAGTCTGTTATCATGTACTAGTACAAATTACACTTTGCTTGAATATTGAAGACTATGTTATGGAGAATAATTTCTAGTCTGAATATACAATGCTCTAGTAACCACTGTCTGATGGTTGATTCTGCCAATTTCTCAAAAATAAGAGAATATATTCATTTTTTCTGAAGCAAGCGTTACTCATCTGTCCAAATTTCTTTTTTGTTTCCTGTCCTAATAACTTTAAATGGCGATATCTTGGCCACGGAGATGCAGAGGCTCGTCAACAAGCCTCTGATGTTGTTTGTAAGTCAAAGCGCTGCAGTTCTTCCTAGCACTGTTATGTCCTTTTTAAATAATTGGTAATGTTGAACCTAACATATAATTGCAACTATATGTTAGGTTCACCCCGTCGATCTCATCCGCGTCAACTGAGCAGCTAGCAGGCAGCAGGCAGCAGCACGCCTGCTGTGTATCCCAAGCTCGGGATTAAACTCGCCCAACAACTCTCGATCACGCCAAGTAGGAGTATATTCAATGCTCAAATCAATCTCCACCGGCCCCACGTCCAGGCATGCATGGCTGTCCACTGGGATCCTGAGCTCTCCACCTAGCTGCTTTCACCGGAACCTGTTTGTCCTGTCTGCTTGCTTACGAATCCCTGCCACAAAAACATTAGCCGAGGTCATCAGTCAGCAACTCCATCAGCATTATGTGTACTGGTGCACGGTAATCTCTTTCTGTCACTAGCTCAACTGCAGCGATCGTTACGCGTACTGAATGTTGAGTTGCTGAAAATGGTACGAATTTAAGTTCATTCAAGGTGTTGACAGTTGACTCTTGACTGGACATAGTCCAGCTAGCATATCACCTGGAGCCAGTTTAGTTCCCCAGAATTTTACCAAATTTTTTAAGATTCCCCGTCACATCGAATCCTTGACGCATGCATGAAGCATTAAATATAATTAAAAAATAAAACTAATTACACAGTTTAGACGAAATCCACGAGACGAATCTTTTAAGTCTAATTAGACTATGATTGGATACTAATTGCTAAATAACAACGAAAACCGCTACAGTGTATTTTGCTAATTTTTTTGGCATCTAAACAAGGCCCTCCTCATTTAAACTGTGCTCATATAGGTACTACCTAGGCCTTGGCCGTGTTTAGATTCCAAGTTTTTTCACTCTCTCCATCACATCAAATCTTGGATATATGTATGGAGTATTAAATGTAGATAAAAAAATAATTAATTACACAGTTTGATTGTAAATTACGAGACGAATCTTTTAAGCCTAGTTAGGCCATGATTGGACAATAATTGTCAAATACAAACGAAAGTGCTACAGTGCCAAATACTGATTCTCAACCATCATCTAAACAAGGCCCTTGTTTAGATTCCAAGTTTTTTCACTCTCTCTCCATCACATCAAATCTTTGGACACATGCATGGAGTATTAAATATAGATAAAAAAATAACTAATTACACAGTTTGATTGTAAATTACGAGACGAATCTTTTGAACCTAGTTAGGCCATGATTGAACAATAATTGTCAAATACAAACGAAAGTGCTACAGTACCCAATACTGATTTCTAACACCCATCTAAACAAGGCCCTAGTACCTAATCCCATAAACATAATGAATGTATACTCTCATCTCATCCAATCGAAACAGAAAATGTACAATGCAGCGTGATCTAGCTAATCGATCTACTACTAATCTACACTCCACTTGTATCACCCAGCAGAATAGCAGATAGTAGTAGCTACTTCTTCTCTACTACTTGATCGTTTACCTGGCCGATAACTTTTTCAATCCTCGCTTTCTTGTTTCTTGGTCGCGCTAAGACGAGTAGATGATGTCGACGACGACGAAGACGACGGCGAAGTGGAGGATGCTGAGGAGGAGGAACGAGGAGCAGCGTGGATGATCCCTCCGCCGTCGCCTCGCCCTTGCTTGGAAGGACCCGGCCGCGCAGGCTTATTCACCTGCGGCTTCGCCGTGCGGACGCGTTGCCTGGATGGGGCGCCGGAGCCGCCGTTTCTTCCCGCCGCGGCAGCCGCCCGTAGCGCCTCCTTTTCCTTGGGAGCACGCGGGGAAGGCGCGCCGGTGCCCTTACTGTCGTCCTGCTGCGCGCCTGCGGCCTTCTCGCCGCCGTGCGCCGCCGCCGCCTCCCCATCTCCCTCTCCCTTTCCGTCGTGGGGACAAGTAGCACCAGGAGCGGCGGCGATGGGTGCTTTCGGATACCGCTCGCAGCTGGAGCTGGCGGAGGAAGCAGCAGCTCTCGCCAAACAGCGGTGCGGCTGCTGCAGGATCAAGAAGGAGAAGGAGCCGCGCGCCGCCGCCCGGGCCGGCGGCGTGAGTGCCGAACGAAGAGGAGTGGTAAGCTGGCGTGGAAGGAGGAGGAGGACGGGCGGAGGTGGAGGCGGAGGCGGTCATGGCTGCGCCGCGCTGCAGCTAGCTATCTACGGACTACGGATTTGTTCACGTCAGCTCGGCCACGTGTGGACTCACTACCGGAGACTGTGTAGTTACCGAGTGCCCCGACAATTACCGAGTATCAAAAGTCGGGGCACTCGGAAAACAGTACTTACCGAGTGCCAACACTCGGAAAACATAAACACCAGAGTCGCGCCGCTATCGAAGTCAACACACTCGGTAACTTCGGACACTCGTTAAAAATACAAGTTTATCAAGGGCGACTCGGTAAAAACAAGCCACTCGGTATTGAGGTGCCACGTCTCCTAGGATAGCAACCGTGCGCCAAACGGCGTCACGGCATGACATGTTTACCGAGTGTTATGAGCATACACTCGGCAAACATCACGGTAACAACAGCTCCGCCCATCAAGCGCTCATAGCAAATAAAAAAGACCGAAAATGTTAACCGAGTGTCACACTCGGTAATAATAAAGTTTTACCGAGTGTAAGTGCACACCACTCGGTAAACACTATCTTTTACCGAGTGTATTGGCGCAACACTCGGTAAAATTCAACCAAATTTCTTGTTTTTCCCTTCATTCTTTTTCCTCTATCCACATATGATATTTAGTACTCCATTCCAAAATATGGTGTTTATTTCGATTTATTTACTATATTTCACAAAATTTTCATTCTTTATGAAAATTAGGTACATATCGTGTAAATTTAATTGTAATAATTAAAATCGAACTCGATAAATCACGAGATTGGAAGAATTAACATTGAAGCATACATCTATGTTATAGAAAAATTTTCATAACGTTTCGGAAGTATTTTTACATTCGTCGCTGTCGAACCGGTACATCTCCCAAAGAGACGCTAAACATTCACAATGACGAGTAGGATTTCTATTAAGAGTGAAATTCAACATTATGATTTGAACTTGTAATTTTTTAGATAGTAAATAGATGACATGAAATAGTTCATGTGAAAGTTTGGTGAATTTTAGGATTAAATTGGCATTTTTTCATTTTTGTTTTGCATGAAATAATGGATACTTTTACCGAGTGTGACCTCAAACACTCGGTAAAGGTTAGCCACGGCCCATCTGTCTGCCACAGTGGGCTGCCATGCTTCTGTTTACCGAGTGCCATAGATCTAGGCACTCGGTAAACATGTACCAGGCCCACATGTCATTGGGCTGTGGTGCTTCTATTTACCGAGTGCCGTAGATCTGGGCACTCGGTAAACATGTACCAGGCCCACATGTCATTGGGCTACGGTGCTTGAGTTTACCGAGTGCCGTACATCTAGGCACTCGGTAAACAGAAGCATTCAACACTTAGCCGTTTCTCCCTCAAATCGTGCACAGACACACACACACACCGCACACACCCGCGCATCCCCGCCGCACCGCCGCCGTCCCCCGTGCCGATGCCTCCCCACCGTCCCCCGCACTTGCGCCCATGCCTCCCCACGCCCACGCGCTTCCACGCTGCGGGTCGACGCGCCTCCCGCCGCGTCGGCGGCTCCCCACCGCCGCAGCCGCCTCCTCCTCCACGCCATCGCCGGCGCCTCCCATTGTCGCCCGCGGCGCCTCCCCACCGCCATGCCGCCTCCTCCCTCCACCACCGCCGCCATCTGGGCGGTCCCCATACCCGCCGCCACAACCGAAATCGCCCCAAATTTACCTAATCTCCTCTCTGTCCTTTCAGTGGCGGCTCGAACGACATTGAGGTGCCTCCTCGCAGGCTCGCGCTCGCTCGGCCGGTCGGCCAGCCTCCAAGCGTGGCTCCTCCTCCGCCTCTGAGCTCCTCGCGCACGGGCCGTCCCGGACGCGAAGCGATTGGACACCTAGGCGATCCACGGCGTCGTCTCGACTCCGATGAGCTCCTCGCTCCCGCTCGACACCGAAAGCACGCGGACCTTGCAGCCCCGCTCCAACTCCATCCAATCGTCCACCCTTTTTCGAGGTATTCGAGGCTCTTCGTCTTCATCATCCTCGCTGTCATGAACGCAAACCTGGCTGTTGATTTCATCTCTCCAATGCTAATCGATGCCTCTTTGGTAGGTGAATCCAAATCCGTAGGATACTAGGATCTATCAGCTATCTTGAACACAAGGTAAGCGGCATAACTCGAGTTTTTTAGAGCATCTTGCTTTGTATCTTGCCGTGGATTTGCAACCAAAGAAGCGGTCCAGGAGGCTTGCGACTTCGAGAACCTATCACAGAACATAGCATTATCATCTATAATCGTATAATGTAACACTAGAACAGAGGCTTGGCGGAACACGTGTGTTGTGCTTTGTGGTTTACTTGGGTACTAGATGCAAAGTATCAATGTAAGAAAATAGTAATCTGAGATTTGTAGCTTTCAGAAGAGAAGTTTCTGTAGATTCTATCCAAAAAAAATGCTCTTTGCATAGTTGTCTAAGATTGAATTTGAACAAGCTTTCGAGAAGTATTTATTTTGTTGGTGCTCCAAATTGGTGATTTGGTTGGTTTCGATTTCACTCAAGGGGTGATAGAGTTGCAATCAAGAATATGATTATGCAAACGGAAACGACTTTGTTTGTGGTAGTGTCATGCCATGTGACCTATAGTGTCATGATGTAACCTAACGCCCTTTTTGTGTGCTAGCCACATGGTTGTGTTGCTTTAGCGCTGCTACCGGTGCTCGGGTATATGGTTGAGACACGCTACAAAAACTCGCCGATGCTCTACCTCAATCTTCGATAAATCTTGCTAGTGATGTTTGTGGCTACAAAAAATTGGTTCCATGTATTCCTCCATCTACAAGTGACATAGCTGCCTTTCAACCTTAGGTAAAATCTCATCATCCAATCTAGCAAACATCTTCTATGTGAATCGACCAAGAATATGAATGTCTCTTTATCATCTCATATGGTTTTTCTCTAGCACTACTACTCTATTGCTCTAAACTGCAATATCGTCTATATGTTAGGATGGATGACCATCAGTGGATGTACACGGGCTATCACAAGAGGGGTCAATACACAAATGAATGGATTGAGAAGGCCAATGATTTCATGACGAAGGCATTTGCAAACGGACGGCGACATGCCTGGTGTCCCTGTAGGAAGTGTAAGAACAAGGCAATGAAAACATATGAGGAGATGACTAAAGATCTTGTCAACAATGGATTTGTAGAGAACTATACCCGGTGGACCATGCATGGTGAACGCCATCATGTGAGAGAAGAGGTCGTGAGACAACGGATCGAGGAGTTTGATTCTGAAGCCGGGGTGGCAGAAATGTTAAATGACCATGACATGGCTTTCGATGAAGGAAGTGCAGAGCAGGAGCTAGAGCAAACTGCAAAGGCGTTTTATGCCATGTTGGATGCAGCACAACAACCCCTTCACGGGCGCACCAATGTTTCTAAACTGGATGCCATTGCACGTCTAATGGCTGTGAAGTCCCAGTTTTAGCTGGAGTAGAGAATCCTTCGATCAACTATTGACAGTAGTTGGCACCCTACTTCCGGATGATCACGTTCTGCCAAAGGACATGTATGAGTCAAATAAAATCCTTCGTGCACTCAAGATGTCGTACGAGCAGATACATGCTTGTCCGAACGGATGCATCTTATTTAGGGGAGAACATGCTGACGATAAGTACTGTCCGAAGTGTAAGGCATCTAGGTACATTGAGTTAGAATCTGGTGATGGTCGGAAGACGCAAACAAAAGTCGGCGCAAAGATCCTGAGGTACCTTCCTTTCATATCGAGGATCCAACGGCTTTTCATGAGCGAAGAATCCGCAAAACAGATGATGTGGCACAAAACTGGACGCCGATACACTAACAAGATGATACATCCGTCCGATGGTGAATCATGGAAAAGCTTCGATCGGAAGCATACCGACAAAGCTGACGAGGCTCGTAATGTACGCATTGCACTGGCAACTGATGGGTTCAATCCTTATGGAATGGGTTCTTCACCATACACATGTTGGCCCGTATTCGTCATCCCTCTCAACCTCCCACCTGGCGTCGCCTTTCAATGGCAAAATATTTTCTTGTCACTTATAATTCTAGGACACCCGGGGGCTAATATGAGTGTATACATGGAGCCTTTGATAGATGATTTGGTCCGTGCATGGGACGAAGGGGTAGTGACATACGACCGATTCACAAAGACAAACTTCAGAATGCATATTTGGTACCATTATTCCATGCATGACTTCCTGGCTTATGGGTTATTTTGTGGCTGGTGTGTTCACACGAAGATGCCATGCCCGATATGCAAGTCAGTTGTGGAGTTCTTTCGGTTGGAGAAGGGGGCAAGTTTTCTTCGTTTGACAAACATCGACAATTCCTCCCTCTTGACCACCCATTCAGGAGAGACAAGAAGAACTTTTGAAAAGGTGTCACAGTGGAAGACTCTGCACCGGAAATGATGACAGGTGCTCAGGTTCTTGAGATGTTAGATGGTCTTGTGGTCGACAATGAAAAGGGGGGCTTCGTGGGATACGGAAAAGAGCATGCCTAGACACACAAGTCGTGCTTGTGGAAGCTTCCTTACTTTAAGGACCTCCTTCTTCCACATAACATTGATGTAATGCACACTGAAAAGAATTTCGCCGAGGCGGTCCTTCACACAATCATGGACTGAGAAAAGTCAAAGGACAATGTCAAGGCTAGATTGGATCAAGCAATGCTGTGCGATAGACCAAAGCTAAACATGTTGCCTCCCTTACGCGGGAAGTCATGGAAGAAGCCTAAGGCCGACTTCGTCCTAACGAGGGCCCAAAAGAAAGAAGTTCTTCAATGGTTCCAATCGTTGATGTTCCCTGACGGGTATGCAGCGAATTGGAGGAGGGGTGTGAACTTAAGTACCATGCGAATCACAGGGCTCAAGAGTCATGATTACCACATATGGATTGAGCGCCTTCTTCCGGTGATGGTTCGTGGTTATTTCCCGATCACATCTCAAGCGAGTGATGGCAGAGTTGAGCATGTTCTTCCGCAAGCTATGTGCTAAGGAGATATCTCGGACCGAGATTGAAGAAATGGAAAGAATGGCCCGGTGTTGCTCGCAAGTTGGAGAAGATCTTTCCCCCGGCTTCTTCAATCCGATGCAACATTTGCTCTTGAACCTACCATATGAGGCAAAAATGGGGGCCCCACATGCATGCCCGTTGGTGCTATCCAATTGAGCAATGCCTAAAGGTTCTTAGAACAAAATGCAAAAATAAATGCAAAATTGAAGCTTCATGCAAGAGGCATCCATTGTGGAGGAGGTGTCATACTTCACAACAAGATACTATGCCGAGCAACCTTCTGTAAGGTCGAGATGGCGGACTAGAGGGGGGTGAATAGTCTTTTCTAAAATTAATCGCGTCGGCTAACCGATATAAATGCGGAATTAAAACGATCGGTCTAACCAAGACTACACCCCTCTATATATGCTCACTAGCACCTTGCCAAGATACTAATTATGCAACTAAGGTGCCAGGCTAGCTAGAGCTCTCCTAAACAATTCTAGGAGAAAGGTCACACAAACCTATGCCACTAGTACTTTAAGCAACAAGGGAGCTCCTACACATGCTAGTAAGCAAAAGCACAAAGCTAACTAAGCTCACTAGCAATGCTCAATAACAAGGCAACCAACGCCTAATTAGAGAGCGCAAATACTTAGCTACACAAACTAAGCAATGTGACTAACAAGGTTACTAAAACCAAATTAGCCACGCAAGGGAGCTACTTCTATGCTACACAAGCAAGAAGGTAATTAGCTAGCTACACAAGCTATCTAATTACAAGAGCAACTACACAAGCTTAATATATATATATATAAGTAATTGCAAGCTTGTGTAATGGGGATGCAAACCAACGGGAAGAACAAGGTTGACACGATGATTTTTCTCCCGAGGTTCACGTGTTTGCCAACACGCTAGTCCCCGTTGTGTCGACCGCTCACTTGGTGGTTCGGCGGCTAATTAGCATCACCCGCTAAGCCCGCACGTCGGGCGCCGCAAGAACCTACCCCTTGAGTGAGGGTAGCTCAATGACACGCTTTACTAGAGTTGCTCTTCGTGGCTCCCGCGGGGCGAGCACAATGCCCCTCACAAGCACTTCTCCGAAGCACCGCACAAGCTTCTTACGGGCTTCGACGGAGACCACCACCAAGCCGTCTAGGAGGTGGCAACCTCCAAGAGTAACAAGCACCACCGGCTTGCAACACGACCACCTAGTGCCACTCGATGCAACCTCACGATGCAATCGCACTAGAATCGCTCACTCACACAATCGAATGATCACTATCAAGTATATGTGTGATGGAGGGCTCCCAAGCACTCACAAGCATGGACACTAAGTCCCTTGAGGTGCTCAGCACCAGCCATGGCCGAGGGCCACTTCTATTTATAGCCCCAAGGGCTAAACTAGCCGTTACCCCTTCACTGGGCAACGGTCGGGCCGACCGGACGCTCCGGTCGTGTTGACCGGATGCTGGACCTCAGCGTCCGGTCGTGTTGACCGGATGCTGGACCTCAGCGTCCGGTCGCCCGCAGACGGCCACGTGTCCCGGTTCCAACGGTCACTTGACTTGACCGGACGCAGCAGCTTTCAACTGATCGGACGCTGAACACCCAGCGTCCGGTCGTTTCCAGTAAGGTACCGACCTTGTCCGGACGCGTCCGGTCACACTTGATCGGACGCAGCCAGCGTCCGGTCACACTCCAGCTTCTGCGTCATCGTACGTTAGCCTGACCGGACGCAGCCTGCCAGCATCCGATGCATTCAGATCCAGTGTCCGGTCAGTTGACCGACGCCAGCATCTTCGCGACTAACTCGTTTTCACTTCTAACTTCATCACCCTTGCTCCAATGTGCTAACCACAAGAACTTGCATCCGGCGCAATAGAAAATAGGCATTCTATTTTCCCGAAAGCGCCGACCCAAACCCGTCTCACCCCTGCAAACACCACCTCCTTTGTAAATGTGCCAACACCACCAAGTGTACACCACCATGTGTATGTGTGTTAGCATTTTCACAATCATTTCCCAAAGGATGTTAGCCACACAACTTGCCACGCCACTCGATCCTAGCAACAATGCAAAGTTAGATCACTCGAGTGGCACTAGATGACCGATATGCAAACAAGTTTGCCCCTCTTGATAGTACGGCCATCTATCCTAAACCCGGTCATAAACTTCTCTACACACCTATGACCGGTGAAATGAAATGCCCTAGGTTATACCTTTGCCTTGCGCATTCCATTCCATCTCCTTCAATGTCGATGCAACACATGCACCAACACGATCAACAATGATATGATCCACTTCATATCATCACATGATCATATTGGTTCATCGATCTTGACTCTACTTGCTCTTCACCGTTGCTATCGTCCATCGGCGCCAAGTCTTGCTCAAGCTTCACCGCCACGCGGTCCATCACTCCAAGGCCTTTGACTTGCCCTTCACGCTTGCAACCGGTCCATCAAGCCAAGTCTTGTCTTGATCTTCTCCACCTTGATCACATGACTTAATGTCATGTCTCATGTGCAATAAGCTCCTTCATCATCACATGTGTGAGCTTTGCAACATCTCCAAGCCATTTTCACCTCCATGGCATATGTTGCTCATACATATGTACCTGTGGACTAATCACCTGTGTATCTCACATAAACACAATTAGTCCACCTAGGTTGTCACTCAATTACCAAAACCAACAAGGACCTTTCACCTTCCTAACGTGCATAATCCACCCCCTCGTTACAATGCTGCCGACAATCAGTCGACCCTCAGCCTTTTCCGAGGGCAACTCGAAAGTGCAAGTGAACCTACCTTGAAGATGTTGAGCCTAGAAGAGTGGCGCTCTATCTAGCTGTATGTGTTGTGGAACCTTGAAGAGGTTGGCCCGTACATTGCGTAAGTTTTACACAAACTTGTTTCTTTTCTTGTCAATATTTCGCATGCACCCATCCAACCCTCTTGTTAACGGCTGTTACAGCAAATTTGTTCTCCTCTACCATCGTCCATCACGGAGGGAACCCACCGAAGCGGAAGTTGAAACCCTTCTAAGACATGGCGCAGGAGAACGAAATCCCACTTTTATTTGTTGGTTCAAGGAGGAGGTACTGTTCAATTTCATTTGTTGTTTGTACTTAACTCTCAACTCGACAAATATATAACGAATCATCCTACTTGAACTAGCAGGCCAAAACTGACGTGTCTATGAGTGCCGAGTTGAGGCAAGTTGCCAATGGATTTGAATTTAGGGTCAAGTCATTCTCTGTGTACGATGTCAATGGATATCGCTTTCACACAACTCGGCACGAGCAGAGTCGGCCGAATCGAAGAACCACAAATACCGGTGTTTTCATGCCAGGCACAGATGGGTTGGACTACTATGGAATAATTGAAGAAATACACAAACTCAAGTTTCCTGGTTGTGTACCTCTTCGTCCTATCATATTCAAATGCCATTGGTTTGATCCCAAAGAAGTGATAAAGACCCCTGAGCTTGGGTTAGTCGAAGTTCTAAAGTCATCCGTCTTGCTAGGAGACGACGTGTACATTGTGGCCCAACAGGCCACACAAGTTTATTATCTCTCATACCCGTGCCAAACCAAAGACCGTCTTAAGGCATATGATGTTGTGTACAAGGTATCGCCGCATGGTAAAGTACCCGTCCCAAACGATGATGATTATAACATCGATGCAAACACATATGACGGAGAGTTCTTTCAAGAAGAAGGATTAGAAGGGAGTTTTGAGATTGTCTTAGATGTAGATCTCGCAATGGAAGTAGACAATGATACGGTCATTGTTGATGGGGATGATGGAGAGGAGGTTCACAACACGAAGGACTTGTTATTACTTGAGCAACACCATTCAGGCAGTGTCGCTAGTGATGAGACTTTGAGAGACGATCATAATTACGTCGACAATAGCGATGATGAGATTTTTGGCCCACCTATCGATGATCTTGATGATTTTTTCTAGTACATGTAAGATCTGTAGTACTTATGGCAATTTTATACATGTATGATACATTTACTTATTTTGCATCTATTTTATACATGTATGATACATTTACTTATTTTGCATCTCTTTTATACATGTATGATACATTTACTTATTTTGCATCTCTTTTATACATGTATGATACATTTACTTTTGTATATGCGTACTGATAGTTTATTCCTTTTGTTGTAGGTGATTGATGGTGGGCGGTGGAATCAGGAAGATTAGGTCGGTTATGACCTTACTGGCTAGTGGTGAGGGGTCCAGCCAGGGTGGAGGAGGAGGGCGTGCACAGATTGAGGGTGGAGGGCGTGCCCAGGGAGGAGGAGGACGACGACGACGAGGGCGTGCCTAGGGAGGTGGAGCCTAGGGTGGAGGAGGAGGATGGCGACGACGAGGGCGTCGAGAGCCGACACCTCCTCCACAGGACGACGACGACGAGTTCGTAGCGGCCACAGAGGAGGATGAGGAGGAGGAGGAGACCAGGGAGGAGATAGCAAAGGCGGTGGAGGAGGCACGGAGGGAGGATGAGGCCGAGCGGGCTAAGCGCGAGGAGGATGCCGACTTGCTGGCAGAGGAAAATGGGGTGCCTATGGTTTGGCTGCGAGGGTCGTCGCGCCTCCTGCATTTTACCCATACTGAGACGGCCGGTGATTCGACCCTCGAGAACTAAGTAAGTAATTTTTGCATGTTAACACTACTTCACAGTGTTTTAAGTTATAATGAAACTAATATTCAATCTCAATAACTTTGTGGAGGGATTGGGAAATGGTGATCCTGTGGAGTCACTCTCGCCGAGTAAACGGGATCCTGGGTCTTTCGTGTGCAGGCAAACTACCCCGGGATGGTGAGGATCAATGGTGTTGTGCAGTACCGCCATGAAGTGGTCCCATCTAGCACACCACCAATGATCGACCGATCGAGTGGCGGGTGTTATAAATGAAGAAGGCCGACCGGGTGATGAAAGAGCTATGGGTACGTGTTCATCGTGACTATCTTGATAATAACATCACATTAATTGTATATTATCGATCGTATTTGCTTGTAGGATTACTACACCTTGGTGGAGGGAGTACGTAGGGAGGACGCGGATGACGTGGTGAGAAGAGTCTGTGTTCACCGAAAGTGCAGACCTCTTCTACGAGACAAAGCTCTGTGCGTAAGAATTTACCATGCCCGCAGAGGACACAGAGTCACCAGAGCGCAGGCGGTGCACCCGCCTCGACTAAGGAGCAATACTTGATGGTAAACATGAGATTACATCGTCTGTGATTAATTGCAATCGAAATTGATTTATGATTTGTCATGTGCTCGTATGCGTGCGGTGCCTCCCGCTTGGTGTGCGGGGATGGACAAGCGCTTTGGGAGGCCATTGTGGACAAGTGGTTGAGTGAGGAGTACGAGCAATATCACGCCGTACGCTCATGTTGCCGTGCGATGATGAAGGGTTCCTCGCACAAACAAGGCCCCACTACCCTCAAGGAATATTCAGCTAGATATGTACGCGGATTTTATTTCGTTGTTGCTATGCTAACTTCTGAATGCATAATATCTTATTGTTGTGCTTCTTCCTGCAGACGCGGTTCCACCCCGGCCAGGAGTGCGCCTTGTTCAAGGCATATGCCTTGGCACACAAGGGCAAGGCAAAGGACCCCGACCTCGTCTACAACCAGGAGGACCCGCCCGAGGCATACAGCAACCCGAGCGTGCATAGGCGCCTCAGCGAGTACACGGCGATGGCGAGAGAGATCCATGGGTCGGAATTTGATCCGAGCACCGCTGACCTCGAGGGTGACATTGTCATGAGGTTGGGACCAGGTAAGCCACACGGGCGGTACTATATGGGCAACAGCACCATAGACACGGCCAACACTCAGACACTCACCCAGATTAGAGCCCGGAGCACGAGTTCGAGTCTGGCCATACGCCCATGCTCACAGCCCTGTGTGGTAGCACTCTGAGTTAGTTACATTGCATTCGTTGTCCATTCATTTTCTACTCGTTCTTTATTTGCATTCTAACTATGTGATAAATAATTGTAGGCCCAGATTGAAGCCTGCTGCAGAGTCACAAGCAGCCTCACAGAGCCGCCAGCCCTCGAGCTGTCGTCGCACTGTGGTGAGTTGGCATGGGGAGAGAGGGCGCGAGTGCCGGCCCAGCTTGAGGCCTTTCAAAGAAAGCGCACAAGGATCTGGTATGCAGTACATGGCCCGCTTTTTCTCTCAGAGCATGGGCCAGCCTCCACGCCGCCTCCGCCGCCGCCGATGATACCGTTGGTGCCTCCACCTCCG
Source organism: Miscanthus lutarioriparius (assembly GCA_904845875.1). NCBI lineage: Eukaryota > Viridiplantae > Streptophyta > Magnoliopsida > Poales > Poaceae > Miscanthus > Miscanthus lutarioriparius. The sequence continues at coordinate 59,278,729 of CAJGYO010000013.1, forward strand.
CGCAACGGCACTCTTGTGAGTCACTTAGATGCACTCTTCACTTTCGTGTCATATAGAGCTACTTTCGACTTATACCTTAGTTTGACCTACCATAGCTTAGACCTTAGAATTTGCTTTGATCCAGATAACTCACATGTGCAATCTCATTCTAGGTACCTTCTACAGCTGGATCGAACAACGATATGCGTGGTGATCAAGACCTGGACTTGACTCGCTTTCTCCATGAGCCTCCGACCATGTGACAAAGCCATCCGACCTTGTTTGATAGTTTTGTATGTTGAACTGTGGACTTGGTTGAACTTTGTGGACTTTGGACATATGTTGATGGTGTTTGTGGACTTTGCATGGTGCTTGTCGACATATGTTGGTTATTATGAGTGGATGTGACATTTGTGGACATATATGTGATATATATTGCCTATCTGTCATGTTATTATAATTTCGTGATTTTGTTGCTTATTGTGATTTGGATATGCAATTGAAACAAACAAAAAAATTATGTGGACATATTTTATCGAGTGTAGCACTCGGTAAAACAGAGATTCTGTCAGCTTTTATCGAGTGTAGCACTTTCGGTAAAAAATGTAACGTAACCAAATTGGTTACGATTACGTGAATTTTGCCGAGTGTGCCATTTTTTACCGAGTGACGCGTCCCTACTCGAAAATATTTGACTACTTTTTACCGAGTGGGAACACTCGGTAAACATTATTCCTAAAGTTTATTTGCGGAATTGTTTTAATCACGAAATGCTAATTTATTTACCGAGTGCTGCTAGTGACACTCGGTAAACCTCGCCGTTAACGGTCAGTTTGGAGGCTGACGACCGTCAAGTCATAATTGTTTACCGAGTGTCATTGTAGCACTCGGTAACTCTCTGCTCCGAGTGTGCCGATATTAGACACTCGGTAAAATAACTTCACCGAGTCGTTGTTTGCCGAGTCCACTTTACCGAGTGTGGCACTCGATAAAGAGTTTGCCGAATGTGTAGCACTATATACGGAGTGTTACTCACACTCGATAAATACACAGTATCCCGTAGTGAGCCAGTGACTGGGCACCGAGGCGAAGAGCAAGCAGCCAGCGAGGGAGGCAGAGGCAGGTCCCGTTGCAGTAATGCAGCTGCTGAGATCTGCAGCGCACGAATATTTATGCACCAACTGCAGGACCCCGCCACCGCCCTAGATGTATGGTTTGGTTGGTGAGCTCATTGATGAGGCGAGACGACACTAGTTTTCTTTTCTTTCTTTCTTTTTGTTTTTTTTTGTTGATGAGAGAGAGAAAAGGAAGAACTGTGACATATTACAACTCGTCAACAATACAAAAATGTTACCTCCTCCGTGTCACCGTGTGTAATCTAGAAATTTATTTCAAGCTTAGACTTCGAAACGATCGAATCGAAGTTAGTTCCGTTCGTTTCGCAAAAATTTAGCTTATGCTGATTTGTTTTGAGAGAAATATGTTATTCGTTTATTGAAAAGTACTGCTAAAATAGTTCGCACAAACAGGAACGTGTCTGTCGGAGACAACGTACGGTCCAGTCAATCTATCTGATAAACAGACGAGACGACAGCCATGTGGCATGCACGGAGATATGCAGCATGTTCGTTTGGTTATGACTTATCGTAAATAATCATAAATTTTTAGTCAGAATAATATTTTTCTCTCACATAAACCAGCCAGCAGTATTTTTTTTACGAACCAGCAACTATACGAATTAGCTAACTGAACGAGCTGATGGCTGGTCTAGCGCAGACCGCTGATCATGGCCGCGCTTCCAAAAACAGCGGAACGACCCGCGACGGCCAGCGCCAGCCGATCCTGCCGGCGATGCCGGCCATGGCCGTGGCCGTGCGTGCGGCTTGCATGCTGATCGGCCTTTGATCGATGGCGGCGGAGTCTCTGCTGGGGCCCAGTAGGAGGCTAGCTTCGTAGGAGTGGTTGAGTTTCCATCGAGCCCAACAACTAGTCGTACAACACAGGGTGAATCTGGGCCCATGACTCTAGTTGTGGCCCAGTAACTCTACACCCATTAAATTTGAGAAAAATTCCACATTACCTTTCTCAACTTTCACGAACGACCGCTTTTCCTTCTGAACTCCAAAACCAAGCAAAACACCTCTCAACTTTTAAAACCGTTCATCTTACCTCTCTAGCCCTGTTATAAGCAGTTTTGAAGGTGGTTTTGTCTTTTTCTTTTTTATTTATTTCGGCTGAATCTTTGAAAAATTATAGTAAATCATAGAAAAATAATTTTTTTTAGAAAATCTAATTTTGTTGGACTCCACATGAGTAGATCTACACAGTGAACATATAATATATTATGTTTTAGTATAAAGTTTTTGTTGTAACTTTAGATCTATGCTTTTATGTAATTAAATGGAAGAATTCATAGCTGCAGTTTCTATGGTCTAATTATGGTGAAATTTTTATGGTGGGCTAATTATTGTTTGCTTAAACTGTAGTAAAAATTTCATACTCATTGGATCGTGTATAACTTAGTTATAGATTTTATTTAGGTTTATACTTGTTAAATATAAATAAATATATAACTAAACTATACATGATCCAATGAGTATGAAATTTTTACTACAATTCAATCGTACAATAATTAGCCCACCATAAAAATTTCATCATAATTGGACCATAGAAACTGCAGCTATGAATTATTCTAATTAATTACATAAAAGCATAGATCTAAAGCTACAGTAAAAACTTTGTACTAAAGCATACCATATTATATGATCACTGTGTACATCTACTCATGTGGAGTCCAATAAAATTGAATTTTTTCATTTTATGATTTTTCTGTGATATACTATGATTTTTCAAAGATTTAGCCAAAATAAATAAAAAAGATAAAAATAAAACCGCCTTCAAAACTACTTATAACATGGACAAGGAGTTAAGATGAATGGCTTTAAAAGTTGAGGGAGGTATTTTGTCCGGTTTTAGAATTCGGGAGCCAAAATAAATAAAAAAGATAAAAATAAAACCGTCTTCAAAAATACTTATAACAGGGACAAGAGTTAAGATGAATGGTTTTAAAAGTTGATGGAGGTATTTTGTCCGGTTTTAGAATTCGGGGAGAAAAAACGGATTTTCATGAAAATTGAGAAGGTAACGTGGAATTTTCTTAAATTTGGCCTATAAAATGAAGCCCATCGCTCCAGTTGTGGCTCGAGTCTTGCTGCTGCGTGGACTTTGCATAGCACCTCGCCGCCTCAGCGGCTCAGCCTCTAGCTAACTCCAGTCTACTTTCTATCCCCTTCTACTTTAATTTGTCTCTTTGACCATCTTATTCCCTAACTAGTAGTACTCCTCCCTAAATTCTAAAATAAGTGTTCACCTCGTTTTCCGAGGATTCAAGTATCTAAACTTTGACTAAATATATAAAAAAATATTCATATTTATAGTACTTCATCCGTCTACAAAAGAATGCAATTCTCACTTATCGAGGTGTCAATTTATTTGAACTTTGACTGAAGCTATATAAAAAGTACTAATATTTTTTATACAAAATAAGTATCATTAGATTAAATATAGAATATATTTTCATCATGAATTTATTTGAAGACATAAATCTTAATACTATTTACTATAAACTTGGTCTAAATTGAGCTAAGTTGACCGGCACGGATCCCATAATTGTATTCTTTTGTGGACGGAGAGAATATACGTAGATCGTTGAATATGTTTTTATAATCAATGAGATACAAATACTGCTATAAATCTAGTCAAGTTTAAGAAAATTTGACCAGTACAAGTAATATAGTAACACTTGTTTTTTGGACTATTGACTTAGCACCAAGAATGAGACAATACATGGTCATTAATATTTTCACCAAAGTTTAAAAAAATCTTAATACTGAGCAAAAATTACTTTTCGGAAAAAATAGGTCTTTTGTGGACGGAGGGGTATATTTCTCGATGATTAGGTTTTTATTTTTATTCAATGAGATTTTCAATATTTGTGCCATTTTCAATATTAGTGCAATTTGCCTAGTTTGAAGTTTCTGCTTGCGCTGTCAGCAGGAGAATAATGTGCGCGTCTGTACGTGTGGGAATGCACAACTTTTGATGTGGTCGTGTGGTAGACATTTGCCATTCTCAGTTTCTCACTTTGCTGGACGTATGATTGTAAATAATAAAATGAAAATAACTTGACCGAACGCTGAGTGAAATGTGACAGGACGCTGGGTTCCTGCGTCCGGTCAAGTCCATAGAGGTTTCAGAGAGGGAGATTTCTGATTGGACGCATCTGGTCGGTATTGACTGGACGTTGGTCAGGATCCGGTAACTGACCGGACGCTGAATATCGAAGTGACCAGACTCTGGGTGCCAGCGTCCGGTCAACATCAGTAAGGTTTCAGAGAGCGTTTTTCGTGACCGGACGCGTCCGGTCAATGATGACCGGACACAGGTCAGAGTCCGGTCAGAACTTAACGGCTCTTTCTGACACAGTGGCGGGGATAACTGACCAGAGCATCCGGTCACCCTCACCAGAGCGTCCAGTCACCCCATAGAGTGATGACTCAACCTCCAAATGTTATGTTTTGAATGAGATGATATAAATACTTACTCCACTCATCCAAGTGAGGTCTCTTGCCCATTTGTTCAACTGAAAAACACCCTTGAGAGTGCAAAGGAGAGCAAAAGCCTAGTGAGGTGATTGAGATTTGAGAATTCAAGATTAGGACCTCATTAGTGCAAGAAGAGTAGCAAGTGTACATCTACCCTTCTCATTGGGCTTGTTGTGGTCAGGTGAGAGTTCATGCTTGTTACTCTTGGTGATTGCGGTGATTAGGAGTTTGGTGATCATCCGGCGGAGCTTGTGGATGATCCAACTCAAATTGTGAGCAGTTGTGGACGATTCACCGTGACGGAGTGTCGAAGAATCAGCCCGTAGAGAGCACTTGATCCTTGAACGGATAAAGGGAGAGCTACACCCTTACATGGGTGCTCCAACGAGGACTAGGGGGGAGTGACGACTCTCCGATACCTTGGCAAAATATCGCCGCGTTCCTTCTCCTCTCTTTGCTTTAAGCATTTATATTTGAGCAATTTATTTCTTATCTTTACATTCTTAGAATTGCCTTGCTAGAGTAGGATTGGAACTTAGGATGCAAAACTTTTATGCGGTAGAACAATAGGAACACATTCTAAGCACAAGAGGTGAAGTGGGCTAAGTGTAGAGTTTAACTATTGCAAAGAATTTTAGAATTGGCCCAATTCACCCCCCTCTTGGGCATCTTGATCCTTTCAATTGGTATCGGAGCCTCGTGCTCACTAAATTAGGCTTAACCTCCTAGAGAAAGATATCCTATGGGGATGGACCTCCTCTTATATTTAAGGTAGATGATTTTTCTTATTGGAAAATCCACATGGAAGCTTACTTAGAAGCTCTAGATGTTGGAATTCTTAGAGCCGCCTCTCAAGGTTTCCCAAAACCTAAGGATCCCACACACCTTTAAAGCGATGAAGTCAATTATGAGAAATGGAATGCAAAGGCTAGAAGCACCATCTTTTGAGGCCTTTGCAAAGATGTGTTTAACCATGTTGAGAACCATAAGGATGCCCATGCACTATGGTCGGACATTTGTGCGCTCCATGAGGGAACAAAGAGTGAGCGTGAGGAACACTATCATCTAGTTATAAAAAAACTTAATTCATTTGAGATGCTTCCGAAAGAAAGTGCTAATGAAATATACTCACGCTTGAATATCCTTGTAGAGGAAGTCAATGGGCTTGGACTTACACAAATGCAACCATCCGATGTTGTAAGAAAGATCTTGAGTGTCCTCCCCATTGATAAATATGGGCATATTGTGACCGTGCTCCATCAAGGTGATCTTTCCACCGCTACACCAACATAAATATTGGGAAAGATCAATGCACATGAAATGTATATGCACATCACAACACAAGATGGCTCTTCCTCCACCAAGAAGAAAGACTTGGCATTCAAGGCTAGCCAAGAGAACAAGGGCAAAGCAAGAATTGAATATGAGAGCTCAAGTGATGATGCAAGTCTTGCTCTCATGGTGAGAAGAACCGCCAAGATGCTTAAGAAGCTCAACAAGAACGGTGTCAAGTTTGATGGCAAAAAAAAGTTTTTCACTAGCAATAGAAGGAAGCCAATCTCTGAGATAAATTGCTATAATTGTGGAGAACTTGGTCATCTAGCTTATCAATGCCCCAAGCCCAAGAAAGACAAGTACAAGAAGAAGTATAAGGGCAAGAAAGATGACTCAAGTGATGAAGATAATGATGAGAAGAAGAAAAACAAGCCATACTACAAAAAAAGGACGGCAAGAAGAAGGATTTCCACAAGAAGAAGAAAAACGGATATTGATTCATCAAGTTGCTTATCCGATGATGATAGTGAGAACGAGAAGGTGGCCGCTATTGTGATTGACTCTTTACTATCTTCACCGACACCACCGCCATCATCCTCTACACACCTATACCTTATGGCCAAGGGTGAACAAAAGGTATCAAATGATGATGATAGTAGTGGTGATGATCATGCTAACAATGATGATAGTGATAGTGATGATGAATTTGAATCACCTTCCTATGATGATCTTGTCAAGTTGCTTAACCAATATACTAAAATTATTAGAAAGACAAGAGTTAAAAATAAAAAGCTAGAATTTAAGAATGACTCACTTTTAGCTAAATGTGACAGCAGAAAAAGCTAGTGTTGAGCTTAGAGAAGAAAATGAAGCTATGTCATCCAAACTCAAGGAGCTCAAATCTTCCAAGAAGGAGCTTAAAGAAAAACATGATAAACTTGAGGGGATACACAATGACCTCATCACTAGATACAATATGCTAAAAGAAAAATATACAAATCTCAAGATCAATCATGATAATCTTGTTGTTTCTCATGAGCTATTATCCAATGAGCTATTATCCAATGAGCCACATGATGCTACTAACCATGTTGTTAAGATTGATATAGCTACATCATGTGATGATTTGATTATTGAGAGCATTGAGTAAGGTTCTAGTAGCAAAGGCAAGCAAGTGGTTGAGTCCGATAACTATGATGAGTATGTCAAGATCAAGAACAAAAATGAGAAGCTCAAGAAAGATCTTAAAAAGCTATCAACCACCAACACCATTGTGATAGAGAACCTTGACCATGATAGTGCTCTAGCTCTTGAGAATGAGAAGCTTAAGAAAGAGAACAAGAAACTTAAGATGGAGAAAAATCATGATGAACTCAAAGAAGAGAACAAGAAGCTCAAGTTAGAAAAAGAACATCTCAAGACTGGCTTGAGCAAGTTTACAAGAGGTCAACATCTTCAAAGTGAGCTACTCATGAATACCGTAATGAAGATGGATAGAAGTGGCATTGGGTACTTGGCACATCAAGAGAAGAAGGCTCAAGCTCAACACCAACAACAACACAAGTCAAAGCCAAAGCCAAAGAGGTGTTTTGAGTTTGGACAAGAAGGTCACTTTGCCCATGAGTGTCAAACTCCACCACCACATCCCTTGCCCAAGCATGCTAGACCCTTTGCTTTCAATGCTCATTACATGCTTAGAAAGGACTCTAGTGGAAAAATGAAAGTCATGTTCTTAGAACCTTCCAATAAGAATAGGCCTAAGAAAATTTGGGTTGCAAAGTCACTTATTGAGAAAGTCAAGGGTCCTCAACAAGTTTGGGTCCCTAAATAAGCTTGATCTCTTGTGTGTATGTGAACTACAAGACCAGTGGAAGTCATTGGGTAATTGATAGTGGTTGCACTCAACATATGACCGGTGATCCTCATATGTTCACCTCACTAGATGTAGAAGTTGATGGTCAAGAAAGAATTACATTTGATGATAATTCAAAAGGCAAAGTCAAAGGATTGGGTAAAGTGGCAATATCAAACGATCATTCAATCTCAAATGTGATATACGTTGCTTCATTGAGCTTCAACTTGCTATCCATTGGTCAATTGTGTTATCTTGGCTTCCAATGCTTGTTTATCGAGAAGGAAGTGGTTGTATCTAAAAAGATAATGATCAAGTTATATTCAAGGGATTTAGATACAACTTATATCTAGTTGATTTCACCTCTGAAGATGCCAACTTGAAGACATGCCTATTCACCAAAACATCACTTGGGTGGCTATGGCATAGAAGACTTGCTCATATTGGGATGAGCTCACTCAAGAAGCTTATGAAGAATGAATTGGTGAGAGGGTTGAAGGATGTAAAATTTGAGAAGGATACGCTTTGTAGTGCATGTCAAGCCGGCAAGCAAGTTGCAAACACTCATTCTACAAAAGCTTTTATGTCAATAACAAGAGTGCTAGAGCTCCTTCACATGGACTTATTTGGACCAACAACTTACAAGAGTTTGGGAGAAAATCTTTATTGTCTTGTGATTATTGATGACTACTCTAGATATACATGGGTGTTCTTCCTTCATGATAAGACCGATGTTGCATCATGTTTCAAGAAGTTTGCCAAGAGAGCACAAAATGAGTTTGAAGTGAACCTCAAGAAGATAAGAAGTGATAATGGAAAAGAGTTTGACAACACAAACATTGAAGCTTATTGTGATAAAGTTGGGATCAAGCATGAGGTCCCCGCAACATATACTCCTCAATAAAATGTTGTAGTTGAGAGAAAGAACCGGACACTTATTACACTTGTAAGAATAATGCTTGATGAGTACAATACACTCGAAGCTCTATGGGCGGAAGCTATCAGCACCGCATGTTATGCATCCAACCACCTATTCCTTCAAAAGTTTCTTGGCAAGACACCTTATGAGTTGCTCAATGGGAAGAAGCCAGACGTCTCTTTCTTTCGAGTGTTTGGTTGCAAATGCTACATCTACAAGAAGCGGCAACACCTAGGGAAGTTTCAAAGACGTTGTGATATTGGCTTTCTTGTTGGTTACTCATTAAAGTACAAAGCATATCGAGTATTAAATCATGCCATCGGCTTGGTTGAAGAAACATATGATGTGGAATTTGATGAATCTAATGGCTCCCAAGGAGCACATGAGAATCTTGATGATGTAGGTGATGAACCATTGAGGGAGGCCATGAAGAATATTTCGGTTGGAGACATCATGCCCAAAGATGATAAAGATGATGTACAAGTGATTGATCCACCTTCTTCATCAAATGTGCCAAAAGATGGTGATAAAGACGGGAGAGTAGAAAATAAAGATACTCATGTCTCTCATAATCAAATAGTGACACAAGCTCAAGATGTTGATGCTCCACAACCTCTCCCTCAAGTGGTTGATAGAAGAAATTTACCTCTACTATTACAAGCTGATCCACAAGATCTCATAATAGGAGTCCTTCAAAGGGTGTAATGACTCGCTCTCAAAAACTTGCTTCATTTATTGAACATCACTCTTTTGTCTCTTGTGTTGAACCTAAGAATATAGAAGAAGCTCTTCAAGATTTGGATTGGATAAATGCCATGCATGAAGAGTTGAACAACTTTACTCGTAATGAAGTTTGGACTCTTGAAGAGCAACCACAAGGTGCAAGAGTCATTGGAACAAAGTGGGCGTTCCGCAACAAGCAAGATGATCAAGGCGTTGTAGGGAGGAACAAGACAAGACTAGTTGCAAAGGGGTTCTCTCAAGTTGAAGGGTTAGATTTTCTAGAGACCTTTGCACCGGTTGCAAGATTTGAAGCCATTCGTATCCTCCTTGCATATGCATCGCATCATGAAATGAAATTATATCAAATGGATGTTAAAAGTGCATTTTTAAATAGCTTCATAAATAAACTAGTCTATGTTGATCAACCTCCTGGGTTTGAAGACCCTAGATATCCTAATCATGTTTATAGGTTATCCAAGACGCTATATGGGCTTAAGCAAGCCCCAAGAGCTTGGTATGAACGCCTCTGGGATTTCCTCATTGAGAAGGGCTTTACCATTGGGAAGGTCGACACCACACTATTTACCAAGAAGCTTGATGGAGAAATCTTCATTTGTTAAGTATATATTGATGATATCATCTTTGGATCATCAAATGAAGATTATTACAAAGAGTTTGGTGAATTGATATCGAAGGAGTTCGAGATGTCAATGATTAGAGAGCTTACATTCTTTCTTGGTTTTCAAGTCAAACAAATGAGAGAATAGATTTTCATCTCTCAAGAGAAATATACCAATGATCTTCTCAAGAGGTTCAATATGGATGAATGTAAGCCAATCAAGACACCAATGCCATGGACATCTCGACCTAGATGAGGGAGGTAAAACGGTTGATCATACTCTCAACCGCTCTATGATTAGTAGTTTGTTATATTTGACCGCATCTAGGCCCGACATCATGTTTAGTGTGTGTATATGTGCTAGATTTCAAGCTAATCCTAAGGAAGGTCATTTAGTTGCCGTTAAAAGAATCCTTAGGTACCTTAAGCACACACCAAGCATTGGTCTTTGGTATCCCAAAGGAACTAGATTTCAACTAGTTGGCTATTCTGATTCGGATTATGCCGGTTGCAAAATTGATAGAAAAAGTACATCCGGAGGGTGCCATTTGCTTGGTAGATCACTAGTGTCTTGGTCCTCCAAGAAGCAAAATAGTATTGCTTTGTCCACCGCCGAAGCGGAATACATTTGTCGCGGGTGCTTGTTGTGCATAAATACTTTACATGAAGTAAACTTTGCTAGACTATGGTGTAGTTCTAGAAAAGGTACCTCTTTTGTGTGACAATGGGAGTGCAATAAAACTTGCTAATAATCCGGTTCAACACTCTCGCACCAAGCACATAGATATCGGCCATCATTTTCTTAGAGATCATATTACTCAAAATGATATATCACTAGATGAGGCAATATTTTGTCGGTTGAGGAATGAGCTCAATGTGCTTGATTTTAGTAACTTCACTAGAAAATGAGCTTGTGTTGTCCCTTGCATTACATTGTAATATACAACATGTTTAATTTTTGGTAATGCATTTAGGGCTTGTCTAACATGGTTAAGATAACCGCTGAAAAGCGTGTGAAGAAGCTTAACCTTGGATCAAACTTGACAAGCAACTAGAATTACTTTCAAGTATTGCATTGCATATGCATGTGTGTTGCTTTGTCATTTCCTTTCGATTAATCTTTTATTGCCTGTTTTCTTAAAAAGAATTATAGCCTAAGGCAAAATATTTTGAAAAATTTGAGGGTTTGAGAGAGGTCTCTCACATCAGTCCCAATTGATGTTTATTTGGGTCGTATTGAAGTTGGGACTTAATTGGGAAAAGGCAGCGCGAAGGAACTTAGAAGAATTGCTGAAAAAGGCGACCGGATGCTGCACCGGACTCTAGATTCCAACATCCGGTCAGTTCACGGGAGGTGAATAGAAGTGCCTAGGAGTGACCGGACGCTGAAACAATGATCTTCATGCGTCCGGTCAGATGATGTCCCTATGTTCGGTCAAGCAAAGAAGATGTACTCTGGGTCGACTGGACTCTGGATGCGTTTGGTCAAGGGTAACCGGACGCGTCCGGTCATGACTTGAGAGGTTTTGGACCTCTCTGTTGTTGACCGGACTCCAGGTGGCAGCGTCCGGTCGTTGCCACCAGAGCGTCCGGTCAGTAGAAAACATGTGGATCCAGAACTCTATTCTGTTTCCTTTCTTAATCCAACACGGGGGGCCACCTCATATTAATTCCGTACACCACGCCTGTCGTTTACCCTAGTCCCGCAGTCACCGCGCCTCCATTACCACCTGTGCCCTAATCCCGCGTGCACCAGCGCCGCCTACCCGTGCCACCTGCTCACGTCCCCTGCCCACAGCCGCACCACCATGCATCGCCGCGCTGCGCCTCCCTTGTCGTATCCACGCCGCGCGCTCATGCCCTAGCGCCGCCGTGCCAGCAACTCAGCTGCGCGCCCACACCGCATTGTGTCGTCGTGCCCTAGTCACGCCGATTTGACCTAGTCCCTGCCTCATGCGCCTGCATTGCACTGCCACTGCGACTTCTCGGCCTCCGCATCGCAACTCCTAACCCTAGCCATTCCCGACCCGGTGGTGCCCTGTCATTCGTTCCTCTGCTGATTGGTCGTCGGTTCGCTGGTTCATCAGGTAGCAAGCCATCGCTTTCAATTTTGTACCTACTGCTTGCTTCCTAGGGTTTTGTATCTTTAGATGTATATTGTAATTATTCATATGTCCGATCTACTCTATCGTGTAGCGAGTCGGTGTACTTGAGGTTGTTTTGGCAATGGTCAGTTAACTCGGGGCCAAGCCCACGAGTATGGATTGAGGCCAAGCCTCGCGAGTGTCTGTTGGCAGTTGATTCTCGTCTGTGGCAGTAGTTCTTTTCAGCTCCAGCAATGGCACGTGTCAAGAATGCCAGAGGTGGTCCAGGTGATGAGGATCCGAGGCCTCCGCCTCGCTTGACTGCTCAGGAGAAAGGCAAGGTGAAGAAGACTACAACAAAGAAGCGGAAGCTCATTGATGTGGAGGCTGAGCGAGTAGCAGCAGTGGCAGCCGCCGCTGAGCGAGTAGAGAGAGGTGGAGCTCGGAGTGGTGTCTGTATTGCACACCAGCTATCACTAACTCAGAGGGCCGTCGTCAAGAGGGTTGAGAGTCTTCATGGTTGTCCAGCTGAGACTGTCATGCTTGGAGGACGGTGTGTCAGTTTAGAGGAGAGTCCACGTCAGGGGGAGCCAGAGCAGCACACATAGCCAGCAGAGCAGTTAGTGGATACTTAGTAGGTAGAGTAGACTGAGGAGATAGAGTAGGAACCTCAGCCATAGCTATGACACTCTGGTCGTACTCATACTTAGGTGTCGCCGAGGTCTAAGACACAGAGGAGGGGTTCTCGTCCGCCTCTCAGACCATAGGGTCCACCTCCGGTGTCTCACCTTGACCTGAGGGCGACCACAGCCAAGCAGGTGCAACAGCTCCGTTTTGTGTAGTTCGAGGACTGGTTTCTGCCGAGGCGGGATGAGCGTGCTTCAGAGCACTTCTATACACCACTATAGGAGAACTTCTACAATGCTTATCTGAACAGTGGAGTTATTTTTAGATCACAGAGAGTTTGCTCTATTGAGTCACTTGTAGCAGCAGTAGGCGAGCAGATCCGCCCTCACCTCTCATATCTGCCAGGGTTGATAGATCTACTTGGATGGACTAGCTGATATGTTCCATCATGGGTCTGTGAGTTCTACTCTTCACTTTGGATTGACACGAGGCACAGATTCATCCACTTTGCATTCAAAGGCCATGACTACAGGCTACAGAGCTCGAGGGTCAGAGAGATCCTTAGGATTCTAGAGTCACCCATTTGCCTTCACAAGGTTTCCTATGGTCAGACAGAGCCTCCTAGATGCCCTCACGGTGGGCTTGTGATACCCATAGACCTTGTCAGACCATGCTTCATAGAGCCATTCAGTGAGGGGTCAAGCATGACACCACGAGACCTTACTCCTATAGCTCAGCTTTTTGATGCTATCTTGAGGAGGACTCTGCTTCCGAGGATGGGTTACCATGAGGGATTGACTCGCATTCTGTTATGGTTGGTGAACTCTCTGGTGCAGCAGATAGTATTTGATATTTGGGATGTTATTCTTTCAGAGATGGAGGACACTCTTGTAGAGGGGTTCAGAGGTCACAGACAATTGCCTTACGCTCACTAGATTACCTTCTTGATTAGAAAGGCAGTTACATAGAAGTCTCCAGAGACAATGGCTGAGTACACAGGTGCTACTACAGAGTTCCCTCCCTATAACACTACTCAGATGCTCCGCCACAGTAGTGTGAGGACACCTCGCCAGCCGAGTCATCGCCTAAAGGTCCCAGAGACAACAGCCTAGCAGGATGAGATCATTAGGGGCATTGCAGCGATAGAGGAGGAGCAGCTAGATGCTCAGCAGGAGGGTGTGGTCGAGAGTGAACCTAGTGATAGTTCTGATAATGATTATCAGGCTATTCCTCAGATGCCTTCTCGACCACATGACAGAGAGGCCAGTGGCTCCAGCTCAACTTCACAGTCACCACAGACAGACTCCGCTCTTCTAGCAATTCTTGAGCAGATGAGGCAGGATCAGGCACGCTAGGCCTAGGAGACCGTAGCTGCACTAGCACAGGTTCAGGCTAGACAGGATGAGTTCTAGAGATAGCAGCAGCAGGCCATGCAGCAGCAGCTCCTGATCCAGCAATAGTTACTTGGTTTTATGCAGCATGTCGTCACTGCTATTGGGGTTGCTCCGCCATAGTCTACACCTCAGATCGCCCAGCCTTCCACCACTTCGGTGACTCCAGCTGTACAACCCAGTGGGCTTCAGAGTCAGGGACAGCCAGCTACTTAGTTTGCTTCACCTACAGAGCAGGTGTCCCAGTGGTTTGCTTCCCCAGTGATAGCCTAGGGTCCTCACTTCACACCTATTGTTACGGGATTCACTCCGCCTCAGAGTTCCTCGGTGCTTGTGACTGACACCCTAGTTTTTAGGAGCCTCGGTGTACTTTCAGTGAGCTTATAGGGCAGCCTACACCGCCAGAGCTACGAGTTCCTGCTCCTACCATAGTTGTTCCCGTTACTAGGACTACTGAGACGCTCCCATCATCTGTTGCATCATTAGAGCCACCGACTATAGTGATACCTCTAGAGTCATAGGCCACGCCAGTCCCAGAGCAGACCCAGACCGCTTTAGCTTCACTTCCAGTGATAGAGGGTCAGACCGCTCAGAGCTCAGGGTCAAAGGATGCTGCTGCACAGTTCTAGATTTCTCACCGCACCTTAACGCCCGACTCGTCTGCTCCTGCCCCACCGTCCGACCCTTAGGTTTTGGTGCTTGACGCCAAAGGGGGAGAGGGATTGAGTATGTTAGATCTAGGGGGAGCGTTACATCTAGGGGAGCATATGATTTATTTCTTTTGGCTCTTTATGTGTGATACATTATGCATTCACGTTTACTTTCATGCATTGAACTACATACGTGTGATTGTGATACTTATGTGACATGTGTGCTCTCTACTTTGATTTATATATATGTCATGTCACTTGGTTATGCTCATTTCCCTTGCTTCCGTGTTTTACTCCAATTCAAATGAGCTTTATTTCTTGTACTCATGCTTATTTCATATCTATTGAGTACACCATGTTGGCTTGGGTCATATAAGCATGTCTAACTCCTTTGCTCTTATTGTCAAAAGCTTATATGAACCAAGCATGTTGAAAACCTCATCTCTTTTACATACTCGAGGTTGTATTGTCATCAATCACCAAAAAGGGAGATTGAAAGCATCTAGGCCCCTAGTTGGGTTTCGGTGATTAATGACAATATGAGATTACTATCACTAACGTGTGTTTTGCAGAGGCAATTTAAGTTAGGTCATGGTAATGGTAATTGATTGGCCAATCATGGTTGTCATGCCCCTACGATGAAAATCGTTTCGGTTTTCAAAGGATGAATGACGAGGTTAAGGATGGACTAGTTCTAAGTGTCGTTTGGTGTTGAAGAGACACTTAGAGTAGTTTAGGACTTTATTTTTTCTTTGACCATACTATTAAGGGGGGTATGGACTAGTAGCTTGACCTAGGTGAGTCTAGTGAGTTAGGTGTGGTGCACACTTGTCAAATCTAACACTAGGTAGCTCCGGAGTGGCCCTAAGATCAATTGGAGCAAACTTCATTCACATATGATTTCGAGTTGGAAGTGAAAGGAGGGTCAAATGACTGATTGGACGCTGGTTTGGTAGTGATCGGACGCTGAAGGGCGAGTCCGGTCAGTTCATTTGATCAACTAGAGCCATTTGGTTGCGACCAGATGCTGAGTGAAATGTGATCGGACGCTGGGTTCCTATGTCCGGTCAACTCCAGAGAGGTTCCAGAGAGGGAGATTCCCGATCGGACGTGTTCGGTCAGTGCTGACCGGACGCTGGTCAGGATCTGGTAACTAACCGGACGCTGAACAGCGAAGTGACCGGACTCTGGGTGCCAACGTCCGGTCAACATCAGTAAGGTTCCAGAGAGCATTTTTCATGACTGGACGTGTTCGATCAGTGCTGACCGGACGCAGGTCAGAGTCCGGTCAGAACTTAACGGCTCTTTCTAACACAATGGCGGGGATAACTGACCGGAGCATCCGGTCACCCTGATCGGAGTGTTCGGTCACCCCGCAGAGTGATGACTCAACCTCCAAACGTTATGTTTTGAATTTGGGGTATAAATACTTACTCCACTTGTCCAAGGGAGGTCTCTGGTCTATTTGTTCAGCTGAGAAACACCCTTGAGAGTGCAAAGGAGATTAAGAGCCTAGTGAGGTGATTGAGATTTGAGAATCCAAGATTAAGGCCTCATTAGTGCAAGAAGAGTAGCATGTGTGCATCCATCCTTCTCATTAGGCTTGTTGTGGTCAAGTAAGAGTTCGTGCTTGTTACTCTTGGTGATCGCCATCACCTAGACGGTTTATTGGTGATTAAGAGTTTGGTGATCATCCGGCGGAGCTTGTGGATGACCCAACTCAAGTTGTGAGCGGTTATGGACGATTCACCATGACGGAGTGTCGAAGAATCATCCCGTAGAGAGCACTTGATCCTTGTGCGGATCAAGGGGGAGCTACACCCTTGCGTGGGTGCTCCAACGAGGACTAGTGGGGAGTGGCGACTCTCCGATATCTCGGCAAAACATCGCCGCGTTCCTTCTGCTCTCTTTACTTTAAACATTTACATTTGAGCAATTCATTTCTTGTCTTTACATTCTTAGAATTGCCATGCTAGAGTAGGATTGGAACCTAGGGTGCAAAACTTATGTGCGGTAGAACAATAGGAACACATTTTAGGCACAATGGGTGAAGTGGGCTAAGTGTAGGGTTTAACTATTGTAAAGAATTTTAGAATTAGCCTAATTCACCTTTCCTCTTGGGCATCTTGATCCTTTTAGATGTGCAGCTTGAATAGCCCACATAACACTTTTGACGAAACTGCTTTTGGTATTATAATTTTAATTTATAATTCTAGTTCATATAACATTAATATTTTGGTGGTATCTAATGATCTAAGAAGCCAAGAGGATGAGGTTTAAACTTCTCAAATCGTGATTACCTAAGCCCTCCTAGCTAGCTCGTTGTTTTTGGCAATCAACTGTCAGTTTGCTAAGGCCTTGTTTGAATGTGTATGTAATAATCTCAATTCACATGTGTTGAAGTGGATTGGAGTGGAATTAAACTAAGTTCCATTTCATTCCACTTCAACACATGCGAATCGGAGTGAATACACATGCATCCAAACAAGGCCTAAGTGATATCTATAGACTATGGTGATAGTCTTCATTATTGCAAAAGGATGTGAGCCATGTGATACTTAATTACTTCAATGGCCCATTTTGGAAATTTTAGGATGAACACTCAAGCATGGCTTTTACAGGTTACAAAACCAAATGCTCAGCATGCATGATATATACGTATGAAGTAACTATTACTGAAAATTTTGGTTCAATTCACTTCAGGTTCAGACAATTTAGACTGAACTTCCATACAATGCAAAAAACGAAAGAAAAAACAGCAGCCTTAATCTTTAGTATAGTACAACTCAAGAATCAAGAAGCAATGGCATGGATGATTCCACCACGGCCGCCGGCGCCTTCTGCCGGGGGACCAGGCCGGGCGGGCCCTCGCATAAGCACACTCGCCGTCGCCGCCGGCGACACGGCATGAACTTTTCCGCCGCTGCCTTCCGCAGGGCGGCCTGGCCGAGCAGGTCCTCCCATGAGCACACGCGCCGTCGCCGCCGGCGACACGGCATAAACTTTTCCACCGCTGCCTTCCGCAGGGCGGCCTGGCGGAGCAGGTCCGCGCATAAGCACGTGCGTCGTCGCCGCCGACGTCACGGCGTTCGTTTTGCCGCCGCTGCCCTGTGACGGGGTACCAGGCGGCGTGGGCCGTCGCATAGGCGTAACCACGCGCGCTCCTATCGTCGCCATCGCCGGAACGGCATGGACATGCCCGCCGCTGCCTTGCCTCGGCCCGCCGGGCCGCCCTTTCGGGGAAGGAGCGGCTCTGCTTGCCGCCCGGAGCCGCTGGGCTTCGGACGCCGCCGCATCCACTCCCCGCGGCGCACTCGGCAGACTGATGGTTGGAGCTGGGCGGTGGAGGGCGGCGACCAGGCCGGAGGACACGTAGCGCAGCAGCTGCCGCGGGAGCGGGCTAGTTGGCGCAGACGGCGACAACGCCATGGCCGTGCGACTAGGTGTCGGTGGTGATCGGCTTCGGATCGAGTACAGGTGCGTCTCGGTGTCGGAGGTGCCGATGCGTTGGCGTCGCTGGATGTCTGCACTGGGAATGGAAGAAGGACCGCTGCTTTATAATAACCGATGGATGGTGCGGCGACTGACTTTGACTCAGTCTGCCCGTACAGACGTACGTAGTCAAGTCAACCTTAGTTAAGCGCGTATTTTACCTTTTCATTCAAAGCTAGTTTTTAGTTTTGACCCGCTCAAGCGTGCTGTCGTACGTACCCTACGTACGTACGTACAACACCAACCGTAGTAGTTGTCAGGATCCGGTCAGTACCACTGTACCAGTACCACCGGTGTGGCTGAAAACTGAACTTTCGTGTACACATATATACATACACGAACAAAGCCAGAAAAAAATTTAGGAGGGGCTGAAAAAAAGAACAGAGGCTTTTTCATCCTCTTAACCTTAGCAAAAACAATATTTCTAAAAAAAAGTAAAAAAGTTTTACAATTTGAAACTGAGAGAGTAGATGATAATATATACTTTTTAAAAAAATGGTCAAAGTTAGACAAGTTTAATTTGGAACAAAACTAAAACGATTTACAATATAAACTAAAGGGCGTAATATTCTAGAAAGATTCTTAGATATAAGAGGGGTATGTATTTTTCTTCATACCATGAAACTCTACCATTAGATATTAGAGTAGTTTCTTATATATATATTTCATGGTCATATAGTCTAATACCTGATCTCCCCTCGATAGAAGCTTATATAGCTATTACTACGTCGGTAAAACTATTTGAAATGTCGATGCTGGTGGTCTTATTTTCCATTTTATCTCTTCTCCTTTATTTATTCTTCATGCTACTTATTGCTGGATAAGTTTTTATACTAAGTAGGACAACACAATGTACTTTGCATTTCATCCACATTGATTCACTAATGGGGCAGATTTCGAACGAGAAATTTGACACTTATGCATGGCTTTTACAAATTACTAAACCAAATGCTCAACATGAATACATTAACTGTTACTGAAAATTCCGGCTTGATTGACTGCCAAACACTCAGACCAGGATCAGACAATTTAGTCTGATCTCCAGGTTTAGTACAAAAAAAATGAAAGAAAAAACAGCCGCCTCAATCTTCTTTCCTATAGTACAACTCAAGAATCAAGAAGCAACAGCATGGATGATTCCACCACGGCCGCCGGCGCCTTCTGCCGGGGGACCAGGCGGCGCGGGCCCTCGCATAAGCACACGCGCCGTCGCCGCCGGCGACCCGGCATGGACTTTTCCGCCGCTGCCTTCCGCAGGGCGGCCTGGTGGAGCAGGTCCTCGCTTCACCACGTGCGCGGCCGCGGTTGCCGCCGTCGTCACAGCGTTCGTTCTGCCGCCGCTGCCCAGCGCCGGGGGACCAGGCGGCGTGGGCCGTCGCATAGGCGTAACCACGCGCGCTATCGTCGCCATCGCCGGAGCGGCGTGGACTTGTCCGCCGCTGCCTTGCCTCGGCGCGCCGGGACGCCCTTTCGGGGAAGGAGCGGGTGCGGCCCTGCTCGCCGCCCGGAGCCGCGGGGACGCCGCCGCAGCCGCATCCACTCCCCGCGGCGCACTCGGCAGACTGATGATTGGAGCTGGGCGACGGAGGGCGGCGACGAGCTGGGACGACGCGTACCGCAGCAGCTGCCGCGGGAGCGGGCTAGTTGGCGCAGACGATGGCGACAACGCCATGGCTGTGCGGTCGTCGGTGATCGGCTTCGGATCGAGTGCAGGGGGTTCTCGGTAACGATCGATCCGATCTCTCCCTAGCTAGCGCTGGTGGATGAACTGGAGGTCCGGAGCTGCCGATGCGTTGGCGTCGCTGGATGTCTGCACTGCGAATGAAAGGACCGCTGCTTTATAGCAGTACTACCAGAGAGAGGAGCAGGTCAGCGCAAGGTGTGGCGTCTGACTTTGACTAGTCAGGCTGTTCATGTCAAGCTTGTGCGCGTATTTTACCAGTTCAAAGCTACGTAGGAGGCTACCGAGCGTAGCTAGTTTTTTACTTCCTCCAGTTCCGAATCATAAGTTTGCTTTGAACTTTTTTTTTCATCCATCATGAATACAGATATATTATTTTATCTAGATGTAGAGTAAAATAATTGTATCAACAAACATTATAACGATTTATAATTTAGAATGAAAGAAGTAGTTTTGACCCGCTCAAGCATGCTGCCGTACTTACAACCCCAACCGCAGCGGTCGTCAGGAATCTGGATGCGGTCAGCACCATGCAGATTTTTTTTTATTTTTAACACTTTTTTAAACTAATTTTAAATCTAACATTGTTTTTCTTCCTCAAAACTAACACTTTTATCTGCGTCTATTTTCCTGGCGTGGCGAAAAACCTGTGCCACGCCAAACATGGTGGCGCGGCGAGAGGGATGACGTGGCGACGACCGAGACGCTGACCGGTGACGTGGAAGGGTCTGCCGCGCCACCGATCTTGGTGCGGCAGTGACACGCACTGATCGGTGGCGCGGCAGAGCCGGCTAAAGGCCCACGGCCCAGTCCCACCGCGCCACGCCCGCCCACATGCCGCGCGCGCGCAAGACGCGCCGCCAGCGCATTGCGCAGCGTGCACCGCAGCGTGCCCGCTGGTAGTGTCGCTTGTCGCGCGCTTTGCCGCCGGCCGCGCCCCGCCCGCGCGCGCCGCTGCCGCGCTTTCACGGACGCCAGCGCACCACGGCCGCCGGCCGCCCGCTGCGCCCACCGGGCCTGCACGCCGGCGTGCCACCCTTTTCGGCCGCCCGCCGCGTCCTCCGGCCACGTAGGGCGGCTGCCCGCCGCACCCGCCACCGCCCTCACTACCGCGCCGCTGCTTTCATATTGTGTTCGTATTGCATAACTAGAGTTCAAATTTTACAATGCTACATAATGTTAATTTGAATATTGTTAATTTGAATAATCTAACCTTTTGTTTATCAATTTGTAATAGGATGACCCCTCCCACGTAGCACCAGTTGTACCTCTTCTTGAGGTAGAGTACGACGACCCGCACCGAGCACATTTCTTGACTGACACCGACGCAGAGGTGCCCTTGCCTCCTTTGAGGCCCCGCACGCACACCAGGGCGCACCAGTGGGACGAGCATTACGCCCCGTACATACGGCGTGCCGGCTTCCTCGAGCTTGTCCGTGTTATCAACTACGGTCTTCCACCCCTTGACCCAGCACTACTTACTGTAGCTGTAGACAGGTGCGAGTGCTTTTATTGTACGTAAACATTCTTATAACAAATTTGAGGTAACTAGCAGTCATTCTATTCTTATAACAGGTGGAGCCCTAGGACCCACACGTTCCACCTACCTTGCGGCGAGATGACCTTGACCATGCAGGATGTGAAGGCTATCTTTGGCCTTCGGTTGGGGGGACTTTCAGTGACAGGTATAGTTGACAACGATCACTGGAGGGAGCTGGTGTCTCAGTTCACTGGCTTTCTTCCACCGAACGACGAGGTTTCTAAGAAAAATAAGTGAGCAATTCAAGCCTATTTAATACTTGCATTGCTTTCCTACAACCATCGGATCTCATTTTCTTTGGTGAATTTCAGGAAAAGTTCTGGTGTTTCATTGTCGTAGATCACAGAGCGCTTTGATTACTTGGACCCACAGGCTGATGAGGCTCAGATCGACAGGTTCGCTAGAGTGTGGCTCTAGCACTTCCTTGGTGCTTTCCTATTCCTAGACGTCTCGGGCAACACCATCAGCTAGATCTTTCTTGACATACTACGCCAACCGTGGGATAACATAGCGGCATACAGCTGGGGCAGCGCAGTCCTAGCATGGACGTATCAACAGCTATGTTGTTAGCATAAGATCAATGTAAAATAACAATAATGTTATCACTTTACTCCAGCGTTCTTTTTTTATGAGTCACGTTTGGCACGGAACCCTAAGCCCAGGTTTTGCCACGCCATAGCACACGGCGCGACACTGACACGCCAAGGCCCACGGCGTGGCAGAACTTGGACGCAGACAGAAGCCGACCAGCCTCAATTGCAATTGAACGGGAGTTGCTGTCGGTGCTGTAAACAACTACAAGTGCTGTTGCGACGCATTGAAACGAATATGAAGTAAATAAATGGAGTCCGTGCACAAGTTGACAAGTTGCCACATAACATTTTCATTGATTCATGAGTCTGCAAGTTTCATACGACAATATTCGTTCGATATAAGTTCTGACACAATCTCGAGGAAGCCGGCACGCCATATGTACGGCGCGTAACGCTCGTCCCACTAGTGCACCCTGGTGTGCGTGCGGGGCCTCAAAGGAGGCAAGGGCACCTCTACGTCGGTGTCAGTCAAGAAGTGTGCTCGGTGTGGGTCGTTGTACTCCACCTCAAGAAGGGGGTACAACTGGTGCTGCGTGGGAGGGGCCATCCTGTTATAAATTGATAAACAAAGGGTTAGAGTATTCAAATTAACAATATTCAAATTAACATTATGTAGCATTGTAAAATTTGAACTACTTGTTATGCAATACGAACACAATATGAAAGCACATGCATATATTCAAAGTAACATTAATAAACATATTAAACAACTTCACTAGGAAAATAAGCAACTTCTATGTATGGACCTACTGCCCTCGTCTTCTATGCCTGTTAGCCTTGTGACCAGGGTCTTTGTAAATGGAGCAAAGATTCCTGCCACGGGTCTCGTTGAAGTCTCCCCCTCCGTACATGTCTTCACCGTACCCTTCATAGCGTCCATGTCCCCCTTGAGTCGCTTCTTGTTCCTCCTACCCTTCCCTACCTTCATTAGATCCGGATGCGGCACGTAGTCATAACCATTATAAGGTGGCCACTATGTCGGGTCAAGGTATGGCTCGAAGCTCATCTCCCAAATACTAACGGTGTTCGAACGGAGATACAAGGGTGACATATATGGTAGGTCCTCATAGTTGTACCCGTGAACCCTGCAGGCCATGATCATATAAGAGCAAGGGGCATGCATGATCTGAGAGACGTTGCAACATATGCAACATTAAAATAAAACACTTATAAATTGCAACATGAAAACACTTATTGCAACATAAGACTGAAAAAGTTGAAACATTTTGAACATACTCTTGCAATATAGGTGTGAAACATATACAACATCTAGATAAAAAACACTTGCAACATGCGTCTGAAATACTTGCAACATGCCTATTAAACGCACCATATGCAACATCCCAATCTACTTTTGCAACATCCATATGAAACACCTGCAACATACCTCTGAAGCATTTGAAACACTTGAAATATACATTTGCAACATATGGGAGGGGAGGTCGGGGCCGGTTGATTCTAGCCTCGGGGTGCGAGCACCATCAGCATGGGCCGCGCTCATGGGTGGGCTCGGCTGGGGACTGACCTAGGGCGCGTGATGGCACCATGAGCACCAGTAGAGGCGGGCGGCGTGCCCGACGACGCGGGAGCGATCTTGTGGGTGGGACCGCGGGAGCAAGGAGCAAGACATGTGGGTGGGCGCACGCGATGGGCAGGAGCGAGAAGCGAAGAACACATGGTGGGGGCACGTGCGGGGAGATGGCTGTGGTGGCAAATGCGGAGTGGGGCGGATGGACGGCCGCACAGCGCTGTGAAGCGTGCGATTGGCGAGCAAGTGGGTAGATATTTTTGAGAGAGATGTGGGAGGGTAAAAAGGAGGCAGGTTTGGTGGGCCGCGCAAGCCTAGGAAGGTGGTGTCTGATTGGACGGTCGCTCATCACTGAGCATTACCGTTATCATATATATAGTAGTTAAAGTGTTAGACTAAGCGTTTGCTGAACCATTTTTACATGATTCTATTTGAATAAATTTGTGGGGACATTTGTCTATGAATTTCCGGTCATGCATACATGAGTATGTAACTAGTAGCCGGCTCTTAAATTTTATTACAATCCTTCCTAGTGGTAGTTCTAACTACAGTTCTATACTAGGTATGGTAGTAATATGATCAGACCCATCAGTTTGGTTGCATCCTCGTCGTCGTTAATGGATGCTTCCGCCTTGGTCGCCGGCTCCTTCCTTAGGGAGACGAAGCTGTTGAGAACGAAAAGATCATCTAGGGTTAGGTCTAGCGGGTTCTCTTTACTGTGAATGCTATGTCGAGAGTAGAGAGATAGAGAGGAATAGAAGAAGAACGTGTCGAACCTAACACCGCAGAGGGAGATGGTCCGGAAGCCGCCATCTCGTTCGTCGGTGAAGTCTGCGCACGGGCAGCGACATTCGGGGAAGAGGTCAATGAAGTCATCGACGTCGGTGGAGCGAGGCGGCGTGGCTGGTGGCTGCCCGTCACTGGCTATGACCCTCTCTGATCGGGATTAGGGTTTAGGTTTCGGTGGGGAGCTTGGCTCATGATAAACCTCGTACTCAGAGCCACCGGCCCCCACCTCTATATATAGCACAGTCTGATAGGGGCCCTCCAGCCATAGTGGGCTGGGCACCCCCGATCAGGGCGCGGATCAAAGGCCTAACTGGGCCGTTGGGCCTAGTTTGGGATTAGAGTTTAATCTAACAATCTCCCCCTTGATCTCCTTCCATCTTTCAATTTCATATCATTTACTTTTGTTCATTCCATTATAGATTAGCGCATAGAGCATGTTTCATCGTCACGGTCAATTGCCGATAGATTTAACAACTACAACACACCACTCTGTTCTGAAATAGATACTTAACTTTGGGCCTTATTTTGTCTAGGAATTATAGGCTTTCCCTTAAACCCATGCCGGCTACATGTTCTCTGAACACGTTGGGTGGTAAGCCTTTTGTAAGTGGATCCGCGAGCATCTTTTCGGTACTTATATGCTCAAGACTTATGACATGATTCCGGACTTTATCTTTCACAACATAATACTTTATGTCAATGTGTTTGGCAGCACCACTTGACTTATTATTGTGAGCATACTGTACTGCCGGATTATTATCGCAGTATAACTTAAGTGGTCTATAGATGTCGTCAACCACCTTCAAACCGGGTATGAACTTCTTTAGCCAGTTCACCTGCCCCGTTGCCTCATAACACGCTACAAACTCGGCATACATTGTGGATGATGTAGTGACAGTTTGCTTTGAGCTTTTCTATGAAATAGCTCCCCCTACGAGAGTGAATACATATCCAGATGTGGATTTTCTATCATCTCCCGCATAATTAGAATCTGAATATCCCACTATATGGAGTGAATATGATCTTCTATACGTCATCATGAGGCTTTTCGTTTCTTGCAAATAACGCAAGACTTTCTTTACTAATTTTCAGTGTTCTGTTCCAGGATTGCTCTGAAATATGCCAAGTAACCCTGTAACAAATGCCAAGTCAGGGCGCGTACATACTTGAGCATATTGCAAGCTTCCGACAGCTGAAGCATATGGAACCATTTTCATTTGATCGATCTCATACTGATTCTTGGGGCATTAAAAATCCCCATATCTGTCGCCCTTGACTATAGAAGCAGGTGAGGGACTACATTTGTGCATATTGAATTTCTTTAAGATCTTTTCTATGTATACCTTTTGTGATAGTCCTAATACCCCTTTACTTCTATCTCGGTGAATCTCGATCCCTAGAACGAACGAAGCTTCACCAAGATCTTTCATATCAAATTTTAAGGACAAAAACTTGTTTGTCTCCAGTGGTAGACTGACATCACTACTAGCAAGTAAGATATCATCCACATATAGGACAAGGAAGATAAATTTCCCATTCTTAAACTTTGCATAGACACAATTGTCCTCTACATTCTCTTTAAACCCAAAATTCCTTATTGTATGATCAAACTTCAAGTACCACTATCTTGAAGCTTGTTTTAATCCATAAATAGATTTCTTTAGGTGGAATCCCATTCGTTCTTTTCCTTCCATGACAAAACCTTTCGGTTGTGCCATGTAAACATTTTCCTCCAAGTCCCCGTTGAGAAATGTCGTCTTTACATCCATCTGATGTAATTCTAAATCGTAATGTGCCACTAATGCCATTATGATTCTGAAGGAATCCTTACATGAGACTGGAGAATAGGTCTCATTGTAATCAATGCATTCTCTTTGCGTAAAGCCTTTTGCCACAAGTCACGCTTTATATCTCTCTATATTCCCTTGAGAGTCAAGTTTTGTTTTGTAGACCCATTTACAGCCTACTGTTTTGGCTCCCTTAGGAATTATTTCCAAGTCCCAAACTTATTGGCATTCATAGATTTCATTTCATCTTCCATGTCCTTAAGCCACTTTGATGAATGATCACTTCTCATGGCTTCTTCAAATGAGGGGGGATCATCCTCCATTTGAAATTCCTCAGTGTTGTATACTTCATAGTCAGCAGGAATAGCTGATTTTCTAACTCTTTGAGACCTTCTAGGGGCCTCCACATTTGGCACATCTTCTATTTGAGGCTGTTGTTGCTCCCCCTCATGTGTGGCAATAGGTTCTACAGGATCCTGAAGAACAGGTTCCTCATCGTCATTCATTGTTGCCACAGGCGGAATAACAACAGGTGCTGGCACCATAGTATCTTGCACTGTCGGTGCAGCAACAGCAGGTAGTGAGAAAAATGGCTCATGAATCATTGGAGTGGGCGCATACATCTGCTTCTCTTCAAGGTCAATTTCTCGAGCTACCATGCTCCCCCTCATCATTTCATCCTCTAGGAAGATAGCGTGTCTCGTTTCCACAGACTTTGTATGTCTGTCTGGACAGTAGAAACGAAAATCTTTTGACTTTTTTAGGTAGCCAATGAAATGACAACTTACTATTTTGGGATCTAGCTTCCTAATGTTTGGGTTAAATACTTTAACCTCAGGAGGACTCCCCCCACACGTAAGTGGTTTAGTGAGGGTACTCTTCCTGTCCACAACTCATATGGTGTTTTGGGCACCGACTTACTTAGTACTCTATTGAGAATATGAATGGTGGTTTTTAATGCCTCCATCCACAGGCTCAACGGTAAGGTGGAGTAACTTATCATACTATGCACCATATCCATCAGGGTACGATTGCGTCTTTCAGCTACTCCATTCTACTGAGGTTCGCCCGGTGTAGAATACTGGGCTACTATGCCCTTCTCCTGTAAGAACATTACAAAAGGTCGAGGAACTTGGCCATATGGGGTATGCCGACCATAGTACTCCCCCCACGGTCGGATCTGACTATCTTAATCTTTAAATTATGTTGGTTTTCAACTTCTGCCTTAAATATCTTAAATTTATCCAATGCTTCTGTTCTTTCTTTGATTGGATAAATGTAGCCATAACAGGAGTAATCATCTATGAATGTTATGAACGAATCATAACCATCCACACTCTTTACAGGAAATGGACCACAGATGTCTGTGTGAATAATTTGTAAAATTCCTGCGCTTCGTTTGACATCTTTCTTAATTTTCTTTACATACTTTCCTTTTATGCATTCTCTGCATTGTTCTAAATCTGAGAACTCTAATGGAGGAAGAATGTCATTCTTAACTAGTCTTTCTATTCTCCCCCTCGAAATATGGCCTAAACAATAGTACCATAATTTCGACGACGCATCGTGAGCTCTCTTTCGTTTTCTGTTTACATCCGCAGACGAGGATACATTCTCATTGTCGCACGCAACGTTTTCATCATCTCATACAACATTCACATCATCACGTAGTGATAACAAATGAAGCTCATTTTGTAAAATAGCAAGACCAACACATGCATTATTAAATGTTATCTTACATTTTCCATTTCCAAAATGGCAATCATATCCATCATTGTCCAAGCATGAAACACTAATCAAGTTTCTCTGTAAAGAGGGAACATAAAGTACATCTCTAAGTAAAAGTGTGAAGCCATCAGCAAGCTCTAGAGAAAGATCGCCAACGGCTTTAACATCTGCTCGGACACCATTTGCAACTTTAACGTGTCTTTCTCTTCTTTGCGTAGTCCTCGTCGAACAGAATCCCTGTAAGGAATTAGCAACATGAACAGTTGCACCTGAGTCAATCCACCAAGTAGATTTCGAATACTGTACATACAGGGATTCATTTATGAACATAATAATGTTCTCACCTTTCTTTGCCATGATCATCTTTAAGTAATCGGGACAATCTTTCTTATAATGTCCCGTCTGCTTGCAATAGAGACACTGGTCTTTTTCTACTGTGAACTTGTTCTGCTGAAGCTGATGTAGCATGGGACCCTTTCCTTTTGACTTATTGGAGGAGTTAGCATTATTATTCTTTTTCTTGTTGTCTTTCACATAATTGATAGTGCCACCATTGGCAGCTTTCATTCTCTCCTCCTCTTGCACACACATAGCCATGAGCCTCTCTAAGTCCCATTTCTCGGGCTGTATGTTGTAGTTGACAACAAAAGTGTCAAATTCCTTTGGCAAGGAAACAAAAATCAGATGGATAAGGAACTCTTCCTTGAGAGCCAGATCCATTGGTTTTAGCTTGGATGCTAAATTGCTCATCCTTAGTATGTGCTCTCTTATGCCACCATTTCCAGAGTACCTCTTTGTTACTAGCTGCTTTATCAGCTGGGTAGCATATGTCTTTGAAGAGCCAGTGAACTGACTCTTTATTCTATCGAGATACTCGGTGACCGTGTCACACTCTGGGATTGAGCCCATAATTACAGGCTCAATCGTGTTCTTTATCATAGCCAAACATTTCTTGTTGGCAGTGACTCACTTCCTATGCTCAAAGTCATAGGACATCTTTTGGGATTCAAAATCCCTCTCTCTAGTTGCCCAAGCGGCATCAGCCTCGTTTGTCTCCCTCACCGGTGCCACGGGCTCAGTGGGACACGGTGAGGTGACTACCCAGTCCACCTCAGCCAAGATGAAGGCCAGGTCAATCTTTTTCTTCCACTCCGTGTAGTTGTCACCTTTGAGAGCGGGGATCTCTTTGATACAACCCATCAAGTGGTATCCGCCTGAAAACACAATTCATATAGAGTGAGAACATAAATAATAACAACAATTGCATGCCTTGATTCCAACGTTAGTCAAAATTAAAACATACATCTGTTTATACATTAAATCTACATCACCGTTGGGCAGAAATAAAAATAATGCATAAAATCATTAAAATTACGATATTATTATTAACAACGTTGGTCAGAAAATAACAACATCATAATCATGTCAAAATCTCTTTATCTCTAATTAAATATCACGTTGGTTCAAAATAACTGAAGAATAAACTATTTCTTTAGCAGCGGAAAAATAATTCAATTTAATGAATTTTACCCACAGGAAAATTCTCTTTTCTATTTTCTTTAAGCCATTTATCCATTTTCTAGGAAATAAAACTTTTACTGGAAAAGAAAAAAATAGCTTCATCCTTTACTGGCAATTCGGCCCAAACGCGAAATCGGCCCACGGCCCACGGCCGTGCGAGCCCTGTGTCGCGCGCTCCCCCGCGCCTAGGCCGCAACCTGGGCCTGGGCCAGGAAAGCGGCCTCGCGCCCTCGCCCGCCTGGGCCAAAAGGCGGCGCGTTCTCTGGTCGCCATTGGATCAGATTCGACGGTCGCACGGCGATCTCAGCTGATCAAAACGGCACCGCGTCGCCCTCCCCGAAACCCCAGTGCCATTCTTTCTTCTCCCTTCTCTCTTCGCCGCTCTCCTTCTTCCTCAGTGCAGCAGCAGCGAGCGGCGACCGAGCGAAAAGGAAAGAACATGGAGCCGTTGCCGGCCCCTTCGCCGGCGCGCGCACTCCCCATGCGGGTGAGCGCGCCGCCATCGAGCGGACTAGCGGTGGTGCCCTTGGCTGGAGCTCGCACGGCTCGGCCGTCTTCCCGCGCGTCGGCAAGGCTGCAGCGCGGTGCACGGCGAGGTGGGCCCCTTCCCCTCTTCCCCTTTCTCCTTTTCTTCATCTGCTTTTAGATTTTCTTCTCTGTTCTTCTCGGATTTCATCCGATTGGGGATTAGGGTTAGGGTTAAGTCAAGTTAGGGTTAGGGTTTGACTCACTGGAGTCACTATTCATCTTCCCCAGCGAGTTCTTCGTGGGTTTGAGCTCGGATTCGGGTTCTTCTTGAAGCCGAGTCCTTCTTCTTCTTACTCCGTTCCTTCACCCTGTTAGGGTTAGGGTTCGGTGACCCTCTTTTTAGATCTAAAAACTGAATCTCTCACCTCCTTCTAGCTGCTACTCGGTTTTCTCATCCTATACGCTAGATCTAAAAGCCCTAGAAGACCTAGCTCTGATACCATTATTGAGATCGAAAAGATCATCTAGGGTTAGGTCTAGCGGGTTGTGAATGCGATATCGAGAGTAGAGAGACAGAGAGGAATAGAAGAAGAACGTGTCGAACCTAACACCGCAGAGGGAGATGGTCCAGAAGCCGCCATCTCGTTCATCGGTGAAGTCTGCGCACAGGCAGCGACGTTCGGGGAAGAGGTCAATGAAGTCATCGACGTCGGTGGAGCGGGGCGGCGCGGCTGGTGGCTTCCTGTCAGAAGCAACGTCGTTGGGCGGCATGAACCTTGCCGCCGCTGCCTTCCCTCGGTTTGTCGGGGCGTCCCTTGGGCGAACGAGGCGCACCACCGCGCACCCTTGCTGCCGCCCGCATCACCTCGCCCGCAGCATCGTCACCGGCCACCAGATGCAGCGCGCTGGTCGTCGCAGCGATGCCGCCGTTGTCGCCGTGCCCTGCTGCTTCGTGCTGGTACGATGTTGCCGCGACGGACCGCAGGTCTTTGGCTGTCTGCAGGCGGGTGGAAGGCGAAGCCCGGTTGAGAGCGCTCAGCCCAAGGCGAGCGGACGACGCATACCGCGGGAGCTGCAGGAGTGGAAGGGAGAGGGTATAAGATGACGACGCCATGGCACAGATGGCTGGAGCTGTCGATCTCGATAGTCTGTGCTGAGCTCGGGATGCTGGGTAGCGTAGTTTGTGTTGGTGTTGGTGGTGGTGGATGTGTTTGCATGAAGCTGCCAATAGCGGGCCTATTTATAGTGATCAACGGCGCGTGCGTTCAGACGGAGAGGGATGGACGAGTAGTCGTAGCTGTACGAGGTCAATTCAAGATTCTACTAGAATTCTCTGCATCCGTGTGTCACCAATTCAGAATCTGTGGCTATGTGGACCTACTGTTTGATTTGACTAGGTAATATTTTTACCCGGTCATGATCGAAAACAGTCGTACCGAGTTGGTACATCTTGTCAGTATCCGTAGCGGACGGTTTAGCGGTTCAACGCTACTAATAAATAGATTCCTAGAATTTAAGTCAAATATTTTAAGCTTGGATCAAATTTTCAAGAAAATCCATCAAGATTTATGACATCAAATTAATATCATATAAGATATACCATGCAATATATTTTTATAATATGCTCATATTATGTTATAGATTTTGTTATTTTTTCGTACAAAGTGAGTCAAACTTAATATAGTTTGACTTACGCTGATTCTAAAAATTGATTTATTTGGGGTCATAGGAATATTTTTTTTATAAAACAAAGGGAGTATTATGAGAAGAGAACCAATAAAAAATTGCTTAGACGGTTAGTGCAGGTTGTCACAGTCACACCCTCTATAACTTACCCTAGATTTGACATCGTGGTCTAGGTCCTGCACTGGTGTGGCTACATGCCTACATATTTATTAGTAGCAATTGAGATGAAAAGAAAAAAGAACAGTTTGTGGGAATCGGCATGGTCATAGCTAGGGCATTGCATCAAAAGACTTAGCACCAAGAATGTACAAGAATAAAACCAAAACGATAGATGACATGGTCATTAATAATAATGCTTGTTGGTTTTGAAAACCAACACTTCAGGTCTTGTTTTGGCTGTACTCGCGCTATAAGTAAACCAACTATCATATGAGTTGACTAATAAGTAATAAGTGGGTTGTAAGTATCAATACAACCAGCTGAAGGCTATATTATTAATCTTACTCTTACCTACAAAAGCAACATTCACACACCTCGACACACACTTGACTATTTGAGGCGAAGAACCGCTAGCGAAGAAGCTTTTTTCCAAATATGTACAACTATGCTCTATGCTGTCGACTTATGAGAAATGCATTTTTCTGTTCATCAATTTCTCCCCAAAGACAATTCAGGAAATCAAAATTCCTGTTAGTTACTTGACAGAATAATTTGCACCATATTTCAAATCTGATCAAACTTTGATAAGTTATCATATCATAGCATCTTCACATTATTTGCATGATCGTAACAGAGGTAGGTCGAGAACTGGGTCAGAGCAAGTATAATAACAAGCTATAAGCTGGCTAAATGCTAAAGTGGAGGAGAGAGGGGAGGAGAGAGAGAGGAGAAGTGGGCTGTAAGTTTACAGCCGGCTTAGGCACAAGAACAAAAAAAAACTCTAGAGACAGACAAGTGGGCCAAGTATTAACAGTGAAGTGCTAACTACTATATGGGTGGGCTAAAAGAAGGCTGCAAAGAACCTTACAACCAGCATCCTGACTGTATTACTAGCCTTGCTCTCAAGAGTGACTTTTCCCTTCATCTAAATATACTGTAGTTACTATATACGCTTCATGCACCATTAGTTACAGTTCAATGGTGGGCCCCACCATTGCCGCCGGAGCCTTCCACTGGCGGACCAGGTGGCGATGGATTCGAGGACAGCATGTCCCTACGGTTGCCTTCCTTGGGCTGGCTGGGCCGCCCTTCGTGAGGATAACCTGGCAGACCACCTCTCCTCGCCTTCCCTAGCTGCTCGTCGGCCGCTGCAGCCGCGTCCACCTCCGACGACGCACACGTCGCGGCGGCAGTGATGATGCCGTCGTTCTTCCATGCAGCATCTTTGTACGAAGAAGCGGCCGCGCTCAACTGCAGGTGGGCGGAAGGCGACCGACGGTGGTAGAGCGCGCCAAGGTGGGACGAAGCGTATCGCAGGAGCTGGAGCGGGAGCGAGCTATGCGACGCCTGCGCCATGGCTAGCTCTTGCTTGTGCTCAACTGCTCACTGCTCAGATCAAGATGAACGACGACTAGCTTGAGCTCTCGATCGGGCCTCGGCGACCTATATATCACTGTTGGTCGACGTTGTCGATCGATCTTTCGGAGGCACTGTCCTCAACTCCTCTTGTGCTGATGAATGGATCATGGATGCTTGGAGCAATCGATGGCGCGCCTATATATGATCCATGTGCATCGGTGTGGATGTGTATGCTTGGAGCACTACGCCAGATTTGGACATCATTGCCGGCCTCATCACTGTCGAATTTGTGACAACCGACAGTGATGTACCTTCACTGCCGGTTATGAGCTTGAAAATGAAAAAATGATTGGGGCTGGGCTAAAACCGGCAGTGAAGGACCACATCACTGCCGGTTTGTGGCTTGAACCGGCAGTGTTTTGGCGGCCACTCATCACTACCGGTTTAAGCCAAGAGCCGACAGTGATTTGGATCTATCACTGTCGGTTTTAGCTAATAACCGACGGTGATAAGCCTACAGCACAAAAAGGCTGCAGCCGTCCTCTTCTTCCTCCTCTCTTTCATCCCAAGAACAGAGGCACGCATTTGGGCCTTTCCCTCTATTGTTGCGTCTGCTCTTCACCATGAAGCTAGGGCTTGGATTTTGAAGAATGGCTTGATCTTTTTGCTTTAAGGTTAGTAACAAACATCCACTCCTTTGATTTTGTTGCTTAATTAGCTTTGTTTTGATGGCTACATTGCTTGATTCTCATTCTAGTTCTTTCTCCATTCTAGAGAGCACTTTTCCAATTGGACATTTGTGCAAGGCTCAAATTATGGTGAATCCATCATCCAAAAGGTTGGTGTCTATGAACACATTTAAATTCCTAGCTAATTATTCCATGGTGGTCAAGATCATCATTGTTAGTATGTGATGCTATAATTAGTTCTTAGAAGTAGAGTAGAATAGATGTTCTTCATTATTGTGCAATAATTGTTTTTACTATGATTTTCAATTTACAGGGCCGGGGCTACCAATTTCAATTTTCTAATAATTAGTGTACAATAATGTTTTCCAAAAATGGTACTTTCGAGCTACAATTGTTGTTCATGAAGCTTGATTTCTTATTAATTCTTTGTAATTACTATCTCAGTATTTTTTGTGCAGAGATGGATCGAGAGTGGATGCATCTGTCCTGAACGGACAAGCGGTACATGCATGTCGTCAGCCAGTTTATCACGGATGCCAAAGCCCATGCTGGGAATGGGAACCCTATCTTCTACCCATGCAAAGATTGCAAGAATCAAAGGAACTTTCATCAAATTGAGTCTATACGATCGCACTTGATTACCAGGGGATTCATGCCAAACTATACAATATGACTATGCATGGTGAGATTGGTGTGAATGTTCTGGAGGAAAACGATGATGATGTGGACATGCTTGACGTAGCCATCCATGATGCTGACGAGGAACCTGGTGTCAACACGGAACCTATGGCCACAGTTAATAATGTGTTTTGGAACACACTAGCTGACGACACCGAGGATAACGATGTCATTTCTCAGCTGCTACGTAATGTAGAGACCCGATGTCTTAGTAAAAGACAGCTGAGAAAGCTAGAGAAAATGAGACAAGATGGCAAAACACTATTGTATAGGAATTGTCCAATGAGTAAACTGGAAGCCGACATCATGCTGTTAGAGTTCAAATCGACAAACAGATTGAGCGATAAAGGCTTCGATTAGTTGTTAGGTATAATAAGGAAAATGCTCCTAGAAAAAAAGAAGTTGCTAGAAAAGACATACTTGGCCAAATAAATGATCTGCCCCATCGGCCTCAAGGTTGAAAAAATCCACGCGTGTTCCAATGATTGCATATTGTACCGTGGAGAAAAATACAAAGACTTGGACAAGTGCCCCAAGTGTGAAGCTCCACGTTATATAGAAGGGCTTTCAGATGAGGGTACCAAGACCAGAGGAGGTCCCGTAAAGGTCGTTTGGTATTTCCCTATAGCTCCCTGGGTGCATAGGCTGTTTGCATGTGTCAAAGTCAGCCAAGCTGTTGCGCTGGCATGGCAAACAGCATAAGAAAGATATAGTGATGAGGCACCCCGCCGATGGGCATGGCTGGAGGACTGTCAATACTATGTTCTATAAGGACATCGGTGGAGAGGTAAGGCACCTTTGGTTTGCTTTGAGCATAGATGGGATGAATTCCTTTCGACCAGGTTAGAAGCAATCATAGCACCTAGCCAGTGATGCTCTGTATATACAACCTTCCACCTTAGGTCTGTATGAAGCGGTCGTACATCTAGATGCCACTACTGATCTAAGGGCCAAGACAACCTGGGAATGATATTGATGTGTTTCTGGAATCAGTGATCGATGAACTAGTGGAGATGTTTAAAAATGGTGTGCCAAATGTTTGGGACAAGTACAAAAACGAACATGTCACGATCAAGGGGGTACTTATCACTACAATCACCGACCTACCATCACCGACCTACCAGGTCGAGGTTCATTGTCCGAAGAGAAGACAAAAGGCTATACTGGATGTGTCGAGTGCTTGGACGACACCGATGCGGTAAATCTGCCAAATAACTCAAAGATAGTTTATATGGGACACCGTAGGTTCCTACCTAAGGATCACCCTTACCGCAGGAACAGAAAAGATTTCAACGGTACTATTGAGAAACGCTTAGCTCCAAAATATCAAGACGGGCCTACGATACTTCGAGAACTCAACAAACTGGAGGTTGTCCTTAGGAAGGGGGACAATACAGTAGCAGTGCCTGATGGGAGCGTTTGGAAGAAAAAATTGATTTTCTGGAAACTACCTTACTGGCCATTTCTGAGTGTACGCCACTGTCTTGATCCCATGCACATCACTAAAAATGTGTACGCTAACACTCTTAACACCTTGATGGACACCGGGGGGACATCAAAGGATTCACTAGCCACACGCCTGGACATGCAACACTTGGGAATCAGGAAGGAGCTGCATCCCGTGGAGCTAGAGAATGGCCAGTTCGAACTTCCGGTTGCATCATGGACAATGAAGAAGGAAGAAAAGCGTGCGCTTATTTCTTTCTTCAATGAACTCAAAGTCCCGATGGGCTACTGTGCGAACTCAAAGATGCAGTGAACATGAGAGAACTCAAGTTCAACTGTGGCCCTATGAAGGCCCATGAGTGTCATGTCATTATGACTCAGCTGCTCCCAGTTGCCCTGCGTGGTATCCTCCCCCCAAAGGTCCACGCCCCAATCAAAAAGCTTTGCTCGTTCTTCAATGCGGTCTCAAAAAAGGTCATTGATGTGTCCACGCTAGAGCAGCTGCAGCGGGACATGGCCGAAACTCTTGTTAGGCTTGAGATGCATTTGCCGCTGACTTACTTTGATATCTCATTGCATCTGCTCATTCATCTTGTTGACCAGATTAGAGCCCTTGGCCCAATATACCTGCATTAGATGTTCCCTTTCGAAAGATTGATGAAAGTTTTCAGGAGGTATGTTAGGAACAGATTCTGGCCAGAAGGGGGCATGGTTGAAGGATGGTCAACGGAGGAGGCCATTGAGTTCTACACATATTATCTGGACATCAAAAGGGTTGAAGTTCCAGAATCTCGTCACGAGAGAAGACTACGTGGCAAAGGAACGATCGGAGAGAAATCTGTTACAGTAGACGACCCTGTTTCTTTTAGACAGGCATAGTTCGCCATTCTCTAGCAAGTTGAGGGTGTGATGCCATACATTGACAAGCATAGGCAATCGTTGCAAACTCTGTATCCGAGCAGATCACAGGCTTGGCTAGATAAAAAACATAAGGAGGAATTTGTCAACTGGTTGCGACGTCGCTTGCTTGGAATAAAGTTGGGTAATCAATTGGATGCCTTAGCCAAGGGACCTTTGAGTACATATCTTAAGTACCAAGGGTATGAGATCAATGGATTCACATTTTACACAAAAAAGCAAGATGGAAAGAGCATATACCAAAATTATGGTGTTCGTTTTGATGCTCACGACAAAAACGGCAACATGCAGGCGACATACTATGGTTTCATAGAGGAGATATGGGAGCTAGCCTACGGTCCGTTGAAGGCAGCTCTTTTTCACTGTCAGTGGGTCCGGCTCGAGGAAATCAACACTGACATCGAAGAGTTCACTACCGTTGATCTCACTAAGACCGCATATAGAGACGACCCATTCATCCTTGCAAGAAATGTTATGCAAGTCTTCTATGCAAGGGACGACAAGACAAAAGGAAGGCTAAAAGTAGTCCTAGAAGGAAAAAAAAAGATTGTCGATGTCGATGGAGTGACGGACGAAGAAGACTACAGGGGCTATCAGGAAATGCCTCCATTCGGGGAGAACGTACCCCTACCTATCCTTCAAGAGGGTGACAAACTTGCTTACGTATGGCTTGATCACAATGAGGACCTCATTGTTGATGCACCTAAAGATAGTTAGATTATTGTTAACTATGTAATCATTATGCAGACGTTGTATCAGTAATTCGCACTGAATATCTAATTTATATTTTGTGCGCATCTCTATAATTTAATTATTGACTATGTAATTAAATATTGAGATAATTTAATTATTGACTTTTGCTTAGGCTTGCAGATGCCACGTGTGAAGGAAACACCTAGTTTGGGATTTTTTGGAGATTGTTTGCTACTTTCTGAGGTTTAATTGAATTTCCGCGCGACGACACCGATTTATTTTAGGTTGAACTGAGTCTACCCACAAAAAAATCTGGAATGGTGTCAAACTTTTACACAGGCTCTAATGTGCCCTAGAGATAAGAATATTGTGGAGGTAGATGAAAAAATCTATTGGGTCCAAGATGTAATTCACCCTCTTTTGTCTCATTCAGCACAGAGAAAAATATATTAATAAAAAAATAATCAGAAAAACCTCAGATCTTGTTTGGGGCCTTAATTTGGGTATACATGCTTGTCAAAAACATTTCAAGCTATTTTGACATAGGCGGAGTATACATTCTTCACAGAGGTACATGAACCCTTTCATCGAACCATGACTTTACACGTAGGTTATCAAGGTTTCTGTGGTTCATACGCATTCCAGTGTCGTATTGGTCTCAAACTTTTTCTTAGGCTTGCACGTGCCACGTGTGAAGGAAACACCTAGTTTGAGATTTTCCGGAGATGGTTTGCTACTTTCTGAGGTTTAATTGAATTTCCGCGCGACGACACCAATTTATTATAGGTTGAATTGTGTCTACCCACAAAAAGATATGAAATGGTGTCAAACTTTTATACATGCTCTAATGTGCCCTAGGGATAAGAATTTTGTGGAGGTTGATGAAAAAATCTATCGGGTCCAAGATGTAATTCACCCTCTTTTGTCTCATTTAGCACGGAGAAAAATATATTAATAAAAAAATGATCAGAAAAACCTCAGATCTTGTTTGGGGCCTTAATTTGGGTATACATGCTTGCCAAAAAAATTTCAAGCCATTTCAACATAGGCGGAGTATACATTCTTCATAGAGGTACATGAGCCCTTTCATTGAACCATGACTGTACACGTAGGTTATCAAGGTTTCTGTGGTTCATACGCATTCCAGTGTCGTATTGGTCTTAAACTTTTTCTTAGGCTTGCACATGCCATGTGTGAAGGAAACACCTAGTTTATGATTTTCGAGAGATGATTTGCTATTTTTTGAGGTTTAATTAAATTTTCGTGCGATGATACCGTTTAATTATAGGTTGAACTGAGTCTGCCCACAAAAAGATCCGGAATGGTGCTAAGCTTTTACATAGGCTCTAATGTGCCCTAGGGATAAGAATTTTGTGAAGGTCGATGAAAAAATCTGTTGGGTCCATGATGAAATTCACCCTCTTTTGTCTCGTTCAGCACACAGAAAAATATAATAAATAAAAAAACAGATCAGAAAAACATAAGATCCTGTGTGGCTCTTAATTTGGGTGTACATGTTTGCTAAAAAAATTTCAAGCCATTTTGACATAGGAATACACATGCTTCTATTTATTCAGTATATAAAAGAAAATTTTTAATATATATAAACATCACTGTTGGTTTCAAAAAACCAGCACTGATGAGACGAAACCGACAGTGATGCTGATTATCACTGTCGGTTTATTTTGAAAACCGACAGTGATATATAAAAAATTAAAAAAAAATTATGCTAGCCCTTGGGTTTGAGCTCGGGTCTCGGGCTATAGAGTTCTGAGACTTAACCGTTGCGCTAGTATAGGATGTGTGCTAAGGCTAATTTATTTTTTCTTTTTGAGCTTTAAACCGCTTAATAAATTATAAAATTAAACAAAAAAATTGGGCCGCCTGGGATTCGAACACACGTCTCGGTGGCTAAGCTGCGGAGTCTTAACCATTGAGCCAGTCGGAGGTATTCGAAAGAAATGAAAAAGTTATCCTATTTAACCCCTAACTGCTACACATACATCACTGCCGGTTTGATGGCTTCCTTAAAGGTTGTAAGCCTTATCTGGTAGTAAATATCATTTTTTGAATGAGACATCCTGGTTTGCATCGTGGTGCCCTAGCTGAGCTGGACTAGCCTCGCTCGAGCCAGGCTCTGTGGTAAAGCAGATGGAGCCCATATCCCGCGACCTAGATTTGATTGCCATTTTTGCATCATCCGAGACAGGCCAAGCTGGAGATGTAGTCATCCAACAAGCGTAGCTTCTCACTGTAGTGGCTAGGTTAAGCAACCAAACACACACACACATGCATGCTATGATCTTCTTCGTGTGATGTACTATATGGATCATGTGTTGGTAGCTTAATTAGGCCCATTTTCATTGCAAAACCAGGGGTCCTCTGCTTGCCCGCTGTAGCTTCACTAAATTGGTGGCGACGATGGATGATGATGTATATATTCAACACTCTCACCTTGTAGGAATAGGATAGGATGAGAGTTACAGCTAGCACTGTGCCATATATGTGCACATGTCACATGTGTGTGTACGTATGCAGACAACCTAACGATCACATGTACAGCTAGGCTCGTGCTAAACGTATAGGACGAGTACGTCGTATATATGTAGGTTGTTGCTGCTGCTATCAAGGTTTGGATTCAGGGTGACGAAGGATGCATCACACTCACCCAGCCGAACATTCCGCTCGCATTTCCAAAAGTCTAGACGCACGTACATCGATGCAGTAGTACTGGTGTTGAGAGGGGGAGAGAGAATTAAATATGTTCCTTAATCTTTGAACCAAGGATAATTACGCCTTATATATACTCAGTCTGTTCTCCTTGTCTAGTCTCAACTTGTTTTTAGCTTATTCTCTCTCACAGAACACTATTGAATCAGCCGAAATCAGCCGGAATAATCCAAAAACCGATCAGCCGAACACGCCCACTATAAGTAGAACGGATGGAGTATAAAGAAACAGCGTCAATTCCACTTATTCCAATCCTTGTAACATAAAGAAAAAGGATAAACATATCCATGTCCCTAAATTAAAGCAAACATATGCTAATATATAATTGAGCAGAGCATGGCACAATAGCGATGATAATGGAAGGAAAACCGCTAGTGCAAAAAAATTGGGCCACCTAGGATTCAAACACGGGTCTCGGGGGCTAAGCTGTGGGGTCTTAACCATTGAGCCAGTTCGAGGTATTCGAAAGAAATGGAAAAGTTATCCTACTTAACCCCTAACTGTTACACCCACATTACTGCCAGTTTGAGGATTGGCCCGACAGTGATGTTTCCTCATCACTGTCGGTTTAGACTTACAACCGGCAGTGATGAACCATTTCCCAAAGTCATTTAATAATTTATAAAATTGAACCAAAAATTTTGGGCCGCCTGGGACTCGAAGACGGGTCTCGAGGGCTAAGTTGCGGGGTCTTAACCGTTGAGCCAGTCGGAGGAGTTCAAAAGGAAGGGAAAAGTTATACTACTTAACCCCTAAATGCTACACCCCCATCACTGCCGGTTTTAGTAATGGCCCGACAGTGATGTATCCTCATCACTGTCGGTTTATGATTAGAACCGGCAGTGATGAACCGGCATTGGTATATAGCAAGGCGTGGGTTGAAATTTTCCAAATTCATTTCAACCCAGCGCCAACCCCTCCCCCCGCGCCGCAGGAGCACCACCCCGCGCTGACGGGCACCACCGTTCCCCGCACACCTGTCCACCGCCCCCCGTGCCGCCGTTCCCAGCCCTGCGCTCCTCTTCTTCGACACCGATGCCCGTGCACCGCCCCATGCCGTCCACCGCCCCATGCCAGAGCACCACGCCATCCGTGCCCTCGTTCCTCGTCCACGACGCCGATTGTGCCCCTCCTCCTCCAAGCCTGGACTCCCATCGTCGAGGCCTTCAGGAGCGTGCGGACAACTGCTTTCCCACCCCCCATGGTGAGTGCGTGGCTCACTGCCGTCTTTGTGTTTGATGAAATGCCCCACGGTTTGGAGTTTTCGTAGCTCAACCTGGTTTCCCACAACGGTTGGCGGCCATCAACCTTATCTCTCTCTCAGTGATTTCTCAAGCTCGAGTAGAATTTGTTAATGAAAATGGTTATACTGAGCACATGTCCATTGTTGAAATATGTTTGTTATATAAATCTGAGCACATGTCCATGCCAATGACGATTGATTATATTATGAGGATTTCTCTATACCAAGCACATGTCTATGCTTATGATGGTTGTTTTTAATCTGAGCATTGATCCATTGCCAATGGTGTCTTCTTACTTCTTAGCACTGTCCATTTCCTATGATGTCAGTGCCAATGATAACTATATTTAATCTGAGTGTTTTCTCTCGTCTATGATGGCACTTAGACTAAGGTTATGATGACTTAATATATTCATTGGACTAAGGCTATGGTCATGTGCAATGATGATATAATCATAAGTTGTAGTAACTATTACTGAGGCTATAGACATGTGTGCTATGGTCATGTGTTGTTATCTTTTTGGTTATTTTTTTAAGCTTCCTTTTATAAATTATTTTGTTCCCCTCTATTTTTTAATCTGCAGCAAAGCATGCTTGTACAAAGAACTGCATTTGGGAAGCTAAGCTCAACCTGTACATTGCTTAACAACGTACATTAGTAAAAAAGGTCTATATCTAGAAATGATGTTGCTGAATTTCATTTGTAGAAAAAATAATCGCTATAGGTAGAGTGTCAATTGATTTTGATGGAATGTATAGCATGCTTAAAAAAAGACATCTATAGATGTTTGTTTCAAAAAAAGTTAAAAACAACTTTTAAAATTGGTCTATATTAACAGACTAACGTAATGAAACCATGGTGGAAAGCTGCAGACCTATATCAGGAACATTGCCAACATAGTTGTCATATTTGTATTTTGTATCCTTTGTTTGTCTATGCAATGGTTGTGTACAACAACAACAAAGCTTATAAGTCTCAAACAAGTTGGGGTAAACTAGAGTTGAAACCCAGCAGAAGCAATCAATGTTCAGGCACTTGAATAGCTATTTTCCAAACACTCCTATCTATGCAATGGTTGTGTATTATTCATAAATATATTAAATTTTATAAGAATACATCATGTTTGAATGACAACCTAATTTACTTAAATGTATAGGCAACCATAGCATGGTATGTAGTGCATGTTGGTCACATGTCTGGGATTTATCGAACCTGGGAAGATTGCTATGCTCAAGTCAATCGCTACCCTGATAATTTGCACAAAAATACAACACAGAAGCTGAAGCTTTGAGAGCCTACTATAGTCATCCGGCCTAACCTTGCAAACCATGGGCAACCGGCCTACTATGGTCCAATGAATGTAAACCATGGCCATCCGCTGGCACTGGAGATTGAAGAGAAGGCACCGCCGGAGATGTGAAGATTAGGAGAATTGCTCCTTGGTCTTGGAAAGATGTCATGCTTTTATTTATGGCTATGGTCATTGCTTTTCTTATTTGGAAGTTGATGTAGGCTTAGATTCGTAGAACAGTAGGTGGACTTTGTTGTATGTGGTCAATCAAACAATGAATTTGTTCTAATTGAACATATGCTATTATTTGACTTTGTTGTATGTGGACTTATTATTAGACTTTGCATTAAACATATTATATATATATATAATATGGACATATGCTATTAGTAGTTGTCCGCAGCCAAAACTAACCACGATCATGTCACAACCATGACTCGTCATCGCCTGTTACCCCATCGCCGAAGAATAGATCGACAACAAGAAGCAGCTGATATCGCTGGGACGGGAGAGCCGCATGATCCAACAAACGGTGACGGTGTCAATCAAGACGGTGAGAACGAGCAGCGATGGACCCCGTCCGGCCTACTCGATCTGGGTCAAAATGACCAAGATGGTCAGGTAACTTTGGTATCATGTGACTATGTAGCCACACACGCTAATCAATTGAGAGGGTCATAGCTTACTTGGTGTCTCCAGCAGGAGCCTCCGCTGACCGAGGAGGCAGAGGGTTTGGGTAGCAGGAAGGCCAGATCCAAGCGAGGTATGTCAAAGATTCTTGTTGGTAGGAATGCACACTGGCACATCACTGAGTTCGATGAATTCGAGGATCCACTCTCACCGTCTATAGCTTTGACCAAATACAAGACTATCCTCGGGTTACTTGTAAGGGACTTCATCCCGATTAGGTATAGGAAGTGGATTGGGAAAGATGATGACCCGTGGAGGGTTCCCGAAAGTGAGAAGGATTACATATGGGATATCAAAATCCTAGAGTATTTCACTTTCCTAATGGAGTATGACAAGGAGTTAGTCAAGAAAAAAACAAAAGAAATCATGGGGACATGCTTCAATAATTTCAAGGGGACATTGTACAAGAATTTTGTCCTCTAAAATAAAGAGCCAGATTTTGATGGTGGACAGTTTAGCAAGTAGATGGACTTCTGGTAGGATTTCAAGGAGAACTTGCAGAAAGCGACGAATCCTCATCATCTCGGCTCTCGTGGCAATGCCAAAAAGATGCCAGAATTTGAAGCAAAACTTAAAAAGATGGAACGCCTTGCTGAGGAAGGCGTTCAGGTTGAGACCGCTGATTGGGAGCCTAGATCGGTAATATACTGTATGGGGAGGAATGTATGGCACACCGAGGATGGGAGCTTTAGCTCCACAAATCAACCCATGAGCGAACTCATCCAGAGGATCTCCCAGGTAACTGAGGAGGTGAGGCAAGACACTCGCACTTCTAATAGGGAGAAAGACGTGCTCACCTAAGCACTCGGAACTAAGGAGCACCCTGGTCGCACTAGAGGAACCGGTGTTGTTCCTTGAAAACTAGCATTCCTCTAAGAATCTAACACTTATCGGAGCCGCTCGAGGGGTAGAGCGGATCAGGAGGCAGAGTATTTGAGGCGACTAAAAGAGATGGAAGACAGAATGGACGCACGGATTGAGGCGACTGTTGAAGCATGAGTCCAGCAAATTTTGCTGTCCAAGGGGTCAGGAGTACCACAAAACCCTACTCCTACTGCCTTTAGCCCATAGTTTAGGGGTCGCAGCAGCTGCGGATCGACCCCGCTCGACGAAGAATATGCGAATGTGCCTCATCCAGTGGATGGCATCACTGAACCCGTCAATGTCAAGTTGCACATCCATCAGGAATGGACAAAGGACAAGGTGGCACTCGGCCAGGCCTGGCTTGTTGGAGACGGGACCATTAATGGCCGCCCAATTCCACAGGGGTATGCTCGCGTCACCATTGACAGAATACTTGATAAGAAGTA
The DNA here is from genome assembly GCA_904845875.1 of Miscanthus lutarioriparius. Classification (NCBI taxonomy): domain Eukaryota; kingdom Viridiplantae; phylum Streptophyta; class Magnoliopsida; order Poales; family Poaceae; genus Miscanthus; species Miscanthus lutarioriparius. The sequence goes on from CAJGYO010000013.1 coordinate 59,323,472, forward strand.
TAACAAGATACACATTGAGTACCCCACAGCGGAATATAGGCCGAAACTTGGTCATAACAAGGGCTCTTAAATGGCCTGGCGCAAGGGCGCAAGCGCTTGATTAAGCTTGACCACCAATTGTCCTCTGATGATGAGGACGATTGCGAGTGTTCGCCCACCCACGATGATCACTCACCATCGCCCAACAGAGATCACTCCCCTCCTCATCCCTTGCCATCACCCTCGAGAAGACAGAGGTCTCCTTCTATTCCTCCTCGTCCAACTCCATCTTCATCAGCCCCGAGAAAAGAGAAGACTCCTCCTCCATCTTCATCAGCCCCGGGAAAATAGAATTCTCATCGTCATCCTCCTCCTCCTCCTCCACCTCAGCCCAAAACAAGATCAAAGGCATCCTCGCAGTCGCAGAAAAGGTCCTTGGATTCAGTCGCTAATGCTCCCAAAGTGGACCAACAAAAAAGAAAAAGGTCGTTCAGTGGCAGCGTTACAAACTTGATGGAAGAAAAATTTATAGCACACATCTCAAAGGAAGATTGTGTTAGTTTCTTCAATCTCTGTGCCTCACTGCCTCCGTGTTTGTTGAAGTCCGAATTCAAAAGCCAAACACAGAATCAGTACGCTACAATAAGAGCCGATGAAATACACAATGAAGATTTAAGGAAGATACAGAAGTACATCGAAGACAACCCCGAATTAACCATGGAAGAGGTTGCGAACATCTATTATGATGTACAAGGGACGGGAACACCGGCAACGAAGTATGAAAGTGGTAATCTTTTGGTGCCCAATGACGACTATAAAAATTTGACAACATATATGCGCCAGTTGCATGAATATTACATGGCTCAAGCATCAGAGACGGAGGACTTTGGTTTTGAGGTTATTAGCCGTTCGCCACATGTTTTTCATTATCCTGAAGAAAAGAAGTTTGATGTCGAGTGGGAGTGCTTGTTCCAGCTATACCAGAAACGCTCTCTTGATTCATAAATGTTGACGCTGTGGACTGTGTAAGTACCCTACACGCACGATATTATAATTAACTACTCTCTCGAGACACAAATTGTTAACTTTTGACCAATTCCCATGATTTTATGTAGGTGTATAGCAAAATTTTGCATACTAAAAAGCAAATGGGATAACATAGGCTTCTTGGACCCCTTGCGAGTCAATAAGACATGTTTAGGCCTCCATGGATGTGACGTGGAAGACTTGAAAGAGAGATTGATTGATGTTTTTGATGAATTCAAGATGAGTATGTGTTCTCGGCTTTTAATTTTATGCTTCTTTTTTCGTTAAGATTATTCGATAATTAGGATTCTGCAGTGTTATCCTAAACGCTAAACGGTAAACAGTCGGTCACCTACCGTTTAGCACATTATTCGGGCAAAACGGGTGTTTAAACAGGGAAAACGGCCGTTTAAATGGTCAAAATAACTGATTAAACGGAAATAGTGTACCACCGTGTAGCGTTTAAACGGTGTGTAAACGGGCTAAATGGCTGTTTAGGTGAACAGTGGGATTCTGTGATTGCAGCAACCATTTCATCTTCATTTGTGTCAATCTTGCTAAAAATCTGATAGAGGTGTGGGACTCGAAGAAAAAACCATTTCATCATCTGGATGCACTGGTGGCAGTGCTGAATTAGTAAGCGATCCTAATAACATATTATTTTCTAGTCACACATACCGCTTTCTAATGTTTCTCCTTTTAATGTTGCACAATGTCCGAAGAAGACATATCGGTGGAACGCAGGTCCCATTCAAGATTGTCAAAATGGAGGGAAAATACCTAAAACAGCCGGTAGGAAACAATGAATGCGGGTTTTATGTAATGTGGGCAATGCTTCGCTACATCGGCGGGAAATCGGAAGAAGTAGATAAGTTGGTGTGTATAATCTCTATTTCATTTATGTCTGTTAATAATTCAACAAAATGATTTACTGATTTCTCTTTGGATATCATCTTTTTTGAATGACAGCCTAAGAAATATAACCATGAAAGGCTATTAGACATGGAGATCGTCGCACTGCAATCAGACCTGGCAAAATTCATCTTAGCTGAGGTATTGGAAGAAGATGGAGTATTTTCCATCGCACAATCCGTGAAGTTCAAGGACCAGTATGGCCCAGAGCGGCTCGCTAGATTATTGTAAGAAGTCCGAGAAGCATGCTTCATCTTATCGAATAATTTCTTTTTTATTTTAAGGGATCGAGATCTTGATAAGAACATTTGAACCATAACCGTAACATTTGTAATGTTTAATATTGATGGGCCTGTCATCTATGTAGCGTATATAAAGCGAAATCTGATTCCACAAAAAAATATAAATTAAAATAAATTATAAAATAATAAAATGCGAACGGGTCATCACTGCCAGTTAGAAACAAACCGGCAATGTTGTCGTAACCATCACTGCCGGTTAGAAACAAACCGATAGTGTTGTCGTAACCTTCACTGCCGGTTAGCAACAAACCGGTAGTGATGGCCAAGATGGCACTGCCGGCTTGAGCCACAGAGCGGCAGCGTTAGCTTATCCATCACTGCTGGTTCTTGTCACAAACCGGCAGTGCTCGTTATGACAACACTGGCGGTTAAAATACAAACCGACAGTGTTGGTGGAACTGAACTCTGCCGGGTGGTCTAATGAACCGGCAATGTTGGTGGACCTGAACTCTACCGATTGTGTAAAGAACCGGCAGTGAAGTTGAAGAACACTGCCGGTTTGTAGGAACCGACAACGATAGCTGACCCTCATCACTGTCGGTATGGTTGTGCCGATTCAAAATCCGGCGTGATGGGGTATTTTGAACCGGCAGTGAAGTGCTATTCTGACGTAGTGGAGCGTACATGTACGACGAGGTAAGTCAAGCTTGTGTGCGTGATCACTAGTAGTTGAAAACCTGGGAGAGAATCACCGAGGTGGGTGATAATAGCAGATTAGGTAGGGCGATAGCTTCACCAACGTACCTCGAACATTCAATGGCGTCCACCACCGCCTCACGAATGTGTAGGCTGCACTCTCCTTTGGCCTGCCCCAAGCACGTGCGCCACCGTGGCTCGCTTGACGGCAAGCCAAGTTTAGGTCGTGGTGGTGGCCAGGGAGTAGAGCCTAGGGTGGCAGCGGCCCGAGGGAGAGGCTTGGGCGAAGGCAGATCTGTCGTGCTCGAGGTTGTCAAGCCTCGCGGCCGTCCCTTCCCAGTGTTGCTCTGCATGAGAACCTGCACCTGTAGAGCAATAGACGCGGTTGGGCAGCGGCGGCAGACGGGCCGCCGCCGGAGGTGCTCCTCGGCGTGGGGGATGCGCGCAGCGGGCGGTGGCGATGCAATGGGAGCAAGGTCGGGGTGGGAGGGATAGGGAGGTCTAGAGGCACGTCTCCTGGTAGGGTGGCCCCACATGTTGGCGTCGTGAAAAAAACAGCGGGGGAGTGTGGGAGTTGGGTAAATTCGTCCTGCCATGGTAGACCTGGATATTTGTCGCTTTTTAGTTGTAGAAGAGATAAGTCACTATACAATGCACATTTTACAAATGTGCGTAGAGGATATTGGTATGAGACGGCTTAGAGATCCTATGAAGGTTTCTTTATAATGGTTTAATGATCATATATATATATATGTCATGGAATTTTCTCCTTATTTTTTTCATAGGAGTTTTGGAGAGTTTCAATGGCATATCTATAAATATATTTTTTTGTCCTACAAAATTCGCTACCAAAGCCAAATTTCATTATGGGGAGTAGTTTGAAACAATGTACAAATGATCTCATCGAAGGGATGAACGGCCGCTCCTGAGCGGTTATTCACTATGAACAGACGGTGGCACACAGAAGGTTGATTAAGGAGAACCCGATTACAACAACAACTAACACTACTGGAAACGCGTGCTTTGCCGAGGGCCTGAGGCTTTGCCGAGGGCCAAATCTCGGGCACTCGGCAAAGACACTTTTTGCCGAGGGCCAGCCACAGGAGCCCTCGGCAAAGAACGGCCCTCGGCAAAGTCAGGCTCACGGCAAATCGAATCTTTGCCGAGGGCCGCGGCCCTCAACAAAGATGCCCTCGGCAAATTAGGCACGTTGGGTCACGGCGGCCATTCCCCGTCAAGCTTTGCCGAGGGCCACCCGTTAGGCCCTCGGCAAAGGTTTTTTTTTCATGAAACCAGGTTATTCGGCAAAAATAATTTTAAGTCTTTGCCGAGGGCCCTAGACCAGACCCTCGGCAAAGATTTTTTTAAACCAGTTTTTCGGTCAAATTTTCTTTTTATAAATTGCCTTTGCCGAGGGCTCGAGGCTAGGCCCTCGGCAAAGAAGCCCTTTGCCGAGGGCCAGGATAGGCCCTCGGCAAAGATTTTTTTATTTTTTTTAAAAAATTCTTTGTCGAGGGCCACGGGCCAGGCCCTCGGCAATTTTTTTTTGGTTTTTTTAGCCCAGTTTTTTTGTGGTGCTACAATACATTGTTTTGAACTCAATTTAAAATTTAGGCCAATTTTGATTTTGTTTTGTATATTTCCTTAATTTATTTCGATTCTTTGATTTTTTTCGAATATGTCAAATTTGAACTGCAGGTGCATGGAATATTGCAATGTAGTGTTTCAAAAAATGTTATTCATGTTAATTGGTGCACGTTGAGTCCCTATCCACGAACTCGCATCAAATTTTCACGCATCTTGTTCGCGTAACATGACGACCGACTTGCTGGAAAAGTGTTTTAAAATTATATAAAATCCATACGAAGTCCGAAAATCACGAAACTTGGCGAGATGTCATGTTATCGCATGTGTAGGCTGTGGTAAAAAATTGAGAAGGGTTTGAGCGAGTTGCGACATCGGATGCCTAAAACCTAGATATCTCCATGTGGATAACATGACATCATCGAGTATTGGCGGAGTTTTGGGTAAGTCTCTCTCGCACAACATTGCTTAATACATCGCATTCATTAGTTAAATATTTTATCGAAATAATGAATAGATACATCGGTTTTGTATGCAGAAATATTTTAAGGCCGAAGAAGGACTTGAGGCCCAAAGTGCGGATCGGTAATATTTGTGACGCTCAATTTCGCTTGACTCACTTGTAGAAAGTACATCACCGAGATGCACCACCCATGGGCGTCCGGGCCCACATAGACTACTACTGGTCGGTGCTTAGGCAATCCCTCCCAAGCCTCAAGCAAGACGGATTACTAAACTTTTACCTGACCGGGACCAAGATACCTTGAGGTAGGAGAATAACATTCATAATGATTCGTTTTGATATTAAGTAGGTTCAATTTCATCTTCTTATATGTCAAATACTCGATGACTTATAGGTGATTCCTGGTGGTGCCGATCGTATCCCAAAGTCTTTGGGCCATGATCGTGGATAAGTGGTTATCATAGGACTTTGTTGACACACGCGAGGCTGAGAGGAGGTCGTCTGAAATTTTCAACGGCGTCGATGAGGCAAGGTCCAACTCACCATCAAGGCGTGATCTGCTTTTCCTTCACTAGTCGTCTCATAGCCTCCCGTGATACAAACAAGCATCGTAAGTGATTTCTTTTATTTATTTTGCGCTCAATTCTCGCTTGATTTCTCACTATCTTCCGTCTTTCTCGCGGGAGGCTGCAAACAAATTTTGAGACGAGGAGGTCTCGGAGTTCTTTGTGTGGGCTATGTCCCACATGGGGGCGGCAAATCCTCTGTCTCCTTCGACCCGGCTGCCCGTCCCATAGGTGTACTCGACCGACCAACGTATACACTAAAGTCCAAGAGTACACGTCAACGGTAAGGGAGATCTATGGGGAAGATTACAATGTGTGACCGAGCCCATTGATGCAGAGGCGATCATGAGGCTCGGATGAGGCAAGAAACACGAGTGCAAGTGTGGATTGCGAGACGGCGCCATCGACTCCACCTGTTCCTCCTCGACGCTATCCGAGCACGAGCACGAACTCCAGCCAGCCCATACGTCCACGACCTTCTCTAGCATGCGCGCAAAGAGGTCCAAGCACTCTAGGTAATTCCTATTTTACTCATAAATACATTCGTAGATATTTACACACCTAAATTAGATTTGCATTGCATCCATCCACACATCGATACATTGAGTGAAATATTGCATCCAAATAAGTTTACAAGCAAAGCTGCAACAAGAAACAAAAAAAGGCAAAGTCAAAAGCAGTCAATTAAGCTGAGGTGGCCGCATTGCATGTGTTGCAAGCCCAAAAGGCCAGGGAAGTGAAATCACGTTCGAGAAAGCAGCGAGTAGCGGCGGATGGCGGAGATGATGGTGATCATGCAAAGTCTTGGGTAAGCATCGGGTGTACAATGCGGTTTTAGCTCCACCTCCTACTCCTGCGGCTACTCTCAGTAAGTATGAAAGTTCACTTTTCGCTTGTGCTTTGCATGTATGTCGGCCTTCGTGCCGTTGTGGATGTCGGCGTTAGATTCTTGTATCGATGTGGATGTCGCCCCATGGGCGTTCACCTCGTGCCGATGCGCCTTCGTTTCTCTGAGGTTTTGAAACATCCCGTGCAGGGAGTGTCTGTGCCGAAATTTTCAATTGAGTCTAATCTTTTGTATTCCTACAATACTAGATGCAATCTCTAAGTTCCAAAACTGCTGTTTTCCCGGATTACTCACATGCAATCAATCTCGCTCTTCTTTTTGTGCAGCTTTCTTGGTTTTCCTCTCTCAGCGTCGTGAGCGGGTTCCAATCAACCCGCTAGTGCGTCCACGGGTGATCTGCTTTTCCTTCACTATCGTCTCATAGGATAGCTTGATGAGGACTCGTGCTAGGTGATGTGGTTGAACTTTAGCGTGATTTATGATTTATGGTTGTGACTTGTGCTTGGATTTCATTAACTTGTCGTAATAAACATGTGAATGATGATAAACATGTGACTTGTTGTTGTAATATATTGTGATTTGTGGTTCACAATTATGGTTGTGATATATTGTGAGAAAATAGATTATTAGAAATGTGCAAAAATAAACAAAACATATATATATATATATATATATATATATATATATATATGAAATGCTAGTGTCGATGGAATGCAAAAACGAAAAAAAAATTAAATTTAATCTCCCTCTTTGCTCGATGGCAATGACCAAGGCCATCGGCAAAGAAGGGCCTTTGCCGAGGGCCAAGCAATAGCCTCGGGCAAAGATTTTTTGAAAAAAATTGACAATTTTTTTCTTAGGGCCAGGAGCAGGCCCTCAATTGAAGGGAGGTTTTAAAAATTCAAAAAACCATTTCTTTACCGAGGGGTGGCCCTAGGCAAAGAATTTTAAAATCCTGAAAATTTCTTTGCCGATGGGGGGGAGGAGGCCCTCGGCAAAGGTTTTTAAAAAAATAAAAAAACTTATTTGCAAGGGGTTGGACGGCCTCGGCAAACAAACAAAAAAAAACCATTTTTTTCATTTTTGAGGGTCTTGCGCTCGGCAAAAAACCATAACGGCACCGGCGCCTGACGGCTTCTTCGATTTTTCTTTGCCGAGGGCCGTCACGGCCCTCGACAAAGGCTTTGCCGAGTGCCTGATAAAGGGCCCTCGGCAAAGACCCCTTCGCCGTCTAAAAATTCTCCGAGGGGTCTTTGCCGAGGGCAGCCTTCGGCAAAGGCTTTGCCGAGGATTTCTGGACCTTTGCCGAGGGCTAGAGCATGCGCCTCCAGTAGTGTAAGGAAAACAAAGGATATATAACCTGATGTTACAAGATGACTTTGCTACCCCAAGCCCACCTAAGAACTTCCTACGATACGAATTCATAATAAATGCACGCTTTGAAGCTTCGACTTCAAGACGAAGCGGCATAGTCGTTCCTCGTACCCTGTTTGCCTTACTCGGATTTTTTGTTCGGCACGCCGTGATGCTTATCTCTGCCGGACTGGTTTTCCCGGGCCTTACGAGGAGGAGGAGCCCTTGTGTTCCCCGCGGCCGCGAGCAGCTCCGCAGCCACGTCCGCCTCCTGGGGGCCGGACGACTTGTTGTTGTTGTCGTCGTCGTCGTCGCAACAGTGGCGTCGCCCTCGCCGTGCGCTACTGCTTGTTCGTGCTCGATCAGATCGGTCGAGCTAGACGGGGACCTAGCTGCCATGACTCTGCCTGGCTGTTGGTTGTGCTCGATCGGATCGGTCGAGCTAGACGACGGCTGGCTCGATCTCTCAACAAGCCCTTCTGGATGCCTTTGTGAGTGTTGTGATGGATGGGTAGGTAATGGAGCTTTGTGCCCTTGTGGTGAGGTGATGGTTCGCCAGTTATTTATAATGGTGAAGGCCTGATGGGACGGGGAGCAGAGGACGATTGCTAACTGGACGAGAACGTCAACGGACTGGTAGGCATAATTGGGGCTTGTTTAGTTTCCCTCCAAAACGTTAAATTTTTCAAGATTTTTCGTCACATCGAATCTTTGGACGCATGCATAAAGCATTAAATATAAATAAAAAATAAAACTAATTACACAGTTCAGACGAAATCCACGAGACGAATCTTTTAAGCCTAATTAGATTATGATTAGATACTAATGGTCAAATAACAACGAAAACGCTACAGTAGAGTTTTGCCAAAAAATTTGGCAACTAAACTGGGCCTTGGTTACATCGATTGGTTGTGAAGTGAATTTGCCAAAGGGTAGAAGGCGTCACCAGTTTTGAATTAATTTCCTTCGAAGCTCCCGCTGTTCACTTCTCAGCAATTCTATATGCATGCAGTAGCTAACTAACTCAGTTGGATTTTTTTTTAACAAGTCAGCTGGGGAGCCCCTACCTATTTCTTTTTTTTTTTCATTTTCATATAAGGTAATGTACAAAATATACAAAAGAATACAGGGTTACAAGGCACCCAGGCCCAAAAAAGAAAGAGGAAAACATTATAAGGAACTGTCTCGCCAAACAATTAAGGGTCCTTTGATGGCTGGCTTATCTTTGGCACAACAGAACAGAACAGATTGCCGACTAATTTGTGTAGTATAATGCCATGATGTGTAACATAGTTACCAATTCAGGAGTTATTTTATATTATGTTTCATAAAGGCATAGATGATATAGGTCATTTAGATGGAGCTTTATGTGATTATTTTTTTACTTTATAATGACAAAAGGTTGGTATTTTTCAGAAAAAATAAAAATAAAAATGATTATTATTTTTAGATAATAGATTTTAATGAATATGACCTCTATATCCACTAATGATATAGACAGCCAAAATAATACAAACGCACTTAGACTCACACCTCAACAAACAGGAGAACACACAACCAGAAAAAAAAAAATCACAACCTCGGCACATCCCTGCTTCCCAACATCCCTCTCCTAAAACGACCAGATTCCATGAGTTGAAGTCGCCAAGTCGCTGCCGGTCCTAGTGCGCTATCGCTACGAACCTCCGCTGGTGCTATCTTCATCCGCTTCAAGTGAGCTAACGCCATGTGTAGTCGGTTAGCCCACCTTCATCAGAACTAATCGATCAGACGTGAGCTGACAATATTTGCTTCCGCTTCTTCGCCTGTGGACACCGCTGCCTACTAAACCACCTTATCCGCCCCTAGCTAGGACACCGCTGCCTATGAAACCACCTTATTATTAGCAATCAAAATATACCGACATGATAGCTATATCATTCTTATTTTTCATGAGAATTCTATATGATTTATATATCTTTTTTCTTCTAGCATATATGTATCGTGAGGGTTACTCCATGCATCAGCGATAAATATAATATATATGTATTTTGATATTACAGTAATTATAAAAAGTATTACAAACTTTAACAACTCATATACCAACAATTCATTTAAAATTATGCTAAAATCCATGAGAGAGGCCAGAAATGAAATTGACATTGAATATCTCAAGATCAGATATCGAAAACTGAGACATCCAATCGGAAATATGTCCATATATAACGTTTAGAAACCGAATTTTTACATCAGGAACACCAGACACAGCCATGACTTCAACCCTTCAACTCAAGACGAATAGTGGATAGTACCATGAATCTTTACTCTTAATTACATGATCACACCATATATAGCATCGCTACCGAAAACAAGAAAACGGCAAGTAGTTGTCCACCAGCTGTGTCCGCACGGACAGACTCATCCACTCTAATAGAAGTTCAACGAGACAGATCTTCGGCTCTCCTTCAACGTCGTCCAACAACATAAATCTAGCTTCACTTCACTGCTACATCCTGACGTCCTGGTCTAACAACACTGAAATATTTATAACACCAAATTATCACATTATGAAAATATATTTTATGCTGTATCTAATGATACCAATTTGATGTCATAAGTTTTAACGCATGTTTTCTACATATTTGATCAAATTTTAAAAAGTTTGACGTAAGATGAAGACAGCTCTAGGAATTGATTTCAAAAAATTTCTGCTGAACGAACCTTTCATTCCCCTCCCCGATCTAAGACAGGATTACCTTTTATTTCAGTGGTGATGGCTGCCACCACCAAGGCCAGCCGCCGGTGGTGCTCCGTGATGTTTGAATCGGCCGTCTGTTTGCTTTGGTTCGGAACGGTGGTTTGGAGGAGGAGCATTCAGTCTCATGGGCCTTCGTCCACAACCTGCTGGTCCGTAGGAGGATTATTGTCACGGTCCTCGTGGCTGGGCGCTGCATCTTCAACCTCCCCACCACCAGATCGGTCGAGCTAGACGGGGACCTAGCTGCCATGACTCTGGCTGGCTGTTGGTTGTGCTCGATCGGATCGGTCGAGCTAGACGACGGCTGGCTCGATCTCTCAACAAGCCCTTCTGGATGCCTTTGTGTGTTGTGATGGATGGGTAGGTAATGGAGCTTTGTGCCCTTGTGGTGAGGTGATGGTTCGCCAGTTATTTTATGGTTATAATGGTGAACGGCCTGATGGGACGGACTGGTAGGAGCAGAACGGACGATTGTCACTAACTGGACGAGAACGTCAACGGACTGGTAGACTATAATAATTGGTTACATCGATTGGCTTTGTCAAAAAAAAACAGCAACTTTGAATTGATTGGTTGTGAAGTGAATTTGCCAAAGGGTAGAAGGCGTCACCAGTTTTGAATTAATTTCCTTCGAAGCTTCCGCTGTTCACTTCTCAGCAATTCTATATGCATGCAGTAGCTAACTAACTCAGTTGGATTTTTTTTTAACAAGTCAGCTGGGGAGCCCCTACCTATTTCTTTTTTTTTCATTTTCATATAAGGTAATGTACAAAATATACAGATTGATGCTCTGAGGACAGCGATGCATGAGGCGGCGGCTGACCTTACCTCCGGCGATCAAGGCAAAGCTAAGGCCTCGGCTGCCCTCATCGAGCGTCATCAAGGACAGCCTCTTGGACGCGGATTACACAAGTGCAAGGGCAGAACTATCTGCAATTGTGGAATCCGTGCCAGATCCTTTTGCAGCTCCTGCAGAGGTTTGGAGTCCATCCACACCAGAGCTTATCGCAGTGGCGGCGGAGGTCGGCTTCTCTACACAGGATCTACTCCAAGCTGAACATGAACTCAACGAAGGTACTCTGATAAGTGCTACGTCTTCTTCTGGATGTACACCGCCGTTGGCGAAACGTATCATATCTGCGCTGGTGCAACATCGCGTGAAGCCTACTCCATGGCGAGGTCAGTTGCCGCCTCCAAGGGTTTCTCCCCCACGGACTCTTGGAGACGCACTGGAGGTTGCTTGGAGAAGCAAATCCTCACCTTGTAGAAGTGGCTCTCGTCATTCATCAACGCTGGCGTTGCTAGCCGGAGCTACCAGTACGTCAGAATATTCTGGTTCACGCGTGATCTCGAAATTACCATCCGTTGTCAGTTTCGGCAACACGGACGGTGTGCTGAGAATTACGCTGGGAAATTCAAAATCAAATTTGGAACAGAGTCTGGGCCGAGATTTGGTATGTATTGGGCCTGGGAAGTGGTACCGGCCTATGAAGGGTCTGATTGATCTCTTCTCACGCACTGGAACCAGAATACGGTAGCCTAATTCCAGCCGCCAATCATATACTCACCCATCTCGTTCTTACGCCGACGTCGTGCGTTCGTTCCGTCCTCCGGCAATGGCTGGACGCGGCGGACATCCACTTGGTGCCCAACCGGCATTGAACCAAAACCAGCAGCCACACCATGCTCCACCGGCAACTCACCAGCAGGCGGCGTACTCTCAGGGCTACCACGGTGGCCAATCCCAATGTTTTAATCCCGGTTTTAACCCGGGGTTTAATCCGGGGTACGGTGGCCGTGGTGGTGGCTATCAAGCCGGTGGTTTCCAGTATGGCGATTTTAGTGGCCGAGGATACAATGCGCACCATGGAGGTTTTGGTGGCGGTCGCTGGGGGAGGAGAGGCCGTGGAGGTTTCGGTGGTGGCTATGGCAGCCACGGCTATGGCAACAACAACGCTTCTGGCTTCGGCGGTGGCCGTGGCTATCAAGGAGGCTTCGACGCGTACGAGGCTACATCAATGGGCTCTGGCCATGCTGGTACTAGCAACGTTGTTGGGCACGGGGCTGCACCAACCCAACCCTAGCAAGTTCAACATGAGGCGACGGCCAAGGCTAATTTGCTCCCAGGTACTAGCACAGGGGTTACAGGTTCTGGTATTATTCAAGCAAAGGAAAATGCAGGAGACGGGGTATTTGAAAATGCAGATGTTGCAGCTATGCAAATTGACAATGAATCAGGTGCTATTGCTCCAAAGAAAGGGAGTGGAAAGAATAAACCCTTTTGCTTTCGTTGCCTAACTAAAGGGCACATAATGAATGACTGCAAAACACCAATCTGCTGTGGCATGTGTGATAGTGATACCCACATCACCAAAGCTTGCCCTTCCATGAAGGGTGCAAAACCTACAGCAAAGCTATGTGGTTATGCAGTTCCAGGTTTGGGTTTTTATTATATACCTTTTTCAGGTAACCAAAAGGCAAAAATTGAGCCTACAGAAGCAATAGTGAAGGTCTCTGATGTGAAACAAGTCACAGTAGAGCTTGAGAGACTCGTACCAGGCTGAAAATGGGTTGTGGAAGAAATTAATAAAAACTCCTTTGCCACAACTTTTCCATCTAGTGCTGAGTTAAAACGGATGGATGAATGGGGTCCTGTGGAAGCAAGGAGTGCAAAAGCAAAATTGACTATTTCAAAGAAAAAAGATGCAGAGGTGTACAAGTATGAAATTCCTAAAGTTTGGGTACAGTTCCGCGGTCTCCCGAGCGACTTACGGAATTTTTGTATCATCTAGGTTGTGGGTACTATTCTTGGTGCCACAAAGATGGTGGACGTGAAATTTACCAAACGATTTGGAAGACCAAGGCTGAGAGTTGGTGTACTAAGTCCAGAACTAATTCCGGATTTAGTTGACGTTGTAATCGGAGAATTTGTATATGAACTCCAATTCAGGCTAGAAACAGAAGAGGAGGAAAATGACCCAAGACTAATTGACATGGATAATCAGCCGGGTGAATCCGGCAAAAAAGATGATGGTTTGGACAAACTCAACAAAGATTCAGGACCTAATACTAAGGAATTTGGACTCCAACAAGGAGAACACAAAGAAAGATAAGAAAGATGGAGTTCTTCTGCTCCACCTGCAGCAAAAAATTCAAACAAAGGGACACTGGCTGCTATTCTATCACGGCCCATTTTGGAGCCGAAGTCGACCGGGTTATCTGACTCGACCAAGGCTTGGGTAGTTAAATCCTTTCATGGGCCTTTAAATTTAGAACCCCCTGCACAAACCCCTGCTGAGAATACCATGCCTACCTGTAGGAGCAAGCGTAATGTGGCGATAGGCGACCAAGACTCAACTGAGAGAGCGGCCAAGCTAAAGGCACGCAAAAATTTGGAGGAACCTAATAATTCAGGTAACATTTTAAATGCATCTTTTCTTTCATTCTCTAAAGATGTAGTTGCTCATAACATCAGTAAGATGGGGGTTTTATTAGGTTCAGATGATACTAGTGTTACTAAATCGATTAACAACCTTAAACATGTGGAAAGAAGCAGACTGCATGTGTTGTCTAAACAAAAGGAACTACATGCTAGTAGCAAACAATTGGATTATAACTTAACAGATTCGGAGGATGAACTTGATCTCTTAGCTATTAACCAGCTTTGCGGTGAGATAGCCGAGGGTATGACTGAAGGGGAAGCCAGTGATCTATATGATCTACAGCTGGTGCCCCGAAAAAATAAATCAAGTTCAAAAAAGAAAAAGAAATTAGGCAAGAGAAAAATCAAAAGAGAACCTTTAGTTTAACCAATGAAGGGCATATTTTGGAATTATAATGGGTTAGGTGACCCAAAAAAACATAGATTTGTGTCTGATTTGGTGCAGGAAAAGGAGCTAGGTTTTGTTGCTTTACCAGAGACCGGTAGGAGAGACTACGTTTTTATCTAGTTTATAAAAAATTACATAAACATCCACAATATCAACCAATGTTCATTGGATACATCATACATCATGAAGTAAATTTTGGTATGCGTTTATTTGATATATATTGTGCTCCCACCATTCCAAATTATAAGATATTTTGGCTTTTCTAGATACGTAGGTTTTCCTATGTACTTAGATATATAGTATGCTAGATACATAGCAAAAGCAATATATCTAGAAAAGTAAAAAAGTTTTACAATTTGGAACTGAGAGAGTAGATGATAATATTTACTTTTCAAAAAATATGGTCAAAGTTAGACAAGTTTAATTTGGAACAAAACTAAACGATTTACAATATGAACTGAAGGGCGTAATATTCTAGAAAGATTCTTAGATATAAGAGGGGTAGGTATTTTTCTTCATACCATGAAACTCTACCATTAGATATTAGAGTAATTTCTTTTATATATATATATATATATATGGTCATATAGTCTAATACCTGATCTCCCCTCGATATAGAAGCTTATATAGCTATTACTACGTCGGTAAAACTATTTGAAATGCCGATGCTGGTGGTCTTATTTTCCATTTTATCTCTTCTCCTTTATTTATTCTTCATGCTACTTATTGCTGGATAAGTTTTTATATTAAGTAGGACAACACAGTGTACTTTGCATTTCATCCACATTGATTCACTAATGGGGCAGATTTCGAACGAGAAATTTGACACTTATATGCATGGCTTTTACAAATTACTAAACCAAATGCTCAACATGAATACATTAATTAACTATTACTGAAAATTCCGGCTTGATTGACTGCCAAACACTCAGACCAGGATCAGACAATTTAGTCTGATCTCCAGGTTTAGTACAAAAAAATGAAAGAAAAAACAGCCGCCTCAATCTTCTTTCCTATAGTACAACTCAAGAATCAAGAAGCAACAGCATGGATGATTCCACCACGGCCGCCGGCGCCTTCTGCCGGGGGACCAGGCGGCGCGGGCCCTCGCATAAGCACACGCGCCGTCGCCGCCGGCGACCCGGCATGAACTTTTCCGCCGCTGCCTTCCGCAGGGCGGCCTGGTGGAGCAGGTCCTCGCATCACCACGTGCGCGGCCGCGGTCGCCGCCGTCGTCACAGCGTTTGTTCTGCCGCCGCTGCCCAGCGCCGGGGGACCAGGCGGCGTGGGCCGTCGCATAGGCGTAAGGTAACCACGCGCGCTATCGTCGCCATCGCCGGAGCGGCGTGGACTTGTCCGCCGCTGCCTTGCCTCGGCGCGCCGGGACGCCCTTTCGAGGAAGGAGCGGGTGCGGCTCTGCTCGCCGCCCGGAGCCGCGGGGACGCCACCGCAGCCGCATCCACTCCCCGCGGCGCACTCGGCAGACTGATGATTGGAGCTGGGCGACGGAGGGCGGCGACGAGCTGGGACGACGCGTACCGCAGCAGCTGCCGCGGGAGCGGGCTAGTTGGCGCAGACGATGGCGACAACGCCATGGCTGTGCGGTCGTCGGTGATCGGCTTCGGATCGAGTGCAGGGGGTTCTCGGTGACGATCGATCCGATCTCTCCCTAGCTAGCGCTGGTGGATGAACTGGAGGTCCGGAGCTGCCGATGCGTTGGCGTCGCTGGATGTCTGCACTGCGAATGAAAGGACCGCTGCTTTATAGCAGTACTACCAGAGAGAGGAGCAGGTCAGCGCAAGGTGTGGCGTCTGACTTTGACTAGTCAGGCTGTTCATGTCAAGCTTGTGCGCGTATTTAACCAGTTCAAAGCTACGTAGGAGTATTGCTACCGAGCGTAGCTAGTTTTTTACTTGCTTCGTTCCGAATCATAAGTTTGCTTTGATTTTTTTTGTTTCATCTATTATGAACGTAGACATATTATTTTATTTATATATATAGTAAAATGAATTTAAAAAAATTAAAGTAATTTATAATTTAGAACGGAGGAGAAGTTTTGACCCGCTCAAGCTGCTGCCGTACATACAACCCCAACCGCAGCAGTCGTCAGGAATCTGGATGCGGTCAGAGCACCCATGCATGTGCCAATGGGGTGACTGAAACTGAACTTCATGTACAGTACATATTATACGTATATACTGCATGTCCAATAATTGCCTTCTTATTTCTGAAGACGAATTATCGTCCTCCGTTGAGAGTTAGTTACTGCAATTTTTCTAAGAATTATTATAAGTTTGCCATATAAGTATTTTTTTATTATATTTTACTTCCTTCCATATTGTAAGCTATCAGCACAAACCCAACTTTAGCGGTTAGCTGGCCGTACCTCTAGATAACTAAGGCCTTGTTCGGATGTAATCGGATTCGCATCAATCCATATGTGTGGATTGGAGTAGAACTTGAACTAAATTTTACCCCAAGACATGTTGATTGAGGTGAATCCGACAACATCCCAACAAGACCTAAAAGGATCTCCAATAGTCCCAGAAAATAATTACAGCTCGTTCGGCTGGTAGGCCCCGCACAGTGAATTTTGGATGATTCAATAGTGTTATGTGAGGGAGAATAAGCTGAAGCTAAAACAAGCGGGAAGTAGTACAGCCGAACGCGGTGTTAGTTTTTCAAGTCGCTAAAAACAGTGAGACTGTTTGTTAACTTTCTCCGACCATTTCTAATATCTCGCTCTTAAAAGATATATATAAGACAATTTTGCATCAAACTATTTTCGAATCACCCCAGTCATTTTTAATGCTTTCTTTCTCTCTTTTTTTATCTGTACTAGAACCCTATCCTTTCTCCTTATTCTTATCACGTTCTAATAATTCCATCTCTAGATTGACTGATTGGATACGTGTGTATTTTTCCGCGCATGATTTTTCATGTGCAGAAACATTAGGAGTTGAGATGGGGAATTATTACGGAGAGGTTCATTTTTCAATTTTTTGCAAAAAAAAAAAGATTAAGAGTAGTTTTTGAAAACTCTTGAAAATGCTCTAACATCTGTAAATCACGATGAGACCAACTTGCACGGCGGCGGCCGGCGTGAACTAGGTTTGGGTCCCGACAAGCGACAATGGTGATTAATGGTGGATTTTTACCCTCTCCTTCTCCGATTGAAACATTGGGAAGGCACACTGTATCTTGTCACTACAGCGCTTCATCTTTTTTCATTATCTATGTTCATATGCTCTTTTTCATAATTTTTGTTCTTAAGTTATGCACATATCTTTTATTGTGCAGAACAATCTACGGTAAAAAAAAAACAACAGCGATCGTTCAAGTTCAGAATCAGAATGTTGTTTAACACAGGACACCTCCGAATCTGATTATCTGATTTGAGTCTAACCACGCATAAAAAAAACTAGTAGCTGTGTTGCTGGTAATAATGCATGCATGCAGATGCAGTCCGATCTCCGACCAATCAATTGGTGGTTGGCTTGTCGTCGTTGTTAATCAATGTTTGCTCCCGCCATTGCCGCCGGATCCTTCCGCCGGCAGACCCGGCGGCGTCGGGCCTCGTGCTCGCGTCGCAAACGTCGGCGCCGCAGCACCATTGATCTTGTCACTGCCGTCGTCTTCCCTTGGCGGGCTGGCCGGGCGTCCCTTGGGTGATGACCAAAGAGCGCCGCCGCCTGCCCGCAGCTCGGGCGGCGCAACCTCATTGTCCACATGATGCAGAAGACCCGTGGCAGCGATGCTGTTGTTGTCGCCGTGCCCTGCTGCTTCGTCCTGATGATAGGACGAAGCGACCGCGACGGACTTCAGGCCTTTCGACGGCTGCATGCGGCCGGTAGAATAAGGCGAATGTTGGTACACCGTGCCCGGCCCGAGGCGGCAAGTGGATAACGACGACGGCGTGTAACGCGGGAGGTGAAGCGGGGAGGAGAGGGAAGATGAGGGCGCCATGGGGGCTAGATGGCTGGGCCTTTCGTTTGTCTGTTTTGGTCGAGATGCAGATGCCATTGTGGTGTTTGTGTACCTGCGTTGGTGGACGAATGGTTGGATACGAATAACCTGCCGATGGCGCACCGGTCTATGACGGTGTTTAAATTCAGGGCTAAAGTTTAGAGGTGTCACATCGGATGTTATATCGGGGTGTTATATGGGAGTGTTTGGATAGTAATAATAAATAGTCTATCTACCCAACAACCATGTGTTTTACGCAGTTTCAATATATGAATTTTTTTACACCATAGAATTAAGATGCAACAACCTCCATCCTCATTCTACCTCCAAATAATCACAAATTACAAGATCACAGATCTGTAGATCACAAGAAATATTTTTTTTGTATATAAGGATAAGAGGACAAATCGTGTCCAGCCACCAGACACCACACGCAAGTGCAGAAATTTTGGCGATGTCGGGCAAAGTTCACGAGGACTGGCAAACCGTCACGGGCCACACGGCAACCCAAGCCTGTGCAGAAATCGCTTCCAGGTCTGATCCACATACCACGACGCGCGGGCGCTTCGGAGACAGTTGAAAAGAGAGAGGAGAGGGAGAGAAAATCCATATGTTTTTTTATGTTAAAATACATGTATGTTGTATAATATTTCTGAATAATAAAATAAATTACAGAAGTCCTCAGTACTCCGCGAGACGAATTTATTAACCTTAAGTAACCCGTCATTAGCACATGTTTCTTGTAGCACCACATTGTCAAATCATGAATTAATTAGACTTAAAAATTTATCTCGCAAATTAGTAGCAATCCATGCAATTAGTTATTTTTAATCTATATTTAATATTTTATACATATGTCTAACACATGTGATGGGATAAGGACTAATTTTTTTAGGGGGAGAAGATCGATGGCCTGGAGCGGTGGGAGATCGAGGGGCGGACAACGGAACCGGACAACAGGATTGGGGATGTTTGACTTCTGCATTGCACTTGCACGTGTGTTCTCACAGAGGTCAATTCGTTCAAGATTGTGCTTGAATTCTGCGTGCCAGGTCTCACCAATTCAAAAACACGGGCTAGCTGACCTAGTACCGAAAGGACTGGGCAACATACACATCACTGATGTGTGCACGTCTCGCGCACGGGCACATCATCGACTTGTCGTAGGTTAATATAGTCAGCATCTGTGCTCCGCAGCAATTTGTAGGACGAGTAGTTGTCCATCAGTATGCTTTATCTTGTTTGACGAGGTAGCTTATATCCATGAGTTATATTATTTTTACTAAATCAAATAAATTTCATGCCCATAATAAATGTTATTATAGGATTAATCTCGTTTGGAAAATTGACTTAACGTATATAGGTATTCCCTCAGTTCCAATCTATAGGTAGTTTTGTTTTAATTTTTTAGATATACAATATCGACAGAATATCGTTGACAGTCCTTCGTGGGGTATCCCACGAAAGTAGATTGATCGCAGAGAAGCGTGTGATCAAGAACAAGAAGGCAACAGAGACACACGAGTTAGACATGTTCAGGCCGTCAGTATGACGTAATACCCTACTCCTGTGGTCTGTTGGTTTGTATTAGCTATTGTATGATATTGCGTGTATTTGGAGGAAGTCCCTGCCCGCCTTATATAGTCCGGGGAGCAGGGTTACAAGTCGGTTAAATCTGAGAGATAACCGAAAAGTAATAACTGATTACTGGAATTTTGGGATCATACATATCCTAACAGATCGCGTAGTATCTTCAGGATATCTTCCAGATGTCTTGCGGGAGGCGCCGAGCAGAGTCATGCCCCGCAAGGCTTCATCTTGTGGGCTGGGCCGCCCTTGAGGGCGCAACCCATGTGATCTGCCGTGGGTATCTGGGGTCGTACCCCCCTGAGCTAGTCCCCGAGCGCCTTGTACCTATTGTGCAACGCCGTCTTGAGCTTGTCCGAGCAGGTGTGAACACGGCCGAGCAGTCAAACTCATGGTCCGACCACCATGATGAGTTGCCGAGCAGCGTGAACTGTCGCCGAGCAGTGTGAACCAAATACGGCTTTCCATAAGGGTGTAAGGAGCTCAAGTTCAGAATAAAAAATTTCTTCACAGTGGACCAAGTGTGCCCACTTAGAGTCCGACCACGAGAAAAGGTGATAATCTTCTTCAGCTTCAAAAGGCGCAGAGTCTTCCAGAATTAAGCAAACACATTTACCGTAGGTGAAATGTGCCCACTTAGTCCCCGAGCTTGATAGTAGATGACGTAGTCATATGGTGCCAGGGTCCAAAGTAGAAGAAAAATAAAAGACTAGCCGAGCAGGCAATCAGTCCCCGTGCGTAGCCCCGAAAAGCACATTCACCGCAAGGTGAAGTGTGCCCACTTAGTCCCCGAGCCTGACAGTAGGTAACATAGTGACGTGGTGCCAGGGTCAGAAACAACAGTCAACTGGAGAAAAATCCCTAGTGCGGTGATGAACCGAGACGTAATGCTAACGCAGTCCCCAAGACACAAGAGGGAAAACCTAGAGATAACAGAACCATGGAGAAAATACTAGAGTAATGGCTGTACAGTAGTAATTACCGAGCCGTAACGGTTGGCGGAGATGTCGGTGAATTTTCGGCGAGTAATAACCAATTGCGGTGATAAATCAGCAACATGGGCCGAGGGCTGCGCGAAGGCTAGGTAACGGCCCACCTTTTGTTACGGAGAACTCGGAGAAGCACAAATCGCGGGAACAGTTTCCCAAAAACCCTCGAATGCGAAAAGGTGGGGGGAGTGCTTTATAACTGCGCTACCACACCCCGCGCCCTTGCCACTTTGCCATTTCATCTTCCTCCTCAGCCCTCGCTCTTCTAGATTCACATCCATACTTGCTTCCACCGCCAAACCCTAACTAGATCTAAGAGATGGCGCCGAAGAAGGGAGCTACGAAACCAAAGAAGACAAGCCCTCAGAAGGCAAGCGCCGAAGTCCGGCGTGACGAAGAGTGGGCGCCGTCACGAATGGGAGAGGCAGAGCTCATCAGACTTGTGGAGGCGGGCGTTCTGCCTGACCACGTCACCGTCGGATGGCGACCGGCCCTTGGTGAGCCCTTCCCCATGCCCCATACCGACGAAGTGGTGGTATTTGAGGACTATTTCTGGCACGGTTTGGGATTTTCTATTCATCCATTCCTGAGGGATCTGTTGGAGCCCTAGGTGGTTAGTCTGTGCAACCTCCACCCAAATACCATATTGCATATATCCATCTTCATCTATTTCTGTGAGGCGTATCTTGGAATCCTTCCACACTTCAATCTCTTCCGTCACCTGTTTTGGTTGAAGAAGAGGGGCGACGGTGGTTCAAAGGTGGTCGGCGGGGTATATCTTCAGTTGCGCGATGGAATGGCAGGGGAATACCTTACTATTTCGCTAAACACATCGCTGAAGGGGTGGAACACCAGGTGGTTCTACATGAAGCAGAGCCACCCTGCAGTCCGCTGCGACGCTGACCACATACCGGAGAGCCAGAGGAGCTGGTCGAAGACGCCAAACAGCGCTGACATGGAGCAAGTGAAGGAGCTCCTTGGCTTGATAAAGGGCGTGAAGACCAATGGTGGATTAGTGGCGGCAAGCTTTATAGTGCGCCGTATCCTGCCCTGCAAGAAGAGGGCCCACCCCACCTTTGAGTTCAAGGGGGAGACCGACAGTACTCGAGAGAGGTCGGAGATGCTGTCAAGGGATGTTGTGTAGGAGCGGGCATAGAGCTATTCGCTCCACTTGCCTCATTCAACTTGCCAGGGCAGACAAAACCCTTTCACTGCAGAAATCTGCCTCCTCAGGTAAATATCTCAGTTGTATGTTCCTGATGCTTTTTAAATTTTGTCATTTCGGAGCATTGGACCGATTCACTTATGTGAAGATCCACTCGCAGGATAGGGCGGTGTACTTCTCGGGCGTGCCAAGGAGCCAATGGCCGAAGGGAGTAGACGCCCGGCCACCGCCGCAGCCTGAGGAGGAGGCAGTTAGCATCTCGTCGGAGAGTCCATCCCCGGTGTCGGAGAAAATCCAGGGGAAAAGGGCAGTGGCAGACGAGCCGGCCCGGAAGGAGAGAAAGATGGCGGGCGCCGCTCCCCTCAAACCAGGCGGCATCTCGCTTGGTGGTGACCAGACCACTTGAACGCGAAGGACCGCGGTATTCGAGTGGTCGGATGACGACGAAGTTCCGGCTGCTCCTCCACCGAGCACGAAGGCGCCGCCAAGCAGTGCGCGCATGGAGGAATGGTCGATGGGAGGGGAGGAAGTTCCCCAACAACGGGCGATGGGAGTCCCCGAGCAGCAGGTAGGGGGAGCCCCTGAGCGACAGGCGGAGGAAGTCCCTGAGCAGCGGGCGAGGGGAGCCCTAGAGCGGCGGGCGGAGGAAAGGCTGATGGCAGAGACCATGGGACCTCCACCCCAAGACACAGGCGTCGACCCTAAAGCCATGGCTAGGGGTTCGGGCAGGCACCGCCGGTTCAAGAAATTATACCGGCAGACCAAACCGTAAGTATCCTTGTCTTGGAGTTATTTTGCCGTCGTTGCTTAGTTTATTTGGCGACTGACAAGCCAATCTGATGCAGAGCGAAGCGTACGGAGGATCCTTCCCTACCCATCTAGACTGATGAGTAGCCGAAGACTGGCCCTAGGGTGGATGAGATGCCGATGGACCCCATTCCGGAGTCCCTGGGTGCTCGGCAGCCTGCGGAGGAAACAACCGCCCCTTCTGCTGGACTTGACGACAAAGAATGGTTGGCATCGATGGCAGATGGGTCGACGACAGTGCATGAGGCAATGGCGGGAAACGTCGGGTCCTCAGGAGCAAAGGCTGGAGTTGCCGGCGTCACGCCGAAACCTGGAGCGGAGAAGTTTGCGGTGCCGGAGGGGCAGTCGGCGCTCCCTAAGGCATCGAAGGGCATGGTCGGACACGCTATCTGGCCACCGAGTCCCGAGGTGGTTCCTCCAACTGTGGCGGAGGAGGACGAGGTGGAGGAGATCGAGCGTGATGAACCTCGACCCCAATCCATATGAATCCTCCGCAAACGCGGTGATAAGGTGGTAGTTGTCGAGGAGGAGGACACCACCAGGGAGATGAGGAGACTGAATTCCGCCCTTGCCGGAGTGGTGAAACAAATTGAGGTCAGTGCTGCATCTAGAGCGCTCGTCTTTGACGTTGGAGATCAGAGTTCGTCATTATCATTGTGAACTTGCAGGGAATAACTCGGACTGCCGAGCAGCGCCACCAGTTGATCAAAAGGATGGAGCCCCTCGCCGAGGAGAATGAAAAACTCAAGGAGGCGATGAACCTTATGGAGAAAAACATCCAGAGGGCCCAGCGCGAGCGAGACCTTGCTGAGTCCAACGCTCGGGACTTGGAGTACCAGAAGGGCGTCCTATCCGAGCAGCTGGCGACTACATCCGAGCAGTGGCGTGGTAAGTCTGAGCAGCAGGCGAGTGCTTCCACGCAGCTGGAGCAGAAGTCCAAGCAGCTAAGAAGCGTATTCGAGCAGAAAGCAGGTACGGTATATCGGTAAATGTGCTTTGTACAGTTGGATAACCATATTTGTGGTGATGACTATTGTGCTCTATAGAGCAAGATGCGGAGGTCGGCCAGCTATGCCAAACCGTCGAGCAACTCCGAGAGGAGAAGGCGAAGGAGTCAGGGCGGGCAGACAAACTGGTCAAGGAGCTGAAAGGTGAAAACTTCCTGGTCGAAGTTACTGTTGAAGTAGTTTCCTTGTATGATGGAACATTGTAATGCTTGTAGGCTACCATCATAAAGCCAAGGCACAGTTTGATGTGCTGGTGCAAGAGGCCAGGACCCAAAGGGATAACTTCAACGCTGTAGTCGCTGCAGTTAAACCGGTGCTCGACTGCGTCGACCTGGAACCGGCTCCTCAGCCCGACGGCAGGTGGCAACGTTCGGATACCATCATCCAGAGGTGCAAAGCGACGTGGGAGAACTTCAAGAGCTTCAACCGTGACACCATTGTTACCGCCGCTACTCACGTCATTGCGGTGGTTTGGTCCCATTATCCATCCGTTGACCTTCAGGCGATAGGGGCCGGATTCGCCGAAGGGCTGAGCGAGGTGGAGACCCAGCAGCTAGAGGATAAGGTAGAGGACGTGGCGAAAAAGCTAGCTAGCGACATCGACCTATTTGGTGAGACGGACGGCGATGGCGAAGCTCGGTGATCTGCTTGGAGATTATCATCTGTAACATCTGGACGGTGTAGTTAGAACACGTGAAAGCGCAAAAAACATTTATGTACATGTATAAATGTTATAAGGTGCAAGTGTATGCAGTTTGCACGTATTTCGGTGAAAAAGTCTTCGTAGTTTTAACCATAACGCAATTATACGTAGTATAAGTAGCGTTGGAGCAGTTAGCTTGCTACTAAGCCCTATGGCCTCGGCTAGCCCATAGTCCATAACGTCGAGCGCGTGGATCCCGTGCACGTGTAGGAGTTGTAGGCGTGACCAAGGAACCACAGCCGACCACCCATAATGCAGAGCGCAGAGCCCGTGGCACGTGTAGGGAGAGATCGGAGACTGGGTCTTCTCCATAGAGCGCAGAGTGGAACATGTGCTGCTCGGTGGTTAGCAAAATAACTTGGAGATAAATGTAGTATTAGTAGCATCCGAGCAGTTAGTTCTTTACTGGGTTCTCGGCCTTGGCTAGCACATAGTCCATAACGTTGAGCGTGGAGCCTGTGCACGTGTAGGAGGAACAGGCGTGACCAAGGAACCATAGCCGACCACCCACAACGTAGAGCGTGGAGCCCGTAGTACGTGTAGGGAGAGATCAGAGACTGGGTCTTTTCCATAGAGAATAGAACATAACGTATGCTGCTCGCTGATCGACGAAATATCTTGGAGATTTGGAGAAAAATCTTCGGTGATTTGGAGAAACATGTGGCGAAATACGTTGGCGAGTTGGAGAAAACATGTTCAGCGATTTGGAGAAAACGTGTTCGGCGATTTGGAGAAAACGTGTTTGGTGATTTGGAGAAAACGTGTTCGGTGATTTGGAGAAAACATGTTCGGTGATTTGGAGAAACCCGTTTGGCGAAAATGTTGGAGATTTGGAGAAGCGTGGTCGGCGCAGTTATGGCGATTTCGTATTGGAGTTCGTTATGGAGTAGCGTAGAGCTCGACGACCGTAAGTGGAGATTAAACCGTAATGGAGAAATAATGGAGACAAATTATGGAGACCAAAACCTTATCCATCATAAAGTGGAGAATACATATCTGGGGTGCTTCAAGGATAGAAACGTATGAGGTGTTCGATGTGTCATGAGTTGGGGACATTGATTCCGTCTAAGTCATATAGGCGATAAGACCTTGGTCAGGTAACCTCTTTGACGACATAAGGCCCTTCCTAGGGTGAGGAGAGCTTGTGCATCCCTTTAGTTTTTTGTTTTCTATGGAGAACAAGGTCGCCGACAGGAAATGAATGACCTTTGATGTTGTGGTTGTAGTACCTCCACAAGCCTTCTAGATATTTGGCTATGCTGATGCAAGTGATTAGGCGTTCTTCCTCGGCCCTGTTGATGTCCTCTGTCCGAATAGCTGTGGCTTGCTCTTCATCATAATTTTCCACCCTAGGTGCTCGGAAGGCAATATCCAGCTGGTAGTATGGCTTCTGAGCCATAGACCAAGAAATCTAGAGACACACCGGTGCTGCGACTGGCTTGAGTGCGTAGTCCCCAGACTAGAGCTGGTAGCTCCTTGAGCCATCTGCCCGGATGCTTTTCTTATTTCTGATACAGCCGCTTTTTGAGGGCATCAAGGATCATGCCGTTTGCCCGTTCGACCGCCGTTGGCTCTAGGATGGGCGACGGAGACGTATTTGATGGAGATGCACCGGTCTTCACAGAAGTCCCAAAAGTGATGGCCAGTAAAAGTAGTTCCGAGGTCGATGATGATGCTGTTCGGGAGGCCAAATCTACGGATGATATCTTCGAATAGCTCGACTGCTTTCTTTGCAGCAGCCGAGATGAGCGGTTTATATTCGATCCACTTGGAGAACTTGTCGATGGCGATGTATACGTACCGGAAACCACCTGGGGCAGGCTTGAAAGGCCCGATCATATCTAGGCCCCAGCATGCGAAGGGCCAGGAAGCTGGGATGGTCTACAACTCTTGTGCCGGCATGTGTATTTGCTTAGCGAAAAATTAGCATCCTTCACAACATCGGATGAGGTCTTCTGCATCAGAGATGGCCGTGGGCCAGTAAAAACCAGCTCGGAAAGCTTTGCCAATCTGTGTTCTTGAGGCCGCGTGGTTGCCACAGGAACCAGAGTGAATGTCAAGAAGTAGCTTTACTCCATCTTCTTGGGTGATGCACTTTAGCAGTATCCCTTCCTTGGCACTTTTTCTCATCAAGTTGCCATCAATCAGCACGTAATGCTTGCTTCGACGGATTAGGCGTTCGGTTTCAGTCTTATCGGTGGGTACTTCAGCGTTGGAGAGGTACTTGATGAATTGTTCCCTCCAATCGGCGGTCGGCAAAGGTACCGTAAGTACCAGCTGCTCGGCGGGGGAACTTCCTGAATTTCCTTATCTTCTTTAATGGATGGCGCCAGAAGATCTTGAACAAAGACCCCCGGTGGAATCGCGGCGCGAGAGGAGCCTAACTTGGATAGGTGATCGGCGAGCTGATTTTGATCGCGTACCACGTGGTGGTACTCGATACCATAGAACTTCCCTTCAAGCTTCCTGATTTCGGCGCAATATGCATCCATCTTCTCATTGGAGTAAGACCAGTCTTTATTGAGCTGGTTGATGACTAGCGCGGAGTCTCCGTATACCATGACATGTTTAATGCCGAGCTCAACGGCTATACAGAGTCCGTGGAGACATGTTTCATATTCGGCGGCGTTGTTGGAGGCCAAAAAGTGTATCCGGAGAACGTATCAGAGTTTATCCTTAGTCGGCATGATAAACAAGATGCCCGCGCCAGCATCGTTGATGTTAAGGGTGCCGTCGAAGTACATCACCCAGTGCTCGGAGCTAGTGGCGGTGATGGTCTCTTGGATCTCAGTCCACTCAGCGACAAAGTCAGCAAGCCCCCTAAGACTTGATGGTAGGTCTGCTTCTGAACTCGATAGAGTAAGTGCCGAGCTCGACAGCCCACTTGATGATGTGGCCGTTGGCCTCTTTGTTGCAGAGGATGTCCCCTAGAAGGAACTCAGTGACCACGGCGATCTTGTAATACTCGAAGTAGTGACGGAGCTTGCGTGAAGTAATCAGGACGACGTATAGCAGCTTCTGGACCTGAGGATGACAACTCTTGGGCTCGTTAAGAACCTCGCTGATGAAATATACCGGACATTGTACCTTATAGGCGTGCCCGGCCTCCTCGCGTTCGACCACAATGCCTATGTTGACGACATGAGAAGTAGCGACGATGTAGATTAGGAGAGTTTTGTCTGGCCGTGGCACCGTCATGATCGGAGGCTTTGTTAGGAACAACTTGAGCTGCTTGAATGCTATGCCTGCCTCCTCCGACTAGGAAAAGCACTCAGAGGCCTTAAGGAGTTTGAAGAATGGTAGCCCTTTTTCACCGAGGCGCGATATGAAGCGGCTTAAAGCAGCCATGAAACCTGTAAGCTTCTGTATATCCTTGACGTATGTTGGCTGTTTCATGTTGGTGATGGTGGAGACCTTGTCAGGATTGGGTTCAATGCGTCGTGCGCTGACAATGTAGCGTAGGAGTATACCGGATGGAACTCCAAAGATGCACTTCGAAGGATTTAGCTTCCATCGGTACCTTTTAAGGTTGGCGAACATTTCTTCGAGGTCGGCGATAAGATCATCGGCGGTCTTGGACTTGATGACCACATCATCGATGTAAGCTTCGACGTTGCGGCCGATCTGTTGATCGAGGCACATCTAGATAGCCCTTTGATAAGTCACCCCGGCGTTCTTGAGTCCGATGGACATGGTGGTGTAGTAGTACGCACCGAAGGGCATGATGAACGACGTCTTGATCTGGTCTTCTTTCTTGAGGGAGATCTGGTGATAGCTGGAGTAATAGTCGAGGAAGGAGAGCAGTTCGTAGCCGGCGGTGGAGTCTACAACCTCGTCTATCCGAGGTAGACCGAAGGGGTCCTTAGGGCAGTGTTTGTTAAGGTCAGTGTAATCAACGCACATTCTTGTAACATCCTAATGGGCCAAAGTGGGCCCAATTAAAAATCCAAAGATGGGCGGTGTCACATCAGAGAATAAGGCCGCCATTTGTAGCATCCAAAGTGGGTTATTGAAGCTGCAGATCGTTTCATCCGAATTGGGCGAGCCAAATTGAACCTTTATTCACGGTGGTTATCGTAGCAATGAAACATCAGCGGCAACCAGGTTTAGTACCATATCGAAATCTCGAATTATTTGGATCGACTTAAATACCGGGGCCGGGGACGCGTAGTAACCTTTCGGTTAACCGTTTTGAACGAAGCGAGGACGAAAGTTCAAGCGGGTTGTTACGCTGGTCGGACCACCTAGGAAGGAAGAGTGGGTGGGGCCATGTATGTCGGGGACCGGACGTTACATTTGGTATCGAGCCGACTCTCGAGGTTTCACGGCACGTGGGGACAATCGGCGGGTATGTTGTGTGCATGTGCGTGGATCCGTCGTGGTCACGGCATGGCATACACATCTGCGCGCAAGACGGGGCCACAAACGTGTTGAAGAGAGGCGGATCACGGGGTAAATGTCCCGAAAGGTAAGGCGATTCGGCATTCGACGACGGGACGTCGAATCTTTAGGGGATGATTGTAACATCCTAATGGGCCAAAGTGGGCCCAATTAAAAATCCAGTATGGGCGGTGTCATCTTTGTAGAGAATATCAAGGACTCGTAGCATCCAAAGTGGGTTTCAGAAGGCTTGGTATCGTTCATCCGAATTGGGCGAGGCCAAATTCGAACATCGTATTCACGGTGTGGTTATCGTAGCACCGAAAACACCGTGGCAACCAGGTTTAGTACCATACTTCGAAATCCACGAATTATTTGGATCGACTTAAATACGGGGCTGTGGACGCCAGCGTAGTAACCTTCTTGTTAACTGCCGTTTTGAACGAAGCGAGGACGAAAGTTCAAGCGGGTTGCTCTGCTGGTCGGACCACTCCTAGGAAGAGTGGGGCTGGGGCCATGTATGTCGGGACTGGACGTTACAATTCTCCATTCTTTATTCTTTTTTCGAACGAGAACAGGGTTTGCTAACCACTCAAGATGATACACTTCTTTTATGAATTCGGCAGCTAAGAGCCGTTTTATTTCTACCCTAATAGCCTCCCCTTGTCTGGCGCGAATCGGCAGAGTTTCTGCTTGATCGGTTTGGTGGTCGGCGAGACAATCAAGGAGTGCTCGATCTTCTCCCGTGGTACCCCGGCATGTCTATAGGTTTCTAAGCAAACACGTCGGCGTTGGCACGTAGGAAGGAGACGAGCGTGCTTTCCTATTTGGGGTCAAGGTGAGCCCCAATCTTCACCGTCTTGGAGGGGTCATCGAGGCCGAGGCCGACCTCCTTAACTTCCTTGGACTTGGCGGAGGCGTGAGGAGGCTCTAGCTCTAGGATCTCCATGTCATCGGCGAACACCGTCTTGGCTTCGGTGACCACACTGGCCATCTGGATGGAGAGGGCGGTGGCTTTGGCGAGGGCGAGACTCTCTGTCTCACAGACATAGGCGATGGAGAGGTTGGCCCGCAGGGCTAGGACTCCTGCAAGCAAAGGCATCTTCAGCACCAGATAAGTGTAGTGCGGTATGGCCATGAACTTGGCTAGAGCTGGCCGACCAAGTATGGCGTGGTAGGCGGTGTTGAAGTCGGCGACGTAGAAGTTGATATGCTCGACGCGGTAGTTGCTTGCCGTGTTGAACTGTACTGGTAGGGTGATCTCTCCAAGTGGTTTGGAGGCCCTGCTAGGTACCACACCCCAAAAGGAGGAGTCGGAGGGTGTGAGATCTGCTAACCCGAGGCCCAACTCCTTTAGGGCTCCGGCGAAGAGGAGATTCAGAGCACTGCCACCGTCGACGAGCACTTTTCTGAAGAGCACCTTCTGGATGGTTGCGTCGAGGACGAGAGGGAAACACCCGGTGTAGGGGATGTCCGCCCACTGGTCATCCCTGCTGAAGGTGATGGGAACCTTAGACCATGGGCGATAGCTAGGGTTGCGGCGGTGTCTTCCACAGTGACGGTGAGCACCCATCGTGCGGCAAGCTTCCATTCTCTTCTGCTCTCGGTGGAGGCGAGGCCCTAGAAGATGGTGGCGACCACCTTGTCATGGTCCTAGAAGGCATTGTTATTGCCCTCAGGTGGTCGGTGGCCTCCAGCTCCGTCGTCCGTGTCGTCGTCCAGCTTTTTGTCCTGGAACTCCTTAGCCAAGCCGAGGCAGTTCTTCATCTTGTGTTTGGCGTTCTTGTGGAGAGGGCACGGGTCATCGAGGATCTTCTTGTATTGCTCATCATAGTTGCGCTTGGCCCGAGGTTCATTGACGGCAGTGATGATGTGGTCTGGCCGACGGTGGTGATTTTGGCTAGATTTGGGTCCTTCTGGCCGATCACGATCCGCTGTCACAATGGTAACTACGGTCGTCGAAGCGGCGGTCGTTGTGGCATCGGTTGTCGGGGCGGTCATTGTAACGACGTGTTGGGCAATGAGTGCCCGCATCCTCGTTGAAGCGCACCTCGGCTTCCTCGGCGTCGGCGTATTGGTTGGCAATCGTGATCATCTCGCCAATCCCTGTTGGCGGCTTGCGGTTGAACTTGGAGCGAAGCTCGGTGGTGATGTAGTCCTCGAATGAGGGCGGTGATGACCTCAGCTTTCGTGATGTTGGGAATAGAATTCCTCATCTCAGAAAAGCGTCGGATGTAGCTACAGAGGAGCTTGGACGGCTTCTGGTTGATGCGGTTTAGATCATGCTTGGTGCCCGGCCGAGTACACGTAGCCATGTAATTGTCGGTGAAGACTTTTTTCAGCTCTTCCCAGGATTCGATGGAGTCCAGGGCAAGGCTTGTAAACCAACTCACGACGGCTGGCGTGAGCATGATGGGAAGATAGTTCGCCATGACACTGGTGTCTCCTCCGGCGGCACAGACAACAGTGGCATAAGCCTGTAGCCATTGTGTCGGGTTCATCCTTCCTTCGTAGGGCTCGACCCAGTGATCTTAAAACCATGGGGCCACTGAAGTGTTCGGAGCACCCTTGTGAATGCTGGGGGCCCCTCGAGGTTGTCGGCGCCATCGTCTGCAGTGTTGCCGTCGGCGAGTGGCTCGAGAGCTGAGTCTAGGATATCGTACTCTTGCTCGTACTCCTGGCAGTGGCGTACTTCGTCTTCATGGCGAACGAAGCGGCGTTTGTTGATACATCGTCGTGCATCTCGGAGATTGTTGAGGTGCACTCAGACGTCCTGGTCGACCTCCTGGTCGGGTTGGCGATGATGTTCAATGCGGTTGCCCCTAGCTCCGCCCTGGAGGGGTTGCTTGTCGTCGCGGTGCTAGTCGGTGAAGCGACTTGGGCGGCGATCGGTTCTTGTGGCAACTGATCGGCGAATCGAAGTTGTGGAGTAAGAAGGTCTCTGATCCTGGCGGATCTCATTGACCTGGCAATGCGCCGCTTTAAGCATTGCGGCGACCTCCGGTGTCCGCGGGAGCCGAGCGAGCTCATTGGCGGCCACGGCCAGGTTGGCGCTTGGAGTCTTGTAGACGTTGTGGCCGTCAACGCGGAGAAAATCATCGTCGAGGTTGCGCTGGAGTGGCCTTCCTTGCGAGTCAAGCTGCTGCTCGGCCATCGCAAGGGTAATCTCGTTTGCTCGGTGTTGTGCGCAGTTGATGTTCCTATTCTCACGAGCGGCACGTTCCTCCTCGGTTTCGCCGTTCTGAGGGGTGCTATCGACGCTGATGTTGAAAATCATGCCACCCCGGAAAGGAGGGATAGGAAGTTGCTCGGTGAAGGTTTCGGCGAGGGTCTCCGTAGAGCCCTGGGACTCAGAGTCCGAATTCTCCTCCGGGATGGTTTGGAGGGATGCTCTGAGAGGTCGGCCGACGTGCAGCATGTTAACGGCCGGCGGGAGCTGGTCGGCGAGAGGATGGATATCTCCAACCTGGTTAGCGAATTTGCCCCTTAGGGCATCTTGATAAGCGGCGGCGATGTTGGTGAAACCAAAAGGTAGGGCCGCAACCCTTGGAATCTCCCGGGCAGCCTCCGATAGATCTGGATCGGAGAGTGGACGGCGCTGAACGAGAGCGTCCATATCCAATTCGGCGATGGGGAGGCAATCGGCGAGCTTTAGACCAACCCGATCGATGGATGCGATCAGATCATCATTGTTGATTTACTTCCTCTGGTAGCGAGGAAGCGGGCGGTGAGTCGTCGATGAAGGCAACCTCGAAGGTGGTTCCAAGATTGGATCTGCAGTCGTAGGTGCGGGGGTGATCAGCGCAGAATCGATCTGCACCGGCTCGAGGAGCTCTCTGACTCTGCCAGCATTGATGATCCATGAGATCGATCCGACCGTGAAGATCTGGCTGGGCTACGGGAGGGACGAAGAGCCTGCGGAAAAAGCCATCTTATTCGACAAGGAAACAGCACGCACACCCCTACCTGGCGCGCCAACTGTCGACAGAATATCGTTGGCAGTCCTCCGAGGGGTATCCCATGAAGGTAGATTGATCGGCAGAGAAGCGTATGATCAAGAACAAGAAGGCAATAAAGACACACGAGTTAGACAGGTTCGGGCCATCAGTATGACGTAATACCCTACTCCTGTGGTCTGTTGGTTTGTATTAGCTATTGTATGATATTGCGTGCGTTTGGAGGGGGTCTCTGCCCGCCTTACATAGTCCGGGGAGCAGGGCTACAAGTCGGTTAATACTGAGAGATAACCGGAAAGTAATAACTGGTTACAGAAATCTTGGGATCGTACAAATTATAACAGATCTCGTAGTATTTTCAGGATATCTTCCAGATGTCTTGCGGAAGGCGCCGAGCAGAATCGTGCCTCGCAAAGCTTCGTCTTGTGGGCTGGGCCGCCCCTGAGGGCGCAGCCCATGTGGTCTGCCATGGGTATCCGGGGTCGTACCCCACAAATTTTATTATGTATGTATCTTGGCATGTTATATATTTATAGCATAGCAAAAGCTATATGTATCTAGAAAAAATCAAAATGATCTATAATTTAGGATGGAGAATGGTAGCTATTATCGTACCTTTTGTGAGTTTAAGAAAGGTGAAAAACGACCTACACACTCGTGTGCATTGCAATGCATATGGTTTCGAGCAACCACAATACGCATGAGTGGTGCAGTGCAAGTAAAAGTTTTGCGCCTCCAAGCTCGTACAACGGTTTTATGTTTGCCATCCTTAAAGTTAGAAAGGTGAGAGTAAGAGGACTGATGCACAGACCGGCGTGCAGGAGGGAGAGGTGGAAAGAGGCTTTTTTTTCTATTTTACATTTGGTATAGATTAGAGAGATGAAATCCTATGTTTCACATCATCTGTGCTGCACTAATTTTTCTATTTTTTAAATAAGTATCCTAAACATTTTCACAGAGTCTATAAAATCCTAGTTCGACTAGATACAACAAATCTTACAGCCTCTTATTTTCAAAACCGGACAATATCCATAAACACTACGGCAAAAAATTGATCGGCAAAGCCCTCTTTACCAAGTGTCTTTTATCGGCACAGTCTAAAAGGCTTTGCAAGTGCCTGATGACACTCGGCAAAGAAAAGCGGCAAATCCACGGCGCCGGTTCCGTTTATCATTTTGAAGTGCCAACCCTGCGAGCACTCGGCAAAGATTTTTTATTTTTAAATTTTTTTTCCGAGTGCCAACCCTGATGGGCTGCACTTTCGGCAAAAGATTTTTACCCAAAAAAAATTCTTTTGAGTGCCAACCCTTCATGCACTCGGTAAAGATTTTTTATTTTTTTAAATTTCTTTGCGAGTGCTAAGCCTTGAGGCACTTTCGGCAAAATTTTTTATTTTTTACAAAATTTCTTTGCCGAGTGAAAGCATTTCGGCAAATATTTTTTAAATTTTTTAAAAAATTTTTGCCGAGTGCCCTCTGTTTTGAAACAAAGTCTAATTTTTTTAAAAGTTTAATTTTTTTAAAGAAAATTCTTTTCGAATGCCATGGTCAATTTTGCCAAGTGCTCTCTTCCCTACACTCGCAAAGTTTATTTTTTTAAAAAAATTCTTTGCCGAGTGCCATAATTAGAGCACTCGGTAAAGATTTTTTTTATTTTTTTAATTTCTTTTTTGCGAGTGCCCTCTCGTAAATGATCGGCAAAGTTGGAATTTTTTTAAAAAAAATTTCTTTGCCGAGTGTCATGGTCACAGCACTCGGCAAAGCTGGAAAACTG
This sequence comes from Miscanthus lutarioriparius, assembly GCA_904845875.1. Taxonomy (NCBI): domain Eukaryota; kingdom Viridiplantae; phylum Streptophyta; class Magnoliopsida; order Poales; family Poaceae; genus Miscanthus; species Miscanthus lutarioriparius. The sequence continues at coordinate 59,358,040 of CAJGYO010000013.1, forward strand.
GTTTTCTGGACGCCTATTTTCCAGCTTTGTCGAGTGCTGTGACCATGGCACTCAGCAAAGTGACCCAAAATGGCAATTTTTAATTTTTTTTACATTCCATCATGCCAAATAAATTCATACAAACATACATCACATATATATATCTCATCCATCTACACATCCATCCGCACATATCACATCCATCACAATATATATCACATATATAATAATAAGTGCTCAAGTCCATCCAAATAAATCCGCAAGTCCATCAAAGTCCACAAGTGCATCACAAGTCCATCACCAAGTGAACAACAAATGAAAAAAATACAACGTGCACTCATTATGATTAGCAATACAGTAGAAAAACCTATATTTTTCACATAAATATGGCTGGTATGACTAATATGAAGGAAGCAACTGGGATCTGTGAGGTACATCGAAAGTCTGAATCATACTTATTAAAGTTCTTGAAAGCAGCTGTGTCATCTAGTTCTCCTCTCATATCCAGAGGATATGGTTCACCATTTACCAAGGTAAATGGGTTCATCTCAAGAAATGAGAAATCCAAGTCTGCAAAAGAACCAAAGAGCATCACACGTTGAGTGTTGAAACCGGAAAAGCAACAACTACAAACTGTCTGCCTTTGAAAAGCAAGGGTGAGGTACCTTGGAAAACAGAAAATACACCTCTAATGAAATCACCTATTTTTGTGCGGACCTGAAATTCAAGCACGGATCATCAATGAGAATCAACTGAGAATTGATGGTTAATCAAGAATCTGAGAATGACCAGCAGCAACGAGTTCCAAGCCTTACTGGGAACAAAACAAATGGTATAATAAATAAACAAGTAACATTGCAATAGCTGACCTCCAATGGCAGGGTGGCGATCAATGGAGCACATGCGTCAGGTGTCATTTGATTCTCTGTGGGAAGAAAGATAGTCTTAACCTTGTCCCAGTTCTCCTCGATCTCAATACCTCCACACTCTGAGAAACTAATGGTGCTGCCAAGCCTTTCTGATACAATCGAAAGGTAATACTCTTGGTCATGCGGCACAAATGGCTCAACTATGAAGGTTGTAATTGGAGCTTTGCAGCCACCCATCTCGACCTAGATACATGAGCAAATTCAGTCATATAGATTATAAATAGCTTTAACGATCAGGTTTGTGCTGGTAAAAGCATATGGCAAGATGACCTTCAAAAAAAAGCATGGCAAGATGCTAGTCATGACAGTACCTCAACTCCCAACCGCTCCTTAACAAATTGGCGAACTTGGGCAAGATCTAGGTTGAGGGCCACAAGTCCACTCTTCCCACGTTTCCCAAAGAGCATGTCAGGTTTCACAACCAACTTCATAGATGAGAGCCATGGCTCCTGGTTTGCAAGCTCAGTGAAATCCGTTGACTGTGTGACCTGTGATTAAGCATTCTGAAAATTCAATCAACTGGTCTTGAGGAATATGTAAAAAACAGGGATGCTATAGTGAATGAAAGAAGATAACTAATATAGAACATCAGAACCTGAAGAACCTCCCTTGAGAGTAATCAAACTCGATCTGTGTAACTGTATTTCTACAACCAATAAACCCAGCTAATGCAAAACACTAAGCAAGTGCACCTTCAAAGAGAACCCAAGTAAAATGAACCGGTTGTTTCCTATCTGGTGAATGGCAACTAAAAACGAAGACAATCTGTTGGTGTTACCTAGATGATCTACTGGTTTTTGACACAGACCCAGTTTATCAGAGTAAAATTCCCCTAAACCAAACTATATAACTGCTACTTGAAAATTCTGGTTTCTATGGGGGTTGAGATTTCAATGACCACAGCCATAGACCTTGCAAATCCATTCTATGGAGCGAGCTAACTCCGGCAGACCGGCACCCGATCCTGTTCCTACGGTGACCGCGCGCAAGATGGTGGGTGCTGATTATGATTATCCAAGACATGGAGATTCATTTGGATAGAACAGGAAAAGCAGGAGCCGTCACTGCCAACCTAATAAAATCAGGACTCGTCACTCTGATCCAGCATTTCAATTTGAGCAGCTTGTGCTTTTGAAAAAGCTTACCCCAAATAACACTAAATAAATCCACATGATGCTCATTTCACAAAGTCACAGCCAGCCAGCCGACAAACAACTATAGCGTCAATACGAAACTAGCTTAGCTCTGTCCTAGCTTGCACCATTTGAGCTTCAAGTACTCTACATGTATCAGGTATACCAATAAATCATACTGCAAGAGCAAGCAAAGCGACAAGGTACAAGCATACTAAATTCCCCCTCCAACATTGCATCTCGACTCAACACACAAGGTAGAACTAATCAATCTGAACTATCTTAGAAAACTAAGTACAGTCAGTTCAATTCCCCCCTTTTCATCATCCATGTTTCTGATCTAAAAAATACAATAAAATCATTTCATGTATTTTATGATTTTATCATGGCTGATAGGAACTGAAAAACAAAAATAAGAATTTGGTACTGCACCGAAGGTAGGAGAACTAAGGCTCCTTGTTCAGCACAAACAGATATGCTGCTGGATGGTAAAGCTAGCCCTGACCTGACGACGCTATGCAGTAATGAACTTTTGATTTGACAGTCAAAATTAGCAGGGCCATATGCATCAGCAATTCAACATGCTATTTTAATTCGTTTCGATCCAATCAGCTGATATATGCATCAAACTAACTACATTTTATGCTATCAAAGAACCGCATTAATAAGCAATGCCCTGGTGTTGATATTTATGGTACTAGCTAGCAATCCAACAGGCATTGGAACTCTATAGGGTCCGAGTCCTCAAGCAGAAGGCCACTCACCTTGATGGAGGCAGATGATCCGAAGCTGAAGGCGCTCGCTGCCGTCTTGTAGCCCAGCTCCACGGTCTTGCGTGCTCGCGGTGGAGTCTCGCCGAGTGCTCGAGTCGCCGTCTGCCCGTCTCAGTGGCTTGGCCTCTCTGCTCCGTCCTGCTGGCTGCTGCTTGCTGCGTTGCGGTGAATGAACTGGCCGCTGGCAGGCTACGGGCGGCGCTGGCGCTGATGGTGGACGGCGATGGCCGGTGCTTGATGGCCTGTATGTGCGCGCGGGCAGTGGCGGTGGGTGGCTGGCGCTGGCGGCGATGCGGGGGCGCGAAGCGGGCGGCGGGCGTGGATGATGGCTGGCTGGCTGGCTGTCTGCTTGACTGCCCGGAACCGAAAGCGTTTAAGTCCCAACCGCTCCTTCGCCGAGAAAGTGCCGATGAGGGGCACTTTCGGCGAAGATTTAATTCTTTTTTAAAAAATTCTTTGCCGAGTGTCCTAGATCGGCACTCGGCAAAGATTTAATTTTTTTAGAATTTCTTTTGCCAGTGTCCAGATCGGCTTTTCGGCAAAGTTGTTTTTTTAAATCTTTGCCGAGTGCTAGATCTGGGACACTCGGTAAAGAAATTCCAAAAAAAAAATTAAATCTTTGCCGAGTGCCTAACAGCAGGCATTCGGCAAAGAAGGCCGTGGCCGAACACCGTTACGCGGGCAGCCTATGTCGAGTGCCGCTCTTTTGCCGAGAGTCTAGCACTCGGCAAAGAAGTCCTTTACCGAGTGCCCTTGTTTGCCGAGTGCAATTCTTTGCCGAGTGCAACACTCGGCAAAGAAGGTCTTTGCCGAGTGTCCGATTTTTTACACTCGGTAAAGAATTATGCACTCGGCAAAGTCTCTGTTTCCAGTAGTGAAAGGAGTTAAAGTGGGTTTCAGCCATATAATCTATTTTTAGTCTAAAAAACAATCTGATAAATACTAGATACATTTTTATATTTTGAAGCCTCCAAAAAATCCAAGAGATATGATGGGATAAAAAACCCAAGTAAAATATTTTGAGCTTGTGAAAATATATCTAAAAGCTTAAAAATTGGGATTTTAAATTATATGATCAGGAAAATATTTAGAAAAAATCTAGAAAATTTATAAAACACCTTAATTGACACATAAAAACATTTTGAAACCTAACAAAATAAAAGCACGAGTTACAACAGGCATTAATGCAACCAATATTGTTGTGTGTTGCATTCATGCTGTTTGCATCTCATGTTTTTGTGGTACAAAGTTTTCAAACTGTGTTTAGACAGCGGTTAAAATTTTTGGAACTTTTCTAGGTTTTTTGAATATATTTCCATATTTCTAAAGCACAGAACAATTTTCGAAAGCTTTCAAAGATCTCACGAGCTCCAGATATTTCATTTATATGCCTCTTGTCTTAATATATATCTAATATTTTTCTCTGATATTTTTGTTAGATCTAGAAAACCTTATCTAGTGTTTACCAAATTTACTTTTGAACTAAAAAAGAACAATGCGGTTCAAAACCACCCTTGAAACCACTTTTAATTGTTTGTGTGTGTGTGTGTGGGGGGGGGAGAATTTATCGGGTTTTGAAAGTTGGAACACGCATGTAATATATATGTCTGGCTTTGAGTTAAGGGGGTTTCAAATACAACGATTATTTTAGGGTTCAAATTGACTTCGATGTGTTACATCGCAGATATGTTGACTATTCTAATAAAGTACTACCTACGTCTCTAAAAAATACAATTCTAGATTTATACCGAGTCAAACTTTCGTCAACTTAGCTAATAAGTTTAGATAAAATATTATCAACAAGTATTACTCTTAAATACATATATTATGAAAATATATTTTATGATGGATCTAATAATGAAAATTGTTTGGTATCGTATCATACATTTCTCAATACTTGTTTTGAATTGTAGCTGTTAACGAAAATTTTGGTTCGAATCCCTGTCAAACACTCAGGTTCAGAAAAATTTATTCTATGCTTCCAAATTTCATACAAAAAGTGAAAGAAAACCCAGCAGCCTCGGTCTTTTCGATCCGGCAGCTCCATGCATGCAGTGACTACGACTACAGCTCAACAATAATCAAGAATCAGCAGCAGCAACTGCAGCATGGATGATTCCACCGCTGCCGCCGGGGCCTTCTGTCGGAGATCGCGGCGGTTTGGGCCGCTGCACAGCCAGGCTCGCCGCCACCAGAGCCGCATCAACTTTCACCCCGCTGCCTCGTGAAGGGAGACCAGACGGAGCGGGTGCGGGTCCTGCCATAACCCCGCCCGCCGTCGCCGCCGCCGCCGCTGGTGCGACAAGAGTTTTGCCGCCGCCGCTGCCTTGTGCAGGGAGACCAGGCGGGGTTGGTGGTCCTCGCATCACCACGCGTGCCGTCGTTGCCATCGCCGGAGCGGCAAGGACATGTCCGCCGCTGCGCGCCGAGGCGCCCATTCGGGGAAGGAGCGCCTCGGCTCGCTGCCCGGAGCCGCTGAGACGCCGCTGCATCCACTCCCCGCGGCGCACTCGGCATCGGCAGACTGAGGGTTGGAGCTGGACGGTTGAGGGCGGCGGCGAGCTGGGACGACACGTACCGCAGAAGCTGCCGCGGGAGCGGGCTAGTTGGCGCAGACGACGGCGACAACGCCATGGCCATGCGACTAGCTTGGTGGTGGTGTTGGTGATCGGCTTCGAGTCGAGAGAGCTAGACGGCTCAAGGAGTCGGGGGTGGTGGATCTCTCTCCGGCGATGGATGAGGCACCGATGCGTCGCTGGATGTCTGCTGCTGGTGATGGAATGGAACTACTGGAAGAGCCCTCGACCTTTTTATAGTAGCGAATACCTACCGGTCGATGCGAATAATGGACGGGCAGCACGAGGTGGTGTTTGACTTTGACTAGTCTGGTTGTTCACACACTGACACAGCCAGGAAGCTACAGTGTGTATAGCTAGTCTTGGACTGACAATTTTTACCCGGTCAAAGCTCAAACGTGTGCCCGTATGTTGCAGCCGCAATACGATCTGGACAGTAGTACAGTACCCGCGGTGCTGGTGGCTGAAAATTGAGTGATGCTAGGGCGATTCTAGAATTCTATAGAGCTCCATGTAAACCACACTAAAAAACAATAAACTAGTCTAGGATGATATGAACTTATGTTTTTCCCATGTGCTTAATTTAGATCCACAAAGAATTTTATAACTTGGAGGCAAATTCATCAGCTAGCCACACCTAAAAAATAAAATATCACATAATCAAGGGAAAACATAAATGCAGGAAATTAGTAAAGAGCTCAAGTTTATGAAGGTAAACTCTTTATGAAGGTAAACTCCTAAGACACGTCATGTATCTTATGGTATTGGTTGCTAAAACGCTACCCCTTATTATCTATGTTGAACCTCCACAAAAGAAATGCTTCTAGTCACTAAAAGCCTTTCCCCTGAACACAGTGTTGGACTGTCAAGCCAGGAACGAAGTTGATTGCCAAACAAGATGACCAGAATGTGTCTTAGTAGCCTTGTACAAGTGTCATAAGCCACTAAGCTAACCACTTGCCAACAGACTCTCCTGGTCATCTAGCACACACTACTACATAAAAGGGTTTTTTTCTGTATCATTTTCACCACCGGCTCAATTAAAATCGAAGGTGATAATGTAGCTATCTCCGCCAGTTTGAAATAGATCAAAAGGTGAAAATGGTTTTCACTGACGTTTCGTGGCTTGAGCCGACGATGAAAACCAGTTTGGTTTCCACCACCGGTTCAAATCATGAACCAACAGTGAAAACCAGACTTGGTATATATATATATATATATCTTAAATCCTAACTCCCTAATAATTTTCAATCCTACCCCGGGCTCTACCACAACCCTCCCTCTCTCACATGCCTCTCCATCACGTCGCCTCACCCTCACCTTGCATCTCCCTCACCTCGTGATGGCAGTGGATCTAGGCGGTGGGGGCTCCTCTGATCCGGTCCGACAGGTCCGACAATGCACGCGCATGGTTAGGGGCATGAACAGTAGCACAGGAGGCAATGATGTTTGATGGCGGCATAGGACGACCAATATATATTTTAAAATTTTCATTCGCCTATTACCGTCGGTTTGTAAACCAATGGTGATGAACTCTGTTTTCACTATCGGCGAGCGAAACCGACGATGATTGGGGGTTCCGGCTTGGTGGTGATAGGTTTAACGTAGTAGTGTAGGCGACGTTCACTTAGAGTTTCTTCACAAAAAATGGTCTTCTCATCCTCTACGCATAGAGTGGCCGCCACTCCACATAAAAGCATGGAGGATCCACATCATCATTGTTTTAATAAAGATGATCAGACAACAAATAAAGATGCACAAGTTCAGGTAGCGCAAGGCTGAAGCATACAGGATGTTTGAGTTTCTACACATAATCAAGCTTTCTAGCTGAAAGGGAAATACTAGCGCCCGATCATCCAAACAAAAGCGCGTGTCCGGAAGCCCGCACCACCTTCATCACACGCACCGTGGAAAAGGCCACGCTTGCCGCTCCTTCCCCTTGGCCCCTCCTCTCTCTGCGCAACTGCGAGTCCGGACTCCCATGTGCCCGCGGGAAACACCGCGCCCGCCGCTCCTCCCCCTGACCCCCTCCTCTATCTCTGGGCAGGCGGGACCTGAGAGCCGGCATGAGGACGAGCACGCCCCGTCCGTAGGATCCTAGGTGCGCTACGTGCCCCAACCGCCGGCCCACAGCTCGCCGCGCCCCATCCCCCGGTGCCCAGGTCATGCCCCCCATGACTCTCTAGCTCTGAAACATAAAACACTTGGATGCAACATATGTCTGAAGCAGATGAAACATTTGGAATATACAATTGCAACATGTGTGTGAAACATATGCAACATTCAAATAAAACACTTGTAAATTGCAACATGAAAACACTTATTGCAACATAAGACTGAAACAGTTGAAACATTTCGAACATACTCTTGCTACATAGGTGTGAAACATGTGCAACATCTAGATAAAAAACGCTTGCAACATGCGCCTGAAACACTTGCAACATGCCTATTAAACGCACCATGTGCAATATCCCAATCTACTTTTGTAACATTCATACGAAACACTTGCAACATACCTCTGAAACATCTAAAACACTTGAAATATACATTTGCAACATATAGGAGGGGAGGTCGGGGCCGGTTGATTCTGGCCTCGGGGTGCGAGCACCACCAGCACGGGCCGCGCTCATGGGTGCCCTTGGCTCGGCTGGGGACCGACCTGGGACGCGCGACGGCACCATGAGCACCAACAGAGGCTGGCGGCGTGCCCGACGACACGTGGGTGGGACTGCGGGAGCAAGGAGCAAGGAGCAAGAGGTGCGGGTGGGCGCGCGCGACGGGTAGCAGCGAGAAGCGAAGAACACATGGTGGGGGCACGTGCGGGGAGATGGTTGTGGCGGCAAATGCGGAGTGGGGCGGATGGACGGCCGCACAGCGCCGTGAAGCGTGCGATTGACGAGCAAGTGGGTAGATATTTTTGAGAGAGATGTGGGAGGGTAAAAAGGAGGCAGGCTTGGTGGGCCGCGCAAGCCCAGGAAGGCAGCGTCCGATTGGACGGTCGCCTTGGCCGCCGGCTCCTTCCTTAGGGAGACGAAGCAGCGTCGGCGGGGGGCCATGAACCTTGCCGCCGCTGCCTTCCCTCGGTTTGTCGGGGCGTCCCTTGGGTGAAAGAGGCGCACCACCGCGCACCCTCGCTGCCCCCCGCATCAGCTCGGCCGCAGCATCATCACCGGCCACCAGATGCAGCGCGCTGGTCGTCGCAGCGATGCCGCTGTTGTCGCCGTGCCCTGCTGCTTCGTGCTGGTACGATGTGGCCGCGACGGACCGCAGGTCTTTGGCTGTCTTCAGGCGGGCGGAAGGCGAAGCCCGGTTGAGAGCGCTCAGCCCAAGGCGAGCGGACGACGCATACCGCGGGAGCTGCAGGAGTGGAAGGGAGAGGGTATAAGATGACGACGCCATGGCACAGATGGCTGGAGCTGTCGATCTCGATGGTCTGTGCTGAGCTCGGGATGCTGGGTAGCGTAGTTTGTGTTGTTGGTGTTGGTGGTGGTGGATGCGTTTGCATGAAGCTGCCAATAGCGGGCCTATTTATAGTGATCAACGGCACGTGCGTTCAGACGGAGATGGATAGACGAGTAGTCGTAGCTGTGCGAGGTCAATTCAAGATTCTGCTAGAATTCTCTGCATCCGTGTGTCACCAATTCAGAATCTGTGGACCTACTGTTTGATTTGACTAGGTAATATTTTTACCCGGTCATGATCGAAAACAGTCGTACCGAGTTGGTTCATCTTGTCAGTATCCGTAGCGGACGGTTTAGCGGTTCAACACTTCTATCGGCTACTTCTAGTTTCCTCGATAAATAGATTCCTAGAGTTTAAATCAAACATTTTAAATTTTGATCGAATTTCTAGAAAAATTTATCAAGATTTAAGACATTAAATTAGTATCATATAAGATATACCATGCAATATATTTTTATAATATGTTCATATTATGTTATAGATGTTGTTACTTTTTTTACAAAGTTAGTCAAACTTAAGATAGTTTGACTTGCACTGATTCTAAAAATTAATTTATTTGAGGACAGAGGGAGTATTTTTTTTAAACGGAGGGAGTATTACGAGAAGAGAACCAATAAAAAATTGCTTGGACCGTTAGTGCAGGTTGTCACACACTCACACCCTCTATAACTTACTCGGAATCGTACCCTAGATTTGACATCGTGGTCGATCTAGGTCCTGCACTGGTGTGGCTACATGCCTACATATTTATTAGTAGCAATCGCGATGAAAAAAAAAAAAGAAAAGTTTGTGGGAATCGGCATGGTCATAGCTAGGGCATTGCATCAAAAGACTTAGCACCAAGAATGTACAAGAATAAAACCAAAACGATAGATGACATGGCCATTAATAATAATGCTTGTTGGTTTTGAAAACCAATACTTCAGGTCTTGTTTTGGCTGTACTCGCGCTATAAGCAAACCAACTATCATATGAGTTGACTAATAAGTAATAAGTGGGTTGTAAGTATCAATACAACCAGCTGAAGGCTATATTATTAATCTTGCTCTTACCTACAAAAGCAGCATTCACACACCTCGACACACACTTAACTATTTGAGGCGAAGAACCGCTAGTGAAGAAGCTTTTTTTTTCCCAAATATACTAGGTAGCGTGCCCGTGCGTTGCTATGGGATAGCTAACATTTTGTACTTAAAACACACGGATTGCACAATAAGATAACAATACTGTAAAAATTAAATACCAATGTTAAAGTGACATTTAATTCAAAAAAACAAAGTGTGTGAAATTAACACAAGTCACGGAGAGCACGGCGTCGCAGGCTCACAAACTCTACTTTATAGATATTTTCCATGATGTGGCTAAGATAACGTGAATGGAGCAGGGAGGCGTGGAATCAGGAGACTGGCAGAGGTTTCCTTTTGGTTCATCCAGCGTGGGGTTTCCTTTTGAACGCTCGCGGTGTGGCGAGGTTGGAGCTGCGGTATCGCACGGACATAAGGGAGGAGCGACCCAAAAAAAGTCGCACAAAAAATTGTCTTACTTTTGTTCTTTTTAGTTGTAGGAGATGAGTTCAGAACTGCGAGCATTGGAGTGATCCGCGACATAAAGGGAGGTCTAACATGTCAAGGCAACAGGAATAATGCATGTCAGGTACATATAAGAGATTGTAGCCATGACACCTTCAAAAAGGAGGTCAAGAGCCACTAAATAAGAATCTGGAAAAGAAACATATAGAAATAATAAGGTGGGCAGAGAAGGTAACCTTGATCAGCACAATATAATAAGGGTAATGAGTAAACTAAGTCCCTGTCTTTGGAGAGCTGTAATTGGTGCAATTTAAAGAACAAGGAGCAGGAATATATGTGGATCATGGCATGAAGTGACAATATGAGGACACGCCTCTAAGCACTTCAGGAAAATACAACACAAAGACATCAGAAGTACAGGTTGTGTAGTAATAAAGGCCACTCCATGGCAGATATAGTTATCGTAGGAGCACATAATTTCACCATGTTAAACAGTGAAGCTCAGTGTGTGGATCCCAAATGCAAAATAATTTAGTGTGAGTGATAAGGGCAAAGCATGGCATGTATAATTTCAATGGAACACTGAGGAATCTCACCATTGTGACTACCCCAATGGAAGGTAACCTGTAGACAGTAGGAAGTCGTCAGAGAAGGCTTTGCAGGAGCTTTTCAATGTTGGCATGGCACGATGATCCATCAGGTCCATCTGTAGTGGTGAAAATCACGGTGTATGATAACAATGCCAACTAAAATGCATAGAGCAAATAATTAGCTTCAGATTTGGATGGAACAATCCTAAGAACTAAAAATAGAATCTGTACAATCCTAAGAACTACAAATAGAATTTGTACATATGAGCGGCACTGCATCTATGAAAAGCTGAAGCGTGTAAAAATGGTGCACTGTATTTGAAGCTTAATGGGCAAGGCAACGCTGCTCCAAACAATGATGTATTCTGAATCAGAGCTCACACGCCATGCATACTAAGTTAAAGACACTCACAAATGATAAATTTCCTAGAGATCTGACAACTCATTCGGTGTCAAAAACTAAGTCCGACTTTTGGAACTCATCAAACTTTAATCTTTCAGACGTGAAAACTTGAAGTGTTAAAGTTAATAAGGAATAGATAGTAGAAACTAAAATGAGAAGCCACAGAAGGACCCAATAATCATTCAGATTTGATCATAACAAAAACAAATACAGGTAATAAGATAATAACATCTGTCAAAAGAATTTGCAAATATGATGAAACAAAAACACACCTGTTGTTCTCATTTGTAAACTGGAGCATTGTTTTTTATCAGTGGGTCCAATCTGGCTTTGTTCCCAACTGAAATCAACCATTGAATGGCGGACTTGACTAATATAAGTTGTATAGGGAAAAGAATGGGAGTGGCTATGTCAGTATATCTACACAAACTAATGTAGCTGTAAAAGTGTTGCATCCTCTAGCTTAAGCTGTCCCACTACGGAAATGAACCGATGATTGTTGAAATAGTTATGACTATGAAAAATCACATGTACACATGCTATGAATTTCTATTTCTAGGAAGCAGAGAAGATAAACCAAGAAATCTTTATTAGGAGCAGCAAATTTGCGTTAGCCTCACTGAAGAACTTAAGAACACAAGTCTATGAATAGAATAAGCACACAATGAACCAGAGAAAAAAATGTGACACCTGAAAAATATCAAAGAAGAAGAAACATGAATATTTTTTGTGTGTGTGCTTCGTCTACTACACATGCAAGCTGCAACCACCCAAACCAGTGAAGCACATATATTTGGAATGGTTCTAATGAAGATGTAAGTTGATTGCTTGATGATCCAGTTTTTAATTCACATCAGCGTCATGTAAGTAGTGGTTTTATTACAAATTTAATTAATTTGGGGAACAACGAAAAAGCTTTAAAAACTGAACACTTTAAAAAATCCCCAACCAGGGATTGTACCAGTACCTGCAGTAAACAGAAGGAGCATATCTCCTTTGCACAGGTAGCACACTGTGAGCGGCGGCTGCTTCTGCCCCAAACAACGACAAGGGGCCATAATGCGCGGCATGGTCAGAGGCACACAGGTCGGCCGCAATGGCTTGGAAAATGCAAATTCATAGGTGGGTCCATAAATCAACTAAATCGATCAACAATAGCATTAAATTGAAGAACCAATGAGATGAGCACAGCGGTACACACCTGTTCCAAGTCATCACCCAACGGCAGCACAGACCTGATTTGCGCCATTCTAGAAAGGCAATAGCAATATAAAGTGATGGCCATAGTGGAGCGTATTTATCATGTCTGCATTATGTTACAGTACTGTGAACCCACACGCCTACAGAGAGATGGCTACAAGAATACTCGCATAAGTAAACAGAAATATAAAGCTGTAAACAGCGTGATTTTAAAAATAGGGAGTGACCTGTGACACGTGCAAAGAGCTGAATGCTTTGCTCGGTGTAATGGAGGCATAGAGTCTGCTGTAGAGCAAACAAAAGAATTTGAAAAGGGAAGAAACAGTAGCATCAATAAACAACAGGTGTTGTAAAATCTGATTTTCCAATCAATATACATCCAATGTAAACAGCATGAATATAAAAATAGGCACTAACCTGTGGCATGTCGAGAGATTTGCAATGTTAGGGTTGCTGTAACAGCACTACGAAGTGTGCTGCAAAGCAAAGAAGGATTTAAGAGCTCAATAAATAACAGCATCCTGAAATAACAGAAGCTATAAAATGCAGTCTTCCAATCAATATTTTTCCGAGGAGCACAAAAAAAATGTGCATGAAAGAGAAACACGGGTTAAGCACAGAAACTAAAAGTACATGGGCAGCAAGAAAGACACTCATGTATTGTTCTTGTTTAAATACTGAGGTCAGGAAATCACCATGTTGAGATACTTTAATGCAATAAGCTGACATATTCCATAGATTTATTCTCTGTTAGATTTATTCTAACAGAATTCCATAGATTTTTACCGTATACATGTTTTAAATGAATGCAATCTGCCAGCTGTACTTATTAGATAGGTGAGAAAAGAAAAAACACACAAACACATGGAATATCCATTACTAATAACAATTATCCTCTTAACAACACAAGTCCGAAACACCCAGACACAACAAACAGTCACATTTCTACAGGAGCCCAAGTCCACAGTATTTTTTTACATGACAAGAAACACAGTAGAAAACCAGAACCACAGTAACATTAGCAGAGGTGCAAGCATGTGGCCACGTAAATAAAAATTATCAAGATACAAGATCTTTAGATAAGCACCTACAACTTTGTCGGTCTTTCAGTAACTGTCCCAAACAATGCAAAGGATGCTTTTGCTGCAAAATGAGGGGAATATTTTAAGCCAATTTTTTCGCAAACATCACATGAATGGAGAAGTTGCAATATCCCTCACATATATGTTTTACATAAGTGATCCTGAACTCAGAGCATTTTGTATGATGCTTACCAAAATCAAGGTCTAATCAAGTTTAAAAAATTGAAAGAATGCACTGGGATGGTATGACCTCCGAACCAATAGCAATCATTATCAACAAAATGGGTGAATTAGTATTGCTATTTGGCACTGAATGTGAACAATGTTTAGATAAAGTTCTCTGCCTTTTCTAGAAAAGCAATGAAAAAAAAATTGAAAATGTGATATCAGTAAGCTCTGTTAGGTATACAGACAAATGACCTTTGATTTCTTATCTATGTAACCTGGCCCTAGATAATTGAAAACCAAGGCTGGGTTGAACAAACAACTAACAACTCGACCTCCGTATGTGCTTCCTAGATTGTATGTTTAGAGAATTCTTGCATCATTAGAAGGCATCTAAATTAACATCCTGCAATTCATAGAGCTTATTGCCAGGAAACAATTCATAATTCTGCACTAAATCAAACTTCCCTGCTGTGAAGGATGAGAATTGAGCAAGTAACAAGCACATACGCTACTATTGTTAATGCGATCAAATTAAAAATGTATGAACAGATCCGTGTCGATCCACTCAACCATCCTACTTCCAGATTCACACGCCATAGGTGGGTGGCCAGGGACATGAGGCATGGTGCGCATTGCAGACGAGTATGTACCGGTGAGGAGCAGGGCGTTGGCCTCGGCGAATTAGTAGAAGTGGTGGTAACATAGTTCGTGGCCGAGGCACCGAGCACGAGCATGGAGATCTGCAACAGAATCCCCACGCCGGACACCTGCTGCTCCTTCCCAGGCAGGGCGAGAGGTGGCGGCTCCACCAAGCCCACGTCTTGTCCTCCTCCGACTCTCTGAGAAGTCCGCATCCGTGACGTGGATCTTGTGCCTCAGGTACTTGGATCCCATCACTATCGTGGCACGGGAAGGGGCGGGGTTGTGGTGGCACAGTGGGGCTGGGGAGGCGGTGACGCAATGGCTACATGGGGCGGTGGCTGAGGGTGAGGGCAAGGGCGTAGGGGCGAGGTCCGTGGCCGTCTGCTATGGCGCCGCCGCCCTGGATCAGGCGAGGAGACGACGACATAGGGAGAGAGAGAGAGAGAGGAGGCGGGGGCAGGCTCGGCGCTGGGCGTTCGTGACCTCTAGGGTTTCTTGTAGCACAAGACTGCACACAGAGTAGAGGGAGGAGGTGGCGCTGGGGAGGCAGCCACGCCGGCAGCCACCGGCGGGGCCCCATCGCGTCGTAGAGGAGGGGGGGCGCGTGGAGGGAGGAGGCATCGTCCCCGGCGGTGGCGGCGTGGACCTGGAGGCGACGCTCGGCATCCATCCAAGCAGCGTGGTGGGCTGCGAAGATCTCGGAGGCGCGGGCGTTGGTGCGATGGTCCTGGATCGGCGTGGGCGAGGCGCGCGTTGAGGGAGCCGGCCTCATCACCGGTGTATCCCGTAGGGTGCAGGAGCCGGGCAGACACGTGTGGCGGCGGCGCGGTGAGGGTGGACGGGATAGAGCGAGGGGTGCGGGATCGCACTAAAGGACGCAGCATGCGGGAGATGTCGTGGGATCGCAGGCGTGGGTAGACGGATGAACCAAAACAAATGTCGCACCAAAAAATGTCCACACTTTGTTCTTTTTAGTTGTTAGAGATGTACAACTATGCTCTATGCTATCGACTTATGAGAAATGCATTTTTTTGTTCATCAATTTCTCCCCAATGACAATTCAGGAAATCAAATTTCCTGTTAGTTACTTGACAGAATAATTTGCACCATATTTCAAATCTGATCAAACTTTGATAAGTTATCTTATCATAGCATCTTCACATTACTTGCATGATCATAACAGGGGTAGGTCGAGAACCGGGATCGAGCAAGTATAATAACAGGCTGTAAGGTGACTAAATGTTGAAGTGGAGGAGAGAGGGGAGGAGAGAGAGGAGAAGTGGGTTGTAAGTTTACAACCGACTTAGACATAAGAACCAAGAAACTCTGGAGACAGACAAGTGGGCCATGTATTAACAGTGAAGTGCTAACTACTATATGGGTGGGCTAGGAGAAGGCTGCAAAGAACCTTACAGCCAGCATCCTGACTATATTACTAGCCTTGCTCTCAAGAGTGACTTTTCCCTTCATCTAAATATACTATAGTTGCTATATATGCTTCATGCACCATTAGTTATAGTTCAATGGTGGGCCCCACCATTGCCGCCGGAGCCTTCCACTAGCGGACCAGGTGGTGACGGATTCGAGGACAGCATGTCCCTGCGGTTGCCTTCCTTGGGTTGGCTAGGCCACCCTTCGTGAGTATAACCTATCAGACCCCCTCTCCTCGCCTACCCCAGCTGCTCGTTGGCCGCCGCAGCTGCGTCCACCTCCGCTGGAGCACACGTCGCGGCGGCAGCGATGATGCCGTTGTTCTTCCCTGCGGCATCTTTGTACGAAGAAGCGGCCGTACCCAACTACAGGCGGGCGGAAGGCTGCCGGCGGTGGTGGAGCGCGCCAGGTGGGACGACGCGTATCGTAGAAGCTAGAGCGGGAGGGAGCTACGCGACGCCAGCGCCATGGCTAGCTCTTGCTTGTGCTCAATTGCTCACTCACTACGGATTCGCTTTGCCGAAAGTGCCTCGGGCACTTTCGGCAAAGCCGATATACTAAAGTGCAAAGCCATTGTCAAAGTGTTACACTCGTAAAAAGGGCACTCGGCAAAGACCTCTTTGTAAAGTGCATTTATCGGCACTCGGCAAAGACCTCTTTGCCGAGTGCTAATCTGACACTCAGCAAAGAAAAGTCGCCGTGACGGCGAGCGCCACGGTGATGGCGGCTTTGCCGAGTGTCAAGGTCAAGCACTCGGCAAAGGTCGCCGCTTTGCCGAGCGCCGTTGGCTTAGACACTCGGCAAAGGTGGTCACTGTGCCGAGTGCCACCAGAAAGACACTCGGCAAACAGGCGCCCATGGCACTCAGCAAATCTATGATGTTTGCCGAGTGCAATGGCCTTTAAACTCGGCAAAGCAAGTTCTCAGGTAGTCACTTTGCCGAGTGTCATGGCCATTACACTCGGCAAAGTGGCCATTGCAAAGTGCCATGGCCATTGCCGAGTGTCATGTCCATACCCCTTCCTCCCAAGCATGGATCAATTCATCAATCACAGGTTCCATGAACACACCCATATTATTCCTCGGGTGTCCAGGAATTATCAACGACAAAAATACGTTCTGTCGTTGAAAGCATACGCCGGGGGGCGAGATTGAGTGGGATAACGAACACGGGCCAACATGTGTATGGGGCAGCCATCATTCCATAAGGATTGAACCCATCTGTTGCCAGCGCAACATGCTCTTTAGCTTTCTCATGATGAATGCCATCAAAGTGGGTCCATGCTTCACCATCGGATGCATGTACCATCCTGTCAGGATTGTATCGTTTGCTATTTTTGTGCCATGTCATCTGTTTTGCGGATTCCTCGGTCATGTATAGCCGTTGGATCCTCGGTATGAACGGAAGGTGCCGTAGGATTGTCACAGGAATGTCAAGATGCC
This sequence comes from Miscanthus lutarioriparius, assembly GCA_904845875.1. Classification (NCBI taxonomy): domain Eukaryota; kingdom Viridiplantae; phylum Streptophyta; class Magnoliopsida; order Poales; family Poaceae; genus Miscanthus; species Miscanthus lutarioriparius. Next base: position 59,375,380 of record CAJGYO010000013.1, read on the forward strand.
TCTTCTGGCCATCACCAGAATCTACCTTCAGGAACCTAGAGGATTTACACTTTGGACAGTACTTTGGTTCCACGTATTCTTTCCTAAATAGGACGCACCCCTTCGGGCAAGCATGTATCTGCTCATACGGCATCTTAAGTGCACGAAAGAATTTCTGAGACTCATGCATGCTCTTTGGCAAAAGGTGACCCTCCGGAAGCAGGCTGCCAATAACTGTCAACATACCATCAAAGGCGTCTCGACTCAGGCTATACTGGGACTTTAACGCCATTATGCGTCCAATGGCATCCAGTTGAGAAACCTTTGTCTGGCTATGAAGGGGTTTCTGTGCCGTGGCAAACATGTCGTAGAACGCCTTTGCAGTTGCCTCCGGCTCCTCCTCCGTATGTCCTTCAGCGAACTGTGCCTCGTGATAGTCATTTAACATGTCTGCTACCCCAGCATCAGCATCATAATCCTCGACGCGTGGTCTCACCACCTCCTCTCTCATACGATCGGCTTCACCATGGTAGACCCACCAGGTATAGTCTGCCGTAAATCCATTCTTCCAAAGATGTTCCCCCATGACCTTCTTCGTTTGTCTTTTCCTGTTTGCACATTTGCTGCAGGGATAACAAATTTTACTCGCTCCTTTAGCAGCCACGCCAAATGCCCGTTCCAAGAAATCATCGGTCTTGTCGATCCATTCATTGGTGACCTGACCCTGACTTGCGCGGCCTGTGTACATCCACTCACGGTCCTCCAACCTCTAACATATATAGCGACGAGTAATATAAACATCAATTGCATCTACACGACGTTCCTACTATCTAATAGGTGAGGATAGGTCCTAATCCCACGCGAGGATCCATAGATGAGGTTAGTTTCCATGCTCTACTCCTATCTGAGATAGAATTTTGGCAGCACCTCCCCGCTGTTCTCCCAATACACGTCCTGCCAGGGAGTGTGTATCCGGAAAATAACAGGGAGATGATGCCGAAACTCTATCTTGGATCAGAGCAAACCATGGACACTAACCCCACCTACGCATCCATGGGCTGTCCAAAAAACGTGGACAATTCAAAACAGATATGGTTTTAGATATGGAAATATCTGCATATTTCCAACTATATCTCTTTCGAACGGGAGACGCCTAACTGGGTTACGTGATCTACGACCATGATACAGAAAGAGGGGTTATACCTAGGGTGGTGGTGGAGTCAGGCTAGCGGGGCCGTGGCGGGTCGGTGCAGTGGTGAGGCGACGCGGTGCAGGTAGACCCGCAGCGGCGAGGAAGGCGATCGGGGTCGCCGAGGTACTCCGGCTCCGCTCCGACGGGCTCTTCTCTGCAAAAAAAGAAACATAAAACTGTCAATACAAAATTTTGGCAGCACCTCCCCTGCACGGTGAGGTTTCCAAAACCTGTAAGAAAACCAACGGCACGATGGCCGACATGCACATATATATGAACGACATGATGGCCGACATGCACAAGATTATATCCAACCACATATATATAACAATATCATAACCACTCCTACGACTCCTATGACTACCACCACTGCTACTCTACCACTACTACAATCGCAACTACTAGTAATACTACGACGACGACGACGGTAGGGCATACCTAGTGGGCGTCGTACGACGGCGGTGGTGAAGGGGCCAGGGCGCCGGTGGACAAGGCAATGGTTGGGGAAGCACCGGGGACGTGGCAACGGCGGCCGGGGCGCCTCCTCCTCCTCCTTCCTCCTTCCTCCTTCCTCCTCCTCCTTCTCTTCCTCCTTCCTCCTTCTTCCTCCTCTCCTCCTCTCCTCCTCCTCCTCCGGCGGTGCGGCGCGGGCGGCGGCAGCGGCGCTGGCGTGGTCAGTGCGTGTGTGCATGTGGGCGGTGTGTGTGGGCCGGCTGGGCCGGCGGGGTTAAAGCCCCCCTTTGCCGAGTGCCAGATCGGGGGCACTCGGCAAACTATTTTAATTTTTTTTAATTCTTTGCCGAGTGCCACCTGGCCTGGCACTCGATAAAGAGTTTTTTTTTAAAAAAAAATTCTTTGCCGAGTGCCCCCTATCTTGCACTCGGCAAAGTATTTTTTTTTATTTTTTTTAAATTCTTTGCCGAGTGCCATCTTCTGACACTTGGCAAAGTTTTGACACTCGGCAAACCATATTTTTTTCACTTTTGACCTCCAAACTTTTTCTGCAGTCCTCATACAATACCTGGTACACCATGTTCCAATGTGGCACATTTCTCGAACTTTTTCTATATTTCTTTAATTTATTTCATTTAATTGAATTTTCTTGGATAATTCAAATTATAACTGCTAGTCATTCGAATAATGAAAAAAATGAATGGAAAAATGATATTCATGTTATTTAGTATAATGTGAGGCCGTATCCAGGAACAGACCACCAATTTCGAACATCTTGTTCACGAAACATGACCACGAACTTACGGTCGAGTTGTTTTTAAATTCTATAAAAAGCAAAGGAAGTCCGAAAATCATGAAACTTGTCAAGATGTCACGATATCATATGTGGAGGCTGTGATAAAAATTTGAGAAGGTTTCGCGCAAATTGTCACGTACGATGCTTGCAAACCGAAGAATCTCCGAATAAGTTTCATGATTTCGTGAAGAGGTCGACGAGGAGGTAAGCATCGTACGTGACAAACTTGTATGAAACCTCCTCAAATTTTTATCACAGCCTTCACATATGATATCAAGACATCTCGACAAGTTTTATGATTTTCGGACTTCGTTTGCTTTTTATAGAATTTAAAAACAACTCGATCGTAAGTTCATGGTCATGTTTCGTGAACAAGATGTTCGAAATTGGTGGTCTGTTCCTGGATACGGCCTCACATTATACTAAATAACATGAATATCATTTTTCCATTCATTTTTTTCATTATTCGAATGACTAGCAGTTATAATTTGAATTATCCAAGAAAATTCAATTAAATGAAATAAATTAAAGAAATATAGAAAAAGTCTGAGAAATGTGCCACATTGGAACATGGAGTACCAGGTATTGTATGAGGACTGCAGAAAAAGTTTGGAGGTCAAAAGTGAAAAAAAATATGGTTTGCCGAGTGTCAAAAAATGACACTCGGCAAATCACCGCTTTGCCGAGTGTCAGGAGATGGCACTCGGCAAAGGGTTAACGGCGGCTGCCGGTCGTTAACGGCGGCGGCCCTTTGCCGAGGGTTCTAGTTTGCCGAGTGCCCGACACTCGTCAAACCTAGTCTTTATCGAGTGTTATTGTTTGCCGACTCTTTGCCGAGTGCCAGTTGTTTGCTGAGTTCTTTCTCTCTGGCACTCGGCAAATAGGCTCTTTGCCGAGCGCCCGATAAAAAGCACTTGGCAAAGTCTGGGACACTCGGCAAAGAAGCCATCTCCGGTAGTGACTGCTCAGATTGAGATGAACGACGGCTAGCTTGAGCTCTCGATCGGGCCTCGGCGACCTATATATCACTTTTGGTCGATGTTGTCGATCGATCTTTCAGAGGCACTGTCCTCTACTCCTCTTGTGCTGATGAATGGATCATGGATGCTTGGAGCATTCGATGGCACGCCTATATATGATCCATGCACATCGGTGTGGATGTGTATGCTTGGAGCGTACGTGTACGACGAGGTAAGTCAAGCTTGTGTGCGTGATCACCAGTAGTTGAAAACCTGGGAGAGAATCACCGAGGTCGGTGATAAGAGCAGATTAGGTAGGGCGATAGCTTCACCAACGTACCTCGAACATTCAACGGCATCCACCGCCGCCTCACGAATGTGTAGGCTGCACTCTCCTTTGGCCCGCCCCAAGCACGTGCGCCACCGTGGCTCGCTTGACGGCAAGCCGAGTTTAGGTCGTGGTGGTGGCCAGGGAGTAGAGCCTTGGGTGGCAGCGGCCCGAGGGAGAGGCTTGGGCGGAGGCAGATCTGTCGTGCTCGAGGTTGTCAAGCCTCGCAGCCGTCCCTTCCCAGTGCTGCTCTGCATGAGAGCCTGCACCTGCAAAGCAATAGACGGCGATTGGGCAGCGGCTGCAGACGGGACGACGCCGGAGGAGCTCCTCGGCGTGGGGGATGCGCGCGGCGGGCGGCGGCGATGCAATGGGAGCGAGGTCGGGGTGGGAGGGATAGGGAGGTCTGGAGGCGCGTCTCCTGGTAGGGTGACCCCACATGTCGGCTTCGTGAAAAAAACAGCGGGGGATTGTGGAGTTGGGTAAATTCATCCTGCCATGGTAGACCAGGACATTTGCCGCTTTTTAGTTGCAGAAGAGAAAAGTCACTACACAATGCACATTTTACAAATGTGCGTAGAGGACATTGGTATGAGACGGCTTAGAGATCCTGTGGAGGTTTCTTTATAATGGTTTAATGATCATATTTCTCCTTATTTTTTTCATAGGAATTTTGTAGAGTTTCAATGGCATATCTATAAAAATATTTTTTTGTCCTACAAAATTCGCTACCAAAGCCAAATTTCATTACGGGGAGTAGTTTCAAACAATGTACAAATGATCTCATCGAAGGGATGAACGGCCGCTCCTGAGCGGTTATTCACTATGAACAGACGGTGGCACACAGAAGGTTGATTAAGGAGAACCCGATTACAACAACAACTAAGGAAAACAAAGGATATATAACCTGATGTTACAAGATGACTTTGCTACCCCAAGCCCACCCAAGAACTTCCTACGATACGAATTCATAATAAATGCACGCTTTGAAGCTTCGACTTCAAGACGAAGCGGCATAGTCGTTCCTCGTACCCTGTTTGCCTTACTCGGATTTTTGGTTCGGCACGCCGTGATGCTTATCTCTGCCGGACTGACGAGGAGGAGGAGGAGGAGGAGGAGGAGCCCTTGTGTTCCTCGTGGTCGCGAGCTTCTCGGTAGCCACGTCCGCCTCCTTGGGGGCCGGACGACTTCTTCTTCTTCTTGTTGTTGTCGCAACAGCAGCATCGCCCTCGCCGTGCGCTACTGCTTGTTCGTGCTCGATCAGATCGGTCGAGCTAGACAGGGAATTAGCTGCCATGACTCTGGCTGGCTGTTGGTTGTGCTCGATCGGATCGGTCGAGCTAGACGACGGCTGGCTCGATCTCTGAACAAGCCCTTCTGGATGCCTTTGTGAGTGTTGTGATGGATGGGTAGGTAATGGAGCTTTGTGCCCTTGTGGTGAGGTGATGATTCGCCAGTTATTTATAATGGTGAAGGCCTGATGGGGCGGGGAGCAGAGGACGATTGCTAACTGGACGAGAACGTCAACGGACTGGTAGGCATAATTGGTTACATCGATTGGTTGTGAACATCACTTTTGAATTGGTGAATTTGCCAAAGGGTAGAAGGCGTCACTAGTTTTGAATTAATTTCCTTCGAAGCTTCCGCTGTTCACTTCTCAGCAATTCTATATGCATGCAGTAGCTAACTAAGTCAGTTGGATTTTTTTTTAACAAGTCAGCTAGGGAGCCCCTACCTATTTTTTTTTTTCAGTTTCATATAAGGTAATGTACAAAATATACAGATTGATGCTCTGAGGACAGAGATGCATGAGGCGGCGGTTGACCTTAGCTCCGGCGATCAAGGCAAAGCTAAGGCCTCGGCTGCCCTCATCAAGCGTCATCAAGGACAGCCTCTTGGACGCGGATTACACAAGTGCAAGGGCAGAACTATCTGCAATTGTGGAATCCGTGGCAGCGATCTGCTCTAAGCCACCGGCAAAGCACGGGATGGAGTTTTCATCCTCCAAGTTCTGGCGTGGAAACATGGATTCGGATGAATCAGATGAGGAAGTCGATGAGGAGATCATTGAAGAAGAAGGGAACCCATCCACGCCAGATCCTTTTGCGGCTCCTGCAGAGGTTTGGAGTCCATCCACACCAGAGCTTATCGCGGTGGCGGCGGAGGTCGGCTTCTCTACACAGGATCTACTCCAAGCTGAACATGAACTCAACTAAGGTACTCTGGTAAGTGCTACGTCTTCTTCTCGATGTACACCGCCGTTGGCGAAACGTATCATATCTGCGCTGGTGCAACATCGCGTGAAGCCTACTCCATGGCGAGGTTAGTTGCCGCCTCAGGGTTTCTCCCCCACGGACTCGATTTTTTTTAATTTTAACACTTTTTGAAAATTAATTTTAAATCTAACACTGTCTGTTTTTTTAAACTAACACTTTTGGCCGCGCCTATTGCCATGCGCGCATGCCAAAAAAGCTATCTGCGCGCCAAGCATGGTGGCGGCGCAGGGGCTGACGTTGATGACGACTAGAAAGGCGCCACCCATCTTGTGGTGGTAGTGCTGCAGCGCCACCCATCTTGGCGCGGTAGTGCCAAATAAATAAATATCGAGCAAGACGCGCTTGCCGCCTGCCGCCGCGACGCCCTTCTGCCGCGCCCGCCCAAGAGCGCGCGCACGCGCCGCCGCCACGCCCGCCCACGCGCCGACCGCCCATACCGCGCTGCCGCCCCTCCATTGTTCAAGGTTCGCTTGGTTACGCCATTTAACGCCAAGGCGTCAAGGCCGCCCGCTCCTACCAAGGTACCTCCCTCTCGATTTCATGATATTTTGATTATTATTGATTGAGGATAATTAGTGATTTATGATAGTTAGGGTTTTATGATTGTTATTGATTTATGATAGTTAGTGATATAGGATAGTTAGTGATTTAGAATAGTTAGGTTAGTGAATTTGTTTGTAATTTAGGTAGGTAGTTTTTAGGTTTGAGGTTGTGTGTTGTAGTATAGTATGGATTTTGGGTTTAGGGATTGATTAGGTATTTAGTATTTAGTTTATAGTTAGTTATTTAGTTAGGGATTTTGGATATAGATACTAGTTTTCAAATGTCGGTACTTAGTTGTGCGTGATACGGTGATTTGGATGACTTGATGCAGTTTCGTCAAATGCTTATTTTTCTAGAGAAGTTGTTTAATATGTCTGTTAATGTTACTTTGAATATATACATGTGCTTTCATATTGTGTTCGTATTGCATAAAAAGTAGTTCAAATTTTACAATCCTACATAATGTTAATTTGAATACTCTAACCCTTTGTATATCAATTTGTAACAGGATGACCCCTCCCACGCAGCACCCGTTGTACCCCATTCTTGAGGTGGAGTACGACGACTAGCACCGAGCACACATCTTGAGTGACACCGACGCACAGGTGGTCTTGCCTACTTTGAGGCCCCGCACGCACACCAGGGCGCACCAGTGGGACGAGTGTGACGCGCCGTATATACGACGTGCCGGCTTCCTCGAGCTTGTCCATGTTGTCAACTACGGTCTTCTGCCCCTTGACCCATCACTACTTATTGCAGTTGTAGACAGATACGAGTGCCTTATTTGTACGTAAACATTCTTATAACAAATTTGAGTCAACTAATAGTCGTTCTATTCTTATAATAGGTGGAGGCCTAAGACCCACATGTTCCACCTATCTTACGGCGAGATGACCTTGACCATGCAGCACGTGAAGGCTATCTTTGGCCTTCGGTTGGGAGGACTTCCAGTGACGGGTATAGTTGACAACGATCAATGGAGAGAGCTGGTGGCTCAGTTCACTGGCTTTCTTTCACCTAACGACGAGGTTTCAAAGAAAAATAAGTGAGTAATTCAAGCCTATTTAATACTTGTATTGCTTTTCTGTAGCTATCGGGTCTCATTTTCTTTGGTGAATTTCATGAAAAGTTCCGGAGTTTCATCGTCCTGGATCACAGAGCGCTTTGATTACTTGGACCCACAGGCTGAGGAGGCTCAGATCGACAGGTTTGCTAGAGTGTGGTTCTGGCACTTCCTTGGTGCTTTCCTCTTTTCAGACGCCTCGGGCAACACCATCAGCTAGATCTTCCTTAACATACTACGCTAGTCGTGGGAGAACATAGCGACGTACAACTGGGGCAGCACAGTCCTGGCATGGACGTATCGACAGCTATGCATTGCTTGCCGTCGCACCTCAGGGTATGCGAACCTTGGGGTTACTCGTACCTACTCCAGGTTTGGTGTTGGGAACGATGGCCCATTGGAAGGCCCCTTAATACTGGTTTATCGGTAAGTACTTTGGTTCATTATATTCTTCGATATGGTTAGATATGATGAGTTTATTAATGGCTAATTCATTATCGTGTTCAATGCAGCAATGGAACGAGCAGGATACACTCCCTACAGCTCTGTATATCTGGACGGAAGTAGAGTTAGTTAGAGTGAATGCGAGGCGCAAGTACAGGGAGTACACGTTCGGTCTCGACGTCCTGACACAGCACCAGGTTACGTTCTCTTTACTATCATACATGTGTCTTGTTCGATGTACACTATATCACAACCTAACTCAATTATGAAATGTTCAGGTGCATTGGTGTCCTTGGGATGCTCCGGGGCTCCAGTACTATCTCAGTCCTGTCACTAGGGACGAGTCAGACAAGTATCGTTGCAACGTCCCTCTTATTTTCTTCCACGTGATCGAGATTCTCTTGCCCATCAGGGTCTGCAGACAGTTTGGAAGAATGACAGGCTGTCCACCACCGCTTTACTCCACCAACCAAGGATTGCATGGGTGCGATTAATAACAAAGATACAATTCAGAGGTGTGTGTGGTACAACTAACATCGTTTTATTGCAGGTATGACCGCAGAAAGAGGTACAAGACCAAGGATTGGCGCGTGACACACAACACGCACATCCACTTGTGGGAGAACAGGGAACGGCAACCGGTCCATGCGGGTCCTCCACATGACCAGCATACCTTCGACGAGTACCTGCGGTGGCTTCACAGGTCTACGAGGACACATATCAAGCCCCCGTACACTGAGGAGGCGATTGACGAGGACTCGGAGGAAGATGTGATCGAAGATGTGTACGACGTTGCCACTAGGGAGGACACACAGCTACAGAGAACCCCGCTTCAAAGATACGTGGTACGTTCCTTGAATGGTACAATTTGTTATCCATTTGGTATTAAGTATGTATACTAAAACTGTCCAACCGCGTTTCTGTACCCAGGCGGCACAATTGTTGTCACACCCCAAAATTTCTGATTTTGAGTTGTGCATAGAAAACACTAAATAAAATGAATTATTTTAATATTTGGATAAATTTTACCAAGTTTAGTTTGAGCTAGCACAAATTTAGTTATAGGTAAAATGTGAATTATCAAAGTTTTCTAATTTTGAAGGACGTTTGGATGATGTGATGTTTGCTTGTTGCTTCTTTGTGTGTTAAGAGTGAGCAAAGTCTTTAAAATGCGTTAGTAGGTCAATTTTCTTTCTCCGGCACGTCTTTATTTTTTTCTAGAATCAAATTCTTTGTTTCTCAGCTCAAGTTTCTGTTGGGAGCTTCCTAAAAACTTTTCTTTGTAACGCAAATCACTCCTTTCAGTTCCTCGTCCGCCAATCAATCTCTACAAACTTTTCGAGAATTTTTCCAGCATTATCTGGAACTCGTTCCTACTTGTCTGTGAGCATAATTTAATTTTTAGATGCTCCAAAATATCTTATCCTGGGCTCCAAATACTTTATTTGGGTTCCTCATGTTCCATAATGTCTATGGAAATTTTTCCTGAATTTTCAGGGCTTTTGGAGTACGTTTCGCGGCTTAAATAATAATTCTAGACTTTTGTGAAATCATTTTATCCACGAAATTAATTAAATCAAAAATAATAAATCTCTTACTTTTCTAATGCTCAAAGCTTATGTGCAATAATCCTAATAAATTCCTAAAGGCCCATGCATTTATTTACTAATGGACTTTAATGATTATTTAGACCCATTAGTAATTGTGGAGGGTGCCAACGTTAATTAGTACCATATTGCTTGTTGATGTAGATATGGGGAGTTTTTCTCCCTATATATATGGCTACCGATCTCTTGGATAAAGCACACCAAAACTACCGTAAAGGGAGCCCCTAATTTAGAAAATCCCTTGTGTAGAAAATTTGATTTTTCTCCTTGCCGTCGCTGCCGCGCTGTCCGTTGCCGCCCCGTTGAGCTGTACGTCATCGTTCTTCTACTCATCGCTGGAGCTCTTTGTCCATGAAGACACGCCGCTGGCACCACTAGCTGCTTCACCGCCGTTCGCTACACCACTGCCGAGGTTCGAATCGAGGTGATGAATCCGTCGACGCTTCCCTTCCTTCCTCTTTTTCCCCATAGCTCACACAAGGCACGGTATTGCCGAGCTCTTGTAGGAAGCCGTCGTCCATCCGTCGAGCCCACTGCCGCTGTTGCCGTCTGCTGCCTCGCCATCGTGGAGAATCTGTTGCCGCCCTCGCCGCTGCTCGTCCTTGGCGCACCTCTGGCAAGTAAATCGCGCAGCCATCTGCTTGCCTCTGCCGCCGCTTTGCATCATCCTCTGACAGAGCCTCCCAGGTGAGTCCTACGCCGCTAATCGCCGTGGCCCACTACTGTCGATTCCTCACAGGCATCAATAATTCAATATCCATCCAAGCTTACAGGAGCACTAAGTCGTCGTCTTCAAAATCGAATGAGCCAGCTACTCTGCCAATCTCCTCATATTCAGATCTCATCATCACCAGCCGCTATGAAGGATGATGCAAGATCACGATGCATGTCTTCTGGACATCGAGCAGCAGCCGGCCATGCACGAACGAAGCCACGCTAGGCATGCTATGCATATGTCCTGCCGCCAAGTTTCCCGTCTTCCGACGCCACGGCGTCGACGTGCACGTTTTCACTGGCTGCCGATGCGTTTTTATGGCCGTGGAAGCTGCAGCCACTCTTGGAGCTTCTCCGTGATGCCGCATGTACAGTACGTTGCAAAGCCGTCGTTGAGCTGTCCATCTTCCCCAAGATCAGTCGATGTCAATTTCGTCGCCATCGAGCGTTGTTAATTTCTACCATCGTCAATCGCCGGTGAGCTTTTCCGTCTGTTCCTTTTGCTCTCAGATATCCGCTCTCACGTTCGCGTATACCTATATTACCTCTGCTCCAAGTCGCTCTCGTAGCGTTAGTTTCGTAGCGACGTGCTCTGCGAGATAGTGGTAATGTTCTTCATATCACATATTTATGACCTTACTAAGTTAAATATTAATTTGATTAAATGCATGTAATTAGTTTTCCAATTTAAAAGCAATGTAGGTGTTACACTTGAGCATTTTATACATAAATATTAATGTTAATGATTTACTTAGTTTAAAACACGTATCATATACAATTAGAGTAGATGCTCTCACATGCTTATTTATTTTTGCCGAATAAAGTTTAAATGAATTAAATAATACGATACATGTTTATATAAATAAAATATGTCTAGTTCTAACTTGATTTTGGATTAAAACATAAATTGACTAATCTGAATTAATGTCATTCATATGATTTTCTTAATTAGAATAAATCAAGCTGTGTTAGATTAGTGCCAACACGCTCTACACAGTACTACCAATGTTTTCATATCACATGTTTTTCTATATATAGTTGAATATTAAATTGATTAAATATATATATATATGCAACCAATTTTATAATTAAAAACAACATAGCTAAATGTCGATCTTTCCTAAATAAACTCTAATTTGACTAATATTAATATATATGTTTGAAATTATAGTTTGGATAGCTCAATCGTGCGTCATGTATAATTTGAATAGATATTCTCACGTGTTATTTTATCTTCACAAATTTAAAGTTTAATATGACTTAAATTAGACGGCTGCATTTATTAATAAAATATGACTGGTCATAACTCGACCTTTGAATTAAAAGATGATTTGACTAATCTAAACTAATAATTTTTCCATGGGTTTGTTAACTAAAATAAATCCAGTTTACAGTCGTTCCTTTTCTTTTATAGTATAATATAGAACTCCCGGTATTCGTTTCTCTTTAACGGTAATTCCATTATTGACATTTCTTGCGTTGTCGAAACCACAACAACGAGCCCTCCCTCCTAGTACGTTGTTTTAAAGCTTTTGCTATGATTGGTGTATTGTTCTTAGTTTATTTTGCTTGCTTGTTTGTATGTTTCTTTGTGCTTGGTGTTTGCCACGAGTAGAAGAGAACAATACGTAAGCAGTGGAGATCAGAAGTTGAGTGCACGAAGCTGCAGAAGCTGCAGAATGGAAGATAAAGTTGAAGCTTCTCTGAGCAAGTTGCTTTGGGTGTAAAGCAAGTTTAAGGCAAGTATAGAATGAGATCATCCTTGTTACCTATTCATCTTCAATCATTTAATTCATACTGCATGTGTCTACCTTGAATGCCACTAATGATTTTCTAGTGCTTTGTTACCTTGTACCTTGATACCTATGGGGTATTGCATTGGGTAGTATGATGCTAGTGCTCAACTACAACTATGATCTTGTAACTTGACTAATGGAATATGCAATAAACATTAAAAGATGCTTTTTAGCAACATGGAACAAGGGGGCTAGAGCATTGGGCTATTTTATGGTGCTCTAGATTCCTCTCCCTAAGGACTTATCTGTAAGTGATCATCCAGGACTTACAGTACAACTGTGAGGGCTATATGGCTCTGGCTTTAGCTCAGTATGAGGACCTTTTCTAGCTTGTTAGTTGTTACCTTTATTGGCGTAAGAATTGCTTGATGAATCGGGTATAGGACAACCTCTACTCTTATGTGTATAACCGTGATAGAATTGTGCCATTCGATAGGGGGTTCCTATATCTGTTTGCCGAGTGAATCTAATGGCCCTAACTTTTAGACGAACCTTTGAAAGGCTTCATAGTGAACCCTGCCGACCTTCCTTGGTAGTGGGTCAAGAGGTTGGCCGCCTCGGACGAAAGGGTAAATCACGACTCACAGTGAAAGTGTACAACCTCTGCAGAGTGTAAAACTGGTATATCAGCCGTACTCACGATCACGAGCGGCCTTAGAACCCTTACGGAATAGATGATAAACACTAATGATATGGATGATGAAAATGCTCACTAATGATTAATTGTTTATGCTATTCATTATTCAAGTTTACCTGATCATGTGTTTATGGGCTTGTGATAAACTTGTTGCTACTCAATTGCTAAAATTGTGACAATTAAAAGCTAATCGCAATTAAACCAGTGTTAGTCTTTTGAGCCTCATGAACCCCGTGTTATATTTGCTGAGTACGACATGTGCTCACCCTTGCTATTTCCCCACACCCCTAGACTCTAGTAAAAGTTGCTCAGAAGATTGGTGGAGACAACGAAGGAGTTCTCAGGATACTATCAGAAGTGTTTGGCATACGTAGCCCCCAGTCAGCTGTTCTAGTGAAGAATGGAGCCTAAAGATTACCTACCGTTCCGTGATACTCTGATGTAAGTATTAAATATAAGTATGTTTCGTTATATAATAAAGCATTGTCTTTTGATACTATTCTAATTTGTCGCTATATGTGTGATTTGATTTCCTAGGCACACATATAGTTAGAACTCAGTTTTGTCTTTAAAACTGGGTGTGACAATTGTCGTGGATGTCCAACGAAGCAGTGTTCCGACTTCACAAGTCTAGAGGGCAGGGGCTAGGCGTTCTCGAGGCTTTTGTGGAGGTAAACATAAACTTGTCCATTCCAAAAATGTTTCTTTGGTGTATATGCGTTTGGGAAATGCACTAACTTTAACGTCTATTTATGTAGAAGGTGAAGAAGAGCTGCAGGAAGCTAGCTCAGAAGCTGAGCTGCATGGATGCTCCTTATGAGGAACCACCACTACCGGCGTGGTCGGGTGGCACGTCTTCAGCCTGTTTGAGGACACCAGCCGACTCTTCTCAGTCGGTGACATGTGCCACTTCTGCGGTGTGTACACCACCACATCATAGCGTTGGGAAGGACCCTACAATCGAGGACGACGATGACGACAACGACCCCCCGGGCTTCCGCAGACAGCACGACCAGTGGGACGATCGGCCGTAGGACGAGATCGGCATGTCTCGGCTAGGTGGTGCCCCGCTTGGTACCCAAGGAGCCTCATATGTACTAACAAAGGTAGTTTCTTTAAATACGTAGGCTCCATGAACTAACGATCATAAAGAATTATAAGTAATCGTGTATATCATATACTTGCAGGGTACGAGCCGTATGTACCGGCGACGCGACCACACCGACGTTGGCTACACTCCCAATGTGTTGCCAACAAATTCAAAGAGACAGAGGCGTCCGAATGATCCTTACACTCCTGGGTCTTAGTTTGTTAGGTCAAATCAATATTGGGGTCCCAAACTTGCAGTCTCAGTTGGTTATGTTATGTCGAACTTATGTCAAATCAATGAAAATGTTATGTGGTAGCTTGTCAACTTGCGCATAGACTTCATTTATTTGCTTCATATCGTTTCAATGCGTCGCGGCAGCACTGTCGGTGAGATTAAGTAACAACTAGTTCGGGAAGCGGTAGTCCCGGGGTATCTTGACGCCGGGGTCCATGGTCGCGTCGCTGCCGATCCTACAATATAGGGCCAAAAAGCCGAAAAATAAGTTCCCCTAAAAAAATATTCATTCGTTTTACGTCAAGCAAATTCAATAAAAGACAGAAACAAATCCACTATTAGTTTTACGTCAAGCAATACCTAGAGTAACTCCCACTATCGGCGCGGAAAGTTCCGATTAAACGGTCTAGGTACCGCCGCGCCATGAGCTGTGGCGCGGCAATGCCGCGCCAAGATGGGTGGCGCGGCAGGCCTTGCCACGTCAACGGTTAGCCTTTCCGGTCGTCGCCACGTCAGCCCCCTGCCGCGCCACCATGCATGGCGTGGCATAAGCTTTTGGCCGTGCCATGGCAATAGGCGCGGCCAAAAGTGTTAGTTTAAAAAAATAAAACAGACAGTGTTAGATTTAAAATTAGTTTTCAAAAAGTGTTAAAATTAAAAAAAATTCACGGACTCTTGGAGACGCACTGGAGGTTGCTTGGAGAAGCAAATCCTCACCTTGTAGGAGTGGCTCTCGTCATTCATCAACGCCGGCGTTGCTAGCCGGAGCTACCAGTTCATCAGATTCTGGTTCACGCGTGATCTCAAAATTACCGTCCGTCGATAGTTTCGGCAACACGGACGGTGTGCCGAGAATTACGCTGGGAAATTCAAAATCAAATTTGGAACAGAGTCTGGGCCGAGATTTGGTATGTATTGGGCTTGGGAAGTGGTACCGGCCTGTGAAGGGTCCGATTGCTCTCTTCTCACGCACTGGAACCAGAATACGGTACCCTAATTCCAGTCGCCAATCGTACTCGCCCATCTCGTTCTTACGCCGACGTCGTGCGTTCATTCCGTCCTCCGGCAATGGCTGGACGCGGCGGACATCCACTTGGTGCCCAACCGGCATTGACGAACCAAAACCAGTAGCCACACCCCCTACCGGATACAGGATATTTGCCGAGTGCCAGGGGCACTCGGCGAAGCCCCAAAAACACTCGGCAAAGGGTTTGCTGAGTGTTACACTCAGCAAACGACACTCGGCAAACCCTTTAACGGCAAACGCTAGTTTGCCGAGTGTTTTTTGTCGGACACGAGTGCCTAAAATACACTCGTCAAACATTTTTCCCGAAAAATAAAAAAAAGCCACCACCAGCCAAAAAAATAAAAAAAGCCACCACCGGCCAAAAAAATACACTCGTCAAACATTTCTCCTCGGCGGCGCCCTTCCCCTGCGCCGCGGCCCAGCTTCACGCCCTTCGTCTCGCCTCTGCTCCTCGGCTTCACGGCCACCACCACGAGCCACCACCACCACGCCACCGCCGCCCACCACCACCACGCCACCACCCGCCACGCCCGAGCTGCCACCACCGGCCGCCGTCTCCTTAGCGGTGGATGTGGAGGTGTTGGTGAAGAGCGCCATCGGGTGGAGGTGAAGGGGGCCGGCCAGAGGTGGGGTTGGAGGTGGATAGGACAGGCCAGAGGTGGGGGTGGAGGAGGCTAGCTGGAGGAGGGGGACGGCGGGAGAGATGCGGTCTCGGGTGAGAGAGACGCGACGAGAGATGTGAGAGAGGGAGACAAGAGAGATGCATTGAGGGAGACGGAGGGAGATATTTCTCCATTCTGCTAGAGATGACATCATGTTGGGCCCACATGTCATTCTCATTAGAGAAACACAAATGAATTGGCGGTGGAAAGAACTCGACGTGGCCTTCGATCCCGCTGTCTAAGAGGTCCACGTCAGTGATCTGGGGCTGATCCAACATGCATGGCACACGAGACGTGGTGGAGGATAGCGCGGACACTGCAACGGGCGGCGCAGAGAGCGAGGCGTGATGGGCAGTGTGGATTCGATTCCTGCGCTGGGTGGGTTAAAGAAGATATTTTTTTGTTTGCCGAGTGTCCCATATCTGGGCACTCGGTAAAGTATTTTTTTCTTTTTTTTTCTCATTCTTTTCTAGATTTTTTTATTTCTTTTCCGAGTGTTCTAGATCTGAGCACTCGGCAAAGTTATATTTTTATTTTTTTCTTCTCCTTCTTTTCCAGAAAAAATATTTTATTTCTTTGCCAAGTGTTTTTTTACACTCGGCAAACTTTATATTTGCCGAGTGTTTTTCTTTTGACACTCGGCAAACCCCATCTTTGCCGAGTGTTTTTTTTGTCGAGTGTTATTTTGACACTCGGCAAAGAACCTGTTCGCCGAGTGTCCGAGGGAATACACTCGGCAAACAAAAAAACTCTCGGCAAATTTGAGGATTCCAGTAGTGACCAAGCTCCACCGGCAACTCACCAGCAGGCGACGTACTCTCAGGGCTACCACGGTGGCCAATCCCAACGTTTTAATCCCTGTTTTAACCCGGGGTACGGTGGCCGTGGTGGTGACTATCAAGCCGGTGGCTTCTAGTATGGCGATTTTGGTGGCCGAGGATACAATGCGCACCGTGGAGGTTTTGGTGGTGGTCGCCGGGGGAGGAGAGGCCGTGGAGGTTTTGGTGGTGGCTATGGCAGCCACGGCTACGGCAACAACAACGGTTCTGGCTTCGGCGATGGCCGGGGCTATCAAGGAGGCTTCGACGCGTACGAGGCTACATCAATGGGCTCTGGCCATGCTGGTACTAGCAACGTTGTTGGGCACGGGGCAGCACCAACCCAACCCCAGCAAGTTCAACATGAGGTGACGACCAAGGCTAATTTGCTCCCAGGTACTAGCACAGGGGTTACAGGTTCTGCTGTGACATGTAATGAATGACTGCAAAACACCAATCTGCTGTGACATGTGTGATAGTGATACCCACGTCACCAAAGCTTGCCCTTCCATGAAGGGTGCAAAATCTACAGCAGAGCTGTGTGGTTATGCAGTTCTAGGTTTGGGTTTTTATTATATCCCGTTTTCAGGTAACCAAAAGGCAAAAATTGAGCCTACAGAAGCAATTAGTGAAGGTCTCTGATGGTTCTCTTACTGTGAAACAAGTCACAGTAGAGCTTGAGAGACTCGTACCAGGCTGGAAATGGGTTGTGGAAGAAATTAATGAAAACTCCTTTGCCACAACTGTTCCATCTAGTGCTGAGTTAAAACGGATGGATGATTGGGGTTCTGTGGAAGCAAGGAGTGCAAAAGCAAAATTGACCATTTCAAAGAAAAAAAGATGCAGAGGTGTACAAGTATGAAATTCCTAAAGTTTGGGTACAGTTCCGTGGTCTCCAGAGCGACTTACAGAATTTTCGTATCATCTGGGCTGTGGGTACTATTCTTGGTGCCACAAAGATGGTGGACGTGAAATTTACCAAACGATTTGGAAGACCAAGGCTGAGAGTTGCTGTACTAAGTCCAGAACTAATTCCGGATTTAGTTGATGTTGTAGTCGGAGAATTTGTGTATGAACTCCAATTTAGGCTAGAAACAGAAGAGGAGGAAAATGACCCAAGACTAATTGACATGGACAATCAGCCGGGTGAATCCGGCAAAAAAGATGATGGTTTGGACAAACTCAACAAAGATTCAGGACCTAATACTAAGGAATTTGGACTCCAACAAGGAGAACACAAAGAAAGATAAGAAAGATGGGAGTTCTTTGCTCCACCTGCAGCAAAAAATCCAAACAAAGGGACACAGGCTGCTGTTCTGTCACGGCCCATTTTGGAGCTGAAGTCGACCGGGTTATTTGACTCGACCAAGGCTTGGGTAGTTAAATCCTTCGGGCCTTTAAATTCAGAACCCCCTGCACAAACCCCTGCTGAGAATACCACGCCTACCCCCGTAGGGGCAAGCGCAATGTGGCGATAGGTGACCAAGACTCGACTGAGAGAGTGGCCTAGCTAAAGGCACGCAAAAATTTGGAGGAACCTAATAATTCAGGTAACATTTTAAATGCATCCTTTCTTTCATTCTCTAAAGATGTAGTTTCTCGTAACATCAGTAAGGTGGGGGGTTTGTTAGGTTCAAATGATACTAGTGTTAGTAAATCGATTAACAACCTTAAACATGTGGAAAGAAGCAGACTGCATGTGTTGCCTAAACAAAAGGAACTACATGCTAGTAGCAAACAATTGTATCGTAACTTAATAGATTTGGAGGATGAACTTGATCTCTTAGTTATTAACCAGCTTTGTGGTGAGATAGCCGAGGGTATGAGTGAAGGGGAAGCCAGTGATCTATATGATCTACAGGCGGTGCCTTGAAAAAATAAATCAAGTTCAAAAAAGAAAAAGAAATTAGGCAAGAGAAAATCAAAAGAGAACCTTTAGTTTAACAAATGAAGGGCATATTTTGGAATTGTAATGGGTTAGGTGACCCAAAAAAACATAGATTTGTGTCTGATTTGGTGCGGGAAAAGGAGCTAGGTTTTGTTGCTTTAACAGAGACCGGTAGGAGAGACTACGTTTTTATCTAGTTTATAAAAAATACATAAACATCCACAACATCAACCAATGTTCATTGGATACATCATACATCATGAAGTAAATTTTGGTATGCGTTTATTTGATATATATTGTGCTCCCACCATTCCAAATTATAAGACATTTTGGCTTTTCTAAATACGTAGGTTTTCCTATGTACTTAGATATATACTATGCTAGATACATAGCAAAAGCAATATATCTTGAAAAGTAAAAAAGTTTTACAATTTGGAACTGTATGTACTTAGATATACACTATGCTAGATACATAGCAAAAGCAATATATCTAGAAAAGTAAAAAAGTTTTACAATTTGGAACTGAGAGAGTAGATGATAATATTTACTTTTCAAAAAAATTGGTCAAAGCTAGACAAGTTTAATTTGGAGCAAAACTAAAACGATTTACAATATGAACTGAAGGGCGTAATATTCTAGAAAGATTCTTAGATATAAGAGGGGTAGGTATTTTTCTTCATACCATGAAACTCTACCATTAGATATTAGAGTAATTTCTTATATATATATATATATATATATGTCATGGTCATATAGTCTAATACCTGATCTCCCCTCGATAGAAGCTTATATAGCTATTACTACGTCCATAAAACTATTTGAAATGCCGATGCTGGTGGTCTTATTTTCCATTTTATCTCTTCTCCTTTATTTATTCTTCATGCTACTTATTGCTGGATAAGTTTTTATATTAAGTAGGACAACACAATGTACTTTGCATTTCATCCACATTGATTCACTAATGGGGCAGATTTCGAACGAGAAATTTGACACTTATGCATGGCTTTTACAAATTACTAAACCAAATGCTCAACATGAATACATTAACTGTTACTGAAAATTCCGGCTTGATTGACTGCCAAACACTCAGACCAGGATCAGACAATTTAGTCTGATCTCCAGGTTTAGTACAAAAAAATGAAAGAAAAAACAGCTGCCTCAATCTTCTTTTCTTTGACCGAAAAGACCGTGGGGGAGATCCCTATAGTGAGCAACTTTTTAATTAATTTAAAATAGGAGAGAGGGTCTTACATAAAAATCTAGTTAAAAGCATCAAGCCAAACACAGAAGGTTGACCTAAGGTCATCCTTAAAACGAACAGACTGAAGTTTACATTGGTTTTTAAAATTCGATAACCAAAGACTAGGGGTCGGTAGACTGATGATTGGAGCTAGGCGATGGAGGGTGGCGACGAGCTGGGACGACGCGTACCGCAGCAGCTGCCGTGGGAGCAGGCTAGTTGGCGCAGACGATGGCGACAACGCCATGGCTGTGTGGTCGTCGATGATCGGCTTCGGATCGAGTGCCGGGGGTTCTCGGTGACGATCGATCCGATCTCTCCCTAGCTAGCACTGGTGGATGAACTAGAGGTCCGGACACTACCGGAAACAGTAACTTTGCTAAGTGCCACAGGCACTCGGCAAAGACTAAAAAACACACGGCAAAGGCTTTGCCGAGTGTAACATTTGGCAAACAGCACACGACATCTACAGTGTCAGCAAACAGCTATTTGCCGAGTGTTTTTTTATCGCGCACTCGGTAAATGGTTTGCCGAGTGTCAAATTTAACACTCGGCAAAAAAAGTGGTTTGCCAAGTGTTTTCCAAAATACATTCGGCAAAGGAGTATTGTTTGCCGAGTGTTTTTGGGAATTACACTCGGCAAAACTCTTTTCCAAAGAAAAAAATAATTTTTTTCTCAGCATACCATTATTGTTTGCTGAGTGGTTTTGGAATTACACTTGGCAAACCTATTTTTCGAAGAAAAAAAAATTTCTCAGCATATTTCAGTTACATGAAGCCATGAGATGTAAAATTAAAAAAATGGATATGTAAATAATGAAATAAATACTAAGTTGGGTCCTAATTCCTCATGTGAATCAAACGCAGTGACAACAAATTACTCAAAAATATATAACAAATAACTTACAGACCTAAGTCCTCATACGAGTCAGATATCAATAATACACAGACCCATGGGGACCAAAAGCTCCAAAAACAAAAAGGCAATCCAAAGACCAACTGACCTCCAACATTGATAGGGTGCTCTCCGTGCTTCCCACGCGGTAACTGACCTCCAACATTGCCGTCGCCGAAGATCAATTGCTTCGAACTCGCCTCTAAATGAATCAGATAGCTGAAGAATACAATACACTCGAATGACAAAAGAAATCAGAATGAGAACAAAGGTGCCAACCAGATCTAAGAGGTAGAAACGAAATAATGAAGATGGACAAACCACGAAAGCTAAATCGCCGTAGAAGAAGGTCCACTCCAACAAAATCAAAAACAAAAGGGAGGAAATGAAGAAGACTATGCTTGACCTTGAAACAACGAAGCAATAGCAGAATCAGATGAATGAACAAGACCAGTTCTATTTGGACATTCGATCCCCTAGCTTCTCCTTCCTCACCTGGAGGAAAAGAACAAGAGCAAAAGAACTCGAGAAATGGCTCAGATTTACCCATTATCATCATGACAACTACAACTTAATTTCACCTGGAGCTTAATTTAATTCTCTCTCTCTAATGGGAATTGAACTGGCCACAAAACTGGTTGCTTGTACTGGTACAAGCCATCCTAGTTAAGCAGCAAACAGAACAAAATATCCCAAGTACCAGCTCATAAGGTGCTAAAGTGTAGAAGTTCTCTAATGGAAACTTGATTCATCACAACCACTCAAGAGTAGTACAAAACAAAAAAAGTCACAAGGCATAGTTAGGGACGGGGAGAGCAGCGCGGCACAAGATTGGGGTTCCTTATCATCTCAGCTCCGCAAATATCACATATCAAAATGATTGATCAGGTTGATATATGTAAGATATTCAAGATACTATTTTCATAGCATCTCCAAGCTGCAGCATGCACCCCCAATTTCACTCCCCTAAAGCTGAAGTATTTTTGAATGTGTCACCTCAGTTTTCCCATCTGAAACAATGTAACAAAAAAGCCTGAGAGAAGGAACTCACTTGGAACAAAGAGGCATGTCTATTTTACATTTTACATGGTATTAAATCTGCACCTTTGGATGGTCCTCACGTCCCCTGAACAAGGCAATTGGTTGTACCATGAAATCTGCGACATGGAACAAATAAACAATCTAATCAAGTAGAGATGGTTGTAAAATATTGTTCAAATAGTAGAGCATGAAAATAATAACCTATATGGAAGCAGATCAATGAGGTAATAGAAACAGCTATTTACACGGCGAAACTATTTATCGTACAAGCTGCCAAGGAAGAACTCTAAGTAGGAAACCAGGTAGGCAATTCAGGTGTGCTTACAAATATTTGTTTTTTGTTATGTTCCTCGCCATTCATGTGTGCTTACAAATATTTGTTTTAAATCGGTAAGCACGTACATTGGTAAACCAGGTAGGCAATTTGTGAATAGCGAGAACTGAAAATAAAATTGCAATCTAAGAATGCAGGCTGCAAAGCTAGCACTCGCAGAGAAACAACTAACTAATAAAATCAGGGTAGGTTACTAAAGTGTAGAGCGGATCTTTTGGGAGTCCACTAACACAGTCAGTGAACTATCTAGAACAAGGCAAACCGTCAAATTGAAATTGGCCGCTGAACATATAATATCTCCATGAAGCGAGCTAACAAACTGATTTAATTAGAGGAAAAGATATTCATAACCCACATCAGAGCATCTTAAATTACTATATCTACCTAAATGGAAATGAAAACTCACAAAATATTCCATCAATATTGGACTAAAGCATTGCTTATATGCAATTATGGAGACACATTAGGAAAAGTATCCATGAATTAGTTCTTCCAAAATCTAACAACAAGCGGCACTACATGGAGCTGTTGAACACTGCAAGGTTTTATCAAAGAGCCCATTTTGACAATAGACTGGGCCACCAGTGTCGTGCTAGTGTGCAGCCCCGCCGGACGCCTACAAGAGGAAACAGCGAAGATCGCACCTAGGCAAAAGCGACGGGCTAGGGTTTCGTGGAACGCCGCTGAACAGTCCAGGCCCTCTAGGACGAGGACCGGAAGTATGCCCTCCTGGTGCGCTGCCAAATCTGGAGAGAGGGAGCCGGGGTCCTGGAGCACAAGAGCTAGGGTTTCGAGGAGCATAAGAACCAACGCGGACCGGCGGGAGGAGGCAGCACGGTGAGCAGGCACGGCGCCAGCCACCGGCCACTGGTGGAGCCCAGCCGCGCTGCGCTCTGGCCAGGAATAGCCACCGTGGGAGGATCCGGGGTGGCGCGGCGGATCCGAGGCAGCGCGGGGCAAGGAGGGGAGGGGCCAGCCGCCGGTGGGAGGAGAGGAGGCGGTGGATCCGGGGCAGGGCGGGGCGGCAGATCTAGGGCGGCGCGGGGCAAGGAGGGGAGGGGCCGGGACCGGCCGCCGACGGGAGGCAGTGAGAGGGAGTGGGGCAGGGAGAGGGCGCGCGTGTGAGCAGGGGCAATAAGGAGAGGGCGACCGTGGGTGTGTGATTTTAGGGCGTCAGTGCGTGGGGCTTTGCCGAGTGTCCTGGATTTGAACACTCGGCAAAGTTTTTTCCTTATTTTATCCCTGTCCGTTCTTTTCTAGAATTTTTTTATTTCTTTGCCGAGTGTAAAAGAACACTCGGCAAACCCCTTGTTTTGCCGAGTGTTTTTTTTACACTCCGCAAACCCCTTGTTTTGTCAAGTGTTTTTTTACACTCGACAAACCCCTTGTTTGCCGAGTGTTTTTTTTGCCGAGTGTTTTTAGTTCAGTACTCGACAAAGAGCTTGTTTGTCGAGTGTCCGAGAAAATACACTCGGCAAACATAAAAACACTCGGCAAATTTTGGGATTCCGGTAGTGGGAGCTGCCGATGCGTTGGCGTCACTGGATATCTGCACTGCGAATGAAAGGACCGCTGCTTTATAGCACACTATGGAAACAGGGCCTTTGCCGAGTGCAACTTTCTTTGCCGAGGGCTAAAAGTCGGGCACTCGGCAAAGAGCTATTTTGCCGACTGTCGCACTCGGCAATGATATCCACTCGGTAAAGAAGGCTTTGCCAAGTGTCAGGCACTCAGCAAAGCGAGACACTCGGTAGAGGCCCTTTTTGCCGAGTGTCAGGCACTCGGCAAACCCTGGCTCTCAGCAAAAAGGGGCGTCAGGTAACGGCCGCCGCCTGCCGTCCAGGTTTGCCGAGTGCCAGCGGGTAGGCACTCGACAAACCACTTCTTTACCGAGTGCCAGACCCTAACACTCGGCAAAGAATAACGACAATTTTTTTTGTATTTTGACCTCCAAACTTTTTCTGTAGTCCTCTTATAGTACTTGGTACTCCATGTCGAAATTTGGTACATTTCCCGAACTGTTTGCTATATTTAGTTAATTTATTTCATTTAGTTGAATTTTTTGGAAAATGCAAATTTGAACTGCACGTGCATCGAATAATGGGATTTAATGATTCAAAAAATGATATTCATGGTAGACATGTGGAGATATCCTGGTTTGTAAGCATCGTACATGATAACATGCACCAAACCTTCTCAAATTTTTATCACATCCTCCACGTACGATATCATGACATCTCGACAAGTTTCATGATTTTCGGACTTCGTTTGCATTTTATAGAATTTAAAAACAATTCATCCGCAAGTTCGTGGTCATGTTTCGTGAACAAGATGTTCGAAATTTTGGGTCCGTTCCTGGATACGGCCTCACACTACACTCAATACCATGAATATCATTTTTTGAATCATTAAATTTCATTATTCGATGCACGTGCAGTTCAAATTTGCATTTTTGAAAAAAATTCAATTAAATGAAATAAATTAACTAAATATAGCAAACAGTTCAGGAAATGTACCAAATTTTGACATGGAGTACCTAGTACTGTAAGAGGACTACAAAAAAATTTTGGAGGTCAAAATACAAAAAAATTGGTTTGTCGAGTGTCATCTTTTGACACTCGGCAAACATGCTCTTTGCTGAGTGCCAGATGCCAGGCACTCGGCAACCCTTTGCCGAGTGTCGGTGGGGACACTCGGCAAAGAGCGTGCCAATTTTTTTAAATGTTTGCCGAGTGCCTCTCCGTCTGGCACTCGGCAAAGTGGTATTTTAAAAAAAATATGATGCAGTGCGGTTTAGGGTTTAGATTTCAAAAAAAAGGAAAACACGTTTGCCGAGTGCCCCGATCTGGCACTCGGAAAACCAGCCCATCGACACTCCACCGTTACCTCCCTCCCTCCCACACACGCACACACGCACCCGTCCCCTCCCTGTGCGCCCCCGCGCCCGCCAGCCACCGGGCCGCCGCCGATGCCACGCGCCACCGCCTTCCCCGTGCCGCGCGCGACCCGCCGCAGCCCCTCCCCGCGCCACGCCGGGCACTGTTCCTGCCCCCACGCTCGCGTGTGGCCGAGCATGGCTAGCTCGCCCACGCCGGCCCGCCAACCCCGGCGGGTGGAGGAGGGGAGGAGGAGGAGGAGGCGAGGAGGAGGCGAAGAGGAGGAGGAGGTGGAGGAGGGGAGGAGGAGGAGGGGGAGTAGGAGCCGGCCTGGCCCCCGGCAGCGCCCGTGGACCGCCCGCCCAGACACCGCCCATGCCCGACCCCGTTCCCGACTCCGGTGACCCCGACCCCGACCCCGACGCCGCCCGCCCCTACCCCCGGCACCCGTCAGGTATGCCCTCTCTCTTGTTGTTGTCGTGGTAGTGATAGTTGTAGTAGTATTAGTTGTAGTAGTAGTGCTAGTGGTAGTAGTAGTATTAGAAGTAGTGGTAGTAGTAGTAGAACTAGTGGTAGTAGTAGTAGTAGAACTAGTGCTAGTAGTAGTAGAAGTAGTGGGAGTAGTAGTAGTAGAACTAGTGGTAGTAGTAGTAGCAATAGTGGTAGTAGTAGTAGAACTAGTGGTAGTAGTAGTAGCAATATTGGAAGTAGTGGTACTACTTGGATGTATTCTTCTGCATGGATTGATATCCAAACTACATGGCTTCTCTTGAGACATATGTGCTTGTCGGCCATCGTGCCGTTGTTTTTTGTAGGGTTTGGAAAACTCACCGTGCAGGGGAGGTTCTGCCGATTTTTTTAAAATGACAGTATTTTGTTCCATTTTTGTAGAGAAGAGCCCGTCGGAGCCGAGTCGGAGTTCCCATTGTCGTGCCGGTCTACCTGCACCGCGTCGCCTCGCCACTGCACCGACCCGCCACGGCCCCGCTAGCCTGACTCCGCCGCCACCCTATATATAACCCCTCTTTCCGTATCATGGTCGTAGATCGCGTAACCCAGTTAGGCGTCTCCTGTTCGAAAGAGATACGGTTGGAGGTATGTAGATCTTTGCATATCTATGACCGTATCTATTTCGGATTGTCCATGTTTTTTGGACAGCCCGTGGATGCGTAGATGGGTTAGTTTCCATGGTCTGCTCTGGTCCGAGACAGAGTTTCGGCATCACCTCCCTGTTGTTCTCCGGATACGCACTCTTCTTTGGCAGGACGTGTATCTGGAGAACAGTGGGGAGGTGCTACCGAAATTCTCTCTCGGATAGGAGTAGAGCATGGAAACTAACCTCATCTACGCATCTGCGGGTGGGATTAGGACCTATCCTCACCTATTAGACAGTAGGAACACCATGTAGATGCAATTGATGGTTACATTACTCGCTGATACATATGTTAGAGGATGGATGACCGTCAGTGGATGTACACGGGCTGGAGAAGTCAGAGTGATTACACCACAGAATGGATGAACAAGACCGATGCTTTCTTGAACAATGCATTTGGCAAGGCTACTAAAGGACATTGCCTAGTTTTGTGTCCCTGCAGCAAATGTGGAAACAGGAGAAGGGTAAACAAGTTGGAAATGGGTAAACATCTTGTGAAGAATGGATTTACGCCGGACTACACCCGGTGGGTCCACCATGGTGAAGCCCATCGTATGATAGAGGAGGTGGTGAGACCACGGGTGGAGGCTTTTGATGCTGATGCTGGGGTAGCAGACATGTTAGATGACTTTCACCAAGGACAGTTCGATGAGGGACGTGAGAAGGAGGAGATGGAGGCAGCCGCACAGGCGTTCTACGACATGATGGACTCGGCACAGAAACCCCTTGACGATCGGTCAATGGTGTCTCAACTGGATGCCATTAGACGCTTAATGGGGATGAAGTTTGAGTTAAACTTGAGTCAAGAAGGCTTCGTTAAGATGTTGGCCGTGATTGGCACCCTGCTTCCGGAGGGCCACATTCTACCAAAGAGCATGTACGAGTCACAGAAACTCCTTCGTGCACTTAAGATGTCGTATGAGTAGATACATGCTTGTCTGAAGGGGTGCGTCCTATTTAGGAAAGAACACGAGCATGCAAAGTTCTGTCCAAAGTGTAAATCCTCCAGGTACCTGGAGGTAGACTCTGATGATGGTCAGAAGAGGCAACTTACGATCCCCGTGAAAAGCCTACGGTACCTTCCGTTCCTACCGAGGATCCAATGGCTATACATGACCGAGGAATCCGCGAAACAGATGACATGACACAAAAATGGCAAACGGTACAATCCTGACAAGATGGTACATCCATCTGATGGTGAAGCTTGGATTCGCTTTAATGACAAACATCGTGACAAAGCAGATGAGGCTCGTAATGTACGTGTCGCGCTGGCAACAGATGGGTTCAATCCTTATGGAATGATGGCTGCCCATACACATGTTGGCCCGTCTTCGTTATCCCCCTTAATCTCCCCCCCGGTGTCTCCTTTCAACGACATAACGTATTCTTGTCGTTGATAATTCCTGGATACCCAGGGAGTAATATGGGTGTGTTCATGGAGCCTGTGTTTAATGAATTGGTCCGTGCTTGGGACGAAGGGGTATGGACATACGATCGAGCTACAAAGACAACCTTCAAAATGCACGTTTGGTACCACTACTCCCTGCATGACTTCCTGGCGTATGGGATCTTCTACGCCTGGTGTGTTCACGGGAAGTTCCCATGCCCAATATGCAAGGAAGGTGTGAGGTTCATTTGGTTGCAGAAGGGTGGCAAGTATTCGTCGTTCGACAGACATCGTCAATTCCTACCTCTTGACCATCCATTCAGATAAGACATCAAGAACTTTATGAAAGGTGTCAAAGTGACAAATCCTGCACCGCGGATGATGACTGGTGCCGAGGTTCATGCTCAGATAGATGCTCTCGTGCCCAATGAAGAAGGTGGTTTTGTGGGATATGGTGAGAAACATATGTGGACTCATATCTCGGGCATGATGAGGCTCCTATTTCAATGACCTTCTTCTGCCACATAACATTGATGTAATGCACACTGAAAAGAATGTCGCCGAGGCACTTTGGGCAACACTCATGAACACTGAAAAGTCTAAGGACAACCCTAAGGCTAGAGTGGACCTGGCAATGGTGTGCGATAGACCAAATCAAGAGATGCAGCCTCCTAGTCATGGCAAGACCTGGAGAAGGCCTAAGGCTGATTTCGTCTTGAAAAATGACCAAAGGAGGGAAGTACTTGAATGGATCCAGACGCTAATGTTCCCTGATGGGTATGCCATGAATCTAAAGAGGGGAGTGAACTTAGGCACTCTGCGAGTTAACGGGATGAAGAGTCATGACTACCACATATGGATTGAGCGGCTTCTTCCGACGATGGTTCAAGGCTATGTCCCGGAGCATGTCTGGCAAGTGCTGGCAGAGTTGAGCTACTTATTCTGCCAGCTTTGTGCCAAGGATCTCTCTCAGACCATCATTGATGACATGGAAAAAGCGGCACCCATGTTGCTCTGTAAGTTGGAGAAGATCTTTCCACCCGGCTGCTTCTTGCAGATGCAGCATTTGATTGTGCACCTCCCGTATGAGGCACGGATGGGGGGCCCATGCAATACTGTTGGTGCTATCCAATCGAGATATGTCTGAAGACTCTTCGCAAAAAATGTAGAAATAAAGCCAAAATTGAGGCTTCCATTGCAGAGGCGTACATTCTAGAGGAAGTGTCAAACTTCATAGAGAAATACTACACTGAGAACCTTCCTAGCATTTATAATCCACCCCCTCGAACCTCAGCCTTTTTCGAGGGCAACTCGGAAGCGCAAGTGCATCGACCACTAGGCAATTGAAAAATGAAGAGTGGCGCAGTATCATTTTATATGTGTTGACCAACCTTGTCGAGGTGCAGCCGTTCATTGGGTAGGTTCTGAACGAACTTGTTTCATTTCGTCATATGTCCTTGTTTCTTCATCCAACCCCCTTGTTTCTCATTGGTACAGGGAATTTCTTCGTCAACCTGGCATGGATCAAGGCAACCTACCCCGTAAGAAAATGATACCCTTCTTTCACAGGGTGCGGGACCAGAGAGCCCCGATTTCATTTGTTAGTTCAAACAGAAAGCCCAAACTGATGCGCCATAAGCGACAAGCTGAGACAGGTTGCAAACGGCTGTGCCGTTAGGGTCAAGTCATTTACCGGTTATGACGTGAATGGATATCATTTTCACACAGCAAGCTACGAGCAGAGTCGGCCCAATCGAAAAACCACAAACAGCGGAGTTGTTACGCCCGGCACTGATGGACTCGACTATTATGGAAGAATTGAAGAAATCTACGAACTATCATTCTATGGTTCCAAACCTCTTACTCCTGTCATATTCAAATGCCACTGGTTTCATCCTAGAGTAACGAGACGGACCCCTAAGCTTGGGCTAGTCGAGATTCGACAGGATTCCATCTATCCAGGAAAAGATGTCTACATTGTGGCTCAACAGGCCGTCCAGGTTTATTATACGTCATATGTGTGCAAAGACGCCAAGCATCTTAAGGGTTGGTCTATTGTGCACAAGGTATCGCCACACGATAAACTACCTGTCCCAAACGATGAAGATTACAACTTCAACCCAAACACATATGATGGAGAGTTCTATCAAAAAGAGGGGCTACAAGGGAGGTTTGACATAGACTTAACCGAAGAGATAGGAATGGAAGTAGACAATGAAAGGGATGATGACGAGGACGCTGGAGATGAGGTGCGAAATCTGATGGACATACAAATGCTTGAGCGATTACGTTTAGGCAATGACAATGAAGACAACATTCCTCCTTCGGATAGTGTTGATGAGTTGGACAATGTTGATAGTGATGATGAGACCTATGATCCAGCTAATCTAAATCATGAAGATTATTTCTAATACATGTAAATACTATGTTTTTTGTAATTATGTTTTGTTCATTTTTGCATATATCTCTAATACATGTATTACTATGTTTTTTGTAATTATGTTTTGTTCATTTTTGCACCTATTTCTAATTACGTCTTGTTTTTCTTTTTTATTGTAGGTGATTGAACAAAGATGGCGGGCGACCGTCATAGGTCCGTGAACTCGATTTACCAAAGACCATGCCGGCTGTAGGAGGAGGTGGAGGGTGCGGCGGAGGGATCGGACAGGAGGAGGAGGAGGAGGACCGCCAGCCATAGGAGGGGGCCGTCTCCTCCCACGCCGCGTGAGGAGGAGCTGGAGGAGGAGGTGGCGCCCATGGACGAGTCGGACGAGGAGCTAGTTCGGCAAACGGACGAGGAGGAGGGGCCGCATGAGGACGATGAGTCGGAGGCGGCAGGCACGGGTTCCGCTTCCTCGACTCCTCTTCGAGTGTCTACTTGCGAGGTCCCGCGAGCCTCCCATAGGTTCCGCTTCCTCACCAATGCCCAGTGATTCGCCCCGAAGGGCAAAAGTAAGTAACTTTATATGTTATCACCACTACTTCATATGATATGATGAAAAAAAAACAAATAATTTTTCTTAATCACTTATGCAGGAACTGGGTGGTTGTGTCGGGTGGTAGCGCAAGGCTAGTCAATGGCATCCTGGGTCTTCTGTTGGAAGCAACACTTCCCTGACATTGTCACGTACGCATCGAAGACGGAACCGGCCTACTCGTTTGACCACTATGCCATCGCCATCGATGCGGAGTACCCCAACAAGGCGGCGTAGGTGAAGGCAGAGTTTTGGGTAAGTCTCCCTCGCACAACATTGCTCAATACATCGCATTCATTGGACTTTTCTTGAAATAATGAATGGATACATCGCTTTTGTATGCAGACTTATTACAGATGCGAGGAGGGATTTGAGGCCAGAGCGGAGCAGGTGACTACCAAAGCCTGTAAAAAACTCGTCACCGACATGGATCACGAGGTGCGCATCCAGGCCATCGTAACCTACTACGGGTCAAAAGCTTGGAGAGAGGAAAACCAAGAAAGTCGCAAGAGAGATGCAGCTGACCAGGGAGCAGTACCTTGAGGTAAATGAAGAACATCAATATTGATTCATTTTGAGATTAAGTTGGTTTAATTTGATCTTCTTATATGTCCAGTACTTGATGATGTGTAGATGATTCCCTGGTGGTGCCAAGCGTATCTCGAGTGCTGGGCGATGATGGTGGAGAGGTGGTTCACGGAGGAGTACCTCAAGATGCACAGGGATGCCCGAGACCATCATTTGCAGATGCAAGGTCCAGCAAACCATCAAGGTAGCTGCAGCCTCGTCGGATACAAACAAGCATGGGTACGCGAATTCATTTATCTATTGTGACGCTCAGTTCTGCCTGATTTCTAATCATCATGCTGTCTTTCTCGTAGTCGGCGTAACATAGTGGCTAGGCTTTCTCGGACTTCCAGGCATGGTGTATGGCCCACAAGGGCAAGGCGACGTCCGACGTCTCCTTCACCCTAGAGGACCCGCCCGAGGCATACATGAACCCGAGCGTCCACTTCCGCATCAGTGAGTACACTGAGGTGGCGAGGTTGCTCCATGGGTCAGACCACGATCCGAGCACCCATGACTTCGATGGAGAGGCCGTCATGAGGGCGGGGCAAGGCAAGAAGCATGGGCGGTTCTGGCTTGGCGACGGCGTCATCGACACGACCTCTACTCCCTCTCTCTCCCAGATCTGAGCATGGAGCACGAGCGAGAGCCCGGCCATTCGCACACGGCTGACCGCTGCACAGCACTAGGTCGACGCACTTGAGGTTATTCCTGTTTTACTCGTCATACATTGATCTTTACACACCTTAATTAGCTTTGCATTACTGAAACATTGGAGTGAAATATTGCAGGCCCAGCTAGAACAAGAAATGAGGCAACGTCAGGAGCTAGAGGCCGGGCAGCAGAGGATGGCGGCCCAGCTGGAGGCCGAGCGGCAGGACCAGGCGCAGAGGCTGATGGACATTACGGAGTTCCTACAAGGGCTTGGGCAACGTGTGGGCTTCTCTCTGCCAGCTGGGCTGTTGGTTCCACCTCCGCCTCCGCGTCCTACAGCTATAGCTACTCCTGTGAGTATGAAAGTTTTTTACTTTCGCTTGTGCTTTGCTTGTATGGCCTCTACCTTCCTAGATTAGCTATCCAAATAATCTTGTCTCACGTGTAATCTTTTCTCCTTTGTGCAGTCTCCATCTGACGGTGGTTCGAATAATCCACCTCATGCACCTCCGAATGATGGAGCTGGGCCTTCACCACAGTCGTAGTGGCTGAGATGAGTGCACGTTGTATTTTTTTCATTTGTTGTTCACTTGGTGATGGACTTGTGATATACTTGTGATGCACTTGTGGACTTTGATGGACTTGTGATGGACTTGTGGATTTACTTGGATGGACTTGAGCACTTATTATTATATATGTGATATATATTGTGATGGATGTGATATGTGCGGACGGATGTATGGATGGATGAGATGTATATGTGATGAATGAGATATATATGTGATGGATGAGATATATATGTGATATATGTTTGTATGAATTTATTTGTCACGATGGAATGTAAAAAAAATTAAAATTGCCGTTTTGGGTCACTTTGCCGAGAGAGGACCCTGTTGCCGAGTGCCATGGTCACAGCACTCGGAAAACCATTTTTTCAGCTTTGCCGAGTGCCATGACCATAGTACTCGGCAAATAATTTTTTTTTAAAAAAAAATTCAAACTTTGCCGAGTGCCGGCCAGATGGCACTCGGCAAAGAATTTTTTTTAAAAAAAATTCAAACTTTGCCGAGCGCCGACCTAGGGGCACTCGGCAAATAATTTTTAGAAAAAAAAATTAAAACATCTTTGCCGAGGGCCGGATAGAGGACACTCGGCAAAGAATTTTTTTTAAAATAAATAAAAAAATCTTTGCCGAGTGCCTGCAGAGTTGGCACTCGGCAAAGCAACCGTCAACGGGGCCGGCGCCGTGACGGTCGCTTTTCTTTGCCGAGTGCCCGATAAAAGACATTCGGCAAAGAGAGCTTTGCCGATCAATTTTTTACCATGTGTTCTTTGCCGAGTGCCGTACTCGGCAAGGCTTTGCCGAGTATAATTTGTCCTTTGCCAAGTGCCTCAAGCACTCATCAAAAAACCTGAATCCAGTAGTTGCGTACTACCAGAGAGAGGAGCAGGTCAGCGCAAGGTGTGGCGTCTGACTTTGACTAGTCAGGCTGTTCATGTCAAGCTTGTGCGCGTATTTTACCAGTTCAAAGCTACGTAGTACTACTACCGAGCGTTGCTGTTTTTAACTTCCCGGTTCCAAATCGGTTCCGCTTTGATTTTTCTGTAGACATATTATTTTATTTAGATATATAGTAAAATAAATGAAAAAAAATTAAAACAATTTATAACTTAAAACAGAGGGACTAGTTTTGACCCGCTCAAGCGTGCTGCCGTACATACAACCCCAACCGCAGCAGTCGTCAGGAATCTGGATGCGGTCAGCACCCATGCATGTGCCAATGGGGTGGCTGAAAACTGAACTTCATGTACAGTACATATTATACGTATATACTGCGTGTCCAATAATTGCCTTCTTATTTCTGAAGACGAATTATCGTCCTCCGTTGAGAGCTAGCTACTGCATTTTTCTAAGAATTATTATAAGTTTGCCATATAAGTATTTTTTATTATATTTTACTTCCTTCCATATTGTAAGCTATCAGCACAAACCCAACTTTAGCGGTCAGCCGGTCCTACCTCTAGATAACTAAGGCATTGTTTGGATGTAATCGGATTCGCATCAATCTATATATGTGGATTGGAGTGGAACTTGAACTAAATTTTACCCCAAGGCATGTGGATTGAGGTAAATCCGACAACATCTCAACAAGGCCTAAAAGGATCTCCAATAGTCCCAAAAAAGAATTAGTTTTTCAAGTCACTAAAAACAGTGAGACTGTTTGTTAACTTTCTCCGACCATTTCTAATATCTCCCTCTTAAAAGATATATAAGACAATTTTGCATCAGTAATCTCAAATTATTTTCGAATCACCCCAGTCATTTTTAATGCTTTCTTTCTATCTGTTTTATCTGTACTAGAACCCTATCCATTCTCCTTGTTCTTACCACGTTCTAATAATTCCACCTCTAGATTGACTGATTGGATACGTGTGTATTTTTCGGCGCATGATTTTTCATGTGCAGAAAGATTAGAAGTTGAGATGGGGAATTATTACGGAGAGATTCATTTTTCAATTTTTGCAAAAAAAAAAGATTAAGAATGGTTTTTGAAAACTCTTGAAAATGCTCTAACATCTGTAGATCACGATGAGACCAACTTGCACGGCGGCGGCCGGCGTGAACTAGGTTTGGGTCCCGACAAGCGACAATGGTGATTAATGGTGGATTTTTTCCCCTCTCCTTCTCCGATTGAAACCTTGGGAAGGCACACTGTACCCAGCACGTCTTGTTACTGAGCTTGAGTGCGACCTCGACGGTGGTCGGCATGTGTGGATTTAGGCGAGCCAGTGATGCTGCACTCCTTTTTTTTTCCCAATTTTAAAACATTTCTCTCTAGCATTTGCTTCTAAATGTTTGGTGATATTTTTGTCACTACAGCGCTTCATCTTTTTTCATTATCTATGTTCATATGCTCTTTTTCATAATTTTTGTTCTTAAGTTATGCACATATCTTTTATTGTGCAGAACAATCTACAGTTAAAAAAAAAACAACAGAGATCGTTCAAGTTCAGAATCAGAATGTTGTTTAACACAGGACACCTCCGAATCTGATTATCTGATTTGAGTCTAACTACGCATAAAAAAACTAGTAGCTGTGTTGCTGGTAATAATGCATGCATGCAGATGCAGTCCGATCTCCGACCAATCAATTGATGGTTGGCTTGTCGTCGTTGTTAATCAATGTTTTCTCCCGCCATTGCCGCCGGATCCTTCCGCCTGCAGACCCCGCGGCGTCGGGCCTCGTGCTCGCGTCGCAAACGTCAGCGCCGTAGCATCATTGATCTTGTCACTGCCGAAGTCTTCCCTTGGCGGGCCGGCCGGGCGTTCCTTGGGTGATGAACAAAGAGCGCCGCCGCCTGCCCGCAGCTCGGGCGGCGCAACCTCGTTGGCCACATGATGCAGAAGACTCGTGGCCGGACGACTTGTTGTCGTCGTCGTCGTCGTCATCGTCGCCGTCGTCGTCGTCGTCGTCGTCGTCGTCGCAACAGTGGCGTCGCCCTCGCCGTGCGCTACTGCTTGTTTGTGCTCGATCAGATCGGTCGAGCTAGACGGGGACCTAGCTGCCATGACTCTGGCTTTGGTTGTGCTCGATCGGATCGGTCGAGCTAGACGACGGCTGGCTCGATCTCTCAACAAGCCCTTCTGGATGCCTTTGTGAGTGTTGTGATGGATGGGTAGGTCATGGAGCTTTGTGCCCTTGTGGTGAGGTGATGGTTCGCCAGTTATTTATAATGGTGAAGGCCTGATGGGACGGGGAGCAGAGGACGATTGCTAACTGGACGAGAACGTCGACGGACTGGTAGGCATAATTGGTTACATCGATTGGTTGTGAACAGCACTTTTGAATTGGTGAATTTTGCCAATGGGTAGAAGGCGTCACCAGTTTTGAATTAATTTCCTTCGAAGCCAACGGACGGGGAGCTACCAGTTCGTCTGATTCTGGTTCACGCGTGATCTCGAAATTACCGTCCGTTGTCGGTTTCGGCAACACAGACGGTGTGCCCAGAATTACGATGGGAAATTCAAAATCAAATTTGGAACAGAGTCTGGGCCGAGATTTGGTATGTATTGGGCCAGGGAAGTGGTACCGGCCTGTGAAGGGTCTGATTGATCTCTTCTCACGCACTGGAACCAGAATACAGTACCCTAATTCCAGCCGCCAATCGTATACTCGCCCATCTCGTTCTTACGCCGACGTCGAGCGTTTGTTCCGTCCTCCGGCAATGGCTGGACGCGGCGGACATCCACTTGGTGCCCAACCGGCATTGAACCAAAACCAGCAGCCACACTATGCTCCACGGGCAACTCACCAGCAGGCGATGTACTCTCAGGGCTACCACGGTGGCCAATCCCAACTTTTTAATCCCGGTTTTAACCCGGGGTTTAATCCGAGGTACGGTGGCCGTGGTGGTGGCTATCAAGCCGGTGGTTTCCAGTATGGCGGTTTTGGTGGCCGAGGATACAATGCGCACTGTGGAGGTTTTGGTGGTGGTCGCCGGGGGAGGAGAGGCCGTGGAGGTTTCGGTGGTGGCTATGGCAGCCACGGCTACGGCAACAACAACGCTTCTGGCTTCGGCGGTGGCCGGGGCTATCAAGGAGGCTTCGATGCGTACGAGGCTACATCAATGGGCTCTGGCCATGCTGGTACTAGCAACGTTGTTGGGCACGGGGCTGCACCAACCCAACCCCAGCAAGTTCAACATGAGGCGACGGGCAAGGCTAATTTGCTCCCAGGTACTAGCACAGGGGTTACAGGTTCTGCTGTGACATGTAATGAATGACTGCAAAACACCAGTCTGCTGTGACATGTGTGATAGTGATACCCACGTCACCAAAGCTTGCCCTTCCATGAAGGGTGCAAAATCTACAGCAGAGCTATGTGGTTATAAAGTTCTAGGTTTGGGTTTTTATTATATCCCTTTTTCAGGTAACCAAAAGGCAAAAATTGAGCTTACAGAAGCAATAATGAAGGTCTCTGAAGGTTCAGTAGAGCTTGAGAGACTTGTACCAGGCTGGAAATGGGTTGTGGAAGAAATTAATGAAAACACCTTTGCCACAACTTTTCCATCTAGTGCTAAGTTAAAACGGATGGATGATTGGGGTCCTGTGGAAGCAAGGAGTGCAAAAGCAAAATTGACTATTTCATAGAAAAAAGATGCAGAGGTGTACAAGTATGAAATTCCTAAAGTTTGGGTACAGTTCCGTGGTCTCACGAGCGACTTACAAAATTTTCGTATCATCTGGGCTGTGGGTACTATTCTTGGTGCCACAAAGATGGTGGACATGAAATTTACCAAGCGATTTGGAAGACAAGGCTGAGAGTTGCTGTACTAAGTCCAGAACTAATTCCGGATTTAGTTGACGTTGTAATCGGAGAATTTGTGTATTAACTCCAATTCAGGCTAGAAACAGAAGAGGAGGAAAATGACCCAAGACTAATTGACATGGATAATCAGCCGGGTGAATCCGGCCAAAAAGATGATGGGTTGGACAAACTCAACAAAGATTTAGGACCTAATACTAAGGAATTGGACTCCAACAAGGAGAACACAAAGAAAGATAAGAAAGATGGGAGTTCTTCTGCTCCACCAGCAGCAAAAAATTCAAACAAAGGGACACAGGCTGCTGTTCTGTCACGGCCCATTTTGGAGCTGAAGTCAACCGGGTTATCTGACTCGACCAAGGCTTGGGTAGTTAAATCCTTCCCATGGGCCTTTAAATTCAGAACCCCCTGCACAAACCCCTGCTGAGAATACCACACCTAACCGTAGGAGCAAGCGCAATGTGGCGATAGGCGACCAAGACTCGACTGAGAGAGCGGCCAAGCTAAAGGCACACGAAAATTTGAAGGAACCTAATAATTCAGGTAACATTTTAAACGCATCTTTTCTTTCATTCTCTAAAGATGTAGTTGCTCATAACATCAGTAAGGTGGGGGTTTTGTTAGGTTCAGATGATACTAGTGTTAGTAATTCGATTAACAACCTTAAACATGCATGTGTTGCCTAAACAAAAGGAACTACATGCTAGTGGCAAACAATTGGATTGTAACTTAACAGATTCGGAGGATGAACTTGATCTCTTAGCTATTAACCAGCTTTGTGGTGAGATAGCCGAGGGTATGAGTGAAGGGGAAGCCAGTGATCTATATGATCTACAGGCGGTGCCCCGAAAAAATAAATCAAGTTCAAAAAAGAAAAAGAAATTAGGCAAGAGAAAATCAAAAGAGAACCTTTAGTTTAACAAATGAAGGGCATATTTTGGAATTGTAATGGGTTAGGTGACCCCAAAAAACATAGATTTGTGTCTGATTTGGTCCTGGAAAAGGAGCTAGGTTTTGTTGCTTTATCAGAGGCCGGTAGGATAGACTACTCACCCAATTTTCTGAAAAAATTGTGTGGTGGCAAGGACTTTTTATGGCACTGTAAACCTCCTCGGGGAAGATCTGGTGGCATGGTAGTAGGCATAAACCTTCTAGAGTTCGACATTGGTGAGATAGAAGAAGGAGATTTCTTTGTAAAATTGAAATTGAGAAATAAACAGGATGGCTTTCAGTGGTTGCTTGTGTCTGCCTATGGGGCAGCTCAACATCATCTTAAAGTGGCATTTTTAACAGAGTTAGTCCAACTATGTTCTAAAGAAACCTTACCTATTTTGATTGGTGGTGACTTTAACATCATTAGAGGGCCACAAGAGAAAAATAATGCCAATTACAATGATAGATGGCCATGCTTGTTTAATGCTATCATTGATGCCTTTAACTTAAGGGAGTTGGAACTTTCTGGAAGACAGTTCACTTGGGCTAACAACCTAGAAATTCCAACATTTGAAAAGTTAGATAAGATTCTTTCTTGTATAGAGTGGGAATTAAAATTCCCGCGTACCACTGTCCAAGCACTATCAAGAGAGATCTCTGATCATACACCCCTATTTATTAATACAGGAGAACCTGCATCTAATAATAATCAATACTTATTTAAATTCGAGTTGGGTTGGTTGTTAAGAGAGGGGTTTGTGGATTTAGTTACAGATATCTGGAATAGTGTGGATGAGGGGCATAACTCTTTAGAGCATTGGCAGGCTAAAATTAGACGCCTGCATCAATACTTGAAAGGGTGGGCCAAAAATACAAGTGGTGCTTACAAGAAAGAAAAGAAAAAGTTGCTAGCAAAATTGGATGAATTGGATAAAAAGGCTAAATCAACTTTATTAGATCAAAATAAATTGAATCTTAAGTATGTCTTCAATGAAAGATTGTCCGAACTTCTACGAGGGGATGAAATAAAATGGTACCAATGTGCTAAAGTAAAGAATTTATTAGAAGGGGATGCCAATACAAAATACTTTCAGTTAGTAGCAAATGGGAAACACAGGAAAACTAGGATATTTAGGCTGGAGCAGGAGGAAGGTTTAATTCACGGTGATGCTGAGCTTAAAAAATATATCACCACTTACTATAAAAAATTATTCGAGCCATCTGATCATAACAATTTAGTGATGGATGAGTCATACCGCGTGATGACATCCCTCAAGTTACAGCTGAGGAAAATGATCTATTGGTTGCTGAGTTTACGAAGGAGGAGATTAGAGGTGCAATTTTCCAAATGAACCATAAAACGGTTCCAGGTCCTGATGGCTTTCCTCCAGAGTTTTATCAGGTATTCTAGAATGTAATTAAGGATGATCTGATGGCTTTGTTCACATATTTCCATAAGGGAGAATTGCCTCTACATAGCCTAAACTTTGGAACGATCATTTTAATAACAAAGTCTAAAGAAGCTAAACAAATACAACAATATAGACCTATCTGTTTGTTAAATGTTAGCTTCAAAATTTTTACTAAAGTGGCTACTAACCAAATTGTAAAGATAGCTCAATGCATAATTAAACCATCCCAAACAACATTCCTACCTGGGAGAAATATAATTGAGGGTGCAGTTATTTTACATGAAACCTTACACGAGTTACATAAAAGGAAACAAAATGGAATTATCTTTAAGATTGATTTTGAAAAGGCATATGATAATGTGAATTGGAATTTCTTACAACAAGCACTAAGAATGAAGGGGTTTCATTTGGTGTGGTGTGATTGGGTCAAAGTTTTTGTTCAAGGTGGGAATGTGGGCATTAAAGTTAATGACCAAATGGGCTCATATTTCTAGACCAAGAAAGGTCTTAGACAAGGTGATCCTCTGTCACCGATCCTTTTCAATATTGTTGTAGATATGCTAGCTATCATTTTATCTAGAGCCAAGGCGGAAGGCCAAATAAAAGGGGTTGTTACACACCTAGTGGAAAATGGCTTGTCTATCTTGCAATATGCAGATGACACGGTTCTATTTTTCGACCATGATATTGAACAAGCAAAAAATTAGAAACTTTTGCTTGGTACTTTTGAACAATTATCAGGTTTGAAAATCAACTTCCATAAAAGCGAATTATTTTGCTTTGGCCAAGCAAAAGAATTTGAGGAGCAATACTCATATCTATTTGGTTGCAAAATAGGATCATACCCTTTTCGATATTTGGGCCTTCCTATGCATCACAGGAAGTTATATAATAAGGATTGGAAATTAATTGAAGAAAGAATTGAAAAGTAGTTAAGTGGGTGGAAAGGAAAACATTTATCATATGGGGGTAGATTAGTGTTAATCAATTCTGTTTTGTCAAGCTTATCTATGTTCATGATGTCTTTCTTTGAAGTCCGAGAGGTGTTCTAAAAAAGATTGAATATTTTAGATCAAGGTTATTTTTGGTAAAATGATGAGCACAAAAGGAAATATAGACTGGCAAAGTGGAATATTTTGTGCCAATCTAAAGAGCAAGGTGGTTTAGGAATTCAAAATCTAGATTTACAAAATAAGTGTCTTTTAAGCGAATGGCTTTTCAAACTTTGCAACGAGGAGGGCACTTGGCAGGAGTTAATAAGGAACAAGTACCTAAAGAACAAGACTCTTAGTCAAATTGAAAATAAAAACAAGTTTTCGCAAGTTTGGAATGGATTGTTGGGAGTCAAAGACATTTTCTTAAGTCTTTGGAAGTTTAAACTAGACAATGGAACTCAAATTAGATTTTAGAAAGATAAATGGTTGGGCTCCCAAGCCTTGAAAATCCAATACCCGAATTTATTTAATATAGTGCGGAAGAAACAAGCAACGGTGGCTGATGTACTTAATTCCACCCCTCTCAATGTGTCTTTTAGAAGGACACTAGTTGGGAACAAGCTGTTGGAATGGCAAAGTCTAGTTGCGAGAGTTGCTTTTATTAATTTAAGTGAGGGTCGGTATACTTTCATCTGGAACTTAAATAATAATGGCTTGTTTTCTGTTACATCCATG
This sequence comes from Miscanthus lutarioriparius, assembly GCA_904845875.1. Taxonomy (NCBI): domain Eukaryota; kingdom Viridiplantae; phylum Streptophyta; class Magnoliopsida; order Poales; family Poaceae; genus Miscanthus; species Miscanthus lutarioriparius. The sequence goes on from CAJGYO010000013.1 coordinate 59,416,350, forward strand.
TACAAATACCTAGTCAATAATAGGATTAACGTTACCCAAGAAATTTGGCATATGAAAGTGCCCCTGAAGATTAAGATTTTTCTTTGGTTCTTAAAGAAGGGGGTGATACTAACAAAAGACAATCTTGCAAGAAGGAATTGGAATGGTAGTAAGGCTTGTTGTTTTTTAGCACACCTGAAACTATCTAACACTTGTTTTTTGATTGCCATTATGCTAGTTTTCTTTGACGTGCTGTGTTTGTTTTGTTTGGCATTAATCCTCGAAGGAACACAAACCATCTTTTCAATAGTTGGTCTAAGCTGGAGGTTCCAACCATAATCATCTTTTATTGACTGGGGCTGCGGCGTTTTGCTAGGCAATATGGATCACAAGGAACGATGTAGTTTTTGATAAAGGTCACCCAAAAACTTTTTTGCAGGTTCTTTTCAGGGGAACATACTGGTCACGGTTTTGGACTCTATTGCAGCGCTCAGATGACGACAAGAAACGGATTCTTGATGCTTGCAAGCTACTAGAATCGAGAGCCATGGAGTTCTTCGCATCGCATGGATGGTCTTTCATTTACCGTCTTGGACTTTAGTTTTGAGCATATAATAAGTTTTAAGTATGGGTGTGCTATTGTAATAAGTTTGGACTGATGCTTCTTCTTTTTAGAAGAAGGCTGAAGCCGGAAATTTTCCATTATCTAAATAAACAAAATATACAAAAGAATACAGGGGTTACAAAGCACCCAGGCCCAAAAAAGAAAGAGGAAAACATTATAAGTAACTGTCTCGCCAAACAATTAAGGGTCCTTTGATGGCTGGCTTAGCTTTGGCACAACAGAACAGAACAGATTGCCGACTAATTCGTGTAGTATAATGCCATGATGTGTAACATAGTTACAAATTCAGGACTTATTTTAGATTATGTTTCATAAAGGCATAGATGATATAGGTCATTTAGATGGAGATTTATGTGATTTTTTTTACTTTATAATGACAAAAGGTTGGTATTTTTTAGAAAAAATAAAAATAAAAATGATTATTATTTTAGATAATAGACTTTAATGAATATGGCCACTATATCCACTAATGATATACATAGCCAAAAGGATACAAACGCACTTAGACTCACACCTCAACAAACAGGAGAACACACAACCAAAAAAAGAAAAAATCACGACCTCGGCACATCCCTGCTTCCCGACATCCTCTCCTAAAACGATCAGATTCCGTGAGTGAAAGTCGCCAAGTCGCTGCCGGTCCTAGTGCGCTATCGCGCGCTACGAACCTCCGCTGGTGCTATCTTCATCCGCTTCAAGTGAGCTAACGCCATGTGTAATCGGTTAGCCCACCTTCATCAGAACAAATCGATTAGACGCGAGTTGACAATATTTGCTTCCGCTTCTTCGCCTGTGGACACCGCTGCCTACGAAACCACCTTATCCGCCCCTAGCTAGGACACCGCTGCCTTTGAAACCACCCTATTATTAGCAATCAAAATATACCAACATGATAGCTATATCATTCTTATTTTTCATGAGAATTCTATATGATTTATATATCTTTTTTCTTCTAGCATATATGTATCGTGAGGGTTACTCCATGCATCAGCGATAAATATAATATATATGTATTTTGATATTACAGTAATTATAAAAAGTATTACAAACTTTAACAACTCATATACCAACGATTCATTTAAAATTATGCTAAAATCCATGAGAGAGGCCAGAAATGAAATTGACATCGAATATCTCAAGATCAGACATCGAAAACTGAGACATCCAATCGGAAATATGTCCATATATAACCTTTAGAAACCGAATTTTTACATCAGGAACACCAGACACAACCATGACTTCAACCCTTCAACTCAAGACGAATAGTGGATAGTACCATGAATCTTATTCTTAATTACATGATCACACCATATATAGCATCGCTACCAAAAACAAGAAAACGGCAAGTAGTTGTCCACCAGCTGTGTCCGCACGGACAGACTCACCCACTCAAATAATAGAAGTTCAACGAGACAGATCTTCGGCTCTCCTTCAACGTCGTCCAACAAGCATAAATCTAGCTTCACTTCACTGCTACATCCTGACGTCCTGGTCTAACAACACTGAAATATTTATAACACCAAATTATCACATTATGAAAATATATTTTATGTTGTATCTAATGATACCAATTTGATGTCATAAGTTTTAACCCATGTTTTCTACATATTTGATCAAATTTTAAAAAGTTTGACGTAAGATTAAGACAGCTCTAGGAATTGATTTCAAAAAATTTCTGCTGAACGAACCTTTCATTCCCCTCCCCGATCTATAAGACAGGATTACCTTTTATTTCAGTGGTGATGGCTGCCACCACCATGGCCCAGCCGCCGGTGGTGCTCCGTGATGTTTGAATTCGCCCTTCTGTTTGCTTTGGTTGGGGACTGGGGTTTGGAGGAGGAGCTTTCAGTCTCAGGGCCTCCACCGCCACGTCGTCCACAACCTGCTGGTCCGTAGGAGGATTATTGTCACGGTCCTCGTGGCTGGGCGCTGCATCTTCAACCTCCTTCACCACCAGCTGGACACCGGTGGACGCCGAAGGCGAAGAGAGAGTTGAGAGATACGCACGTGGCTGGGCGCAGAAGCTGCAGTAGGCAGGAGCTGTCGCCATTTCTGACCGTGTGGCCCGAGCAGCTCGGGATCGGCCAGAGACACGCAAGCAGAGCTTGATCGGTAAGGTTATTGTGATCTTTTCGGACTGAAGGATTTTTTGAGGAAGAATGGAGGATTTCATTTCCTACATAATTGAACATTGTTCATGCCTTTGAAACGAAGGATTGGACCATAGGAAAAGACTGAAGGAAAAGTTCCTATACTACCCATTTCACAAGAAGTTCATAAGAAAATAAACATCCACTTGAGGCCCCCTTTGGAACAAAGGATTTACAAAAGAGTTAAATGCACTTTAGGTCCATTAACTTTTTGGTGGTATGTCATTTAGATCCATCAACTTTGAAAATGTATTTTTGAGTCTATTAACTTTTGGCGGAATGTCATCCAGGTCCATCAACTTTTAAACTGCATTTTTGGGTCTATTAACTTTTGGTGGTGTGTCATCCATGTCCATTAACTTTTAAATTGCATTTTTAGGTCCCTAAACTTTTTAACTAGTTCACCGTAGATCCATGCCCCTTTGTTTAGCGAATAGATCTGACATGGCACGCCAAAAAAAACAGCCACCATGAAGTACAGACGAGATCACCATCCGGAGATAATCTTCAATACGAAGAACCTGATGGGATCACCATCTAGGGTTTCTCGAGCGGCGGCTCGACGGGGAATAAACTCTACAATAAAATCTAGTCTAATCTACCCGGTAAAAGGCTGAAGGCCATAGGTATAGACACGCAGGCCACCTGAACCAAACAAAACTTGGACTCCACCAGCCCAACTAGGACCGATTGAACCTGAGTCCCTGATTCGGTTAACATACATGGCACGTCCAAACGCTGCCACCAATTTGATTCACATACACAGGTGCACGCATGCACTAAAAACTAGATGCTAGATAAAAGATCATGTATCACAACTGGATAGGAAACTAAAGCATGAAAATAATAAAATACTACAAACAAGGATGCTAATCACGCTGGGAAAATTCCATTGATGATCCCCACCTCTCTAGAATTAGTACTGATGTATTTTGTTGGCTTCATTTTCTCCTCCTTTCCACGCAATAATAAGGCACCTCTATAAAATATCTTTGATGGTAGTCCAGTAGTTGTAAATTTCTCCATATCCATAATATATTTATCCTTAAAAATAATAGTCCTAAATTTAAGACCAGAGGATATGAACGAATTACCAGTGGCTACATTTGAATTATTGCTAGACAAGTCTCATGAACATCTTTAGGAGTTATGGACTCATCACCTACTCCAAGGTGGCTGCTTATTTGGCGTGCCATGTCAGATCTATTTGCTAAACGAAGGGGTATGGACCTACGGTGAACCAGTTAAAAAGTTCAGGGACCCAAAAATACAATTTGAAAGTTGATGGACCTGGATGACACACCACCAAAAGTTAATGGACTCAAAAATACAGTTTGAAAGTTGATGGACATGGATGACACACCACCAAAAGTTAATGGACCTAAAAATACAATTTGAAAGTTGATGGACCTAGATGACACACCACCAAAAGTTAATGGACTCAAAAATACAGTTTGAAAGTTGATGGACGTGGATGACATGGGAATTGAAAAAATATGGGAATGAAATGCCCTAACACTTCAAATCCTATAGGATTTCAAAATGGAGGACTATTTGTGAAGATGCCTTCGGAAGCATTTAAGAAAAGCATAGATAACAATACAATGAGTTTAGAGCTCATGTTTAGTTTCCTCCAAAATACCAAGCTAATCCATAGATATTTCAAAGGAATTGTTGGGAACCATTCGTTTATTCCAAAGGGCTTCATATGATTTTTCCTATAGGATTTGGATCCTTTAAAATTTCTCTGTTTTTCCTCCATTCCAAAGTGGGCCAGATCTCATTTCTTTTGTTTCCTTTGTGTAGGATCGAGACAAACATGCTTCATTGCTATTGATCCAAGGCTCTTAAGTAGTCTACAAGTGGAACATTTGAGAAGATCAACACCATATGACCAGTTCATCCATAGCGATTACCTATCTTCACAATTTCTTTCCTATGGTCTATCCAAATGGTTTTGCACGTGTATTCTTATGTGTTTTCCAAACCTTGTTTTGCACATGTATTCCTATGAAAATCCTATTTTTTCCAATTTGTATGTTTGATCATTCATGTGTTCCAAAGGGACCTTATTTGTTTGTCGTGTTTTTTGTTTGGCCTATGAATAAAATGTCCAACTTGCGGCTTGCATTCACACGGGCGTGTGGCTGCCCGGTGGGGCATCCTGGGATTAAAAAAAATTGCTATTTTTTTGCCTGGATTTATAATTTATGGCGAACGGATTTATAGGGGCGGCTCGTTTTTTTAGCCGCTCCTAAAAATCGATTTGTAAAGATGGCTGGCTAACCGCCCTACAAATCAGTGATTTGTAGCAGCGCTTGTGTAGGGACGACTGGCCAAACGATCCCTACAAATGGTCTGAAGCTGCCCCTACAAATCCTTATTGCGGTAGCGGCCCACCAGCAAGACCCGAGCGACTGGAGCACTGACCACCAGGGTAACCACAAGTGCCGGCCATCACCAGATCTAGCGAGATACCAGCCTGCAAAGGGCGGATTGGGCAGGCATGACACCAGATCGAGCGATTTCTGGGCAAATCGGAAGCCCTAGACACAGATCGAAGCAGTCTCAAGCACTCACGTTTTGAGGAAGAGAGGTGGGAAAGGAGTAGGGGAGGAAGGGCGTGCGAATGGGGCCAACCTTTTGGCGGCACCACCGCTGGCTGCTGCCGCCGCGCCCGACGGCAGCAGCGACAGCCAGAGGGAAGGGGGGCTGTGGGTTTTTGGGTGGTGGCTCTGGTCACCCTAGCGTCGCCTCGGGAGGGAGACGACCGAGAGCAAGCGTGACTTTTTATAATTGTCGTGATTCCAACTTAACAATTTAACAAACACAACTGGCGAGCAAGCAATGCAAAGAGAAGAAAAAACAAGCTGTACAGAGAAAGGACGACTATGAAGAAGTCGAGCGAGGCTTGATGTGTTGCGTTGTTGAAGTGCTGGATATAATCATTTTGAATCAAGAACGCATCTTACAATGGTTCTAGTAAGTGCACTATATGGGGCCGTTCGCTGGTCTAGAAGTTCCAGACCAGCCGGCTGCTCTCCCTCACATTTTACTATTCACCAAACCAACCGAACAGTGTTTCTCTCTCACACAACCAACTAGTTTCAGCCAAGTTTTAGACCAGCGAACAGGGCAATTTGTCGGTTGTTTCCACGGTTTTCAACAATACAGCCACGTTGAATAGAACGCTTCTTTATTTTATTTTTACAGTTTATTGTTGGCGGGTCCCACTCCCATCCCATGGAATGAATATAACGCTAGAGCCTTACGAAGTATAGTAGGAACCAAATGCAAATCGATTTCTAAAGACCTCACAGCAGTGCACTTTAGTTCCCACCAGCGTCGGAGCCGACCTAAGAAAGACGAAGGTGAGGATCGACACGGCCACATGGCCATGTCCATGGACGTCAGTCTGGACGACGAGAACGCGCTGGAGTGTCCCATCTGCTCCTCCCCATTCTTTGGATCAATAATCTTCCAGGTAATAAGCTGACATCTTTCTGCCTTTTTACTTTCGGTAATCCTAGCGCTTGGAGGTTCGGCGCGCGAGACGCGTCCGGACGCCGGGCCTTCGTACCACGCCCCGCCCCCACCCCCCACATGGAATCACACCCACCCCCTGCATGGAACAGAATAGAAATTACAACCTGCCCTTCCTTTGCTCCCCAACACGCTCCTGTCCCCGTTCCCCCACAGCGTTTCTATCCCAAAAGAGCATGTAACACTTCAACTGCAACATTGCAAAAACATGTGATAAAACTATGTAGTGCAACATCGGGTTGTAAATACTGCAACATCAAAAATAATATGTAGTGCAACATTAAAAAACATGCACTGCAGCATCGCAAAAATATTTACTGCAATAACAAAAAATATGTACTGCAACGTCAAAAAATATGTACTGCAACATTGAAAAAATATGTACTACAACATTGAAAAAATGTGTACTGCAACATAAAAAATTATGTACTGTAACATTGAAAATTATGTATTGCAGCATCTCAAGCAGTAGTACTACAACATCGCAAAAACATCTGTTGCAACGACTGAAAAATTCCATTGCAACATTCAAAAATCATCTGTTGCAACATCACAAAACACCCATTGTAACACGGGAGGAGGAATAAGGACCCAGAGCTCACCAGAACCCTAGCCACCGCCACGACCCTCAGATCCAGAGGAGGAGGAGGAGGAGGGCTCAGATCCAGAGAAGGACCCACCTACCTCGATGGAGCCGCCGCCGTCGCCCTTGTCTCCGGTGGGGGTCACGAAGGGAGGGAGTGAGGGAGCGGCAGCGGCAGCGACCTACGCGGGCGCAGCATCCTTCCCAGGGCGGCCAGGAGAACGCGCAGCATGGAGGTTGCGGAGGGAGCAGTGGCGCGCGACAACGAGTGGGTGCGGAGAGCAGCGGAAAGAGCAGGCGAGAAGACCGAGCAGTGTTTCTCTCTGTGCGGGATGGATGGGAGCGAGGGGTCACGGCCTCGGTCGAGTCATTCCTATGCGGGGCCGTCTAGACGGAACGGACGCCCGCACAATATCATTATCATTTTACTTTGCAATCAAACTATGCGGTTGCACTTGTGGTGGCCGCGGATGCATGCTATGGTCCATTTGATTGTTGCCCGTGTGTTGGTTGGCTAGTGCATGAACTGGCATGTCGCATGCCAAGACTACCACGATCAAATTCTTGGCACGATGAATTGCCCGAGCTACATGGCGCCCATCGGCGAGATCCATTGCCGACCGCTGGAGACTGTCACTGGCGGCATGGTCTTCCCCTGCGCGTTCATTCACGACGGTGTTGGAACTGGTGGTAATCACCGATTTCTCGATCTTGGAGCTGGCTTGCTCGTTACCACGGGCCTTCACTCCCCATAGGTTCTAGGTCCACCGGAGCTGACAACATATAAGGCCTAAGGGCCTTACTCAACCGAAAGTCTAGCCTAGATAGGTTGGACTGCACCCCACCTTATATGTTGTGCTCCCCCACCATCGATATTCGATGTGGGACTAAACCCCAACAACCTCTCCCGTAGTCATAGATCAGGGTGCCCCGCCATGATGTGACGCTTGAGATTTTTATCAGGTTTAACTTTTCTGACCTTGGGCGGCTCCGATACCAATTATTGGAACCAGTGGTGACCACCGAGTTCTTGGAGCTAGCTTGCTTGTTACCAACGAGCCTTTGCTCCCACAGGTCCTAGGTCCACCGAAGCTGACAACATATAAGGCCCATGTGCCTTACTCAACCCAAAAGACTAGCCTTGAAAGGTTGGACTGCCTCCCACTTATATGTTGTGCTCCCCCACCATCGATATCCAATGTGGGACTAAACCCCAACAATCTCCCCTGTAGTCACACATCAGGGTGCCCCCGCCATGATGTGACGATCGAGATTTTTATCGGGTTTAGCTTTTCTGACCATAGGCGGCATTGATACCTATTGTTGGAACCGATGGTGACCACCGAGTTCTCGATCTTGGAGCTAACTTGCTCATTACCATGAGCCTTCGCTCCCCACAGGTCCTAGATTCCTCAAAGCTGACAACATATAAGGCCCATGGGCCTTACTCAACCCAAAAGACTAGCATTGATAGGTTGGACTGCCCCACACCTTATATGTTGTCCTGCCCCACCATCGATATCCGACGTGGGACTAAACTCCAACAATCTCCCCCATAGTCATACATCGTGGTGCCCCCGCCATGATGTGATGCTCGAGATTTTTATAGGGTTTAGCTTTTCTGACCTTGGGCGGCCACGATACCAATTGTTGGAACTGGTGGTGACCACTGAGTTTTTGATCTTAGAGCTGGCTTGCTCGTTACCAACGAGCCTTCGCTCCCACAAGTCCTAGGTCCACCTTAGCTAAGGCTCATGGTAACGGGCAAGCTAGCTCCAAGATTGAGAACTCAGTGATCACCATCGGTTCCAACAATTGGTATCAAAGCCGCCTAAGGTCAGAAAAGCTAAACCGATAAAAATCTTGAGCATCACATCATGGCGGGGGCTCCCTGATGTGTGACTATGGGGGTGATTGTTGGGGTTTTGTCCCACATCGGATATCGATGGTTGGGGAGCACAACATATAAGACGGGGCAGTCCAACCTATTAGCCTAGTGGTTATTGTTCATGGTAATGAGCAAGGCAGCTCCAAGATCAAGAACTCGGTGGTCACCACCAGTTCCAACAATTATTATCAAAGCTGCCTAAGGTCAGAAAAGCTAAACCCGATAAAAATCTTGAGCATCACATCATGGCGGGGGCACCCCGATGTGTGACTACGGGGGAGATTGTTGTGGTTTACTCCCACATCAGATATCGATGTTGGGGGAGCACAACATATATGGTTGGGGTAGTCCAACATATGAAGCTAGTCTTTTGGGTTGAGTAAGACCCATGGGCCTTATATGTTGTCAGCCTCGGTGGACCTGGGACCTGTGGGAGCAAAGCCTCATTGGTAACGAGCAAGTTAGCTCCATGATCGAGAACTCGGTAGTCACCACCGGCTCCAACAATTGGTATTGGAGCCACCCAAGTTCAAAAAAGCTAAACCCGATAAAAATCTCAAGTGTCACATCATGGAAGGGGCACCCCGATGTGTGACTGCGAGGGAGATTGTTGGAGTTTAGTGCCACATCGGATATCGATGGTGGGGGAGCACAACATATAAGGTGTGGGGCAGTCCAACCTATCAAGGCTAGTCTTTTGGGTTGAATAAGGCTCATGAGCCTTATATGTTGTTAGCTCCGAGGAACCTGGGACCTGTGCGAAGCAAAGGCTTGTGGTAACGAGCAAGTCAGCTCCAATACCGAGAACAAGGTGGTCACCATCGGTTCCAACAATAGGTATCAATGCCGCCTATGGTCAGAAAAGCTAAACCTAATAAAAATCTCGAGCGTCACATCATGGCTGGGGCACCCCGATGTGTGACTACGGGGGAGATTGTTGGGGTTTAGTCCCACATCAGATATCGATGGTGGGGAGCACAACATATAAGGTGGGAGGCAGTCCAACCTATCAAGGCTAGTCTTTTGGGTTGAGTAAGGCACATGGGCCTTATATGTTGTCAGCTTCGGTGGACCTAGGACCTGTGGGAGCAAAGGCTCGTTGGTAACGAGCAAGCTAGCTCCAAGAACTCGGTGGGCACCACCAGTTCCAATAATTGGTATCGGAGCCGCCCAAGATCAGAAAAGTTAAACCTCATAAAAATCTCGAGCGTCACATCATGGCGGGGCACCTTGATGTGTGACTACTGGGGAGGTTGTTGGGGTTTAGTCCCACATCGGATATTGATGGTGGGGGAGCACAACATATAAGGTGGGGTGCAATCCAACCTATCAAGGCTAGCCTTTGGGTTGAGTAAGGCCCATGGGCGTTATATGTTATCAGCTTCGGTGGACCTAGGACCTGTGGGTAGCGAAGGCTCATGGTAACGAGCAAGCTAGGTCTAGGATCAAGAACTCGGTGGTCACCACTGGTTCCAACAATTGGTATTAGAGCCACCCAAGTTCAATTGTTGAAACCGGGTGTTGCAGTACGAGCTGGAAGGTCTTACTATCATACTAGTAGGTTGGGCCCTCGACGGTCTTACTAGCATACTAGTACGTTGCTATCGGGCCCTCACACAAAAAACACACGAAACACTAGAGTTCTTATTTTGATTTTTTCTTTTCTCTGTAATTGCTGTCGTATTGTGGCAATCACGTAATATACATGTGAGGTTCACATAGTATACATTTGATGTTCACGTAATATACATTGGATTTTTATGATGTATTTTATGATGTTCTATGATGTATTTTTGTGATGTTCACATAGTGTACAAGTGATGTTCTATAATGTATTTTGTGATGTTCATATGGTATACATGTGATGTTCTATAATGTTTTCTAAATTCAAGTATTGGCTCCTATGATACCCGAGTACCAAATAGATGCTCTAATGTTCCATTATGTATTTGTGTGATGTTCATATGATATACAAGTGATGTTCTATGAATTTGGGTATTGGCTCCTCTTGTACGAGTACCACTAATTTATTCCAAGTGACACTACATCGAGATTGGAACTATCACTATGTAGTTACTCCTTGAAAAATAACCGTCAGGATTAACTGGAGACATAAGACATGCATGAGATCTCTAAGGCCTTGTTATGTTTCCTTTCAACGCTATTTTGACCTGTAGGAAATAAAATTTTCCACAGTCCCCTCCAATCCTCACTAAACTGGCCAAGGCCTAAGACTAACCACAACCCGATGCTAAAATAACTAGCGAGAGAGAGAGATTTTTTATATGGAACCAAGATGCTTTGAGTAGAGTTATTTTTTTTCCTTTAGCATATCTCTCTACAATGGCAGTCATCCATATTTGATCTTCCACATGAAATATAGTTTTTTTACCCAAAACCTAAGCCATTGATGATGGTATTTATCATCTATCATGAACCATCAACATAACTTGTAAAAGGGCATGAAAATGATCACCAACATAGACTTAAGGATTTAAACTAACAATTTCCACAAGTTTTGGTGAATCTGTGTTTTCAGCAGGGTATATTCAGAAAACCGTCAAGGAGGATCAAATCGTCAAATTAAATCACAATTATCCACGACGAGAACATCACCAAAATGTTCTAGAAGACACCAGAAGGCACTCCACCGAAGTGGTGCACGAGAGGATGCCAGGTGGGGCCGGGCAAGCCGGCCGGCCCCTAGGCCCACCAGTCAGCCTCTAGTTTCTTATGTTGGTTCTCCACCACCTCCTAGATTGCATCTACGCCGTTCTTTCAAGTCGGTTTGATCCGAGGGTCCAGAATTGATGCTCCGGCCTATATATGCCAGCCCTACCCCCTCCCTGAGGCATCATTCGATCATAAGGAAAGATTAGATCAGAAATTAGGGTTTCTCGAGAGAAGAGAAGAGAGCTCCAATTCTTAAAGTTCTAGTATAGGCTAGCTAGCAAGATTTCAGTAGAGTTGGGCTATTGCTCAGGATTCTGGATTCGCCGTCTAGAGGCTGGTAAAGCCATTGTATCCCTCTATATTTTGAGACTTTATGCTATTTCAATACTATGTTTCTATTTATTATATTCCTAGTTTGCTTTGGTAATATACTTGATATAGTCATGATTGATGATGAATTTATGCATATGTTCGCAAAGCGCTTAGCTCAATACTCGAGTGGGTTAAGTGGTCAACATTATATAAGCGTGGTGCTTAAATATTGTTTACCTGCGGATGCACTCTACACTCTGGGCCATGTGGTAGATCATGAGTGTGACATTCTCTTTGAGACCTTTGTAGTCCACTCTCCGTTTGTAGAACAAGTAGAAAACGGTTGCAAAGGGAGATAGGTTCTGTTCTTGATCTTCCTTAGTCATGTTCCTTATGCATAGATACAAAGTTAGTCATGCTATAGATGAAAGTGTATATACTACAGTGTACAAAAGACTTAGGAATCTTTTCTCTTAATTAATCTCCTTCCTAGCCATACTACATTTATGAGTATCTATTTCTATCTCTAGAATATCATCAATGCTTTACACTTATCATTTATTTATCATTTGGCTTACCCCAGTTAAAGCATGAGAGTTGATGATCTTATCATAAGTATGCATATTTGACAATATCTCTAGCCACCCCATCGCTCCTCCCTGTGGTAAAATATAAATAACGATACCTGGTATACTCCTGGGAGAAATGCTACAATGGTATATTATCTATGCGCTTGCGGATTACTTAGTATTTATACATAAATTTACAAGTGTTCTCAATAATTACCAACAATGCATTGATGATACCACCCTCCTACCGTTTCCACGTAGAAATTGAAAAGCTAAAATGGATGAGCAGTTTGGTAGTTCATAGAGGTAATTCAAAAGTTATATATCAATATTCCTTTGCTAGATGCCATGCATGTACCTACCTATGCGAAGTACCTCAGAGACATTCTGAACAACAAGAAACCACTGCCCACCACTGAGGCAATCTAGTTAACAGAGGAATGTAATGCTGCCATCCTGAACACATCACCTGTCAAGAAGAAGAATCCAGGATGTCCCACTATTGATTGTTCGATCAGAAACTAGAACTTTGAGAATTCACTATGCGATCTTGGAGCAAGCGTCAGTGTCATGCCCAAGAAGGTTTTCTACAAGCTCAATTATTCAACACTCATGCCAACATCGATATGCCTACAATTAGTCGACTAATCGGTTCGCTACCCTGCAGGAATCACCAAGAATATTACGATAAAAATAAGAAACTTCTTTGTTCTAGTGGATTTTGTAGTACTTGATATGCAGGAAGACAAAAAGACACCCCTCATTCTTGGGAGACCTTTCCTGAGCACTACAAATGCACACATTAATGTTGGAGCTAGAGAAATCAAATTCCATATTAATAGAAAGGAAGAGTGATTTGCCTTCAAGCCAAGACCGGAATAATGCTCAAAATTTGAGTGGCATGAGAAGCAAGAACAACCATCACGGTCTCTATCTCTGGGACCAATTAATGCACCTGAAGAATGAATAAAACTGGAAAAGTCCGGTTCGACGGACTTAAAATTCCAAACGCTTGCCAAGAAGTAAAATCGGTGGTTATCCATATTTACTTTTACCTTAGCATATTTTTCTGCATCTGCATTGCATTTAGAAAAAAGAAAATTAAAATTCTCATCATGTCATTATAAAATTCAAGCCCCACGTAAATAATTTTTACGGTATGTAAAAACCCGTAAGAAAAATTTACCATGGAGGCGTAAAATTTTAGAAATACCATCAATTCATCTTATTATATTTGATAGTATCATAAAATATTTTTTGCATTGTATATATATACGTGTATACGGTAGAAATATAGGCAACCGGGACCCACAGGAGAGACTTGGGACCCACACAACCACCACATATCACTTCCATCACCATCTCCACTCTCTACCGGCCATTTCTGAGTGCACCTCCACCGAAAGAGTAGATATTTTGCTTAAGCACGAAACAAGGCACCATCAGGTGGAGAGCCAACTCAAGTGGGCCCAAGGTGGATCGGCCGGCTGCACTACCGTCTATAAATGGCACCCCTCTTGCTTGCTCTCGGCCTCAACCACAGCTACAATTTAGCATCCCAAGTTTGAAATTTAAATTCCCAAGTTCATAGTTTAGAAATCCACTTAGTAGAAGTGTTGTTGGAATTAGAAAGAGTGAGAAGAATTAAAAGTGGAAGCGCTGTCAAAATTAAGAGGGAAATTAAAAAAGATTAGGATAAACATTCTACCAAAATCTTGATTAGAAATTCCATTAGGCAATTAAGAATGACTAACCCTTGGACGACTAACTTTTGGATGGCTAACCGCTGACTTTTTATTTTCCTAATTCGTTCCACGAGTTGTGTTATTTGTTGATTTTTGTGGGAAGATGAGCAAGTTTTTGAGCAAGCTCAATCGCGCAAGATCGTTCCATTCAACGAGAAGCTCTTCTTCCCGGGCAAATGACATGCAGATCGATGCACCATCCCCCACTGTCAGAGGGCCGCCTCGACCGTCATCAGTCGAGAGGAACATTCTGCTAGAAGAGAAGCATCTCAAGTTTTGGAACATGACGGAGAAAGATGCCTTCAAGCTGTTGAAGGTCCGAAGGTTCGTTCTTACTTCTGCCTATGATCTAGCCATTCTGCGCGCCACAGGTATGGATATTGAATTCTACTTCATATTTAGAGCTGTTGGATGGGAGGATGTTTGGAATATTTATGAGCAAGGGTCTAAAATCTTAACTGCAGAATTTCTATGCACCTTGCAAACCACTGATACTGACATTTAATTTAGACTCTTTGGGAAGGAATTTTCTGTCCCCTAGAAGGAGTTTAGTTTGCTTCTAGGATTTAGTGCACAGTGCGTAGTTGACGTAGACTCTGCTCTACAAGATTTTTATAAGGCAAAGTTCTGGAGAGAAATTTCCGGAAAACCTAACATTTACCGTCCACGTACTAATGACATCCATCATCCTACAGTGCGGTTCATGCACAAGTGGATAGGTTTCTCTTTGTTTCCTATACCTGATTTTCGCACCCCGAGGGTAGATGTAACACCCTAAATTTTCACTTTTAAAAATAGGATTAAAATGGTTATTTTGTAGATTTTGTGCACATGAAATATAGGAAAATAAAAAAAATTCATTAAATTAAAATTTATCATTAGGATTAGAAACAAGTGGTGCATTCATGCTGTTGCATGTGTGTTTTTGTAGTGAGTGGTCTTTGTCAAAAAAATTCAAAACTAATTTGAATTCGATTTACAAAATAGCTTTGAAAAAAAATAAAGCTCTACCTCCCACTCTCCATCTACCGAGCAGCCCAGCCTGCCCTCCTTCTCTTCCTCGTAGGGCCAATGAAGCCGGAGGCCTGCTCCCTCCCTCTCTCATCTTTCTCTCCTGCTCGGCCCAGCTGGCCGTTTTCCTGAAGGCCCGTGCCTCCGTTCGCAGGCCAGCCCAGCGCGCTCTAACCTTTCTCCCTTGGCGCAGGCCAGTCCCTTCCCCTTGGCCCAGTTCGCCGCGGCCCGCTCTACGGCAGCATGCTCACGCATCCCCTCTCCTCTCTCTGGCTTACCGCCTGGCCCCACCTGTCGGTCGTCTCCTACCTCGTTCCTTCTCCATCGCGGACTCTATCCTGTGGACGTGGCTGTCTCCATCCCGATTCCTCTCTGTGGCTTGCGCCCCACGCCGCTATCCCCCATAAATAGCGAGCCTCTGCGTCATGCCGCCCGCATCCATCCGAGCACCCACTGCTCCTCACATAATCCTAGCACAGCCGCCGTTCAGAGCTACAGTGCCATCGCCGCTCTTGTCTTGCCCGCTGCCTTGCTGTCGTCGAGGATCTTCAGTTGAGGTTCGTGTTGAGGTAAAGATGCCGCTGGTGCCTCCCGTGAGCTCCCTCTCGTTCTATAACGGTAGCACGACGTCACCGTTTACTTGTAGGGGAAACCGTGCCGCCTACAGTCACCTGCTCTTTCACCGGTGCCGGCTGCTCCAGTGGCGCCGTGCCCAATGCACAACCGAGACGAGCGCACAGCTCCTGCGCTCCCTCCACACGCACGCGCACAAACGCGTGACACCGCATGAGCAAGCGGAGTTAGCAGAGCAGCCCGGCCGTGCATGGCTTTGTCCTGTTCCAATTTGCTAGCATGATGACATCACATGACTTTCCTTTTAAAAAACAAATCTAGAAATACAATGGAAATACACATATACTTATGATCATCCTGAGCTGTCCATCTGGAGATCATTGGTCTAGATTAGAAGATACCCTTTCCTGGTATTTTTATTAAAGAGCCCCTAGGTTTCTTCAAAATAGAACCCATGGTCCATTACGTATTAGGTAGATTACGCCTTCTTTTAAAAGCGTATTTTGCTCGGTTGACTTAAAAAATACGTTTTCAGTTAATTACAGTTTTGCCACTATTTTCTTTAGGCAATAACCTCTCCGTTTTAACTCCGATTTGACCCGTTCAACTTTCGTTAAGTTCGTAATTCCATAATCTACATGTTTATACTATTGTTAGATATGTTTTCAACTTTTAAAATTCGAGGTTAGATTTAATCTATTATTTTATTAAAGGAAATCTTGTTTATTTCATATCTTCTACGTTTTAACTCCGTTTTAGCCTATTCAAGTTGCGTTAGATTCATAGCAACGAGATCTACGCGTTAGTAACTGTGGTTACCATTTCACTATTTCTTGAATTTCATGATTTAAACTTTCATTTGAATAATAATTATACAATTGGGTTTTATAAATAAAATATGATTTGTTTTATTTTAGTATTATATTTCAAACTTAAATTTGACTTAATTTATATTATCTATAAAATATCTTATATATGTTTTTATATAATTAAAACACATGAAGCTAATGGTTTTATGAGTAGATCTCTCGGTAGTTGTATCTTTTCAACCGTAGCTTCGATTAGTGTGCTTTTCGCGATTGTGTGTTCGTAGCGAGACGTAGATTTATTTTACAAACTTTACATCTTGATTTTATGTTTGGTGTACTGTTCAGATTTAGTTCTATTGTTTGCTTCGTGTATGATTGTATGGATGCTCGTGTGGTGCTTTATGATTAAGTCCAGTCGGTGAGATATACATGTTGATCAAGAAGAAGAAGAACATTGAAGATTAAAGCTTACCGAAGGATCGGTGTTTAAGGCAAGTATAGAATGGGATCATCCTTGTTGTCCTATACACCTTTAATCATTTAATCATTTGCATGTGTCTACCTTGACTACCACTAAAGATTTCCTAGTGCTTTGTTACCTTGTGCCTTGATACATATGGGGTATGGCATTGGGTAGTATGATGCTAGTGCTCAACGAAAGCCATGATCTTGTAACTTGACTAATGAAATATGCAATAAATATTAAAAGATGCTTTTTAGCAACATGGAATAAGGGGGCTAGAGCATTGGGCTGTTTTATGGTGCTCTAGATTCCTCTCCCTAAGGACTTATCTGTAAGTGATCATCCGGGACTTACAGTACAACTGTGAGGGCTACATGGCTCTGGCTTTAGCTCAGTATGAGAACCTTTTCTAGCTTGTTAGTGGTTACCTTTATTGGCGTAAGAATGGCTTGATGAATCGGGTATAGTATGGCCTTTGTCCCCTTGAGTATAGGCTGCGCGTCATTGTGCCATCGGGAAGGGGTGCTCTATATCTGTTTCATCTGGAGATCTATGGTCCAGATTAGAAGATACCCTTTCGCTGGTATTTTTATTAAAGAGCCCCTTGTTTTCTTCAAAATAGAACCCACGGTCCATTACGTATTAGGTAGATTACGCCTTCTTCTTTTAAAAGCGTATTTTGCTCGGTTGATTTAAAAAATACGTTTTCAGTTAATTACAGTTTTGCCACTATTTTCTTTAGGCCATAACTTCTCCGTTTTAACTCCGATTTGACCCGTTCAACTTGCGTTAGGTTCATAATTCCATAATCTACATGTTTATACTACTGTTAGATATGTTTTCAACTTTTAAAATTCGAGGTTAGATTTAATCTATTATTTTATTAAAGGAAATCTTTTTATTTCATATCTTCTACGTTTTAACTCCGTTTTAGCCTATTCAAGTTGCGTTAGATTCATAGCAACGAGATCTACGCGTTAGTAACTGTGGTTACCATGTCACTATTTCTTGAATTTCATGATTTAAACTTTCATTTGAATAATAATTATGCAACTGGGTTTTATAAATAAAATATGATTTGTTTTATTTTAGTATTATATTTCAAACTTAAATTTGACTTAATTTATATTATCTATAAAATATCTTATATATGTTTTTATATAATTAAAACACATGAAGCTAATGGTTTTATGAGTAGATCTCTCGGTAGTTGTATCTTTTCAACCGTAGCTTCGATTAGTGTGCTTTTCGCGACTGTGTGTTCGTAGCGAGACGTAGATTTATTTTACAAACTTTACATCTTGATTTTATGTTTTGTGTACTATTCAGATTTAGTTCTATTGTTTGCTTCGTGTATGATTGTATGGATGCTTGTGTGGTGCTTTATGATTAAGTCCAGTCGGTGAGATATACATGTTGATCAAGAAGAAGAAGAACATTGAAGATTAAAGCTTACCGAAGGATCGGTGTTTAAGGCAAGTATAGAATGGGATCATCCTTGTTGTCCTATACACCTTTAATCATTTAATCATTTGCATGTGTCTACCTTGACTACCACTAAAGATTTCCTAGTGCTTTGTTACCTTGTGCCTTGATACCTATGGGGTATTGCATTGGGTAGTGTGATGTTAGTGCTCAACGAATGCCATGATCTTGTAACTTGACTAATGGAATATGCAATAAACATTAAAAGATGCTTTTTAGCAATATGGAATAAGGGGGCTAGAGCATTGGGCTATTTAATGGTGCTCTAGATTCCTCTCACTAAGGACTTATCTGTAAGTGATCATCCGGGACTTACAGTACAACTGTGAGGGCTACATGGCTCTGGCTTTTGCTAGTATGGGAACCTTTTCTAGCTTGTTAGTGGTTACCTTTATTGGCGTAAGAATGGCTTGATGAATCGGGTATAGTATGGCCTTTGTCCCCTTGAGTATAGGCTGCGCGTCATTGTGCCATCGGGAAGGGGTGCTCTATATCTGTTTCATCTGGAGATCTATGGTCCAGATTAGAAGATACCCTTTCGCTGGTATTTTTATTAAAGAGCCCCTCGTTTTCTTCAAAATAGAACCCACGGTCCATTACGTATTAGGTAGATTACGCCTTCTTCTTTTAAAAGCGTATTTTGCTCGGTTGACTTAAAAAATACGTTTTCAGTTAATTACAGTTTTGCCACTATTTTCTTTAGGCCATAACTTCTCCGTTTTAACTCCGATTTGACCCGTTCAACTTGCGTTAGGTTCGTAATTCCATAATCTACATGTTTATACTACTGTTAGATATGTTTTCAACTTTTAAAATTCGAGGTTAGATTTAATCTATTATTTTATTAAAGGAAATCTTGTTTATTTCATATCTTCTACGTTTTAACTCCGTTTTAGCCTATTCAAGTTGCGTTAGATTCATAGCAACGAGATCTACGCGTTAGTAACTGTGGTTACCATGTCACTATTTCTTGAATTTCATGATTTAAACTTTCATTTGAATAATAATTATGCAACTGGGTTTTATAAATAAAATATGATTTGTTTTATTTTAGTATTATATTTCAAACTTAAATTTGACTTAATTTATATTATCTATAAAATATCTTATATATGTTTTTATATAATTAAAACACATGAAGCTAATGGTTTTATGAGTAGATCTCTCGGTAGTTGTATCTTTTCAACCGTAGCTTCGATTAGTGTGCTTTTCGCGACTGTGTGTTCGTAGCGAGACGTAGATTTATTTTACAAACTTTACATCTTGATTTTATGTTTGGTGTACTGTTCTGATTTAGTTCTATTATTTGCTTCGTGTATGATTGTATGGATGCTTGTGTGGTGCTTTATGATTAAGTCCAGTCGGTGAGATATACATGGTGATCAAGAAGAAGAAGAAGAACATTGAAGATTAATGCTTACCGAAGGATCGGTGTTTAAGGCAAGTATAGAATGGGATCATCCTTGTTGTCCTATACACCTTTAATCATTTAATCATTTGCATGTGTCTACCTTGACTACCACTAAAGATTTCCTAGTGCTTTGTTACCTTGTGCCTTGATACATATGGGGTATGGCATTGGGTAGTATGATGCTAGTGCTCAACGAAAGCCATGATCTTGTAACTTGACTAATGAAATATGCAATAAATATTAAAAGATGCTTTTTAGCAACATGGAATAAGGGGGCTAGAGCATTGGGCTGTTTTATGGTGCTCTAGATTCCTCTCCCTAAGGACTTATCTGTAAGTGATCATCCGGGACTTACAGTACAACTGTGAGGGCTACATGGCTCTGGCTTTAGCTCAGTATGAGAACCTTTTCTAGCTTGTTAGTGGTTACTTTTATTGGCGTAAGAATGGCTTGATGAATCGGGTATAGTATGGCCTTTGTCCCCTTGAGTATAGGCTGCGCGTCATTGTGCCATCGGGAAGGGGTGCTCTATATCTGTTTCATCTGGAGATCTATGGTCCAGATTAGAAGATACCCTTTCGCTGGTATTTTTATTAAAGAGCCCCTCGTTTTCTTCAAAATAGAACCCATGGTCCACTATGTATTAGATAAATTACGCCTTCTTTTAAAAGCGTATTTTGCTCGGTTGACTTAAAAAATACGTTTTCAGTTAATTACAGTTTTGCCACTATTTTCTTTAGGCAATAACCTCTCCGTTTTAACTCCGATTTGACCCGTTCAACTTGCGTTAGGTTCGTAATTCCATAATCTACATGTTTATACTACTGTTAGATATGTTTTCAACTTTTAAAATTCGAGGTTAGATTTAATCTATTATTTTATTAAAGGAAATCTTGTTTATTTCATATCTTCTACGTTTTAACTCCGTTTTAGCCTATTCAAGTTGCGTTAGATTCATAGCAACGAGATCTACGCGTTAGTAACTGTGGTTACCATGTCACTATTTCTTGAATTTCATGATTTAAACTTTCATTTGAATAATAATTATGCAACTGGGTTTTATAAATAAAATATGATTTGTTTTATTTTAGTATTATATTTCAAACTTAAATTTGACTTAATTTATATTATCTATAAAATATCTTATATATGTTTTTATATAATTAAAACACATGAAGCTAATGGTTTTATGAGTAGATCTCTCGGTAGTTGTATCTTTTCAACCGTAGCTTCGATTAGTGTGCTTTTCGCGACTGTGTGTTCGTAGCGAGACGTAGATTTATTTTACAAACTTTACATCTTGATTTTATGTTTGGTGTACTGTTCTGATTTAGTTCTATTATTTGCTTCGTGTATGATTGTATGGATGCTTGTGTGGTGCTTTATGATTAAGTCCAGTCGGTGAGATATACATGGTGATCAAGAAGAAGAAGAAGAACATTGAAGATTAATGCTTACCGAAGGATCGGTGTTTAAGGCAAGTATAGAATGGGATCATCCTTGTTGTCCTATACACCTTTAATCATTTAATCATTTGCATGTGTCTACCTTGACTACCACTAAAGATTTCCTAGTGCTTTGTTACCTTGTGCCTTGATACCTATGGGGTATTGCATTGGGTAGTGTGATGTTAGTGCTCAACGAATGCCATGATCTTGTAACTTGACTAATGGAATATGCAATAAACATTAAAAGATGCTTTTTAGCAATATGGAATAAGGGGGCTAGAGCATTGGGCTGTTTAATGGTGCTCTAGATTCCTCTCACTAAGGACTTATCTGTAAGTGATCATCCGGGACTTACAGTACAACTGTGAGGGCTACATGGCTCTGGCTTTTGCTCAGTATGGGAACCTTTTCTAGCTTGTTAGTGGTTATCTTTATAGGCGTAAGAATATTTTGATGAATCGGGTATAGTGTGGCCTTTGTCCCCTTGAGTATAGGCTGCGCGTCATTGTGCCATCGGGAAGGGGTGCTCTATATCTGTTTCATCTGGAGATCTATGGTCCAGATTAGAAGATACCCTTTCGCTGGTATTTTTATTAAAGAGCCCCTCGTTTTCTTCAAAATAGAACCCATGGTCCACTATGTATTAGATAAATTACGCCTTCTTTTAAAAGCGTATTTTGCTCGGTTGACTTAAAAAATACGTTTTCAGTTAATTACAGTTTTGCCACTATTTTCTTTAGGCAATAACCTCTCCGTTTTAACTCTGATTTGACCCGTTCAACTTGCGTTAGGTTCGTAATTCCATAATCTACATGTTTATACTACTGTTAGATATGTTTTCAACTTTTAAAATTCGAGGTTAGATTTAATCTATTATTTTATTAAAGGAAATCTTGTTTATTTCATATCTTCTACGTTTTAACTCCGTTTTAGCCTATTCTAGTTACGTTAGATTCATAGCAACGAGATCTACGCGTTAGTAACGGTGGTTACCATGTCACTATTTCTAAAATTTCATGATTTAAACTTTAATTTGAATAATAATTATGCAACTGAGTTTTATAAATAAAATATGATTTGTTTTATTTTAGTATTATATTTCAAAGTTAAATTTCACTTAATTTATATTATCTATAAAATATCTTATATATGTTTTTATATAATTAAAACACATGAAGCTAATGGTTTTATGAGTAGATCTCTCGGTAGTTGTATCTTTTCAACCGTAGCTTCGATTAGTGTGCTTTTCGCGACTGTGTGTTCGTAGCGAGACGTAGATTTATTTTACAAACTTTACATCTTGATTTTATGTTTGGTGTACTGTTCTGATTTAGTTCTATTATTTGCTTCATGTATGATTGTATGGATGCTTGTGTGGTGCTTTATGATTAAGTCCAGTCGGTGAGATATACATGGTGATCAAGAAGAAGAAGAAGAACATTGAAGATTAATGCTTACCGAAGGATCGGTGTTTAAGGCAAGTATAGAATGGGATCATCCTTGTTGTCCTATACACCTTTAATCATTTAATCATTTGCATGTGTCTACCTTGACTGCCACTAAAGATTTCCTAGTGCTTTGTTACCTTGTGCCTTGATACCTATGGGGTATTGCATTGGGTAGTGTGATGTTAGTGCTCAACGAATGCCATGATCTTGTAACTTGACTAATGGAACATGCAATAAATATTAAAAGATACTTTTTAGCAACATGGAATAAGGGGGCTAGAGCATTGGGCTGTTTTATGGTGCTCTAGATTCCTCTCCCTAAGGACTTATCTGTAAGTGATCATCCAGGACTTACAAAGACAACTGTGAGGAGCTACATGGCTCGGCTTTTGCTCAAGATGAGAACCTTTTCTAGCTTGTTAGTGGTTATCTTTATAGGCGTAAGAATATTTTGATGTATCGGGTATAGTGCAGCCTCTGTCCCCTTGAATATAGGCTGCGCGTCATTGTGCCATCGGGAAGGGGTGCTCTATATCTGTTTCATCTGGAGATCTATGGTCCAGATTAGAAGATACCCTTTCGCTGGTATTTTTATTAAAGAGCCCCTCGTTTTCTTCAAAATAGAACCCATGGTCCACTATGTATTAGATAAATTACGCCTTCTTTTAAAAGCGTATTTTGCTCGGTTGACTTAAAAAATACGTTTTCAGTTAATTACAGTTTTGCTACTATTTTCTTTAGGCAATAACCTCTCCGTTTTAACTCTGATTTGACCCGTTCAACTTGCGTTAGGTTCGTAATTCCATAATCTACATGTTTATACTACTGTTAGATATGTTTTCAACTTTTAAAATTCGAGGTTAGATTTAATCTATTATTTTATTAAAGGAAATCTTGTTTATTTCATATCTTCTACGTTTTAACTCCGTTTTAGCCTATTCTAGTTACGTTAGATTCATAGCAACGAGATCTACGCGTTAGTAACGGTGGTTACCATGTCACTATTTCTAAAATTTCATGATTTAAACTTTAATTTGAATAATAATTATGCAACTGAGTTTTATAAATAAAATATGATTTGTTTTATTTTAGTATTATATTTCAAAGTTAAATTTCACTTAATTTATATTATCTATAAAATATCTTATATATGTTTTTATATAATTAAAACACATGAAGCTAATGGTTTTATGAGTAGATCTCTCGGTAGTTGTATCTTTTCAACCGTAGCTTCGATTAGTGTGCTTTTCGTGACTGTGTGTTCGTAGCGAGACGTAGATTCATTTTACAAACATTACATCTTGATTTTATGTTTGGTGTACTGTTCTGATTTAGTTCTATTATTTGCTTCATGTATGATTGTATGGATGCTTGTGTGGTGCTTTATGATTAAGTCCAGTCGGTGAGATATACATGGTGATCAAGAAGAAGAAGAAGAACATTGAAGATTAATGCTTACCGAAGGATCGGTGTTTAAGGCAAGTATAGAATGGGATCATCCTTATTGTCCTATACACCTTTAATCATTTAATCATTTGCATGTGTCTACCTTGACTGCCACTAAAGATTTCCTAGTGCTTTGTTACCTTGTGCCTTGATACCTATGGGGTATTGCATTGGGTAGTGTGATGTTAGTGCTCAACGAATGCCATGATCTTGTAACTTGACTAATGGAATATGCAATAAACATTAAAAGATGCTTTTTAGCAATATGGAATAAGGGGGCTAGAGCATTGGGCTGTTTAATGGTGCTCTAGATTCCTCTCACTAAGGACTTATCTGTAAGTGATCATCCGGGACTTACAGTACAACTGTGAGGGCTACATGGCTCTGGCTTTTGCTCAGTATGGGAACCTTTTCTAGCTTGTTAGTGGTTACCTTTATTGGCGTAAGAATGGCTTGATGAATCGGGTATAGTGGGGCCTCTGTCCCCTTGAGTATAGGCTGCGCGTCATTGTGCCATCGGGAAGGGGTGCTCTATATCTGTTTCATCTGGAGATCTATGGTCCAGATTAGAAGATACCCTTTCGCTGGTATTTTTATTAAAGAGCCCCTCGTTTTCTTCAAAATAGAACCCATGGTCCACTATGTATTAGATAAATTACGCCTTCTTTTAAAAGCGTATTTTGCTCGGTTGACTTAAAAAATACGTTTTCAGTTAATTACAGTTTTGCCACTATTTTCTTTAGGCAATAACCTCTCCGTTTTAACTCCGATTTGACCCGTTCAACTTGCGTTAGGTTCGTAATTCCATAATCTACATGTTTATACTACTGTTAGATATGTTTTCAACTTTTAAAATTTGAGGTTAGATTTAATCTATTATTTTATTAAAGGAAATCTTGTTTATTTCATATCTTCTACGTTTTAACTCCGTTTTAGCCTATTCAAGTTGCGTTAGATTCATAGCAACGAGATCTACGCGTTAGTAACTGTGGTTACCATGTCACTATTTCTTGAATTTTATGATTTAAACTTTTGTTTGAATAATAATTATGCAACTGGGTTTTATAAATAAAATATGATTTGTTTTATTTTAGTATTATATTTCAAAGTTAAATTTCACTTAATTTATATTATCTATAAAATATCTTATATATGTTTTTATATAATTAAAACACATGAAGCTAATGGTTTTATGAGTAGATCTCTCGGTAGTTGTATCTTTTCAACCGTAGCTTCGATTAGTGTGCTTTTTCATGCATTTGTGTGTTCAGTAGCGAGACGTAGATTCATTTTACAAACTTTTCATCTTGATTTTATGTTTTGTGTACTATTCGATTTAGTTCTATTATTTGCTTTGTGTATGATTGTTTGTATGCTTGTGTGGTGCTTTATGATTAAGTCTAGTCGGTGAGATATACATGGTGATCAAGAAGAAGAAGAAGAACATTGAAGATTAATGCTTACCAAATGATCGGTGTTTAAGGCAAGTATAGAATGGGATCATCCTTGTTGTCCTATACACCTTTAATCATTTAATCATTTGCATGTGTCTACCTTGACGCCACTAAAGATTTCCTAGTGCTTTGTTACCTTGTGCCTTGATACATATGGGGTATGGCATTGGGTAGTATGATGCTAGTGCTCAACGAAAGCCATGATCTTGTAACTTGACTAATGGAATATGCAATAAATATTAAAAGATGCTTTTTAGCAACATGGAATAAGGGGGCTAGAGCATTGGGCTGTTTTATGGTGCTCTAGATTCCTCTCTCCTAAGGACTTATCTGTAAAGATGATCATCGGGACTTACAAAGACAACTGTGAGGGCTACATGGCTCTGGCTTTTGCTCAGTATGGGAACCTTTTCTAGCTTGTTAGTGGTTACCTTTATTGGCGTAAGAATGGCTTGATGAATCGGGTATAGTGTGGCCTCTGTCCCCTTGAGTATAGGCTGCGCGTCATTGTGCCATCGGGAAGGGGTGCTCTATATCTGTTTCATCTGGAGATCTATGGTCCAGATTAGAAGATACCCTTTCGCTGGTATTTTTATTAAAGAGCCCCTCGTTTTCTTCAAAATAGAACCCATGGTCCACTATGTATTAGATAAATTACGCCTTCTTTTAAAAGCGTATTTTGCTCGGTTGACTTAAAAAATACGTTTTCAGTTAATTACAGTTTTGCCACTATTTTCTTTAGGCAATAACCTCTCCGTTTTAACTCCGATTTGACCCGTTCAACTTGCGTTAGGTTCGTAATTCCATAATCTACATGTTTATACTACTGTTAGATATGTTTTCAACTTTTAAAATTTGAGGTTAGATTTAATCTATTATTTTATTAAAAGAAATCTTGTTTATTTCATATCTTCTACGTTTTAACTCCGTTTTAGCCTATTCAAGTTGCGTTAGATTCATAGCAACGAGATCTACGCGTTAGTAACGGTGGTTACCATGTCACTATTTCTAGAATTTCATGATTTAAACTTTAATTTGAATAATAATTATGCAACTGAGTTTTATAAATAAAATATGATTTGTTTTATTTTAGTATTATATTTCAAAGTTAAATTTCACTTAATTTATATTATCTATAAAATATCTTATATATGTTTTTATATAATTAAAACACATGAAGCTAATGGTTTTATGAGTAGATCTCTCGGTAGTTGTATCTTTTCAACCGTAGCTTCGATTAGTGTGCTTTTCGCGACTGTGTGTTCGTAGCGAGACGTAGATTCATTTTACAAACTTTTCATCTTGATTTTATGTTTTGTGTACTATTCAGATTTAGTTCTATTGTTTGCTTCGTGTATGATTGTTTGTATGCTTGTGTGGTGCTTTATGATTAAGTCCAGTCGGTGAGATATACGTGTTGATCAAGAAGAAGAAGAAGAACATTGAAGATTAAAGCTTACCGAATGATCGGTGTTTAAGGCAAGTATAGAATGGGATCATCCTTGTTGTCCTATACACCTTTAATCATTTAATCATTTGCATGTGTCTACCTTGACTGCCACTAAAGATTTCCTAGTGCTTTGTTACCTTGTGCCTTGATACCTATGGGGTATTGCATTGGGTAGTGTGATGTTAGTGCTCAACGAATGCCATGATCTTGTAACTTGACTAATGGAATATGCAATAAACATTAAAAGATGCTTTTTAGCAATATGGAATAAGGGGGCTAGAGCATTGGGCTATTTAATGGTGCTCTAGATTCCTCTCACTAAGGACTTATCTGTAAGTGATCATCCGGGACTTACAGTACAACTGTGAGGGCTACATGGCTCTGGCTTTTGCTCAGTATGGGAACCTTTTCTAGCTTGTTAGTGGTTATCTTTATAGGCGTAAGAATATTTTGATGAATCGGGTATAGTGCAGCCTCTGTCCCCTTGAATATAGGCTGTGCGTCATTGTGCCATCAGGAAGGGGGCTCTATATCTGTTTCATCTATAGATCTATGGTCCAGATTAGAAGATACCCTTTCGCTGGTATTTTTATTAAAGAGCCCCTCGTTTTCTTCAAAATAGAACCCACGGTCCATTACGTATTAGGTAGATTACGCCTTCTTCTTTTAAAAGCGTATTTTGCTCGGTTGACTTAAAAAATACGTTTTCAGTTAATTACAGTTTTGCCACTATTTTCTTTAGGCCATAACTTCTCCGTTTTAACTCCGATTTGACCCGTTCAACTTGCGTTAGGTTCGTAATTCCATAATCTACATGTTTATACTACTGTTAGATATGTTTTCAACTTTTAAAATTTGAGGTTAGATTTAATCTATTATTTTATTAAAGGAAATCTTGTTTATTTCATATCTTCTACGTTTTAACTCCGTTTTAGCCTATTCAAGTTGCGTTAGATTCATAGCAACGAGATCTACGCGTTAGTAACGGTGGTTACCATGTCACTATTTCTAGAATTTCATGATTTAAACTTTAATTTGAATAATAATTATGCAACTGAGTTTTATAAATAAAATATGATTTGTTTTATTTTAGTATTATATTTCAAAGTTAAATTTCACTTAATTTATATTATCTATAAAATATCTTATATATGTTTTTATATAATTAAAACACATGAAGCTAATGGTTTTATGAGTAGATCTCTCGGTAGTTGTATCTTTTCAACCGTAGCTTCGATTAGTGTGCTTTTCGCGACTGTGTGTTCATAGCGAGACGTAGATTCATTTTACAAACTTTTCATCTTGATTTTATGTTTTGTGTACTATTCAGATTTAGTTCTATTGTTTGCTTCGTGTATGATTGTTTGTATGCTTGTGTGGTGCTTTATGATTAAGTCTAGTCGGTGAGATATACGTGTTGATCAAGAAGAAGAAGAAGAACATTGAAGATTAATGCTTACCAAATGATCGGTGTTTAAGGCAAGTATAGAATGGGATCATCCTTGTTGTCCTATACATCTTTAATCATTTAATCATTTGCATGTGTCTACCTTGACTGCCACTAAAGATTTCCTAGTGCTTTGTTACCTTGTGCCTTGATACCTATGGGGTATTGCATTGGGTAGTGTGATGTTAGTGCTCAACGAATGCCATGATCTTGTAACTTGACTAATGGAATATGCAATAAACATTAAAAGATGCTTTTTAGCAATATGGAATAAGGGGGCTAGAGCATTGGGCTATTTAATGGTGCTCTAGATTCCTCTCACTAAGGACTTATCTGTAAGTGATCATCCGGGACTTACAGTACAACTGTGAGGGCTACATGGCTCTGGCTTTTGCTCAGTATGGGAACCTTTTCTAGCTTGTTAGTGGTTATCTTTATAGGCGTAAGAATATTTTGATGAATCGGGTATAGTGCAGCCTCTGTCCCCTTGAATATAGGATGTGCGTCATTGTGCCATCAGGAAGGGGGCTCTATATCTGTTTCATCTAGAGATCTATGGTCCAGATTAGAAGATACCCTTTCGCTGGTATTTTTATTAAAGAGCCCCTCGTTTTCTTCAAAATAGAACCCACGGTCCATTACGTATTAGGTAGATTACGCCTTCTTCTTTTAAAAGCGTATTTTGCTCGGTTGATTTAAAAAATACGTTTTCAGTTAATTACAGTTTTGCCACTATTTTCTTTAGGCCATAACTTCTCCGTTTTAACTCCGATTTGACCCGTTCAACTTGCGTTAGGTTCGTAATTCCATAATCTACATGTTTATACTACTGTTAGATATGTTTTCAACTTTTAAAATTCGAGGTTAGATTTAATCTATTATTTTATTAAAGAAAATCTTGTTTATTTCATATCTTCTACATTTTAACTCCGTTTTAGCCTATTCAAGTTGCGTTAGATTCATAGCAACGAGATCTACGCGTTAGTAACTGTGGTTACCATGTCACTATTTCTTGAATTTCATGATTTAAACTTTTGTTTGAATAATAATTATGCAACTGGGTTTTATAAATAAAATATGATTTGTTTTATTTTAGTATTATATTTCAAACTTAAATTTGACTTAATTTATATTATCTATAAAATATCTTATATATGTTTTTATATAATTGAAACACATGAAGCTAATGGTTTTATGAGTAGATCTCTCGGTAGTTGTATCTTTTCAACCGAGCTTCGATTAGTGTGCTTTTCGCGACTGTGTGTTCGTAGCGAGACGTAGATTTATTTTACAAACTTTACATCTTGATTTTATGTTTGGTGTACTGTTCTGATTTAGTTCTATTATTTGCTTCGTGTATGATTGTATGGATGCTTGTGTGGTGCTTTATGATTAAGTCCAGTCGGTGAGATATACATGGTGATCAAGAAGAAGAAGAAGAACATTGAAGATTAATGCTTACCGAAGGATCGGTGTTTAAGGCAAGTACAGAATGGGATCATCCTTGTTGTCCTATACACCTTTAATCATTTAATCATTTGCATGTGTCTACCTTGACTACCACTAAAGATTTCCTAGTGCTTTGTTACCTTGTGCCTTGATACATATGGGGTATGGCATTGGGTAGTATGATGCTAGTGCTCAACGAAAGCCATGATCTTGTAACTTGACTAATGAAATATGCAATAAATATTAAAAGATGCTTTTTAGCAACATGGAATAAGGGGGCTAGAGCATAGGGCTGTTTTATGGTGCTCTAGATTCCTCTCCCTAAGGACTTATCTGTAAGTGATCATCCGGGACTTACAGTACAACTGTGAGGGCTACATGGCTCTGGCTTTAGCTCAGTATGAGAACCTTTTCTAGCTTGTTAGTGGTTACCTTTATTGGCGTAAGAATGGCTTGATAAATCAGGTATAGTGTGGCCTCTGTCCCCTTGAGTATAGGCTGCGCGTCATTGTGCCATCGGGAAGGGGTGCTCTATATCTGTTTCATCTGGAGATCTATGGTCCAGATTAGAAGATACCCTTTCGCTGGTATTTTTATTAAAGAGCCCCTCGTTTTCTTCAAAATAGAACCCATGGTCCACTATGTATTAGATAAATTACGCCTTCTTTTAAAAGCGTATTTTGCTTGGTTGACTTAAAAAATACATTTTCAGTTAATTACAGTTTTGTCACTATTTTCTTTAGGCAATAACCTCTCCGTTTTAACTCCGATTTGACTCGTTCAACTTGCGTTAGGTTCGTAATTCCATAATCTACATGTTTATACTACTGTTAGATATGTTTTCAACTTTTAAAATTCGAGGTTAGATTTAATCTATTATTTTATTAAAGGAAATCTTGTTTATTTCATATCTTCTACGTTTTAACTCCGTTTTAGCCTATTCAAGTTGCGTTAGATTCATAGCAACGAGATCTACGCGTTAGTAACTGTGGTTACCATGTCACTATTTCTTGAATTTTATGATTTAAACTTTTGTTTGAATAATAATTATGCAACTGGGTTTTATAAATAAAATATGATTTGTTTTATTTTAGTATTATATTTCAAACTTAAATTTGACTTAATTTATATTATCTATAAAAATATCTTATATATGTTTTTATATAATTAAAACACATGAAGCTAATGGTTTTATGAGTAGATCTCTCGGTAGTTGTATCTTTTCAACCGTAGCTTCGATTAGTGTGCTTTTCGCGACTGTGTGTTCGTAGCGAGATGTAGATTCATTTTACAAACTTTGCATCTTGATTTTATGTTTGGTGTACTGTTCTGATTTAGTTTTATTGTTTGCTTCATGTATGATTGTATGGATGCTTGAGTGGTGCTTTATGATTAAGTCCAGTCGGTGAGATATACGTGGTCATCAAGAAGAAGAAGAAGAACATTGAAGATTAAAGCTTATCGAAGGATCGGTGTTTAAGGCAAGTATAGAATGGGATCATCCTTGTTGTCCTATACACCATTAATCATTTAATTGTTTGCATGTGTCTACTGTAACGTCCCACCTCTCCGAGGCTGGGCCCGCTTACATCTGGTAGCTTAACTAGGATATAGACTGCCCTCACAGACCAACACTTGTCTTTTCTACGCACTTTGTCCTCACTCATGCGCACCCGGGAAGAACTTCCCGGACGGTCACCCATCGCTCCAGGCCAAGCACGCTTAACCTTGAAGTTCTTAAGAGATGGGCTTCTAGAAAAGAAGTTGCAACTTGTTGGTACGAGTATCCTATTAATCCTATTAAACCCTGAGCCGGGGTGTTACATCCTCACCCCCTTAAGAGATCGACGTCCTCGTCAATCAATCCCAAGCTAGGAGCGTCCTCTCTTGGCCACTAAAGATTTCCTAGTGCTTTGTTACCTTGTGCCTTGATACCTATGGGGTATTGCATTGGGTAGTATGATGCTAGTGCTCAACGAAAGCCATGATCTTGTTACTTGACCAATGGAATATGCAATAAACATTAAAAGATGCTTTTTAGCAACATGGAATAAGGGGGCTAGAGCATTGGGCTATTTTATGATGCTCTAGATTCCTCTTCCTAAGGACTTATCTGTAAGTGATCATCCGGGACTTATAGTACAACTGTGAGGGCTACATGGCTCTAGCTTTAGCTCAGTATGAAGACCTTTTCTAGCTTGTTAGTGGTTATCTTTATTGGCGTAAGAATGGCTTGATGAATCAGGTATAGTGCGGCCTCTGTCCCCTTGAGTATAGGCTACGCATCATTGTGCCATCAGGAATGGGGGCTCTATATCTGTTTGCCCAGTGAATCTAATGGCCCTAACTTTTTAGACGAACCTTTGAAAGGCTTCATATTGAACCCGGCCGACCTTCCTTAGAAGTGGGTCAAGAGAGCTATCTAGGGCAAAAGGGTAAATCATGACTCACAGTGAAAGTGTACAACCTCTGAAGAGTGTAAAACTGGTATATCAGCCGTGCTCATGGTCATGAGCGGCCTTGGAACCCTTATGGAATAGATGATCACTAATGGTTAATGATGATGAACACTGATGATAAAGATGCTCACTAATGATTATTGTTTATGCTATTCATTATTCATGTTTACCTGATCATGTGTTTATGGGCTTCTGATGAACTTGTTGCTACTCAACTGCTAAAATCTTGACTCATTAAAAGCTAATCGCTGTAAACCAGTGTCAGCCTTTTGAGCCTCATGAACCCCATGTTATATTTGTTGATTACGACATGTACTTATGCTTGGTTTATTTTTTTCAATTATTTGGATAAAAATCCCGGATGGGTACCAGATTGCTAGAGTTTGGAGGAATTAGGCTTGTGATCAACCAGTCAGTTGTCCCTATGGAATTGGAGTCTTCACCCGAAGATCGGAGTTGTCTTCCCGTTGTTTGCTATCTAAGGTTATATTTTTTATACCAAGTACGTTAT
The DNA here is from genome assembly GCA_904845875.1 of Miscanthus lutarioriparius. Taxonomy (NCBI): domain Eukaryota; kingdom Viridiplantae; phylum Streptophyta; class Magnoliopsida; order Poales; family Poaceae; genus Miscanthus; species Miscanthus lutarioriparius. The sequence continues at coordinate 59,449,281 of CAJGYO010000013.1, forward strand.
ATATTGAGCATTGTCTATTGATATTAGCCTTATTTGTAGCTATATATGAGATTTGACTTCCTAGGCTCATATATGGTGTGTATCTGGTTTTGTTCTTAAAATTGGGTGTGACAGTAGATGATCTTAAATTGCTTTATGCTATGGTGAAGAGGAGGAAAGTTTCACCTGTTAAATTTATGATGAATCAATGGAAGGACGTTTTTGAGCTCAAGGGTGATGTTGAGTGTACCTCTTTGGTCACTCGCATTGCCTAGAATTTGGGTTTATTAGATAATGCTTCAATTTCTCCCATTGATATTTCCCATTGGTACATTGATTATGAATATTTTTCTCAAGGCTCACATATTGAAAGAAAGAAAATAGACAACTTGTTATGATGTACCTCAGGTATACAAACAAGATTTCGTTACCTAACCGGGAAATCGGTTTGTACACCGTGAATTCTTTTCACATCAATCTATAGGTTTTGGAGGTAGCACCTCACAGAAGTGCTTCTACGAGGTTGACTCGCAACCCATAGCCCAGGTACCATGTTGATGACCCAATTCTAGAAGGACCGGCTTTCACCAACTATGCAGGCTATGATCAGTTGGGATCTTCCCGCATGTACCAGCCCAAGCATGTTGGTTAGGAGCGGCCCTCTCCTCGTCACTTCGAAGGCTGCTGGCAACAAGGTTCAAGTGAGCAGTGGCACCATGGCACAATACTATGAACTCTCGAGTGGCCACCAAGGGGGATGTATGTCCTTCTCTGCCTGTGGCTACCATGACCAGTAGATGGATCATTCTTGCCTCAACACCAGGCTAATAACCAGGACGTATGTCCTTCTCTGCCCATGGCTATCATGACCAGCAGATGGATCATTCTTGCCTCGACACCAGGCTAATAACCATTGAAGAGACATAGTAAGATATTCAGAACACACTACACCAGCACTCTCAGTGGCAAGCAGAAGTGGGAGACCGCATCACCAACATCCAGCAACACCAGCAGCAAGAGAACAGGAACTAGAACTACTTGTTCCAAAAGCTCAACTTTGACCTGCCATTCTAATCGACTACAGCAACACCCAGCTTGGGGGAGGAGGATCCCCCATTATCTAAGGTAAGTTTTCTTTTCTAGTATTTTGTTTCCTTTTCCTTTTATTATTTTCTAATTTGTCTATCTATAAAAAAGATGCATAACTAAAAAACAAAATAAAAATTTGTCTTTATCTTTTATATATTAGTAAGGTGTGATCTAAAAAAATGACGAAAACCCAATAAAAAGAGTGTGTATAAAGTTTGCTTTAATTTCTGTTATTAAGAGTTGAATAAAAAGAACTTGAAGATGAACTCTCATAATGGAAAAGATGAATAGTTGCTCTATTGTAATTCCTTTTAAATACCTAGTTTTCAGCCATGAATTCTTCTGAGTTTTGGATATGACTGTTTTGACATGAGAATTTGCTCTGAACTTGAAACTCGTGGGTAGCATATACTTGATCTAAGTTTAGGTAATTGACGGATATGATATGAGAAGGTCTGAGCTGCTATTTATCTTGTTCCAAGTGATACTAAGTTCTAGAGATTTCTTTTGAAAATGTATGATAAAGCTTGAATTCCTACTAGAGCCAAACATGCTGATGTTTAGGTTAGGAAAAACTTCCACTCATATATGCTACTTGTTTTGCATTGAGTTTGGTCAAGCTTTGTTGATCCTTATGAGAGGTTTGTCATGCTCTTAAAATCAAGATCACGCGTACACACCACCCACATATGCACTACTCCTACACTAGGAGTAGGTGCAAAAACAAGCTTTCCATCTAGATCCACCCAAAAAATGTTTTACTCCTACACTGGGAGTAAATACCAAAAACATATGTTTGATGAGTTTGCCATCCACCAAATAAATGCAACAAGTTCTTGTTGCTATCTCTCAAAACTTTTGTTGTAGAAAAGAGCCATGGGTTATGCAAGCGTTATTCATAAAAGAAGAAGAAGAAAAAAAGAGTATTGAAAAAATGGACAAGTGTCCGTATTATCAAAACAATGGGTATTTAGATGCCCGCCTGAAAAAAAAGAGAGAGATGAATAAGATGGCCCATGTTTTCTTGCAATTATTTTTAAGTTTCAAAAGAGAGATAAGTTTTCAAAGAGCATAGTAGAATTAGGCTAGCCACCATATATGTCCACCATATATTCCACACACATGCACATTTTGATTTGATTGTATGACTCAACTCTCTTTGGATCCGAGGTTTGACTTTACAATATATGTATTACAAGTATGCTCTTTCATGTTATCACCATTGCTATGAGCTCCACATAAGCCTTAGTTGTAGAAAGAAAGGCATAACATCATTATTGCCTTGGTGAGGATCCACAAATACCACATATTTTGAGAGACTTGAGAGTATCGTACAATGGAATCTCTGAGTTTTATTTTAAAAACTTACAAAAACTCCGAAATAATGGTTGAGCAAAGAACTTGAGACATAGTGTTTGACTTGATCATTCTGTCTTTCAATTGCTCAAGACCCAAGTGAAGGCTACAAGCCCCATGGTTGAAGGTAATATGGGTAAGTTCGAAAGTCCGATTAGTTAGTTTTAATCCAGAGGAGAATTCTTGTTTGAACGCATGTGTACTGTTGAGGACTGAAAATATCACAGCAACTCCTGATCCATTGCTAAGTTTGGCATTGCTCAAGGACGAGCAAATGTTAAGCTTGGGGAGTTTGTTGACGGTAGTTATCGTCTATCATGGACCGTCAACATAACTTGTAAAAGGGCATGAAAATGATCACCAACATAGACTTAGGGGTTTAAACTAAAAATTTCCACAAGTTTTGGTGAATCTCTGTTTTCAGCAAGGTATATTCAGAAAACCGTCGAGGAGGATCAAATAGTCAAATTAAATTGCAATTATCCACGATGAGAACAGCACCAAAAGGTTCCAGAAGACAGCAAAAGGCACTCCACCAAAGCGAGGCACAAGAGGATGCCGGATGGGGCCGGCCAGCCCCACCTATAGGCCGACCGGCCCCTGGGCCCATCAGTCAGCCTCCAGCTTCTTATGTCAGTTTTTCACCGCCTCTTAGATTGCATCTACGCCGTTCTTTTCAAGTCGGTTTGATTGAGGGTCCAGAATTGATACTCCGGCCTATATATGCCAGCCCTACCCCCCTCTGTGAGGCATCATTCGATTATGAGCCAAGATCAGATCAGAAATTAGGGTTTCCATAGAGATGGGAATAGAGCTTCAATTCTTTAAGTTCTAGTATAGGCTAGCTAGCAAGATTTAAGTAGAGTTGGGCTATTGGTCAGGATTCCGGATTCATCGTTTGGAGACCGGTAAAGCCATTGTATCCCTCTATATTTTGAGACTTTGTGCTACTTCAATACTATGTTTCTATTTATTATGTTCCTAGTTTGCTTTGGTAATATACTTGATATAGTCATGATTGATGATGAATTTATGCATATGTTCTCAAAGCACTTAGCTCAACACTCGAGTGGGTTAAGTAGTCAACATTATGTAAGCGTGGTGCTTAAATATTATTTACCTGCGGATGCACTCTACACTCTGGACCATGTGCTAGATTGCGAGTGTGACATTCTCGTTGAGTCCTTTGTAGTCCACACCCCGTTTGTAGAACAAGCAGTGTTTTCAAATCGGACGACTAATCGTGATTAATCGTGATTAGTCATCCTTATCATAACCAGGTGCTCGATAAGGACCCTCGATTAGTTTAGACCGATTAGAAACCTTATCATCCAATAAGTTGCGACTAATCATGATTAGTCGTCCGATCAGACTAGCCGGACGACTAGTTCGGGGGAGGGAGAATTTGGCCCAGCTAAAGAATCCGGCCCACCTTTAGCTGGCCCATTAGGGTAAGAAGAAGAGGAGTGAGTGGGTGACCTAGTGGATCTCCCTCTCGCAGCCGCATGGCACATTTCCAACTCCCATAGCTCTCTCTCATAGCCGTCGGTGGCCTACCTCTAGATCTCCCTCGTCGGCATCTGTAGCTCCGTCCATGCCCCTCGCGGTGTCCACAGCTCCGTCCGCGCCTCTATCGGACATCCGCAGCTCCGTTCGCGCCTCTCGCTGGCGTCCGCAGCTCCACCCGTGCCTCTTGCCGGCGTCCGTAGCTCCGCCCACACCTCTGTTCGGCGTCCATAGCTCCATCCGTGCCTCTCGCCGGCGTGCGCAGCTCCGCCTGCGCCTCTCATCGGTGTCCGCAGCTCCGCCCGCGCCTCCACCTCCGCTCGCTCCTATCTCCACCCGCCTTTGAGGCTCCTTCCTCAATGCCTAGAGGACGGACACGGGAGGCCTCAAGCATCAAGATGAGCCACCACTCTGCCTCCTCTAAAGTTAGTAGTCAACACTCACCATCAGGCATTAGCAAGCAGCAGTTACAGGTAAGTGGCCAAATCACCATGATAATGATTCATTGCAAACATGATTACACGCCACTGTGCTTGGTTGCTTGCCTCTAACATTTACCTATTTATTATGGCCATGTTTACATATATTTACATCATATATATAGTATATACATGGTCGATCAGGCCATCTAGGCACAAGGACGACTAAATGTCCGACTAGCCGATTAGACCGATTAGGACCAACTATCGACCCTTATCGATGACTAATCGTGATTAGTCGTCTGATCGGTGGTCATACGACTAGCACTAGTAGAGAAACTAGCTGTACTCCCGGTTCGCAACCCCCTTCAGTCCCGGTTTTGGAACCGGGAGCACGAATCCGGGACTAAAGGGCCTCTCATTTAGTCCCGTTTTCGCGCTAAAGGTCCACCTTTAGTCCCGGTTGGTAATACCAACCGGGGCTAAAGAGGCCTCCCGGCCTGACCACGTAGACCGGCCCTTTAGTCCTGGTTGATAATACCAACCGGGACTAAAGGTTTTTTTTCCTTTTTTTGTTTCTATTTATATTTTCCTTTTTTTCTATTTTCACGCTGCTACAAGGTTTTTTTTGTTTCTATTTCTATTTTCCTTTTTTTCTATTTTCACACTGCTACCAGGTTTTTTTTGTTTCTATTTCTATTTTCCTTTTTTCCTATTTTTAATTGATGATTCGTTTTGGTTTTTGAATACTCATTTTACGCTGCTAGAATATACATACGTTTATAATGTTCAACATTTTGTATAAACTATAGTATGAAGGACCTTTAGTCAAGGATCAGCGGTACAATCCTATAGAGCAGATCCTGTTCGAGTTCGTGCTGCATGGTTCAAGAGCTGAGCTTTTAAGTTAGCTTTCACTCTTCTGAGCAAGCGAGGTGGTGCTAATAGGTGGGACTGACCAGCAATTCCAGCGTATTGCGTACTGGGCCCCTCCATTATGGTATATGTTCTCTCCTATGTGTGGGCTTCAGGTCGAGCCAGCCCATCAAGGCTCCTATAAACGCCCGGGACTAAAATACCTTTAGTCCCGGCTCGTAATACCAGCCGGGACTAATTGATTTGGTCGTGTTCAAATCAATTGATTTCCTACGTACAATACTAATCCTCGATGGTCAGCCGGGACTAATTGATTTCCTACGTACTAGTGTAGCAGCTAGCTAGCAGTCGATGGTAGCCGAGATCAGTCGGGACTAATTGATTTCCTATGTACTAGTGTAGCAGCTAGCTAGCAGAGAGAGAGATTGTTTTGTTGGCTTACACATACTGGCGGTGAACAGCTAGCTAGCTAGCTAATGTAGCAGCCGGGACTCGCTCCCATACACATACAGCTCTGAGCCGTCACGCGGCCGGCACTCCACAGTCCCGGTTGGTACTAAAGGTCCCCTACAACAAAAGCTTGCCACAGTAGCCGTTGGGCAGGACCTTTAGTCCCGGTTGGAGCTACCAACCGGTACTAAAGGTTTCTCTAGTCCCGAGCTCGAAAAATATCAGGACTAAAGCCAAATTTTCAAGTGGATCAAAGGTCGTTCCTCTACTATACGATCTGAAAACATTGAGAACAAGTACAACACGGTAGCGAAGGGAGACATGCTTTGTTCTTGATCTTCCTTAGTAATGTTCCTTATGCATAAATACAAAGTTAGTCATTGTAGGACACGTGGACGCCTAAGAGGGGGGGTGAATTAGGCAACTTAAAAATCTAACTCTAAACTATGGCCTCTTTTTCTACCTCTAGCAAAACCTATGCAAAAGATAATTTATCTAAATGTGCAACTACGGTTTTGCTAGTGTATTGCTATCTCTACCGCAAATGATAATAATATGATCAATGTAAATGCGGAAGCTTAAAGAGCAAGGTAGAGATATGCAAACTCCCGTCGACGACTCCGGTATTTTTACCGAGGTATCGAGAAGCGCGCAAGCTTCCCCTAGTCCTCGTTGGAGCCCCTCGCAAGGGCCAAGCTCCTGGTCGGGTAACTCCGTGGATAGCCTCGGGCCTTCCCCACACGCAAGTGGGTCTCCGATGTGCCTTCCGGCAAGCCTCTCCCGGATGCTCCCCGCCGTCTTCACTATCAAGCTTTCGGCCGAAACGCCGCGGGCCTTGTTCCCTTCGGTACACGGTGGTGGCCGCACCACAAATGCGGTTGGTGCGATCTCGCAAGACTTCAAGCCCCTCCGATGTACAACTCTTGTGCTCGCAAGCACGGGGTGGCAAGAGGTATGCAAACCTCACTAAACACTAGGCATACACCTAGAGCAAGTGCATAAGCGGTGGTCTAATCAACCTAAGCACTTCGCAAAGCACCTACGCTAATCACCTGATGAAACACTAAGCACTATGCAAGTGGAGATCACTAAAATGATGTATCAACACCCTTGGTATGTTTCCACAGCTCCACTCTTCTCAAATGGCCGGTTGGGGGTTGTATTTATAAGCCCCACTGAGAAAGTAGCCATTGGGGTCGAACTCCTGTAATTCTGCTAATGACCGGACGCTGAGATCGTCCTGACTGGACGCGTCCAGTCGTCCCAACTGTTGTAGCCGTGAACTACCGATCGGACGCTGCCAGCGTCCGGTCGGTCGCTGCGCTACCGGACGCGTCCGGTCGCAGTTTTGCGCGCGCTGAACCTCTCAGATTTGATCGAACGCGCTGCGTTCTGCGTCGGTTGGTTGCCGCCGTCCGTCGGTCCTTGCGTCCGGTCGGTCACTGTCTCTGCCGAGCCATCGGTCCGGCGTCCGGTCGGCGCTTTCAGGCGTCGGTCTAGCGTCGATCGCCTCTCATGAGCTCGTTTCTTCGCGATCTTGCGCACGGCTTGGTTCCTATCTTCATGCTTGGACTTTGCTTGACATCTTGGGTCTTTTCTTGTGCTTCTAAGGTCTTGCTTGAGGTGTTGATCATCAGATCATCACGTCGCCTTCGTCCAAGTCACGTCTTGCACCCTATTGGACTACAAAACAAACACTTACAAATTCATTGGTCCAATTCGGTTGTGTTGGTCATCAAACACCAAAATCCAAAGTAAATGGGCCAAGGGTCCATTTTCCTTACAATCTCCCCCTTTTTGGTGATTGATGACAACACGACCAAAGCAAGCAAATGATAAAAATTTTAAATTTAAAAATTATCTACTTGCTAGGATGCAATGCAAGGGGCAAGGTTTTATGATGCTAAGAGATACTACATGAAGAACTATGATACCAATTGAAGACCTAGCTTGCCCTTGCAAATGTCCCCATGTGGCATTATGGATTAAAGTCTTGCTTCTTATAAATTCTCCTCATTACTTAGACTTAATCCATAATCCACTTATCTACTTGCTAGGATGCAATGCAAGGGGCAAGGTTTTATGATGCTAAGATATACTACATGAAGAACTATGATACCAATTGAAGACCTAGCTTGCCCTTGCAAATGTCCCCATGTGGCATTATGGATTAAAGTCTTGCTTCTTATAAATTCTCCTCATTACTTAGACTTAATCCATAATCCACTATCCTCCCTTTCTCAGACCATTACCATTTGTAGACATTGACTTAATGCTTGTCTTTGGTCCTCCAAATTCTCCCCCTTTGGCATCAAACATCGAAAAGGAAGACATTAGTAGCACAAGGGAGGGTCAAACTTTTTGATCCTTTGTATGTAGAATTGGATAGATCACAAAATTTGACTCTCACATTATATAGACTAAGCTCCCCCTAAATAAATGCATACATATGATAGAAGGCAAAGCATATGCATAATTGGCAAATTATTGCACAAAGGAGTTTAATCTATATAATGCATGGAGAAAGCATATAAATATCAAAATGAAGTCAACATGATGATACTAAATGAAGAATGATGCTTAATTTTGGGAACTCCAATTTCCTTACAATGAGACTACTACACATGTGATAGGTTTGAAAAGTTGATACCATTTAAAAAGTGTTAGTCTCAAAGCATCCAAGTTGTAGAAATACTCCCCCTAAATATGTGCACACAAATATAGAATACATTGTAGAAATCATGCACATTGATTTTAGAATAAAAAATACCACTTGAAAGATGACATCTCATGAATGTGAGAATCATTTTCAAAAAGATATCCAGGAGAGATTATATACAATTTGGACTTTGGCACATATTAGATGAACAAAAGTAAGACAAGCTATGTGCCGTGCTTGTAAACAATTGTGAACCATGTAGGTTTGCTCCAAGGGTTAAGAATGAAACCGAGCAAGCCTACCATATGATATACCTAGTGTATGCATGACAAAAGATATAAGAATTCAAATGCAAACATAGGCATGAAGAGTAACTAGATGCTAAAAGATACCAATTGTAGGAAAATTTTAAATCTAATACCAATTGAAGTAAATTGAATCTAGTTACCTAACATGGGAAGGGAAATTTAGGTCCATAGTATCCACTAACCCACTTGGCAATGACTTTGTCCAACATGATGCACCCCATGAAATGCACCCATACTTTACCAAGTCTCCAAATTCCCCGTAGTCCATTGGACTTCTCACTTCCCTCTCGGGATCCAAACCTTCTTGGTGCTTTTCATGTTGGAAATGATTTCCTTTGGCACCCAAAAGCGTTTGACCCCATTGTTGGCTTGCTTGTTCACCTTGATGGCCACCACCTTGTCATTTTTCTTCTTCTTCAAGAGATAAGGTGTGGAGGCTTTCTTGTCCACTTTGTTGGTGTAGGTGTTGGAGAGCTTGCTTGTTTGCTTTTTCTCTTTCTTCTTTTCTCCTCCCCCATTCTTCACCTTGCACTCATAGGACTTGTGGCCTTCCTTGAGGCACACATAGCAAACCACGGTTTGTCCTTCATCAAGCTTCTTCACTCCCTTGACGGTGTTATCTTGATGAAGTTGGGTTTGCTTCGCCTTGCCTTTCATTTGAGTCAAGTCCTTGGTGAGGCGAACTACTTCTTGCTTGAGTTGCTCATTCTCTTTTGCAACCTCTTGTGTGCATGTATCTACAATCACTTTCTTAACACAAGCTTGGTTGCACAAAGGTGAGTCTAAACATAAATCATTACAAGAGGTAGATGCATCCTTTTTAATTATGTCATTTCTTTTAGATGCCTTGGTGGGGGTATTTTTTACGGCCTCAAGATTAGCAACTTGATTTGTTAGCTCATCACAATGTTTGCACATGATTTCCATTTTAGCAAGCAAACTTTGATAATCATTTTGTGAGCTAGCTAACTTTTCTTTTAATTTTTTATTTTTCTTTTCAAGTTGCTTATCATTAATTGTGCATGCACTTGTTGTTGCACTAGCCTCAAGTTGCTCAATTTTAGTAGATAGTTCAACATTGAGATTTGCAAAGTTTTCATATTGTTCAAGCAAATTCTTGTATGCTTCTTGTGAACTACCTAGCTCTTCTTTTAAAGTTTTGAGCTTCTTTTGTTGACTAGTGCAAACTTTAGCATATTTAAGATTTTGTTGCACAATTATATTGTAAGAAGGCAAATCATCATCACTATCACTCTCACTAGAGGATGAGCTTTTGTTACCTCGTGCCATAAGGCACACACGAGAAGAGCTTGATGATGAGTGCTTGTGACCTCGCCTCTTGTGATGGTTTTCTTCTTCACTTGAAGAATCATCCCATGACCTTATTGTTGTGAGGGCTTTGTTTTTGCACGCCTTCTTCTTTGTCTTGGGTGTGGGCTTGTTTGGACAAACTTCCACAAAGTGCCCCATCTCGCCGCATCCGTAGCATCCTCTCTTTCTTTGCTCATTTCTTTGATTGGTGAAAATGAGATCATGAATTTGGATGGGCACACCCTTGACATTGAGCCTTTGGATCATCTTCTCCACCTTGTTGATTAATTTGATTGATTCTTCATCAAGGTCGGTGGTGGAGGAGGAAGATTGATCATCATCACTTGATTCTTGTTCATCATCATCATCATCCTCATCTTCTTCTTCTTCACTTGAGGAGCTTGAGCTTGAGCTTGACTCAACTTTCTTGCCCTTCATCTTTTTCTTTTTGCTACAAGCGAGAGCTTTGCCTTTGCTTGATGAAGATGCTTCTCCTTGACCCATCTTACATGACATTTCAAATGCCACTAGCTTGCCAATGACAATGCCCGGGGTCATGGTGCTCAAGTTCTCCATGTTGTGAAGGATGGTGATGATGCTTGCATATTTCTTTTGTGGTAGAACAGAGATGATCTTCCTCACGATGTCCGCATCATCTAGCTTTAATAATCCTATTGAATGGAGCTCATTGATAATTAGATTCAATCGAGAATACATATCACAAACAAGCTCATCATCATTCATAGCAAAGGAATCATAATTTTGCTTAGCTAGACAATGTTTTTGCTCACGGACATTACTTGTACCATCATGGAGCTCTTGAAGTTTTAACCAAATTTCATGTGCCGTATTTAAGGTGAACACATGGTTAAACACATCCATGCTAAATGATTCAAACAACCAATTCTTAGCTCTAGCATTAAAGTGCATTTCTTTTTCATCACTCTTTGTAGGTTTTTCGGGATTCTTGATGGGTTTCATCCCGTCACGAGTGACTCTCCATACACCCAAATCAACCGCCTTAAGGTGGCAAGCCATTCTAGCTTTATAGTATGGGAAGTTAGTGCCGTCAAATTGTGGAGGCCTAGCGGTATCCATCCCAACCACTCTACAATAGCGTCGGCTCAATGTCGGTTAAGCCAAAGGTCCAAATATGAGCCAACCGGCTCTGATACCACTTGTAGGACACGTGGACGCCTAAGAGGGGGGTTGTGAATTAGGCAACTTAAAAATCTAACTCTAAACTATGGCCTCTTTTTCTACCTCTAGCAAAACCTATGCAAAAGATAATCTATCTAAATGTGCAACTACGGTTTTGCTAGTGTATTGCTACCTCTACCGCAAATGATAATAATATGATCAATGTAAATGCGGAAGCTTAAAGAGCAAGGTAGAGATATGCAAACTCCCGTCGACGACTCTGGTATTTTTACCGAGGTATCGAGAAGCGCGCAAGCTTCCCCCTAGTCCTCGTTGGAGCCACTCGCAAGGAATCCCTCGCAAGGGCCAAGCTCCCGGTCGGGTAACTCCGTGGATAGCCTCGGGCCTTCCCCACACGCAAGTGGGTCTCCGATGTGCCTTCCGGCAAGCCTCTCCCGGATGCTCCCCGCCGTCTTCACTATCAAGCTTTTGGCCGAAACACCGCGGCCTTGTTCCCTTTGGTACACGGTGGCGGCCGCACCACAAACGCGGTTGGTGCGATCTCGCAAGACTTCAAGCCCCTCCGATGTACAACTCTTGTGCTCGCAAGCACGGGGTGGCAAGAGGTATGCAAACCTCACTAAACACTAGGCATACACCTAGAGCAAGCACATTATCGGTGGTCTAATCAACCTAAGCACTTCGCAAAGCACCTACACTAATCACCTGATGAAACACTAAGAACTATGCAAGTGGAGATCACTAAAATGATGTATCAACACCCTTGGTATATTTCCTCAGCTCCACTCTTCTCAAATGGCCGGTTCGGGGTTGTATTTATAAGCCCCACTGAGAAAGTAGCCGTTGGGGTCGAACTCCCGCAATTCTGCTACTGATCGGACGCTGAGATCGTCCTGACCGGACGCGTCCGGTCGTCCCGACCGTTGTAGCCGCGAACTACCGATCGGACGCTGCCAGCGTCCGGTCACCTGCCACCGGACGCGTTCGGTCGCAGTTTCGCGCGCCTGGAACCTCTCTGTACTCGATCGGACGCTGCGTTCCTGCATTCGGTCGGTTGCCGCCAGCGTCCGGTCCTTGCGTCCGGTCGCCTGTCTGCCGAGCCATCGGTCCAGCATCCGGTCGCGCTTCCAGCGTTCCGGACGCCTCTACGAGCTTGTTTCTTCGCGATCTTGCACACGGCTTGGTTCCTATCTTCATGCTTGGACTTTGCTTGACATCTTGGGTCTTTTCTTGTGCTTCTAAGGTCTTGCTTGAGGTGTTGATCATCAGATCATCACGTCGCCTTCGTTCAAGTCACGTCTTGCACCCTATTGGACTACAAAACAAACACTTGCAAATTCATTGGTCCAATTCGGTTGTGTTGGTCATCAAACACCAAAATCCAAAGTAAATGGGCCAAGGGTCCATTTTCCTTACAGTCATGCTATAGATAAAAGTGTATATACTAGAGTGTACAAAAGACTTAGTAAATAAGAAATAACTTAGGAATCTTTTCTCTTAATTAATCTCCTACCTAGCCATACTACATTTATGAGTGTATATTTCAATCTCTGGAATATCATCAATGCTTTACACTTATCATTTATTTATCATTTGGCTTACCCCTATTAAAGCATAAGAGTTGATGATCTTATCATAAGTATGCATATTTGACAATATCTCTAGCCACCCCATCGCTCTTCCCTATGGTAAAATATGAATAACGATACCTGGTATACTCCCAGGTGAAATGCTATAATGGTATATTATCTATGCGCTTGCTGATTACTTAGTATTTATATATAAATTTACAAGTGTTCTCAATAATTACCAACAATGCATTTCTAGCATTATTGCTAGGGATGACAACTTAGTAAAGAGTGATGCAAAGAAATGCTGACAGCCATCAAACAACACCTCAGCCACCTTTATATAAATAACATAAAAATATAGTTTTATAACAGAATAGTACAGTACTATCAAATATCCACCAATTCAGTATGTTGAGCCCTTGAGTACCTAACAATTGTCACAGACTGCTAGCTTTGGTTCAATGATAAGCCAACATGACCAAGTAATACTAACAAACAGTAGTATTGAAATGATTTTTGCTCATTAGTATAGAAATGATTTTCCAAACAATTCCTATCTTAATACAAAGACCTGCAAAAAAGTATAGAAATGTTTTTTGTTTTCATCCGACTTCATTTGAAAAAATTATGAGTTTATTTGTGTAGCAACTATTTTCTAGAACGGTCGACTTAGTCAACCACCCATGAAAATCGATTTCTAGGCATGGTGGACTTAACAAAATCGTCCCTAAACACCCATTTCAGGTATGGTTCTTTTTACCTGACTGTCTCTGAAATAGGTATATTCTTAGTGATGGTTTAGTTAACAAAACCATCCCTGAAAACATGTTTCCAAGGGCGGTTTGTAAGCTACAATACAGTGCTCCCCACTACTACAGGAATGATTTCTAGGGGCGGTTGGTGAGGCTTACTAGTGGCGGCTCGGCCAGCCGCCCCTACCATACCGTCTCTACAAATCTTGTATTTGTAGGGGCGGTTCCTAGACCTCCCTTACAAATCGATTTGTAGAGGCAATGGTGTTATCAGCCACCCCTATAATACCTGTTTGTAGGGGTGGTTCAGTTTAGAACCTCCCCTATAGTATATTTTTCTGCCAAAAAAAATCAAATTCGACCAGAACATATATATAATTCAAATCTGACCAGAACATATATAATTCAAATCTGAGCACAAGCACAAGAGCATTATATAAACTACCATTACAAGTCTAATTCACAAGAATATATACAATCCATCATTAAATAGACATAATTCATAAGTCTAATTCGTTCCACAAGTCCAAACCGTCCCACAAGGTAAGACCAATGTCAAATTCCATACACATTATTATCAACGGCCTAGAGCTAGACTTTCAGTCTCATGAAGGTGTTGGTACTGAGGATTTCTACCTAAGTTAGAATCTCGGTTATGGTAGGTGCCTTTGACATTTACAATCTGGTCCAATATGAAGTTGCAAAGGTCGCCGACAAGCTCTAAGAGTTGGTCATCCTTGTATGGGTCTCTTTTTATTTCTTTCTCTTCTTTCCACTACAAGAGAACAAGTTTTGGTTTAGTATTTCATATCATGTGCGAAGTTTTTATACTACGGGTGAAGAGGTTCAAAGTTACCCTTAAAGGGTGTCTCCTGTAGGTACCGGTGTTACTCATCATAGAACATACATAGTATCCACAATGTACACTCCTAGGCTTCTGCTTGGGGCACTATGTGTTTTGCATATGGAAACATTAAGTAATGCTTTAGACAACCATGTAATGGAGTACTAAAGTAAATTACACTTACCGCACATAGTGTTTTTATAGCCAACCTTTCCTTTCTTACTGGATCATGCCTTTCGTGATGTTTATTGACATAGAACCTGAATGCCATGTTCGAATTATTTTAGCAAATACAACTTGTTAGTATCCAAAAGTGAACGTTACAAGTATGTATACAAACATATAAGCTAATGAGGATTGCCGATATGTATACGTCTTGAGAATCGATACGAAGTCTTTGTATGTCACTGGGTCCCTATCTATTGAATCAAAGACCCATGCCATGCTCCTCCCGACATCGATGCCTATACAAATCTAGTGGTTGCTGCATAAATTTAATCATAGAACTAGATAAGCTCTTTTGCATCGAATAAAATATATTGAACAAAGCTTTAAGTATAGAGTCGAACTTACTCAAAGTTGTATGGTAGCCATATAGTAGAGTGCTGTTGGAGATTTTAAAAGCCAGGGCAATGTATGCCAAAACCTTAAGGGACTCTTGCCTTTGTTTCTTTGCACAGATGTCCTCTTTCTCCCGAATGGTCTTTCCAGCAGCTAGCTCTATGGCATCCAGTTTCCACTATCTAGGGTAATTAATTTTTTTTTGTGCTATAGCTTCAGGGTCTATATACCCGGCTTTCACACTTGGCATTTATTTTACAATGTGCACTTGCATTCTACAAATCACGACGTGGGTTAGTTACAACAAAATCCAAAGATTACATTCATATCATATCGGGAGGGCAAGGACTTATAGGCACCACGTGTGAATTAGATTCATTTCCATTGCTTCGAGGTGAAAGCATGTCTACATGTCATTGAAGTCAAAGATAATTTTCCCAGCTGGGCTTCCAAATATGCTGGGGGAAGCATGCTTGTATGAGGTCTATGCTCGTTAGGAGAACACGCAAGTACCAATCATGGAACCTTCTCATTCCAAGTGGTAGGCGTTGGATGTCCTGGTTTGGTAGGAAGGGCTTGCCTCTTTCATATGTTTTCGGACAATCCTTTGACCATTTGATGGCATCAACATTTGGATACTTCTTTGCTGTTTGGTGGACTTTGCTAGTGACGGCCTCCTCAGAAGCCCGTGTTGGGACTTTTTTAACTTGGTTCTCAGGCTTGAACTGGTCATGGGCATACCACTTGTGCATCAACGAGATGTGTTTCATTGGAACATAAATTGGCCTTATGATGATTGGATGCTTCTTTCAAAGTTCCCATTCAGGCATGTCCTCATCTTCTTGTGCATCACCTTCTTTAGGAGGCACTCGTTGTTCATGTATTGGCTGCACTTGTTGAGAAGACTGTGGCATCTCATCATGCATGTGCTCGGTACGAGCTGGAGAAGGTTGTGGCTTATCAGGCACATGCTCGCTAGGGGGCAGGGAATTATGTGGCATCTTAAGAATGTGGTGGTCATGAGACAGTGAAAAAATCTCCCCGTCCTCAACAACTCGCTCCAAATTTGAGAGAGGGGGAGGCGGCAAAGAAGTAGTCAAGATAATGTCCCATTTGTGCCAGAGGATGAACTGCCCCATTACGTCTCTGAGTAACACCAACCCCTCGGGAGTTGCGTAGTCTATCCTCCACTGCATGAACTCGGGCTTCACGATATGCACCTCGACCCTAGTGTAGTCTGGCAGTATCTTATTATTGTGGTATAAGCCACCAGGAGGATGTGCCACACACATTGCCACCTCCATCACAATGTTCTGTCAGCCACTAAGAAACACCAAGGTGCAACTAGTTGGTTCCCGTATGTGATCGATGGGGGTTGTGGCTGCAGTGGAACCTTGGTTGCTAGGAACTTTCGGAGGGCTACCAACTAATGCCAGTTCTCCCAGCGGCGCCATTAATGCCCGTGGTTAGCCTCCCGGTCTCTAGCGCCTTCGCAACTAGAGCCTTCACTTGGAGGTCAAGATTAGCCTCCCGGTCTCTGCCATGTTTTTTGTACATGTGTCTATCCTCTTCGAATACGTGCTTCTAGGTCGTCCTTTTCCCTAGCCCCCTGGTGCGGCCTATGTGCTCGTTGTTTCCCAAGCCAAGGCTAAGCTCGTCCCTCTTATCAAACTTAAGATTACCGCCGGATGATTCTGTACTCCTCGCATATATCCAATTCCTTAAGCGTACCTTCAAATTCTTCACATCGATATTCCTAGAAGCTACGGCCTCTTTGTCCATCTTCCTAAACTGCTCTTCCTTGGCATAGTAGCCACCGGGGCCTAGATGATGGTGGTGTTTCTTCCTCTTCACCAGCTTTGTGTTACAGGCACTAGGCTCCAATGCCTCCGGTGAAGTCTTCTGAGCCACGAGCTACTCCCATTGACTAGGAGTTATGTTGCCGAACTTGTTGAATGGAGTTAATCCCTTTTGGATATACTTTTTGTTGAGCTCCGACCTCCAACGTCGGAATGACTCTTCCATGACCTTGAAAGCATTTTTTTACCAATTTTTGCTTACCCTCCGGAAATCTAAAATTGAGCTTCAGCTGCTTATCCCATAGTTCATCCTTTTTCTTCTCTGGTACCTCTTTCTAGTTAGGGATTACTAGGTTCAATTTATCTCTTACTAGGGCCCCGATCGCATTATGGAATTGTCTCCTGAATTCCTTTGGCTCAAGGATCTCCCCTGCTGGCCCGACCTCCGTTATCACATAGCATGCCTTATCTAGATATTGGTTTGTTTTTCTATCCTCTCGTTTCTTCTTTGGCTTGGTAGTCGTGTTCGTGGTTGTCTTGAGGTTGTGGAGCAGAGGCCCTAAGGTCCGTCTCTGTGGTTGTTGCCTCTGCTCCCCTTTCCTCTACTCTATCTTGTCCGGCGAGATGTCGCGGACGTCGACGTCGTCTTTTTCGAGTTTTAGGAGGGACCTGTATATACGATAGGTCTAAGTGTTTGCAGAGGTAACACAACCAAAGCTTTAAGAAAATTTACAAGCTAAGACTTTATCCCTATCTTCTCGTTCAGGTCAAAATCCTTGTCCAAATCTTCCTCCATTGGCCTCCTTCTGGCTTCACGTGGGAAAGGATCCTCATGACTTACATATCCCTCTTATGAGTCCTCGTCGTCGTCATCTTCATTACCATCATCCTCTTCTTCTTCTCCTTCAGCAGCCTCTCCCGCTCTTCCCTCTGCTCTCTCTTCCTCCTCGTCACACTGCTCCTGAGTAAGCATCACTTCTAGATCATTTTCTAACTCGTTATCGAACTGCTCCTGAGTAAGCTGGTCCTCTAGTGCTTGCTCTTCATAGGTTGGCTGCTCATCATGCTCGGGGCATCGGGCTGCACTGTCTGCTGTCCGCGACATTATTTCGTGCTTTGTTCTAATAGATGCAAGAAAGTGTGCTTTAAGTACGCGAGAAGGTATAAGAAATAAAAAATGTCTATAAAATAAATTAGTCCTATAAAAAACAACAATATAAAAAAAATGAGTAGTAGCAGTAGTAGAGGCCTCAGAAACATGTCAATCATCATTTGATCATAAACTTAGAGCATCAAGGCATCATAACAGAGAAGAGAGAAGGTAATGTAGGGGCGGCTGATAATGATGCCAAGTTCCTCACAAGTTCTTGATCATCAGCTCATATTCCATATAATGTATGGACTTGGACAATTTTATCATCTGCAAAACAAAGGAGAGGACAGGAGATGGGAGATTTGGTAAAAAAAGCAACAACTGCTTAGCAAACATAGAGCAGCAGCTGATGGCAAAAATAGCCAAAAAACAGAGGAGAGGGGAGCTTTTGACGAGCACTATCCTCACCTGATGAAAAGACATGTAGAATAGTTTCAGATACACAAAGAAATGCAACTTCATAAGATTATTACCAAGAAGCTTGCAACATTCAAATGCAATCGAAGAATTGAGATAGCAGACTCCGTTTGACAAGAATAAGATACCAAAGTGCAAGCCTGCTGCATTGCTCAAAGGAAACACTAGTCGGTAGATACATAAAACGCAGATGCACAAATGGAATAGAACTAGAAAGAGAATTATCTATTAAGAAATAAGTATAAACAGTATGGATGCAGCGAACCATGAGACCTATACCATCTAAAGCGTATGAGAGTTTCATCTTTAGAGATATTCCAACATTTAAGCTTTCAGAAACATTTAAGCCAGAACCAAAAGACCCACAAAGGCCATACCATATTCTGTGGATGGGCGATAGTAGGAAACAAATGAACATCAGTTCATGTGCATGATAATAGCACAAGAAATAGAGATGCTAATTCAAAGACTTGTGCTTCATCGAAACAAATAAACAATCCATATTCCACAGGCAGGAGGCTACTGGAGCACAATGTGCCAAATATATAAAGATCCAGTTCAACAATTCGAGCTGTCATCTTTAGCATATAGTACCAGTAACAGTAATATAGGACTCCTTAGTTATTCATAAAAAAAGATTATGTGTCTTCCTGAAAACCAGTTACAATCTCTGCAATTTTAGCAAAGCGTACAATGAGCATTTTTGGTAGAAATCTATAGAGTAGCCCCTTCAGCAAACTAAACACTATAACCTGCAGCGGTACTGCTTTGTTTACTGGCAAACATGATGTAGATATTTAGTCATGTAACAAAAAGGGCAACCACGGATAATTGGAGAGTGCATAATTTTGGGAAAGCCTTTTGTGGGGAAAGACCATCAACTTGCTTAAGATTAGAAAAGCAAGCATGTCCTTGGATATAATTAGTTTGGGGCCTCCATGCAACGGTCAGATTTTATGATGACAAAAATATTGGTTGTGTTTCTTTTTAGAGATTGACGGTGATGTAGCCTTGCTGAGAAATCTGAAAGCAGATCTGAGCGTTTTAGTTTGTTGGTTGACCTAGCAAAAATATTCAGTCAGATTTTATTTAGTTGTATCATCTTGTTTACTTTCTCTAGGGAGTACAAAGATTAAACAATAGTAGTCCCGAGGATGAGCAAGGTCCAAACTATTTCTATTAGTAGAAACATAAGGGACCCCGAAGGGAGAATAAGAAAGATTAACCAATGCTGTGTTTTTAGAAGAAGCACTTGGATAAGAGGCGAATGAGCAGACAAAGCGGCCAAGGACTCACACATGAAACCACTAATAGTTGGCCCAATGTTTTCAGACCAACTCTACTGAACCAAATATACTAGGCCCATTTATCTCATCAGACTCCTTAAGTAAAGCAATAAATTATTAAAGCATTCAACAATCCGGACCCTCTTATCTCTGAAATCAGCTCCTAGATTAAAGCTTTTCTTTATTTCTCTTTTCTTCCTTTTTTTGTCATGTAGCATAAACCTTTTGGTCTGAATTCAATCCAGATTCATGTTTAATTCCTACTCTTGAAAGATACCTTTATCTTTCTTTCAACTCTTGACCATCAATAACTCTAGTAATAATCACATTTAAAAATTTGTAAATTGAATCCTTATTGGAATCACAAATAGATAATCAAGCACCCAAGTCAACGTTAAAACACTTGTACAGGCTGTATTACCAAAACATGACAATGCAATCCACACCATTAATAATTGGTTAATTTAGCACTGAAACTCACGTCAAGCAATCATTCTTTACGTATTACTCCCTCCGTTCCAAATTATAAGTCGCTTTGACATTTTGATACATCTATTTTGCAATGCATCTAGATAAAATAATATGTCTAGATACATAGCAAAATGGATGAACCAAAAAAGTCAAAGCGACTTATAATTTGGAACGGAGGGAGTAACACTTTCATCAGTCCAACCTGTCACCGATTAATCTTGTTCACAACCTATTCATCCGATTAATGCCCATAAATAAGACACAACCTAATCAATATATCAATACATACTCATAAAAGGCGACTTTGCTCTCTGATTTGATACACTTCCAAACACCTCAGAAAAATCTGATTTAGGGGTCAATACTACAAACCCTATTTATCAAACAATGTGGTAGAGACCTTGTGGGGTTCTTAGATCACAACCAACAGAGATACCCACTAAGGCCTTGATAGCATGATGAATTATATGGAGTCACCGCACATGTTGCTTGAGTTAAATAAAATAACCATAAAGAATAAGGTAAGATTACAATATATCGTACTAGTAATTACTGGTCAAAGTAGTATATCAGTGGCCATGTCGATGTCCACACCGATACACCATTATAATTGGAGGGAGTACTCCAACAAATCTGTGCTACCTTGTTCGTATATCCATTATATTAAGTGGAAGTAGATTCCACAACAATTCGGGAGCTCAAACAACTCTAGGACTGAAGTAAGGATCAATCTAGAACTTCTCAAAAGAATATACTCAGATAAATAAAAATACATTACATATCACCAAAGTTGTCTTCTAAGCATGGTATTATGTTGACATATACAACCTTATTATCAACTGCTTTTCAACAGAAGGAAATTGCATGCAGGTAGCATTCTTCTAAGTTCTAACTGAATCATCACATTTATAATATAGTAAATTACCTTCACAAGATGCAGCATGCATAAAGTTGTTGTAATAGAAAGATTATCAGTTAGCAGACTAACCTACCGAGGTCCCAGCGGTGAACGGAACCAAGGAAGATGATCGAGCCCCAGCGGAGGCGACGGCGGAGCTTCTCGCCCCCACGAACGGTAGTGGCGCTAGGGTTAGCAGCAGGACCCCATGGAGCTCCAAGGCATGGAGATGGGGAGCGTGCACAAGGCAGGGATGTCAAGGTCATAGAATACCCCCCACGTCAGAAGCAGAGGTCGGAGATGGGGAGCGTGCACGGACGCCGGCACACACGGCCACCAACGGATGGTGGCGGTGGCGGCATAGTGGGCTGGGGCCCTCAAACCCTAGCGTAGGGGGGGAGAGCGTGAGGTCGTAGATCGATGAGCTGATGGCAGGAGCAGGGGAGGTCGGGGTCGAAGATGGGGTGGCGGCGGGCTGGCCGACCGGGAGGCTCTCAAACCCTAGCCGCGTGGTGGCACGAGGATTGCCGAGGATGGGTCCCGGGGGCACGGAGATTAGGCGGCGATGTCGGTGCGGTGGCTTCGTGGACTGCATCAACGGTGGAGAGGTCAGGGAGGAGGAGGCGTCGGCAGCGTCAAAGGAAACTTTGGCAGCCTACCGATGACGTAGAGGAAGAATAGTGCCCAGACTTAGAAAAATGTTGGCCTCCCACAGGCTCTAGTTTATATACCAGAAGTCATTTGTAGGGGCGGCTCCTGAGTTAGCCGCCCCTACAAATCGATTTGTAGGGGCGGTTCCTGAGTTAGCCACCTCTACAAATATTTTTCAATTTATTTTAATTACTAATTATGTAATTCGTTCATATATAAAAAACACAATGTAAATTTATATATTAGTTTTTTGATTATTCTATATATATAAATATATGTATATATAAACAATTTTATTATATATATAGATATAATTCTATATTTTCTTCTTTACAAAAACAATATTTTAAAATTTGAAAATTTGAATTTGAAAACAACTAATAGAATTTTAGGACACTAAATGACCTCAAATGAAAATTTTGTAAACATGAAAGTTGTAGAACTCATCAAGATGTGCAACTTATATTTTGGTCATCTTTTCATTTGATAAAATTGGAAAAGTTAAAATTTTAAATTTCAATAAATGGAAACTTCAAACAAGATTTTGAAATGTTAAATGATTTCAAATAAGAAAGTCTTGAACATAAAAGTTGTTGAACACATCACTATCAACAACTTTTATTTTGGTCATATTTTTATTTGACTAAATTTGAACAGTTCAAATTTTGAATTTTAATAAATAACAAGTTCAAACAAGATTTTGAAACCTTAAATGATTTCAACTAGAAAATCATGAACATAAAAGTTGTTGAACTCATCACTATCTATAACTTTTATTTTGATCATTTCTTCAGTTAACAAAGTGTTAGTAAACATTGTTCACAAATCCACATATCACTCATAGTTTCATAAACTATACGAGAGACATGTTGATTTGTGAACTATGTTTACTATCACTTTGTCAGATAAAGATATGACCAAAATAAAAGTTGTATATCTTGATGAGTTATACAATTTTGGTACTCATCACTTTTTCAGCTGAAATCATTTGGTGTTTCAAAATCTTGTTAGAACTTGCCATTTTTTTAAATTTGAAATTTTGAAATGCTCAAACTTTGTCAAACGAAAAGAATGACCAAATCAACACAGTAACTTGATAGGGTATGATTTTAGAAAATTTTAGGAAAAAAATCATCATATTTGGAGTTAGTATGAGGGAGAAAGACTAGTTACAAATTTTACTCAGAGATTAAAAAGAAAAATCACAACTGTTCATGATGATCAATGATGAACAAGTGTGATTTCTCTTTTTAATCAGTGGCTGAAACTTGTAACTAGTTTTTCTCCCTCATAATAACTCGAAATGTGATGGTTGTTTTCCTAAAAGTTTCTAAAATCATGCTCTATTATTTTAGTCAGGTCATTTATCTTTGTCACTAATTTTAGACAATTCAAAATTTGAATTTCAAAAAATGACAACTTCAAACCTGATTTTTAACCACTAAATGATTTTAGCTATAAAGGTGATGAATATAAAAGTTGTATAACTCGTCAAGATCTCCAACTTTTATTTTGGTCATTTCTTCATTTCATAAAGTGTTAAGTGCTTGTTTTAAATGTTTCAATAGTAGTCCGAACATGTTGTAGTAGTAATAAGTGCCTGTTTCAAGTGTCTGCGTGTTACAGCTGTTTTAGTAGTAATAGAGTGGATGTTGCAATAGGTTCATCTAGATGTTGCAAAGGGTAGTCTCACACACATGCATAAATGTAGTCTCACACACATACATAAATATATAGTCTCACAGACATACATACATATATAGTCTCACACATATGCATAAATCAAGTCTTACAAACACACACACTTACACAAACACTCCACGTTCAATTACTAGTTAGCCCGCTGTAACGACTTTTCCCTTAACACCTTTTCATTCCCATGGCAATATGTCTTTGGGCAGGTTCTTTTCCACAACACTGATCTTCTTAGGAAAGTCTGTGAATAGCGGCATCTCATCATAGTTATTGTAAGCTTCAACATCGTCCACGCCATCAACTCCGATAATGTACTGTTTCCTAGAGGCAACCATGTGCTTTGTCTTCTTCTTCGGGGAGAGGTTACTTTGTGGGTCAGGCATATAGAAAAATTGTGTGACACGTGAAGCGAGCACCCAAGGGTCATCTTGGTAGCCTAGAATCTCGAGGTCCAGAACTTTCAATCCGATCTTATTCAGTTGGTGTTGTTTGATCCAGCGGCATCAAAACAGGGCCACCGTTATATCCCTTCCATAGTCAAGTTCCCATATCTCTTCAATGATGCCAAAGTATTGGATCTTTCGCCCCACTCCATCGAGAGCTTCTATTCGAACGCCGCTGTTTTGGTTCACATATTTACTATCCTTTGTGTGGGTATAGTACGTATACCCATTGATGTCATAAGCTTTCTAAGATGTCACTTGTCTCGATGCCCCCCCCCCACCAACCTACTAATGGTAATAGAGTCTATGGTTTCTCCAGACAGTATGTTTTGGTCCTTCAACCATGTAGTTAGTCATTGCTTGTGCTGTTTCATGACCTAATCATCTGAACGACCATTTCTCTCCGCCATAATGATACCCAAGTGTTCATCAATGTACGGTTGCATCAGTTGTGTACTCTGCAAGACACTATAATGCACCCGACTCACTTCTTTGTAATCATGGTCGATGACACTTTTCTACCACTGGTGCCCTTCCTAGCCAGCCTACCCTTGTGACGAGAATTAGGTTTACCAATCCCTTTCTATACTTTTAGGTACTCTTAACAGCACTTGATGACTTCTTTAGTACTGTAACCCTCTATCATGGAGCCCTCTAGGTATGCTCGATTATGCACGTATCAGCTTAGAACCGACATAGACCGCTCATAGGACCACATTTCATGCAAGTAGCAAGGGCCCAGCGCCTGTATCTGATGAACCATGCGAATCATGAGATGTGGCATTATATAAAAAAATAGAAGGTAAACACATCTCTAGTTGGTTTTTTGTCTCCGCCACAAATTCATATAGGTCACTCAGCTCTTTCTTGCCAATCATCTTCTGTGGGATCTTTGAAAAGAAGTAGCATATGCGGGTGATGGACATTTTCAAGAACTCTGGCTTTATAGTCCTGATTGCAATAGGTAGAAACACTGCCAGCATCACATGACAATCATGAGCCTTGTAGTATGTTATTGATAAGTCCTTCATCGACACTAGCTTCTTCAGATTCGCTGAAAACCCAGTTGGGACTTTGACCCCCCTTAGGAAAGTGCATATAGCTCTCTTCTCTTCTGGTGTTAGGTTGAAGCACGCCATGGGCAGAGTGTATTTTCCATTAGCCTCAGGTACCGGGTGAAGCTATGGCATCACATTTAGCAGCACCATGTCTTTCCGTGATTTTAGACCATCCTTTGACTTGCTAGTGTCCATCAAGGTAGCAATGAGACTCTCAAAGACATTCTTCTGCACGTGCATAGCATCAATGGCATGGGGGACCTCCAAGTCTAGCCAATAAGATAGGTACTGAAAGAAGATCGATTGTTTCTTGAAAGGTACGCCTTCGACAAGAGGTGTGCTTCTATCTCTATTTGTCCCATCCAGATTCTTATTTTCATAGACGACGCGTATGTTTTTACCATTCTGTACACGTGTTCTTTGTTATGACATCTCTCCAGAGGGGGTTCAATCTCTAGGGTGTTATCATAAAATCTAAAGAACAATTTGCTGCGGTACTGGTGACTTGTCTTGAAGAAGCGTCGTTCCTTAGGTAAACTATCTTCTTGGATGCATATAGGAACACCCACGTAGTACCATCCAAGCAAACTAAGCATCCCGTCTTCCCTTTAAATTGTCTAGATAAAGTAAACAACGTGGGGTAATCATTGGTAGTAACAAATATTATTGCTCTACATATGAAGTCCTCCTTTCGGAACGCATCATACATCGACTCCCCATGCCTCCATAGCCTCTCTATTTCTTGCATCAAAGGCTCGAGGAACACGTCTATATCAATGCCTGGTTGTTTAGGGCCAGAAATAAGAATAGTGAGGAGAAGGTACTTTCTCTTCTGACACAACCACGTTGGGATGTTGTACATGGTCAAGATTACTGGCCAAGTGTTGTGGTCGCTCATCCTCTCATTGAAGGGATTCATTCCATCGGTGCTCAAGCCAAACCGTACATTCCTTGGGTCATCGCTGAATTCTTTGTGCTTCTCATCGATCCTTTGCCACTGACTACAATCAGCTGGGTGTGCAATCTTATCATCATCCACCTTGCGCTCATCATCCCACCATGTCATGAGTGCGGCTTCTTTAGGGTTTACGAAGATACGTCTCAAGCGGTCGGTCACTAGTAGGTACCACATTACCAAGGTAGGAATTCTTCTCTGCTTTGCATCGTTGCCTAATGGAGTGTTCTCTAGGGGCTAAGATTCTTGTACCGCCTTTTTCGTACCCTTCTTATTCCTCTTTTTCCCTGTGGAGGCTTCATCCCCACCGTAAAGGTCATTGTTCTTGTACCGGCTGGCCCCACACCAGGGACATTTATCTAGTGACTTGAACGTTTCGCCATGAAAAAGGATATAGTGGTTGGGGCATGCATGGATTTTTTCAACTCCCATTGTCAATGGACTTATGACCTTCTTCGCTTGGTATGTGTTGGCAGGAACTGAGTTTGGTTATGGCAACACCCATGACAGGAGACGCAATAGATCATTGAAACTACAGTCTGACCAGCCGTACTTAGCCTTCAGGATGAGTAGCTCAAGCATAAAACATAGCAATGTCCAATGTGTCGGACAACCCTTTTCAACACCATACGTAGTCTCCTTCTATGCTTTTGTCACCCTTTCCAAATTTTCTAGACCTCTCGGGTTATTTAGTAAAATCTCTGCTCCAAGGACCCGAATCATTTCCTCCAAATCATCAAAATCATCTTCATCACCAACAGGTGCTCCCCCATCATTATTGGCACCACCTTCGTTGTTACCATCCCAACCACTAGCATCACCACCTTGTTCATTGCCAAACTTAGAATCCATTTGTACATCAAGCTCTTCTGAGTATTGGGACAGGTTTCTAGGGTTTTGGCGTCTTCTTCTTCATCATCATCGTCATTATCAACAACCGTTGTTTCACCATGATGAATTCACACTGTGTAGTCCTCAACAAATCCTCGCACAATCAAATGTTCTCTGATGATACTCACATCTGTCCATGCCATAAGGTTCTTACAATTTTTGTATGGACAAATAATTGAATCCTTATTCTCTGTCAACGTCGCTGCATGCTTCTTTGCGGCTTCAATAAATTTGTCAACCTCTTCACAGAAACCTGCCTTGAACCTTAATGAACCATGCATCCAAGACTTCCTGTACTCCATCTTTTAAAACACAACAATCAAAGAAAATACATTAAAGGACTACTAATTCAGATATATATGTAAAGGAATCAAATTAATAATTAATTACTTGACCATAATTCTATATACTTCAAATATATATAAATATAAATATAAAATAAAATTACATGAAGCATATCAAACACACACCATGGTAGAGGGTAATTAATTAATGGCCTATTTATCAATAAATAATTAAAAAATATATTTATTAATTAAAATAAATAATTTCAAAGACAACAATTTACAACAATTAATATTTTACCCACTACCTTTCATGCAAACCCTATTCTAATTTCATGAAACATAAATTTACAAAATTAAATTTAAAAAAAAATAAACCCTAGATCTAGATCTAAATCTACATGTACATGAAACATACATGAAACTAGGGTGTAATCTCAACTAAAATCAAGCAAGATCGACTAATAAATGGTGTAATCTCATTTATCTAACTAATTTACACTAATAGCTTCAAAACTAGAGTCTAATTTGCTTTACAAAGCTCAAGCACCATAGAAGAGAGAGAAAAGCAAAACTCTAATTAAGATCACTGACCAACCATTAAAACTTCAAATAAAGGCTTGGAATAGCACTTTCGTACCTTGTACAACCTCTCCACTAAAGTATTTGAGATCAAAACCTCCCCCCTTAGTAGAGCAATTTTTGAGAGGAGCCCAAGGCCTACCAACCTTTTTTGCTCGGGTTGGAGAGAGTGGCCCGATGTGCAAGAAGGTGGCTGCTATATATATAGCGGGCATTTGTAGGGGCGGCTGGTGATTCAACTGCCCCTACAAATAGACACAGCAGGGGCGGCTGGTAATAGCCGCCTCTACATATCAACCGCCCCTACAAATTGACGCATTTGTAGGGGCGGCTCGTATTACCAGCCGCCCCTATTGTGCCATTTGTAGAGGCGGTTGCTGTGCTAGAGCCCGAGCACGTCATTGTTGGGGCTGCTCCAATGACAGACGCCCCTAAAAAAAGTCCGGTTGCTACAAACTATTTTTCACGTAGTGCCCAGAGCTAGTTAAAAATGGTTTGCCACGTGAAATTTAGGAGGCGCCCTTAAAAATAATTTTTGTACTAGTGAAATTTACCAGGAGTTGTGCAGCCATAGAGTTACAGTAACAACATCATGCCACAAATTCACGCATGTACTTCATTTTGCATTCTTGATATCTAAAACAATCTAACACCATTATTGAGCTGGAAGTTAGTAATTATTTTGTCCAACCTGTAGGAGAGCTACATGTTTGGAGAAAAGAGTATAAGTATAGAACACACACACCTAGGAAAAAAATAGTATGCGAAGACTATCTTTGTACATGACTACTAATTCCAGAGTAATACCTTGACATCATTTTTTTTATGATCCTCTGGCTCTGTCATTTCAAAGATATATACTAAATACCTGGAAAAATAATGAAGCACATACACGTGTTACAAACATTCATTTCACTTGTTAATAGTTCGAGATGCACAAGAAATAGATTTTTTAAGTTGTTCACTGTCCCACGAAAGCACCTTTATACTAATATATGTTGACACTCAAATTTGTCCTAATAATTACAGTCAGCTTCGATGCCGTGTATTTGTTCGCTCTGCTTGGTTGGCCGAGTGCATATTTCACTCGGCTCATTTAGATGCATATATTCATTCAGACACTTGACGAGGTTTATAGATTGCGCACGGGAGATCAATCAATTGTATACACGAAGTCCAGCTGCCATGCTAACCTGAACGCAGATCACATGTCCACACGTGAAAGGAAGGAAAAGGAGGTACAGAACAAGTAAAGAAAGGACTTTCGTAAAGGTAATAATGCAATTGGATAACATGGCTGGTTATTTGTTCTATATATGCACACGTGATTAAAGAAGAAATAGAAGTTCGAGAAGAATACTGGAAATATTTAGCTGGCATGCATGCATGCGTGATTGGATAGGAAAGAGCAGACTTTGTCGTAGGGAAATAATACGAGCAGGCAAAGGCCTACGTGTGCATACATGTCTTGCTAGAGTTCAGATTGGATTGGTTAACCGAACAGAGATAGAGTTAGGTTAATTAGAATAGGTGGTCTCCTTCGGTTGTTATGCACCATGTAATGGAAAGACCAGCCGCCCGATTGAACACACAATCGAATTTATCAATACATCTACTTTTTATCTTTTATCTTACTTTTCCAATCTATACTATTTCTTCTCGTTCTTCGTTGTCGACAATGTTCATTGCTTCAACGATGGTGAAGCCCTAGAGCGGTCAGGCCGGCTAGGGCAGCCCATAGCCGCCGCACGCCTTGACGGGGTCCCTCCCGGACGTGTAGGGTTTCGGGTCTCAAGAGACCTCGCCGGCGAGTCTTGCGTATCGCACTCCTGGCGAGGCTCCTCCGGTGACGTGTCCTGCGTATCGCGCTCATCGCCGTGGGCACACGGTGACGTGTTCGTGTGCGAACAATATCATTGCTATTATATGAACATGCTAAACAAGACAAACCTGTTCAAGGCTTCACAAAGACACAAGGGTAGTACATTCCTTTTTTTTCATAGATCTGGCTCTCTTATTACCCATATCTCAGTCTATGTCCAGCACATTTCACTACCGATGCGTGTGATGGCGCGCGCCCTTCACTTGTTCTTCTCCATGCGTGTGTCACCAATTCAGAATCTGTGGCTAGTGTGAGTGTTGGATTTGACTAGGTAATATTTTTACACCTGGTCATGATGATGTGTCCCGTATCATCAGTCACATCATAGTTGAAGCAGTCGTACTGACTTGGTTCATCCTGTCAGTATGCGTGCTCCGCAGCAATTACCGGTAGTTCGGTATACTTGTCTTGCTTGAGTAGCGGCCTGTTTGGTTAGCCGTTGAACACTATCGACATATTATTGCTTGGACAGTTCGTGCAGGTTGTCACACACTCACACCTTCTATAACTTAGCGGGCTGGGGATCATACCCTAGATTTGACATCGTGGTCTAGGTCCTGCACTGGTGTGGCTATATATTTCGTACTCCCTCTATCTAAATTATAAGTCATTTTGATTTTTTTGGTGTAACAGTTTTGCTATGTATCTAGATATCCGTAGCAAAATCTATATACCGAAAATGTTAAAGCGACTAATAATTTGGAATGGAGAGAGTAACAATTGAGATGAAAAGAAAAAAAATAATTTGTGGGAATCGGCATGGTCATAGCTAGGGCACTATTGCATCAAAAGACTTAGCACCAGCAAAATACAAGATTTTCAAGAATAAAAGAAGCACGATACATGACTGTTCATTGATAATAATGCTTGGGTTGTGAAAACCAACACTTCAGGTCTTGTTTGGTTGCACTCGTGTTCACCTCAATCCATATATATTAAGATGGATTAGGATGGAAAATTAACTAATTTCCATCTCAACACATGTGGGGATTGGGGTAATTAAATACTAGTGCAGCCAAATAAGCCCTCGGACATTGTTGGCTTGGGTGTCCATACTACCCGAAATGGATGGAACAACTCATATATAGAGCAGTTGGCACCACCCAAATGTACTTTCTTCTCCTACCTTGCCTTTTATAATTGACTATATATATGGACAATAAACATGCTCCAACCACCTAATATGTCCCCTCGTTAGGATCCATGATGAAATGGTTTTACATGTCCTTCCTCAATGATTCTACTCTACATAAGTTTGAGATCTCATCTTGTCATGGCTAGTGGCTGACTTACCATAAGAAGCTCCTAGGAGGACTTCTCAATGGTCATAGAGTGATTGACACATGTGGGTTACATGCCAAATGCGCGAATAAAAGGTCTCAGATCCCTTATTATGCTTGACTCCTTATTGTTTGGTTGGAATCATGAAAGGAAACAAATTAGCACAACAATTTTTCGAAGGAAAAAATGCATCGGCGATCAAGCTTGACACAAAGATCATGGATGAATTGAGGTGATGGATTCAGCAGGCAAGAGTTTTAGGGGTGCTAACATCTTTCGCACAACACAGACCAGTTCCTTTTGGTGCTTTCCCTTATGTATCTCTTTTAACACCTTGCTCAACTTTAATTTCCGTATTATTTAGTTCAGGCCTTTAATTCCTCTTCTGTCTTGATATTACTAATTGGAAAACTCCAATAGAGCCTCCATATTATGTTATCTATCAGTAGGGAGAGACTTGAGGAAACGGAAAGGAATGGAGGACAAAGGAAGAGCAAGAAGTAGTTCTGGATGAGAAATGATTAACTAAGTTCATAGTTTAGAAAATTGCTTGTCCTCCTTAGGAGTTGTTCTCCAACTTTATATGTCCGACCCCTAATTTATGGTCCTTTGTGCATCATGTATCATTCCCTGGATCAATAGCTGATATGCATAACTTGAACAAGATTGATATCAAAAACCATACTTTTATTGCTAATGGGGAAACACATTACATGGTTCTTGTTTACATAGCTAGCTTGGGCCATTGGCCTTATATTATATATCAGAGTTCTAAGACAGCGATCCTATGTCACCGTGGCTCCATTCGTACAAGCAACTTGGAGTGCGGACGTAACCCTAGACTTATTTCTCAAGCGCATTCCTATGTCCCCATTGTAGTAGTCTTAGCGTAGCTCCTTTGCGTAGTCGTATGGCTCCATCTTAGAGTATACTCTGGTTGTCCTATCCTTGCAGACCTCGATAGCTCCATCCTCGTATGTTCTCTTGTAGCTTCACTCCTTAAAACATAGCATGGAGGGGGTTGAGTACATAAAGTACTCAGCAAGCCATAATTTTGGGGTAGAGGTGAAGTGTATGGTGAAGGCTGTATGTGGAGGTAATTATGAAGGTAGTTATGGTGGAGGTAAAAGTGTTAGGGTGAAGTAATTATAATTTTAGGTTGGGCCTTGGCAGAGTATTACCATTCTCACAAGTTCCCGGGGTTGATTACAATTTACCAGATCAATAGAATATGTCTTACTAGGTTATCATGGTTCCATTTCAAAAGAAGTCTAATCATAGGTGGTGTCATCCCAGCATCTGCGCATTTCAAGGATGTGGCTATTCGAATAGATTCAATACACTCTGTAGAGGGTGTACACGTTCCCCACATGATAGGCGTAGTTGACACCAGGGCCAGTGGTGCGACGGACCTGACGAGACCCCATTCCTGAATGTATGCGACCTTAGATTTCCATATAATTCTACCATGGCTTTTCGGGGGTTGGAAAACATACTAAACTTAGAAGGATACCAAATTGTCCCATCTCAATATTTCGGATGATACCAAATTATCCCATCTCGATATTTTGGATGATACCAAATCATCCAATTTAACAATAAGTACCGGGCTCGATCGTGACAAAAAATCAAGGGGCTTTACATGGAAGATCACATAGCAACCATGCCAACCGGACCACGGAAGATCACATAGCATCCGTGTCTTCTCCTGATAATCTGCTGCCAACACCGGCCTCCTAGTAGAAATTATACTTCTATCTAACAGGGTGTGAGATCAAGTCTACCCATATAGACATGTGGTTGTATGAAACATATCACTAGGCTAGATGGCCTACGAACCAGTCCTTATGTGATCGAGGCAAATATCTCCTAGCAGGAGCCCTCACCAGATGATCCTGCCAAGGTAACTTGTACCACACAAGTCACCCCTCACTCATCCCCTGTCGTTGTTAGGTTCAGATTTACCCGTTTTAAGTTTCACAGTTATTATCCGCAGGTTCATAGAGCTCATATCATATCAAGATATTCCTTTACCATATCATTATTACTCACATTATCATAGTCAAGTTCATATCATATCAAGGTAATCATTTACCATATCACAATTAATCACATTATAACAATCGAGCTTCTAATCTAGGATAATAATTCATAAACAGAGTATTTAAATAGCATAAGTTGAGTTATTTCATTTAATAGATGGAGATGGAGAGGGAGGGTATGATGGGGTTAGCAAGGTGTGATGGTGGTGCTGGATGGTATATTATGTAAAGGGAAGGGGAAAGGTGGGGGTTTGGACTTGCCTCCACTCGCTGACGATTTATCCTCATCCGACTCCTGTGTCTCCTGCTCCTGTCTTTTGAACTCCATCGGGTTCTCTCCACGTCTTCTATCTTACGCGGTTTAGTGTCAAAAAGCAAGAAAACACAAACAAGGCATGCAAAACGAGCATAATCAATCAAAGGGAAAGAAACGGTCCTAGATGGGTTGGTCCTATTGGGTTGATGGGTTGTTATCTAAGGTTATCATTATTATGTCAATTTGAAGTAAGGGTTGGATATAGGGGTTCCATCCAACAATAGGTGGCTTCTACGGATTAAGCTTAAGTGGTGTGGTGATCTAGTGGAAAACCATACCACATTATTATATTTCACTATTATGTGAACCTGAAAGAGAAAGCTTAACCAAGTCATCATAGATACCTATCTGACCTCTACGGATCCACCGGGTTAGTGGCACATACGCACATGCATATGTATGTGCCTAGGATTAGTTAGGATGGAAAAATGCGGGAGGTAAAGTTAGCCATATATCGGTGTATACCCAGGTGTATAGGCGTCATATACTCGGGCATATCCATGTATGTATATATATCTTATTATTCTAGGTGACTAGGTGTGGATATATTCGAGTACGTGTCATGGCATACTCACATACGCGAATATACAGGGTTAGCTACTATTACGGCTTAGCGCTAAATTAAATATAAGAAGGAAAAACAATCAAACTACAATTTAAATGGGCACCAAATAATAGGACAAGTGATATGGATGGGTAGAGCTTGATTTTAGAAGATTTTTTGTGGAAGAATCAATTTGGATTTAAGATGAAGATGTTACGAGTTATCAAAGATTTAATAGGAAAAGAATATGTGGAATATACTTTAGGAATTATTTCTAGAATTTAAGAAAATGAAAATGGGATGAAAGAGCTTGGTAGGTTCTGATGTACCTAGTTTATTTAGAAATTTTTGGGAATTTTTCAATGCAAGGAAAATGGGTTTTCATTCCTCTGTGTACACTGCTCGGGTATACCTAGCAGTTTCTCTTCCGCCTAGAGGTTGACGTGCGGGCCAGCGCGGAGGGGTCAGCCTGACGGCACTGTGCTGTGCACCGGGTCTATACTGCTCCGTTGACCCGTGGTCACCCTCTCTCTTGTTTACATGAACCGTGTCCACCCAAGAAAATGGCGAAGAGAGGGAAGGCAGTGTGGATGCCATGTACTGCTGACATGTGGACCATCCTTTGCTTTCCCCTTCGGACGGCTGACGACGGCGTTGAATGCCTGACCCACCACTTGACAGTGAGAGCAAGGGGAACGAAGGGTCACGGCGGCGGGATGACGGCGGCAGTCCATCGATGGAAACAGGGCAGCATGGTTGGACTCGCCGGTGTAGGTCACGCCAGCGGCATTGGTGGCGGGGGCTCGATGCCGCGTAATGGCCGGTACTCCTGAGGCCATTCCGCAACGCCTGAAGCAATTGGTGGTGACGGCAGGTGCACGAGGTGGCCGCGGCAGCTCGCCGGAGCAGGTGCGGCGGCACGGTGATGCGAAACCACCCCTGCACAGCGTCCTGGCGAACGAAAAGGGGCGGCGTATGGTCATGGTACGAGCGTGAGCACGTACAAGTCTTGTCATGCTCTCGTCGTGCCTTGTAAACGTCATGCAGCAGTGGAGGCGGCTCAGCGGTGGACTCTACTCGGAGACAGGGTAGTACCGTGGTAGTAGGGAGGCTAGGGTGGGTGGAGGAAGTGGAGAAGGGGGTCAAGGAGCTCGGAAATTACCCTAATCGACCTACGGTGGACTGGAGAGGGGAAAGCTCTGACCTCGCTCTCACGGTGAGCGCGACGCTCTGATTTGGGGGAAATCGAGCTACCGCTCGGGAGAAGAGGGGAGAAGGGAGACAAGGTGTTCTAGACTAAGGCGAAGGTCGTTGTGGTGGTGGCACCGGTAGAGAAATGACTTTTGATCCATTTTAAAATTTGTTTTAGTTCCGGTATTTTTCGCGCTTGGGATTAGAGAAACATTTAGTCTCGGTTGGTAGCTCCAACCAGGACTAAAGGTCCCTGCTCAACGGTTACCGAGGTGTGTCAGAGACACGTCAGTGCGAGAATCTTTAGTCCCGGTTTGAGACATGAACCTGGACTAAAAGTGTGACTTTTAGTCCTGATTTGAGACACGAACCTGGACTAAAGGTACCTTTAGTCCCGATTTATATCTCAAACCCGGACTAAAGGTGTCTCCAAACTGAATTTAAAAAGAAAGCGTATCTTATCTAAATTAGATGTGTGGTGGTAGGTGAGACGGTAACGCGTGCAAGAACTGAAGTGGGAGGTCGTAGGTTTGAATCTCCACAGCTCCAACTTTTTTTTTACCCAATAAACACCTCTACTCCCGGTTGGAGGAACTGGGACTAAAAATCAAGACATTTAGTCCCGATTGCATAGTCCCGGTTCCAAAACCGGGATTAAAGGGGGTTGAGAACCGGGACTACAGCTAGGTTCTCTACTAGTGTGGTTGAAGCCGGGGAGCTCGGGTGGGGCCTATTTATAGGCGGCGAAGTTCGGTTCGCCGGCGGTGCATATTTTCACCGACACCTCAGATCTTTCTCCCGTGCGCACGTTTTCAAACCCTAAGAAGGTGTGCCATAGTGCGGCCTTATCCACAGCTTAGCTGGAGGTGAGCGGGAACCGGAGCGTGGCCATGGCAGTGCAACGGTCGAGTCGTCAGGTGCGGCCACGTGGTGGGGAGAGCAGAGAGGGAGAGAGGGAGCACGCGACATCGCAAAGCTTCAGTGGGTCCCAGTGATGCCCTTGATCCTATCCACTTCATCGGAGTAAGGCGGTGGCAGCATGGCCAAGGCGGAGGTATGACGATGCGGTATTCGCGTCATCGTCGCCGTGGAGACGACGAAGATGATAGGCGGGGCCGTGGCGTCAGTGAGCGCGAGGGAAGGGAAGGGAGCGGTTGCGCTGGAGCTGGGCCGAGTGAGCGGCCGGCCCAACGTGGGTAGAGTACAAGGAGGGAGCATTCACGGGCTCGGCTGGCGGTGGCCCGATGCGGGAGAAATGGAGGAGGAGGTGGGCCGTGGCCACGGGACAGAAATTAAGGAGGGAGAGAAGAATTGAGCCCGAATTCCCTTTTCCATTTATGAAACCCTTTTCTATTTTTCCCATAATTAACTAGGTCTATTTGGATGGATTTCAATTTGAATATCAAAGGAATTTGAAGAATGAGTGGTTGATAATTCACGGAGATGGTCAAGTAAGTATTCAAGTGATTTTCGGACGGAAGTGGCAAGGAGAAATTTGGGATAATACCAACGAGGATTAATCGGTGCCAAAATAAATTCTAGGGCAAACAAATATGCACTCAATCAATCAAGCATTTCAAACAGTCATTCCAAACATCTTGTATATGGTGGATTTTTGATGCAAGTGTTTTATAAAAAGGTTTTCAAGATGATTTTGTGGAAAATAAACTAGTCAGATTTTAGTTTGTTGTAAAGTTTTAAACAATTCAAAATTTTAGTGATTTCTAATATGATGCAAAACACAGGGTGTTATATTATACCCCCAACATTATATGCGCGCACACAGAACACCTACAAAAGGCTAGGTTCATTCGGAGCCTAAGACGAGAACATTTGATGTTCTGGCTGCAAGGCCCGTTGCCCGCTTGAACACTAGGTACTTCTCCATCATTGTCTTCAGTATCTCCAGAAGTAGTAACCACCCCTCCAACAAGACCTGCTTGTCCCCAAGCAGGAGCACAAGGGAACTGATGGCGTAACGCATCAAGATCTTCCCAAATAGCCATAGAACGTGGCTAGCCCGACCATTGAACCAAAACTTGTGTAGTAGAACTAGTGCCCTTAGAACTTATTAGCTTCGTAGACAGCACACGTTCAGGGAATTTAAGTGATTAGTAGGATCTGGAGGGGCAGAGTCACTTGGGAGTGAGCCGGAAGATCCTTCTTTAAGTTGGGACACATGAAACACTGGATGGACAGCCACTGCACCAATTTTGCTCAAATTTTGTAGGGGCCAGAGAATTTGAACGATAACCTCTGATTTGCACGGAGAGCGAGCGAAGATTGGGCATATGGATGTAACTCGAGGAAGACCATTTCACCAATATGAAAGGTACGCTCAGTGTGCTGCTCATGCGAAGTTGAGCACAAAGAAGGTGTTGCTGGATAAACCAATTCATGAGCTCCTTTTGTAGTAGCCAGACCGACAGGTCCGGTGTTTGGTATGGTCATGAGGAGAGAGACCCAAACTGTGAGGGAGATAACCATACAAAGCTTCGAAAAAAGGGGACCACGACCAATCGTTGAGCGTGCGGAGGCGAAGAACTGCTATTAAAGAAGCTTTCTTCAAATATGTACGACTATGCTCTATGCGGTCGACTAATGAGCAACCATTTGTCTATTCGATTTCTCCAATGACAATTCAAGAAATCAAAATTCCTATTAGGGCGTCTCCAATAGTAAAGGTAGCACTTGCTCTAAGCCAACAAATATAGTGGAGAGATATACTCTCCTGAAGACCGTAGTGTGAGAGAAGAATGCATCGTGAAGTGTGTTAGACTATCTCAGTCCACGCTAGTCTCTTGTCTTTTGCATTATTTAATGATTAAAAATTCATGAGCTAGCTCTAAGCTAGACCATTGGGACCTTACTTGATAGAATTTGTACAATCTTTCAAATTTGACCGAACTTTGATAAGTTATCATATCATATACATTTTCACATTACTTCATGATCATAACAGAGGTAAAGTAGGTCCAGAATAGGGTCCATAGTGACTTTTCCCTACTAAACTAATATATACTGTAGTTGCTATATATGCTTCAAGCACCATTAGTTACAGTTCAATGGTGGGCCCCACCATTGCCGCCGGAGCCTTCCACTGGCGGACCAGGTGGCGACGGATTCGACATAATGTCCCTGCAGTTGCCTTCCTTGGGTTGGCAGGGCCGCCCTTCGTGAGGATAACCCAGCAGAGCACCTCTCCTCGCCTTCCCCAGCTGCTCGTCGGCCGCCGCAGCCGCGTCCACCTCCACAGGCGCACACGTCGCGGCGGCAGCGATGATGCCGTCGCCGTCGTTCCCTGCTGCTTCTTTGTACGAAGAAGCGGCGGCGCTCAACTGCAGGCGGGCGGAAGGCGGCCGGCGGTGGTAGAGCGCGCTCAGGTGGGACGACGCGTATCGCAGGAGATGGAGCGGGAGGGAGCTACAGCTACGCGACGCCAGCGCCATGGCTAGCTAGCAGCTCTTGCTTGTGCTCAACTGCTCACTGATCAGATCCAGATGAACGGCTAGCTTGAGCTCTCGGGCCTCAGCGATCTCTATATCACTATTGGTCGTCGTTGTCGATCTTTCAGGCTCCGTACGTCCTCTTGTGCTGAAGTATGGATGCCTGGAGGAACATGCAATGGCGCGCCTATTTATAATCCATGCATCGGTGTGGAGTATGCTTGGAGCGTACATGTACGACGAGGTAAGTCAACTTGTGTGCGTGATCATCAGTTGAAAATCATCAATACATGACTGAATTGCACACGAGCGTTCAGACACAGAGAACCAGCTGCTGCAGGAATAAGTCAGGTCAAGCTTGTGCGTGTGTCATCGGCCGGTTCTCAAAACCAACTGCTGGGTGATCTTCTGGTATACATATGAATATCATCGATCGGGTTACTGAGATGCGCCGTCACAGTCACAATGCAACCCATCACTGTCGCTTGTATGTTGATTTTTTTATGCAATCTACCTTTTTTGTATACATGCATCGATGTTTTTAGTCTATTGTTGTTTGTGTAGTTTTAAGGTTTGACCAATGCAAATTAACTTTCTTATCCAAATCATGAAGTTTTTGTAGTTTTTACTGATTTGAAATCAGCGCGCGACTGAATATAAACTTATAAGTTAACCTAGATATTATACGACGAGGTACTTCCTAAATGAAAATTGTAGATCTCCAAACGTTTCTTGGTGATCTTCTGGTGAAAGGCTTGGTGGCATTTGGGGCGATGATTTAAAATTTTATTTTCAAACGACCTCGGAGTGTGGAAAACTTGCTAAATAATTGTGTGAAGGGATGAAAAGACCACTTTTGTCTCGTGTAGAGCCTCAAACAAACTCTGCAGTGGATACGACGTCAAGTTGATTGGAAGAGTGGTGGTGCGACCGTGTCACTTGCATTTTTTTTGGCACTAGCAAATTAGTTTGTTGGTTGATATCTAAATGAATTCAAATGACGTATCCAACACCGTAACCAGAAAAGACTTGGTAATCTGGAGCGACACCTCGTTGTTCATAAAATATACATCTACATATTAATTTCATGAAAAAGTAGAGGTTGCATGATTTGTGTAAACCCATATCATGGATATACCTATAGTGTCTTTAGGAGTTTGCTAGTTGTCAATTTTGATTTGAAATCATCTCTTCAAATACGACGTTTGAATTTATTTTAAAATTTAACAAGTACTTTTTGTAAATTGTGTGACATTTACCTTCTTAGATTAGTTTAGGCTAGTTAATAGTTTTGGCATTTATATTATAAAACTCGTTTTGTCAAATTTGAATTCAAATTTTCAAAGGGTAAGATGGAAAAAGAGTACTAAATAGAATAATCTCAAAAGTTACAAACTTTCTTACTAGACTAGTTTATTGTTTCATCTAGCGGTAGTTCACCAAATTTACTATGAAATTGGGTGCTCAAACGAAAATAAAATGTGCTGTAGTTACTTTGCGCAGCGGGAGGTCTTAGGTTGAATCCGTCGGCACGCTGAAAAAAGCCGGAGATGGACGCTGACCGGTCCTGCCTCCACCTTAAAAAGACATTTTTTTGGTAAAAATTCCGATTTTTTCGGTTTTTTCCCTTCCAACGACTATGCGGCAACCCTGCTCCCTTTGAAAGTGCCGACAAAAGACACTCGGCTGGCGACCATGCCGAGTGCTCGCCAGTGTGGCTTTCCCCAGTGCCCCGGCACTCGGCTCCTGAGTCCGGTATGACTGAATTGCACACGAGCGTTCAGACACGGAACCACTGCTGAGGCTCAGGTCAAGCTTGTGCGTGTGGATCTCACCGGCCGGTT
Organism: Miscanthus lutarioriparius; assembly: GCA_904845875.1. Lineage (NCBI taxonomy): Eukaryota > Viridiplantae > Streptophyta > Magnoliopsida > Poales > Poaceae > Miscanthus > Miscanthus lutarioriparius. Next base: position 59,489,252 of record CAJGYO010000013.1, read on the forward strand.
CTCAAAACCAACTGCCTTCTGGTATCCCATATGATATCATCGATGGAGGTTACTGAGATGCGCCGTCACAGTCACAATGCAACCCATCACTCGCTTGTATGTTGATTTTTTATGCAATCACCTTTTTGTATACATGCATCGATGTTTTTAGTCTATTGTTGTTTGTGTAGTTTTAAGGGACCAATGCAAATTAATTCTTATCCAAATCAACAAGTTTTTTACTAGAGGCGCGACTGAATACAAACTTATAAGTTAACCTAGCGACGCAGCTCCCGGCCATGCATATCCTGGTGAAGGCTTGGTGGCATTTGCCCGACCCTTTATTCTTAGTGTGTGTATGGAGGATGTGAGGAAGAAAGGTTTGCCCAATAACTGCAGTGGGTCCCTTGTATCATTGTGGTGGTGCGACCGATAAGGATTTGAGGCCTTTGTTTAGTATGCTACTAACCAGAAAAGACTGGTAAGTGAAACCAAAATATTGGCCTAACAAAAATAGAGGGCAGCACCCAAATCAAAAGTAGAGGCCCTAATTTAGGTGACATTTACCTTCTTAGATTAGTTTAGGCTAGTTAATAGTTGTTGAGTTATTCTAAATGGCGTGGATCCTTCCACATCCTGTCCTTCTATACCTTCTGCGATGAAGTTAACTGGCGGGGGCCACTGGCACAACACGGGTGCCGGCGACATCACTGCTGCTACTGCCTCCTTCGCCTTTGGTGGCGTGGTGTGAATTTCGCCTCCGATGACTACGCCGTCTTGTCTCCCCACGGTCGCCATGTCCACCTCTGGCGGCACACTGACCAGAGGCGGAGTCGATGCAGCCACGTCCTTCTCCTTCTTTGTGACCAGCGACGACGAGGGCAGCCGGCGTGGTCGTCATTGCATAGACGCGTAAATATATAATATATTGTCTAACCAAGGGCTTGCTCTCTCTCGGTGTTGGGGATCGAAATATCTAGCTTGCAAGCTAGGTTTGGCCTCGGGGTCGGAGCTAGCTGACGACGGATGCAGTGCAGTGCAGCTCGAGAGGGACCGGTGGTGGTGTTGTTTGACCTCGACCTCGAGTGCTAGCTCTAGCTACTCACTCAAGTCGCCACACGTGTGTTCAGACGACACAGCAGAGAAACGGTGGTACGGTAGCACTAGGCCACTGCTCTCTCAGTCCCTAAATAAGTGTCTGTTTTTTTTTCGTGTCATAAATTTGATTAGATTTGTAGAAAACACGTGTAACATTTAAATAAATTTATTATAAAAATAGATTCAATGATCCATCCAATGATATTAATTATTTACCATAAATATTAATATTTTTATATAAAATTAATCAAAGTTATTTCTCGGAAAGTGAAAACGGAACACGGGAGTAACTCGGTGTGCTGGACGAGGTCAAGTCAAGGTTCTACGTGCGTCACCAGTTGGAAACCGGCCGGCCTAGCTAGTGTTGTTCGATTGAATGGGGTAATACAGTATTAATTTGATCGGGTCCCTGATGAGACGAACAGAGCGTGTTTCTACTTTCTACACACTGCAGCATGTATGCGAACAAAGCCATGATAAAACATAAGTGTTGGTTTCAATTCAACCCACGACCTTCAATACATACAACGCATTTCTCTACCACTATACTACACAATCTTTTGTAAGTATCTATATAATATGCTATTTTTTAATATCAACTTTCGTAATCCTGTATTGAATATTTTAACTCTAAATGATTTCAAATGAAAGAGGTTGAAACTAGAAAGATTTTGGTCTTGTTGAGCTCTACGATTGATAAAGGGTGTGTGTCCATCCGAAACCGTTTAAAATTCTATAAAAAAAGAATCTTAAAACATGTGAAATAAAAACAAGTATTTGAGATAATAAACAACTTCGAATAAAAAAATTATCAACAAAGAACTTGTAGATTGGGTTGGCAACAAAAGCTTTGGTATTAATTAACCAGGTGAACATACAAGATCGTTTCAAAACTCTAAATTTTAAAATTCCAAATATAAGAACTTAAAACACATATTTGAGACTCTAATAAATAACTTCAAATAAAAAAAACATTTCAACTAAAATTTGTTGTATTCAGGACTACAACTTTGGTGTATACCATGGCCATATCCGCGATTGTTTGAAAATTTGAGTTTTAAATTTCAAAATCTAAGAACCTAAACAATATTTTGGGAGTCTAAATAATTTCAAACAAAAACCTAGCTCTGAACTACGAAGTCAGTTCGCGTCAGGCGCTACAATTTTGATATAAAGTTTATCTTTATCTGACTTTATATTAAAAAGTTATTAATTTTTATGATGCAACTATAATCGATTTATAGAGACGGACGTATGAAATGTCTACCTCTGTGAATAGTGATTTTTAGAGGTGCACATCTTAAGAGACCCGACTTTGTTAATCGATTAACAAAGACAAATAACTTAGAATGCCCGCCTCTGTCAATAGTTAGGCGGTCAGCTGAGAGTATAAATGTCCATGCAGCCCGAGGCACGATGGCACGGCACGAAGCCCGCTTTTTTAGCCAGACACGAGCACGGCCCAGCCCAGTGACGTGCGGCCCGGGCTGGCCCGGCCCGGTACAGCAGGCCATGCCTGGGCCGTACCCCAGGCCCGTGGGCTGGCACGGTACGGCCCAACAGCGGCCCGCCACCCCCTCTCCCCCACGGCCCAAGGCGATAGCCTAGCTGCTCTCCGCCTCCCCCTCTCCCCCACGGCCCAAGGCGACGGCCCAGCTGCTCTCCGCCTCCCCCTTCGTATATAAGCGGCGCCGGCTCCCTCTCCCCTCCCTCACCAAACCCTAAATCATTGGGTCATCTCATTCCCCACCCAGGCACCCACCCATGCCGCTCTGCCCTCTCGAGTTGTTCTCGCTCTCGCCTCGTCGTCTCTGGTGACCTCCCCCGACTCCGGTGACCTCGATTCGATCCGCCTGCTGCCGTCGAGCCGCTCCCTTCTCCTCCTCCCTGATACCCTCCCTCTCTCCCGTGTCCCTCTCCCTCTCTCCCCTAGACCCCTCTAGATCTTGGTGATTATGTGAGTTCTTGTTAATGTCTTCCCTCCACCGCCGCTCGCCATCCTTGCTAACGGTGTGTCGTCTTCTCTTGGGGGCCGTCGTCTTCTCCGGCACCGAGCTCAGGTTGTGCAGGTAAACCCTAACCCTAATGCTAACCCTCTTCTTCTAGCTTGATCTGTCTGACTGTTTCTGATTCTATGTGTTCCTCTTCCTCCTTCATCTCTTTGCGCAGGTCGGTAGCCGATGCTTCGTCCTCTAGTAGTGGCATAGAGCAAGCAAGGCGGCCACTCGCACCATTGAGGAACGGGGCTGGAGAGGCCATAGCTGAAGACGATGGCGTCCTTCCACCAGGCCTGGCCCCCGAGGGCGAGAACGACGACGACACCCGTGATGACGCTACTGCGTTGTTCGGTATCGATCTCGGAGATGGCTATGCTCTGATCGATCTGGACGGCGGCGGTGGTGAAGGGTCGACGGCGACTGGGACCACGGTCGGCTCCACCAGCTCTACTCCATCTATTGCTGGTACTCGTACCTCTGTTGATAAGCGTAAATTTGCTGTGTGGCCTGATTTTGATGAGATCTATGAGACTGTGAATGGAGTTAAGATTTGCACTAAAGCTACCTGTAAAATGTGTAAGAGTACTTTGTCTGCTAGATCTAGTACTGGCACTGGTCACACATAATAGGTCCTTCCCCTGCCTCTGCCCCCACTTCATCTACATCTGGTTCTGTTATTTGTGAGCTCACAGTTTATGTTGACAATGACAATGTCACTGCATATGAGGATAATTTTGATTTACTTCTCTGGTGGCGTGACCATAAACTAACCTATCCAATCCTATCTATCATGGCTAGAGATATTATGTCAGTTTCTGTTTCTACTGTCTCTTCAGAATCATGTTTCAGCTTAGTAGGAATGATCATTGAGGAGCGGCGACGACGTTTTTTTGCCTAAAATTGTGGAGATGCTGACTTGCATAAAGGATTGGGAGTTAGGAGAAAGAAGGTTACAACACGTTGTTGACAATCAAGAGTTGGAGGATTCCTTCAAGAATTTATATCTCAATGAAGATGAAGCTGGTACATCTAGGGGTGTTACTACTGGTGCCTCTGGGGGTGCTGCTACTGGTACATCTAGGGGTGCTGCTGGTTGAGACTAGGGGTGATGCTAGTACATCTGGAGGTGTTGCTGCCGGTACATCTTGAGAGTTGAGACTTGAGACTTGAGAGTTGAGAGTGTGATCTGTAACTGTAATCTGTATCTGTTTTCTGTGAGACTTGAGACCTTTAAACATGTTTAAGTCTTAATTAAGAGCTGTGCTGTACTCTTTTTCCCTTTTTAGGGTTTCTCACAAGGGTGAGTTTTATCTAGAAAGATTTTTAATGAGGCAGCATTGCACAAACAGCTCAGTTATCTTAATTGTCTCTCTTGTGTCTTTTATTTTGTTGGATTTGGTCATTTAGAGTTGAGTTCAGTTTTGATTTGTGAATGTGAAATTTAGTAAGTGATCTGATTGAGTGATTGTGAATGTGAACTTAGAAGTTGTAATCTATGAACTTAGAACTTATAATCTGTGCTTGTGATCTGATTGATAATGTCATATTTGCTAAGTGTTGTATGAGATGAATTTTTTGAGGTGATTTAAATGGATCGGGCTGTGGGCTGGCACGGCCCGCAGAATTGGCCGTGCTCAATGGGCCGGCACGGCCTGACTACCGGCCCATAGGGCCGTGCCTAGGCCGTAGAGCAGGCACGGTGCATGATTCGACACAGCCCGATCAGCCCGCGTGTCGTGCCGGCCTGAACCCCAGCGGGCCGGGCCGGCCCGGCCCAATGGCCATATATAGCTGAGAGTGTACTCTCTAGAAATGATTAATTGGAGGTGGGTTTTTGCCTGGAGGCCACTTAATCATTTACAGAGGTAAGTAGTCTCTAGATGTGTTCTCGTCTCTAATAATCTGAGAAGCTCTTTCCAAAACTCCTTTTTTATGATGATCAGACATTTGGGTCGTCGATATGGTTTGCGAGTTTTTTGGATTGTGGAAGTGCAAGAGCATGTATGCATGTTCCATATTGTCGTGCTTTGCTCGAGTCCGGCGTTAGTTGTTGAATGTTGTGTACTCATTATGCCACTAAGGGGAAACTGTGATATCATATCGTAGTGATGATCTAGCTCCAACAAGGCAACAAGTGTGCCAGCAGCACCTAAAACTACATGGAAAAACACACAATAGCGACGTGTACAAAATTGACAGATCCTTTGCAATATTATAGTGACGAGTGGTATAAGAAGCAAAACCCTTTATCTGTCTTTCGGGTCAGGGCCAGCTGGCCAGGCCAGACATTGGCCCATCTTTGTCAATAGTACTGATGGGCCACATTCATCACTTTTAAATGGCTCAAAAGCAACAGGCCTTGATCAATTCCTGGGCAAGGCAAAAGTGACGGGCCGGGCTCTGTATACGAACTTGGGGTGATGGAGAGGCGTGTGAGCCGGGAAGGCAGCAACAATGGCTGGATAGTCTACTATAATCCTATTCGAAAATGCTGTGGTGCGGGCATCCAGGCATCCGACCGTCCAGGCGCCACACTTTTTAGGCCTGCACGCTACCAGCCCATCAGGCTTGCTCCCCTCTACCTTCCTTCACAGCTTCTCAAAAAAAAAGACAACGATATTTTCCAACTTGCACAGCCGTCATGGTGTTCCCCACTGCTCACCATCTCCACCGCGATTGCCGCTCGCGTGGCCTTCTCTAGCATGGGGGCGCTTCGCCGCACGAGGCCACGCCACACCTACCAGACCGCTATTGCTGCCTCCACTATGGGTGCCGCTCGTCAGGGGCGCCGCCTATCACTGGGGGCCACACAGCCGCCTGCCCCACTGCCATCCTCCTTCTCCACCGCGACCTAGCGTCGGCTCTCGCTGTGCAATGCTCCTCCCGCCCGCTTGCCAGGTTTTGCGGAAAGCACATGTTACAAGAGTGTTTCAAGTGTTTCAGATATTTCATAGGTATGTTGCAAGTGTTGTATATCGATGTTGCAAAAGTAAATCGGGATGTTGCAATGGCTATACACGTATGTTTCGAGTGCATGTTACAGATGTTTCATCTGTTCCAGACATATGTTGCAACTGTTTTATCTAGATGTTGCAAAAGTAGATCGGATGTTGTCATGTTACAAGCATATGTTTCAAAGTGTTTCATACATATGTTGCAGGTGTTTATCTGGATGTTGCATATGTTTGCAATGGTTTTCAAGTGTTCTCATGCATTTTTGCAAGTGTTCCAGACGTTTGATTTAAGTGTTTCATCAGTCTTCTTTTGTATGTTGCGACAGTTGTATATGGATGTTTCAAAAATAGATCAGGGTATTGTACACGGGATGCATGTGGGAAGCGGCTAGCAGTGCGGGCGATGTTCGGGGTGGCATAGGCAACGTCCGGTGGTACGAGATGAGCGTTTGGCGCGCTGTGGCCCGACTCTTTGTGGCGGCGCTTGTTTCTGTAAGACCCGACCACTAGTGGGCGCTTCGCTTGCTCACTGTGTGGAAACCGTCCGGACACTAGTGCCCCGGATCAGACGTCCTAGTGCTAGCAAGACGTGGTTGGCGGATCCAAAGTAAAGCTAAAAATAGCTCATAACCCCCTAATGTCTTGATTTCAAGCCTAATTACTGTAGCAAAAGCTTGATTTCACCATTAAATCTTCATGCAAATCAACATCTCCATTGTTTTAGCCCCCCATTATCCCGCATCGTGCATCCGCCACTGATGGTAGTGATATATCAACGTCGAGTAGAGCCACGAGCTGATAATAATAGGACGCGATGCCTAGTTGCCTCTACAAACAGTCGACTTTTGTAGGCTCTTGGGTAGCAACTGTTGCTAGCATCGCCTCTATAAACGCGGATTCTAACGACAGCTAAAAATCGGTTCCACAATAGTTCAATGCTTTTGGTTTCCAATGTAGATGTCAGAAAAAGCGCAATGACCCTTAAACCAACAAGAAAGTCTAACATTTAAAGGCAAAATCTTAAAAGTTTTCCCAATTATTGTCATTTAAAAATGAAGAAAGCAATATCGGTACCCCTTGTAAAAGTGACGCCTAGTACATTTCACGATGAAAAATTCTTTGGTAGCTAGTACACAACCGTAATAGTTCCCTTGTATAATAATAACAATCAAAATGCAGCAACAGCGCCATTGCCTGCTGCGCTTGGTTCCACCGGACCAAGCCATCACCAGGCATCGATCTCCTTACAGTGCCCTTGAAGATGAAGCAGTAGCTGCAGCCCCAGAAGAAGCAGTAGTAGGATGCTGATGGATGACTCCGCCGCGACCGTCCTTGCCCTCTTTCGGACTCCGCCGTGCGAAGTGAAGAGCCGTGGAGCGCGCCCAGGTTCGAAGTGTATCCCATGCTCGCAGCAGCTTGAGCAGGAGAGAGGCAAATGTTGATGAAGCAGCCATGGCCGTGGCTAGCTAATTAACAGCTGCTTGCCGGGATCGACGATCTGGCTTTATGTGATGGATTTTTGATGATCTCTGTTACTGATGGAGCTCTATTTATAATAGATTGGTGGTAGCAGCGTAGCAGGAGAAGGTCGTAGCTGGGCAGATTTGGTATAATTTGACCTGACCTTTCAACTAGTCATGTTCATATTTCATACTTCGTCTATTCTAAATTATAAATTATTTTGGTGTTTTAGGTACATAGCTTTTATTACATATTTAAACATGTTCTATGTTTAAATGCATAACAAACATAATATATTTAGAAAAGTTAGAACGACTTATAATTTAGAACGAAGAGATTATTTAATACACACTCCTCGATCTCTCTCTAAATGGAAAATGTTTCATACACACATTTGAAAAGTTGAATTTTCCCTAAATACTAGGAATTAGTTCTAGTAGCCTAATAGGTTAATTACATGGTCAAATCAGCGTGCCCACGTGCTAGCTGAGAGCTGTTACTCCGTCCATAGCTAGGGTCCAGGCTAGTGGTACGAGGATAGGCCGATAGGGTTGAAGCATCTCGAGCAGACTACCTACATAAGCTCTCCTACTCTATATAAATTTGTGCAGTGGAGCAAGAAAAACGACATCTAACAGGCTATCTACTTAACCCCTAGATGTGTTGGCTACCCAAATACACCCTCCCACTACCTATATGCTCCAAGTGTTTTTCCTGGGAAACAACTATTCTTATTACCCTTTCTAATATGGATTTCTCTCTTCCCATTGAGTCACTACTACAAAAAAACATTTTTAGGTGCGGCTGATAACCCTTTGTAGGGGCGGTTTGGCCAGCCGCCCCTACCGAACCGTCTCTACAAATCATGTATTTGTAGGGGCGGTTCCCAAACCGCCCCTACAAATCGATTTATAGGGGCGGTTGGTGATTGAGCCACCCCTACAAATAGATTTGTAGGGGCGGCTGGTATTACGAACCGCCCCTACAAATATATTTGTAGGGGCAGCTCAAGAACCAACCGCCCCTACAAATCTATTTGTAGGGGCGGCTATAGTGCCAGCCGCCTCTATAATACCTATTTGTAGGGGCGGTTCAATCTAGAACCGCCCCTACAGTACGTTTTTCCGCCAAAAAAAATTTTAATTTACAATTCAAATTCGACCAGAACTGTTTGTTTCTGCGTATTTCATCCAGCATCCGCGTTCGCGTTGCCGAACGCCACGCGACCAACGTTCCGAACCGCGTTCGCGTTGCCGAACGCCACGCGACCAACGTTCCGAACGCGACTACAAGCACAATAGTATTATATAAAGTACAATTACAAGTCCAATTCGTAATGATATATATATACAATCCATCATTAAATATACAAATTTCATACACATTGTTATCAACGTCCTAGAGCTAGCCTTTCAGTCTCACGAAGGTGTTGGTGCGAGGATTTGTACCTAAGTCGGACTCTCGATCATGGTAGGCGCCTCGGCGTGTACAATCTGGTCCAATATGAAGTTGCAAAGGTGCCGACGAGCTCTAAGAGTTGGTCATCCTTGTATGGGTCTCTTTTCATTCCTTTCTCTTCTCTCCACTACAAGAAAACAAGTTTGGTTTAGTATTTCATACCATTTATGAAGTTTTTTATACTACGGGTGAAGAGGTTCAAACTTACCCTTAAGGGGTGTCTCCTGTAGGCACCGGTGTTACTCATCATAGAACATATATAGTATCCACAATGTACACTCCCAGGCCTCTGCTTGGGGCACTGTGTGTTTTGCATATGAAAATATTAGGTAATACTTTTGACAGCCATGTAATGGAGTACTGAAGAAGTAAGTTACACTTACCGCACATAGTGTTTTTATAGTGGTAGGAGGAGGAGGAGTAGTAGTAGTAGTAGTCCATGTCTTTTGCAACATTCTTAGTTCCTTGTTTTATGTTACTTGGGCACAGTCAAGAAAGGAATATGAATAGCAGGTGGCCAATGAAGAAGCGGAACAGCTCTGCAGTTTCCTCTTCGCTACCTGCAGCGTTTCACAGCTCTAGCTACAGACCTGACAGCGAATTTAAGTTGCTACACAGTTGCAGCGGCTACAAGCTACACTAAACTAAAACCAGGCTGCAGGTAACTTGCATATAACAAAAATAGAAACAAAAAATTGCACCAAAGGCTACTAGTGCTAGGTGGCCACCACTACTAATGAGTGACACCATTTTGCATATAACAAAAGTAGTACTAGGTGGTTTGTAGCACTTGAACTTGCAAGGCCCACACCACTCGTGTTACGTGAACCAACACAGGAAATGCACATGTCTTATATAAAGATGTCTATAATGGTAATGGGGTTATGAACATTATGATAAAATATCAAACTAGAAAGATTATCACAGATTTTTCTTATAAAAGGAACAGCAATAATGCTAGCTCTATCACAACAACAGTAAGATTGACCAATGAAACAGCTTCTTAGCCAAAAAAGAAAGAAAGGATAGGCTATCATAATTTCACATAGATTATCATGCTAGTCAAGTTATGCTACGTACACCCCACCATGTGAAGTTGTGAACATGTACTGCAACCTATCTATCCAGATGGTTGCACTATCACATGACTCCCTGACTTATTTAGTTTATGTGTCAATGAATGGTATTGATCTGAACATAGCAACCACAGAACTAAATAAAGCATATGGTTCAATCTATCAGATGAAACATTATAGCATGCACGCCACAGCCACTGCCACTGCCAGAAAAACTCAAATCAGAGAAGAACTTCCATAGTGCTATGGTTTTAGACTGGGCATTAAATCCTATAAAAAGGCAAGCAGCAGCGAGACAAGCAGCTGGTCTGTGTTCCAAGTAGCTATAGATAGCCGAGTGGCTGTCTCACTCAGTCTACATATTCCTTATTCCAGCTTGTACAATCATTTGCTATGAACGAAAAGAACAAAAGCTAGACTTCATACCTTGGCACTATGCAAGACAAAAGTACTAACTCTATACTGGTAGATATATGTTATTTGAGTGAAATAATTAATCAGGTTCCTGCAAACCTAAGGTACAAAAACAAAACTAAACATCCCATAGCTTCAAGCATAATCCTGTTTTAGGATAGACAGACCAACAGTGCATGGACAAAGAGAGACAAACAAGTTGCCGTTGCACACAAATATCAAACAGCAGCAGCTGCAATCACTGGGGAAGAAAGGCATCCGAGCACGGCGGCGAACAAATGCCAGTGAAAATTTGAGCACAATTATTTACTACCATTCAATGCCTAGGACACCTTGTCTTCCTCTCCAGGTGGATCAATAGTGGAACAAGGGTGGCTCTAGATTAGAAAATGGTAAGACAGGCTGCCTTTAGTAGAGGAAACAGTGGATACTTATAGACTAAGTAGATGTACAATATGTTACTCATCCTAAGGCTAACAGGTCCACATGTCGAGAAGACAGTGGTGACCTATACATAAGATAAAAGCAAGCTAAATCAAACAGCCTGCATTTGGAACCTAAAAATGAAATTGCTAATCTTCCCCTAGGCTTCTGAATATATCATAAGAATAATTGCTTGACTATGTCAGATTAAATATCTTTAGCACAAATCAGCTGTTATTTTGTTTAGTAGGTATTCCTCCATTTTAGATCATAAATAGTGGCATGGTAAGGCCTACTATTGGTAGAAGAAGGTAGATATGGACACAGTGTGCTTGCGTGTAGGCTTGCAAATGTGTCCATATCTAAGTATGATCAAACCCCATATGGGGCAAACAGTCAAACCCTAATTTGAAACATATAACTTTCAGAAATAAAGCATGAAAATTGATAAATTTTGATTCCAAGTAGATATAGTTTCAGAGAGTTTACTATAGATAAAACATATTTCAGTTGAATTGGTTGCCTGGGTAAAAACAAAAGTAGGTGTGAAGAAAAAACAAAAGTGGTGTGAAGAAAAATGTATGTGCACCTAGAAGTAAATCAGCCAAGTCATATAAAAAGTCTATCTATCTATATGAATGGTAAAGTACCTATATGAGCGTCGGTGGCTCATTTGCACGCGGACGCGTGGTCTATGACTTTTTGCAGAATCAAAATCAGCAGAGCTCTCGACCAACGACCAACAGCAAGATAAATAAAACCCTAGATAGAACCAACACACAATTCGTCTAAATGCATCTCCCAAAGAAAGGATTCAAGCTATTGTCACCAAACGCCTCTGAGAATCCATCCTATCATCCCAAAGAATTGACACCCTATCCTCATTCCGCAATCAATTTGACCAAATTCCTTGGGCGACGGGCAGCATCAAAATCTATCCAGCAAAAGAAGGAGCGTACCGGCACATGTGTTCAGAAGACGACGGTGAGCCGGAGTGGCGGTGATGAGGTCGTCGAGGAGGTCTGACGACGGCGGTGGCCTGGCGAGTTGAAGCGGTCGAAGGTCCAGAAGCCGTAGGGGCGCGGCCGCGCTCACCCACCGTCGAGGAGCTCGCCCGTCGTCGGCGTCTGAGGCGCGGGCGCGGGCGCCGAGAGCTCAAGGCGTCGTCGACGTATGCGGGCAGGACGTCGGGGGCAGGCGCTGGGCGCCGGAGCCAGCGTCGCGGGCTGTGAGGCTGGGCGGGCGCCAGGGCCGGGCGGGGACGCCGAGCACCGAGGCTGTGTGTGTGGGTGGGCGGGGGACGTGGCGGGCCGGCAAAGGTGGCGGTGGAAACCCTAGGCAGACTGACGGCGGCGTCGAGAGAAGAAGAGCAGCCGCCAGACGATGACTCCCGGCGCTACCCTCCAATTTATACTAGGTATCATTTGTAGGGCGGTTCCTGATCCAGCCGCCCCTACAAATACATTTTTAGGCGCGGTTCCTGATCCAACCGCCCCTACAAATATTTTTTTTAAATTATAAATTCTATATTTTTTATATCATAAAAACACAATTATAAATTCTACATTTTGCTCAAACTTTCTCAAATGAAAAGATGGACTATATAAGGATTGTAGATCTTGATGAGATGAACAACCTTGTTATTCAGAGTTTTTTCATCTGAGGTCATATAGTGTCTCATTTGAGCAAGTTTGACCAAGTCAAATTTGGTCAAATGAAAAAACAACACTTTGACTCTAGTATTATGAACTCTAAATAACTTCAAATTGAAAAGTTTTGAATACCAAGTTTGATCATCTCAGCAAGATCTACAATTGTTATTTTGGTCAACTTTCCATTTGAGAAAGTTTGGACGGTTCAAATTTGTGATTTTTAAATTTCGACGCCTACAAACTAGTTTTCGGAACCCTAGGTTATCTCAAATTGAAAAGTTTTGAATACCAAGTTTGTTCATCTCATCAAGATCTACAATACTTATATAGTCCATTTTTTCATTTGAGAAAGTTTGAACAAAATGTAGATCAAATTTCACAAGTGTGTGACATAGTTTCAGAAAGTCTATATGAGATTCAAGAATTTGTGACTAGTGCTTGATAAAACTTTCTCAAATGGGAAAATAAGCTATGTAAGGATTGTAGATCTTGATGAGATGAACAACCTTGTTATTCAGAGTTTTTTCATCTGAGGTCATTTAGTGTCTCATTTGAGCAAGTTTGGCCAAGTCAAATTTGGTCAAATGAAAAAACAACACTTTGACTCTAGTATTATGAACTCTAAATAACTTCAAATTGAAAAGTTTTGAATACCAAGTTTGATCATCTCAGCAAGATCTACAATTGTTGTTTTGGTCAACTTTCCATTTGAGAAAGTTTGGACGGTTCAAATTTGTGATTTTTAAATTTCGACGCCTACAAACTAGTTTTCGGAACCCTAGGTTATCTCAAATTGAAAAGTTTTGAATACCAAGTTTGTTCATCTCATCAAGATCTACAATACTTATATAGTCCATTTTTTCATTTGAGAAAGTTTGAACAAAATGTAGATCAAATTTCACAAGTGTGTGACATAGTTTCAGAAAGTCTATATGAGATTCAAGAATTTGTGACTAGTGCTTGATAAAACTTTCTCAAATGGGAAAATAAGCTATGTAAGGATTGTAGATCTTGATGAGATGAACAACCTTGTTATTCAGAGTTTTTTCATCTGAGGTCATTTAGTGTCTCATTTGAGCAAGTTTGGCCAAGTCAAATTTGGTCAAATGAAAAAACAACACTTTGACTCTAGTATTATGAACTCTAAATAACTTCAAATTGAAAAGTTTTGAATACCAAGTTTGATCATCTCAGCAAGATCTACAATTGTTGTTTTGGTCAACTTTCCATTTGAGAAAGTTTGGACGGTTCAAATTTGTGATTTTTAAATTTTGACGCCTACAAACTAGTTTTCGGAACCCTAGGTTATCTCAAATTGAAAAGTTTTGAATACCAAGTTTGTTCATCTCATCAAGATCTACAATCCTTATATAGTCCATTTTTTCATTTGAGAAAGTTTGAACAAAATGTAGATCAAATTTCACAAGTGTGTGACATAGTTTCAGAAAGTCTATATGAGATTCAAGAATTTGTGACTAGTGTTTGATAAAACTTTCTCAAATGGGAAAATAAGCTATGTAAGGATTGTAGATCTTGATGAGATGAACAACCTTGTTATTCAAAGTTTTTTCATCTGAGGTCATTTAGTGTCTCATTTGAGCAAGTTTGACCAAGTCAAATTTGGTCAAATGAAAAAACAACACTTTGACTCTAGTATTATAAACTCTAAATAACTTCAAATTGAAAAGTTTTGAATACCAAGTTTGATAATATCAGCAAGATCTACAATTGTTGTTTTGGTCAACTTTCCATTTGAGAAAGTTTGGACGGTTCAAATTTGTGATTTTTAAATTTCGACGCCTACAAACTAGTTTTCGGAACCCTAGGTTATCTCAAATTGAAAAGTTTTGAATACAAAGTTTGTTCATCTCATCAAGATCTACAATCCTTATATAGTCCATTTTTTCATTTGAGAAAGTTTGAACAAAATGTAGATCAAATTTCACAAGTGTGTGACATAGTTTCAGAAAGTCTATATGAGATTCAAGAATTTATGACTAGTGTTTGATAAAACTTTCTCAAATGGGAAAATAAGCTATGTAAGGATTGTAGATCTTGATGAGATGAACAACCTTGTTATTCAGAGTTTTTTCATCTGAGGTCATTTAGTGTCTCATTTGAGCAAGTTTGACCAAGTCAAATTTGGTCAAATTAGTGTCTCATTATGAACTCTAAATGACTTCTGGATGTTGCAATAGAGTGGATGTTCAAATAGAGTCATCTGGATGTTGCAAAGGTAGTCTCACACACATGCATAAAATGTAGTATCACACACATACAAAAATATGTAGTCTTACACACGTACACAAATATATAGTCTCACACGCATGCATAAATGAAGCCTTACAAACACACACAACTAGCTAGCCCGCTGTAACGACTTTCCCATTGACACCTTTTCGTTCCCATGGCATTATATCTTTGGGGATGTTCTTTTCCACAACACTGATCTTGTTAGGAAAGTGCGTGAATAACGGCATCTCATCATAGTTATTGTAAGCTTTCAACATCGTCCACGCCATCAACTCCAATAATGTGTTGTTTCCGGAGGCAACCACGTGCTTTGTCTTCTTCTTCGGGGGGAGGTTACTTTGTGGGTCAGACATATAGAAAACTTGTGCGACACGTGAAGCGAGCACCCAAGGGTCATCTTGGTAGCCTAGATTCTCGAGGTCCAGGACTCTCAATCCGATCTCGTTCGGGTTGGTGTTGTTTGATCCGGTGACATCGAAACAGGGCCACCGTTATATCCCTTCCATAGTCAAGTTCCCATATCTCTTCAATGATGCCAAAGTATTGGATCTTTCGCCCTAATCCATCAAGAGCCTCTATTCGAACGCCGCTGTTTTGGTTCACATATTTACTATCCTTTGCATGGGTATAGTACGTGTACCCATTGATATCATAAGTATTCCAAGATGTAACTTGTCTCGATGGCCCCACCGCCAACCTCATTGATGGTAATAGAGTCTATGGTTTCTCCAAAGTGTATGTTTTGGTCCTTCAACCATATAGTTAGTCGTTGCTTGTCTTTGTTTCATGACCCAATCATCCGAACGGCCATTTCTCTCCGCCATAATGATAGCCAAGTGTTCATCAATATACGGTTGCATCAGTTGTGTACTCTGCAAGACACTATAATGCGCCTGACTCACCTCTTTGTAATCATGGTCGATGAACACTTTTCTACCACTGGTGCCCTTCCCGGCCAGCCTACCCTTGTGACGAGAATCGGGTTTACCAATCCCTTTCTGTACTTTTAGGTACTCTTGACAAAGACACTTTCGGCGACTTCTTCAATTTGTAACCCTCTATCATGGAGCCCTCTGGGTATGCTCGATTATGCGTGATCGACTTAAAACCGACATGAACCGCTCATAGGACCACATTTCATGCAAGTAGCAAGGGCCAAGCTACCAGATCGATGAACCATGTGAATCATGAGATGTGGCATTATATAAAAAAGCAGGAGGTAAACACATCTCCAGTTGATTTTGTGTCTCCACCACAAATTCTTGTAGGTCACTCAGCTCTTCCTTGCCAATCATCTTCGGTGAGATCTTCGAAAAGAAGTAGCACATGCGGGTGATGGCCATTTTCAAGAACTCTGGCTTTATAGCCCACGATTGCAATAGGTAGAAACACTGTCAGCATCACATGGCAATCGTGAGCCTTAAAGTGTGTTATTGACAAGTCCTTCATCGACACTAGCTTCTTCACTTTTGCTGAAAACCCAGTCGGGACTTTGATCCCCCTCAGGAAAGTGCATATAGCTCTCTTCTCGTCTGGTGTTAGGTTGAAGCACGCCGCGGGCAGAGTGTATTTTTCATTAGCCTCAGGTACCGGGTGAAGCTGTGGCATCATGTTTAGCTGCACCATGTCTTTCCGTGCTTTCAGACCATCCTTTGACTTGCCTGTGTCCATCAAGGTAGCAATGAGACTCTCAAAGACATTCTTCTGTACGTGCATAGCATCAATGGCATGGGGGACCTCCAAGTCTGGCCAATAAGGCAGATACTGAAAGAAGATCGATTGTTTCTTGAAAGGCACGCCTCGATAGGAGGTGTGCTTCTATCTCTGCTCGTTCCATCTGGATTCTTCTTTCCATAGACGACGCGTATATTTTTCACCATTACGTACACATGTTCTCCGTTATGACGCCTCTCTCCGAGGGGGTTCAATCTCCAGGGCGTTGTCATAAAATCTAAAGAACAATTTGCTGCGGTACTTGTGACTTGTCTTTAAGAAGCGTCGGTTCCTTAGGTAAACTATCTTCTTGGATGCATCCAGGTACACCCATGTAGTACCATCCAAGCAAACCAAGCATCCCGTCTTCCCTTTGATTTGTCCAGACAAAGCAAACAACGCGGGGTAATCATTGGTAGTAACAAATATTATTGCTCTACATATGAAGTCCTCCTTTCGGAACGCATCGTACATCTGCTCCCCATGCCTCCATAGTCTCTCCATTTCTTGCATCAAGGGCTCGAGGAACACGTCTATATCAATGCCTGGTTGTTTAGGGCCAGAAATAAGAATAGTGAGGAGAAGGTACTTTCTCTTCTGACACAACCATGTTGGGATGTTGTACATGGTCAAGATCACTGGCCATGTGCTGTGGTTGCTCATCCTCTCATTGAAGGGATTCATTCCATCGGTGCTCAGGCCAAACCGTACATTCCTTGGGTCATCACTGAATTCTTTGTGCTTCTCATCAAACCTTTGCCATCGACTACAATCAGCGGGTGTGCAATCTTATCATCATCCACCTTGCGCTCATCATCCCACCATGTCATGAGTGCGGCTTCTTTAGGGTTTAGGAACACTCGTCTCAAGCGGTCGGGTCTTTGGCGGTACCACATTACCGAGGCGAGGAATTCTTCTCTGCTTTGCATCGTTGCCTAATGGAGTGTCCTCTGGGGCTGAGATTCTTGTACCACCTTTTTGTACACTTCTTATTCCTCTTTTTCCCGTGGATGGTTCGTCCCCACCGTAAAGGTCATTGTTCTTGTACTGGCTGGCCCCACACCGGGACATTTATCCAATGACTTGAACGTTTCACCACGAAAAAAGTATACGAGTGGTTGGGGCATGCATGTATTTTTTCAACCCCCATTGTCAATGGACTTATGATCTTCTTCGCTTGGTATGTGTTGTTGGGGAACTGAGTTTGGTTGTGGCAGCACCCATGACAGGAGATGCAATAGATCATTGAAACTACAGTCTGACCAGCCGTACTTAGCCTTCAGGATGAGCAGCTCAAGCACGAATCGTAGCAATGTCCAATGTGTCGGACAACCCTTTTCAACACCATACACAGTCTCCTTCGATGCTTTTGTCACTCTTTCCAAATTTTCTAGACCTTTCGGACTATTTAGTAAAATCTCTGGTTCAAGGGTTCGAATCATGTCATCTAAATCATCTTCAACTCCGACACGTGCTCCGCCATTATTATTGGCACCACCTTCGTCGTTACCATCCCAACCACCAGCATCACCACCTTGTTCATTGCCAAACTCGAAATCCATTTGTGCATCAAGCTCGGCTGAATATTGGGACAGGGATTCTATGGTTTCATCGTCGTATTCCTCCTCATCCTCGTCGTTAACAATAACCATTTCACCATGATGAATCCACACTGTGTAGTCCTCAACAAATCCTCGTATAATCAAATGTGATCTGATGATAGTCACATCTGTCCATGCCATACGGTTCTTGCAATCTTTACAGGGGCAAATAATTGTATCCTTATTCTCTTTCAATGTCGTTGCATGCTTCGTTGCGGCTTCAATAAATTTATCCACCTCTTCCCGGAAACCTGCCTTAAACCTTAACGAACCATACATCCAAGAGTTCCTGTACTCCATCTTTTACAACAACAACAAAATAAACATTAAAGGACTACTTATTCAGATATATATAAAAATTAATCAAAGTAATAATTATTTGAGAATAATTGTATATACCTCAGATATATATGAATATAAATCTAATATAATTACATGAAGCATACAAACACACCATGGTAGAGGAAAATTAATTAATGACCCATTTATCCATAAATAATTAAAATACATATTTATTGATTACAATAAACAATTTCAAAGACAACAATTAGCAATAATTATACTTTACACAATATCTTTCGTACAAACCCTAGTCCAATTTTATCAAACATAAATTTACAAAAACGAAATTAATAAAAAAACCAAACCCTAGATCTAGATCACATGCACATGAAACATCCATAAAACTAACTAATGGTTCACTAAAATCAAGAAACATGGACCAAATAAGGGTATGATCTTGTTCCCCTCCCTAATTTATCCTAGTACATTTAAAAGTTGGGTCTAATTTGCTCATAAATAGCTCAAGCACCATAGAAGAGAGAGAAAAACAAAACTCTAATTATTCACTAATCAACCATTAAAACTTCAAAAAAAAGTGTGGAATAGCATTTTCTTACCTTCTACAACCTCTCCACCAAAGGATTTGAGACCAAAACCTTCCTCCCTTAGTAGAGCAATTTTTGGGAGGTGCCCAAGCCCTCCCCAACTTTCTTTCATGGGTTGGAGTGAATGACCCGAGGAGGAAGAAGGTGCTGCTGCTGTTTTATATGGGGGTCATTTGTAGGGACGGCTGGTGATTGAGTCGCCCCTACAAATACAAGCTATAAATACGGGCCATTTTTAGGGGCGGCTCAATCACCAGCCACCTCTACAAATACCATTTCTAGAGGCGGCTGGTGATTGAGCCGCCCCTAAAAATCATACTCCATTTGTAGGGGCGGCTCGTATCACCAGCCGCCCCTGCTGTTCCATTTGTAGGGGCGGCTAGTGTCTGGGCACCCGAGCACGCCACTGTAGGGGCGGCTGGTGTCTGGGCATTTATTTACTAATTGGTTTTAATGTTTATTTAGGCCTATTAGTACAGGTGGATGGTGCAACGTCAATTAGTACTATATCACTAGTTGACGTGGATGTGGGGAATTTTTCTTCCTATATATATCTATCAACTCCTTGGGGAAAGCACAGCAAAACTACCGTAAGGGGAGCACATAGTTTGGGAAATACCTCGTGTAGTAAATTATATTTTTCTCCTCTTTCTCTCGCCGATGCTGTCGCCGTCGTCGTCGCCGTCACCGTTGCCGTTGCCGTCTTGCTCCTCCTACGCCGCCGAGTTCTTCATCACTTGTCGTCCTGCCTGCCGCCGTGATGTCTTCCTTGTCTGCCGTCGAGATTCTAGCAGCTGCTTCCGCAAGCAGGTGCACAGGAGGGGACACCAGCTACCGATCCATGGCCAGGAGGGCGGAGGAATCCTTCTACGTGAAGCACCATCATCTTGTCCAAATCAATCACGTCAGCATGCTGTTCTTCGCTGGCTGATGGACTGATGGTGAACAGATCTACGGAATTGCTCTTTGCCTTCATAGTTCCATGCCTCGTCGCCTCCGTGAAACCGGCAAGAGGCTTCTGCAACCCCGTGCAAGCCGCCGCACCACCATGGTCACTTATCGTTGCCTGATTTATCGCTCGGCGTTCATCCATCACTCGAGGTGAGAATATTACCACCTTCCCTATCCTTCAGGTGTTCCGTTTTTGGATCGCATCTATATGTATCTCGTGCCCTGTAACATCATCGCTTAGCTTCCTTTTTCTCTACATATTTATGGGTGCGCCTCCAGCTCCCCGTTCCCTGTTTTTGCCGAGCTCCCCTGGCAAAAAAATCTGCCGGCGTACATCCACCGTCCCAAGAAAGCCAGAATCAGCGCCACAAGTTTCATCTTGTCTTGCTCGATCGAGTGTCGATCTGTACCAAGCAAGCTGTTCATCCATCCATACGCTGCTGCTTATCCCGTTGCCTTGCAAGCACGTACACCTGCATGCTCCCAACTCAAGCGCCATGCATGCATATATATATATATATATATGGAAAATTTTTCCTACTTCTATATACACACACACGAGCAATCCATCCATGCACTATGGCAGGAACAGCCGGCCATGGCTGCAGCCGACCTACTGCTTCCCTGCCTTGCAAACCTGCTTTGCTTTGCGTTCCGTCCCTTGACTTCCTACTGCAACATATGCAAACGTTCAAGCAAATAGCACCGTGCATGCATGTCAATAATGCAAGCTAGCAAGCGCCAAGGTTGACGAGTATGTAAGCTTAGCAACGTAATCTTCTATCCGGAAGCGAAGGTTCCCCATGTAAGCATGTATATCCTTTTTGGTTAAGCTCTTGATGCCGTGCACCGTGCGTGCTCCGTGCCCTGCTCTAGTTAGCTGTTCCAATTACCTTGATGACATCACATGACATCACGTATATGTTTTATGGCCGTTTTCTTATAGAAAAACAAATCCAACAATACTATAGAAATACACCACTTACAATCAATTATGGATCCCCACCGTTTCTTCGTTCTAATTCTGATTTGATCCGTTCAACTTGCGCTAGGTTCGTAATTTCATAACCTACATGTTCATACTACTGTCAGATGTGTTTTCAACTTTTAAAATTCGTGATTAGATTTAATCTATTATTTTAATAAAGGAAATCTTGTTTATTTCATATCTTTTGCGTTTTAGATCCGTTTTGACCCATTCAAGTTGCGTTAGATTCATAGCAACGAGAACTACGCGTTAATAACAGTGGTTACCATGCCACTATTTCTGGAATTTCATGGTTTAGATCATATCTTAAATAACAATTATGCAACTGGGTTTTGTAAATAAAATGTGATTTGTTTTACTTTAGTTTTATAATTCAAATCTAAATTTGATTTAATCCAATTTATATAAGACTTTATATAGTTAAATAAATGAATCCTATAGTTTTCTTTTCCGCGTATACAGTAAATCTTTCGGTAGTTGTATCTTTCAACTGTAGCTCCGATTAGCGTGTTTTTCGTGTCTGTGTGTTCGTAGTGAGACGTAGATTCGTTGTACAAACTTTTCATCTTGATTTTATGTTTGGTGTATTGTTCTAATATAGATCTATTGTTTGCTTCATGTATGATTGTATGGATGCTTGTGTGGTGCTTTATGATTTCGTCCAGTCGGTGAGATATACGTGGTGATCAAGAAGAAAAAGAAGAAGAACATTGAAGATTAAAGCTTACAGAAGGATCGGTGTTTAAGGCAAGTATAGCATGGGATCTTCCTTGTTGTCCTATACACCTTTAATCGTTTAATTCATACTGCATGTGTCTACCTTGACTACCACTAAGGATTTCCTAGTACTTTGTACCTTGTGTCTTGATTCCTATGGGGTATTGCATTGGGTAGCTATGCTAGTGCTCAACTACAACCATGATCTTGTAACTTGACTAATGGTATATGCAATAAACACTAAAAGATGCTTTTTAGCAACATGGAATAAGGGGGCTAGAGCATTGGGCTATTTTATGGTGCTCTAGGTTCCTCTCCCTAAGGACTTATCTGTAAGTGATCATCCGGGACTTACAGTAAAGCTGTGAGGGCTATATGGCCTGGCTTTAGCTCAGTATGAGGACCTTTTCTAGCTTGTTAGTGGTTACTTTTATTGGCGTAAGAATGGCTTGACGAATCGGGTATAGGACAGCCTCTACTTTTATGTGTATAGCCGTGATGGAATTATGCCATTCGACAGGGGGGTTCCTATATCTGTTTGCCGAGTGAATCTAATGGCCCTAACCTGTTAGACGAATCTTTGAAAGGCTTCATAGTGAACCCTGCCGACCTTCCTTGGTAGTGGGTCAAGAGGCTGATCACCTCGGGCGAAAGGATAAATCACGACTCACAGTGAAAGTGTACAATCTCTGCAGAGTGTAAAACTGGTATATCAGCCGTGCTCACGGTCACGAGCGGCCTTGGAACATTTATGGAATAGATGATGAACATAGATGATACTAATGATGAAGATGCTCACTAATGGCTAATTGTTTGTGCTATTCATTATTCATGTTTACCTGATCATGTGTTTATGGGCTTGAGGTGAACTTGTTGCTACTCAATTGCTAAAATCATGAATCATTAAAAGTTAATCGCAGTTAAACCAGTGTCAGCCTTTTGAGCCTCGTGAACCCCATGTTATATTTGTTGAGTACGACATGTACTTACGCTTGCTTTATTTTCAATTATTTGATAAAAATCCCGGATGGGTACTAGATTGTTAGATTTTGGAGGAATTAGGCTTGTGATCAACCAGTCAGTTGTCCCTTTTAATTTGGAGTCTTCGCCTGAAGCTCGGAGTTGTCTTTACGCTGTCTATACTCTGAGGTTATATTCTTTATACTAATACGCTATGTATTTAAGCATTGTCATTTGATATTATTCTTATTTGTAGCTATATGTGAGATTTGACTTCCTAGGCTCACATATAATGTGTATTTGGTTTTGTTCTTAAAACCGGGTGCTACATTCTTAGAAGTTAGAGCAAAACTAAAACGCTTCCAACCAATGGAGCGTCATCTGTGGCCGCGTTGACACGGAAGTGGGGAAAGCAAACTGACAAAAAGAACGCGCACACAGGCAGTGCATGCATCCAGTACGAAGATATTCAGTAGTCAGTATGGACTTGGAGTGATATATCGACGTCGAGTAGAGCCACGAGCTGATAACAATAGGACGCGATGCATAGTTGCCTCTACAAACAGTCGACTTTTGTAGGCTCTTGGGTAGCAACTGTTGTGAGCATCGCCTCTATAAACGTGGATTCTAACGACGGCTAAAAATCGGTTCCACAATAGTTCAATGCTTTTGGTTTCCAATGTAGATGTCAGAAAAAGCGCAATGACCCTTAAACCAACAAGAAAGTCTAGCATTTAAAGACAAAATCTTAAAAGTTTTCGAAATTATTGTCATTTAAAAATGAAGAAAGCAATATCGGTACCCCTTGTAAAAGTGACGCCTAGTACATTTCACGATGAAAAATTAAACTTTCGTAGCTAGTACACAACCGTAATAGTTCCCTTGTATAATAATAACAATCAAAATGCCATTGCCTGCTGCGCTTGGTTCCACCGGACCAAGCCATCACCAGGCATCGATCTCCTTACACTGCCCTTGAAGATGAAGCAGTAGCGGCAGCCCCAGAAGAAGCAGTAGTAGGATGCTGATGGATGACTCCGCCGCGACCGCCCTTGCCCTCTTTCGGACTCCACCATGCGAAGCGCGCCCAGGTTCGAAGTGTATCCCATGCTCGCAGCAGCTTGCGCTGGAGAGAGGCAAATGTTGATGAAGCAGCCATGGCCGTGGCTACCTAATTAACAGCTGCTTGCCGGGATCGATGATCTGGCTTTATGTGATGGTTTTTTGATGATCTCTGTTACTGATGGCGCTCTATTTATAATAGATTGGTGGTAGCAGCGTGTAGCAGGAGAAGGTCGTAGCTGGGCCGGTTTGGTATAATTTGACCTGACCTTTCAACTTGTCATGTTCATATTTCATACTTAGTCTATTCTAAATTATAAATTATTTTTGTGTTTTAGGTACATAGCTTTTATTACATATTTAAACATGATCTATGTTTAAATGCATAACAAACATAATATATTTAGAAAAGTTAGAACGACTTATAATTTAGAACGAAGAGATTATTTAATACACACTCCTCGATCTCTCTCTAAATGGAAAATGTTTCATACACACATTTGAAAAGTTGAATTTTCCCTAAATACTAGGAATTAGTTCTAGTAGCCTAATAGGTTAATTACATGGTCAAATCAGCGTGCCCATGTGCTAGCTGAGAGCTGTTACTCCGTCCATAGCTAGGGTCTAGGCTAGTGGTACAAGGATAGGCCGATAGGGTTGAAGCATCTCGAGGAGACTACCTACATAAGCTCTCCTACTCTATATAATTTTGTGCAGTGGAGCAAGAAAAACGACATCTAGCAGGCTATCTACTTAACCCCTAGATGTGTTGGCTACCCAAATACACCCTCCCACTACCTATATGCTCCAAGTGTTTTTCCTGGGAAACAACTATTCTTATTACCCTTTCTAATATGGATTTCTCTCTTCCCATTGAGTAAAGGTTGTATACTTGTTAGCAGGAGGCAGTACTTCTACGTCCTCTATTCCAAATTGTAAGTCATTTTGCGTTGTCTTGATATATAGATGCTATTATGCATCTAGACATAGCGTAGATCTAGATACATAGCAAAAGCTAAGCTAAAACAACTTACAGTTTGAAACAGGGAGAGAATATTATCTTTTGTGTCTGTTGTATCATCTCTCTACTACGTATAGCCAAAGTACTGTTAATCAAGGGAAGCGACAAGCTAAAGCTAGGTCCATGCTGATGTATACAAGCTCACGGTTCAGACACAACAGCATCATATCCGTGCTGCACCTAAACTCGTGTGTGGACTTGAGTGTTCCTGTTTCTACCTACCTAACATGTGCTCTACTGATTCATTCATATTGACCGACATCACACTATAATGGACTCCCAAGTCAATAGCCAGTCGCCTAGTCATGCATTGTAAGCCTTGACAGCTACTCGATCGTACGTTCATAGAAGTCAGAACAAAACTAAAACGCTTCCAACCAATGGAGCGTCATGTGTGGCCGCGTTGACAGGGAAGTGGGGAAAGCAAACTGACAAAAAGAACGCGCACACAGGCAGTGCATGCATCCAGTACGAAGATATTCAGTAGTCAGTATGGACTTGGAGTGATATATCGACGTCGAGTAGAGCCACGAGCTGATAACAATAGGACGCGATGCATAGTTGCCTCTACAAACAGTCGACTTTTGTAGGCTCTTGGGTAGCAACTGTTGTGAGCATCGCCTCTATAAACGTGGATTCTAACGACGGCTAAAAATCGGTTCCACAATAGTTCAATGCTTTTGGTTTCCAATGTAGATGTCAGAAAAAGCGCAATGACCCTTAAACCAACAAGAAAGTCTAGCATTTAAAGACAAAATCTTAAAAGTTTTCCCAATTATTGTCATTTAAAAATGAAGAAAGCAATATCGGTACCCCTTGTAAAAGTGACGCCTAGTACATTTCACGATGAAAAATTTAACTTTCGTAGCTAGTACACAACCGTAATAGTTCCCTTGTATAATAATAACAATCAAAATGCAGCAACAGCGCCATTGCCTGCTGCGCTTGGTTCCACCGGACCAAGCCATCACCAGGCATCGATCTCCTTACACTGCCCTTGAAGATGAAGCAGTAGCGGCAGCCCCAGAAGAAGCAGTAGTAGGATGCTGATGGATGACTCCGCTGCGACCGCCCTTGCCCTCTTTCGGACTCCACCATGCGAAGCGCGCCCAGGTTCGAAGTGTATCCCATGCTCGCAGCAGCTTGCGCTGGAGAGAGGCAAATGTTGATGAAGCAGCCATGGCCGTGGCTAGCTAATTAACAGCTGCTTGCCGGGATCGACGATCTGGCTTTATGTGATGGTTTTTTGATGATCTCTGTTACTGATGGCGCTCTATTTATAATAGATTGGTGGTAGCAGCGTGTAGCAGGAGAAGGTCGTAGCTGGGCAGGTTTGGTATAATTTGACCTGACCTTTCAACTAGTCATGTTCATATTTCATACTTCGTCTATTCTAAGTTATAAATTATTTTTGTGTTTTAGGTACATAGCTTTTATTACATATTTAAACATGATCTATGTTAAAATGCATAACAAACATAATATATTTAGAAAAGTTAAAAGGGCTTATAATTTAGAAGGAAGAGATTATTTAATACACACTCCTCAATCTCTCTCTAAATGGAAAATGTTTCATACACACATTTGAAAAGTTGAATTTTCCCTAAATACTAGAAATTAGTTCTAGTAGCCTAATAGGTTAATTACATGGTCAAATCAGCGTGCCCATGTGCTAGCTGAGAGCTGTTACTCCGTCCATAGCTAGGGTCTAGGCTAGTGGTACGAGGATAGGCCGATAGGGTTGAAGCATCTCGAGCAGACTACCTACATAAGCTCTCCTACTCTATATAAATTTGTGCAGTGGAGCAAGAAAAACGACATCTAACAGGCTATCTACTTAACCCCTAGATGTGTTGGCTACCCAAATACACCCTCCCACTACCTATATGCTCCAAGTGTTCTTCCTGGGAAACAACTATTCTTATTACCCTTTCTAATATGGATTTCTCTCTTCCCATTGAGTAAAGGTTGTATACTTGTTAGCAGGAGGCAGTACTTCTACGTCCTCTATTCCAAATTGTAAGTCATTTTGCGTTGTCTTGATATATAGATGCTATTATGCATCTAGACATAGCGTAGATCTACATACATAGCAAAAGCTAAGCTAAAACAACTTACAGTTTGAAACAGGTAGAGAATATTATCTTTTGTGTCTGTTGTATCATCTCTCTACTACGTATAGCCAAAGTACTGTTAATCAAGGGAAGCGACAAGCTAAAGCTAGGTCCATGCTGATGTATACAAGCTCACGGTTCAGACACAACAGCATCATATCCGTGCTGCACCTAAACTCGTGTGTGGACTTGAGTGTTCCTGTTTCTACCTACCTAACATGTGTTCTACTGATTCATTCATATTGACCGACATCACACTATAATGGACTCCCAAGTCAATAGCCAGTCGCCTAGTTATGCATTGTAAGCCTTGGCAGCTACTCGATCGTACGTTCTTAGAAGTTAGAACAAAACTAAAACGCTTCCAACCAATGGAGCGTCATCTGTGGCCGCGTTGACAGGGAAGTGGGGAAAGCAAACTGACAAAAAGAACGCGCACACAGGCAGTGCATGCATCCAGTCCGAAGATATTCAGTAGTCAGTATGGACTTGGAGTGGTATTTTGTTCTCATTCCACCCAGCTTCCGTACACGCGGGCAACACAATGACCGGGTTCATAATTGACTCCTATATATCTTGCAGTCATGCTTGCAACCAGTCCTTGGAATTGAGTTACGTTGTCGTCTTCAAGATCAGGTCAGCATGGCTACCACTCGGAGGTCTATATAACATACCCCTCTCCGTGCCAATTATATCTCGTTTTCACATGTTTAAGTACATAGTTTTACTATGCACATATAAGTTATCTCTAGATACATAGTAAAAACTATATATATTTAAAAAGGCTAAAACAACTTATAATTTCAAATGGAGGAAGTATAATATTCCCTCCATTCCAAATTATAAGACATTTAATCTTTTCTAGATATATTATTTTACTATACATCTAGATCTAAGTACATAGCAAAATTATGTATCCAAAAAAGCCAAAACGTCTTATAATTTGGAACGAAGAGAGTATATGTTAGTAGGTTGCACTGATCAGGTCAGTGTAGAGCATGCTTGCTATTGATCAGGTTACTGAATTTTTCTAACAGACACTAAGTAGATACCATATCAGACACAAGTGGCGGGCTAAGTTGAGGTCCCTCCATACTGAACTATGAGTTGTTGTCGTAGTTAGAGGGAAAACATGACCGGTCGTCGCGGTCTATTGTTCTTTTTGCTCCATGATGAGGGGGCTGGTCAGGATACCAGTTGATATGAGTGACCATCGGGAAATGATCGCAGATCCACATATCTTTGCTCCTACGCAGCTCGTGATCTGAGGGTCAAGTTATCAAACATATAGTCTCGGACTGGATGCATGCACGTACTGCCTGTGTACCACTATATCATCCGGTGGGTCGTTATAAGCCGTTTCAGCGACCTACGGTCAGTCGTTATAAATCTATAGTGACACTACCGGAAACCTATTGTAAAAATTTTAGGAACCTATTGTAAAAATTTCTAGGAACCTATTGTAAAAGTTTTAGATCCAACACTATTACCAATTTATCATAGCAATTCCTACAAGTTTATATTTTTACAATATTAAGTATCCCAAATTAATTATATGGCTTCCAATAATATTATCAAACTATATGAACAAAATATACTAGCAGATAGATCATGATTTTAGGAGACTAACAAACTTGGTTTCATAATTTTTGGATTCCTATACTATTTTATATTGATTTTACAAATTAACTTGAAACCCATATTAGAAAAACATTTAGAAAATGAAAAGGGCCGACGGCATCCCCTTTCGGCCCAGCAGCTCCCACGGCCCACGCGGAATGTCCACGCGCGCAGCGGGCCGGACCAACGAGCAGCCCATGACGCGGAGCCCGCATGAGCACCGGTGATTTTGCAGAAGAGTCCCCGTACTACGCGGTTATCACACGACGACTCCGCGCACTATTACAACAGCGACAAACTTCGCACCGAGCACCCCGAAAAACGTCACCTTCGCAAATACGAAACCCCCGTTGTGCCTGGGCGCAGCGGCGCAGCTCCGGCCGGCACAGCACACCTACGCTGGCCAGTAGAGCGGGGCACCGGCTACCCAAGCAAGCCGACGAGCGCCGCGGGGCCAAGACGAGCTCCCAGACGTCGGTTGGGAGATAAACCATGGTCCCAACATTTTGTTCGCGCCGCCGAGCCGCCCGCCACGGTGGCGCGACCACGCCGGCGTCCTAGGATGCTAACGGAGAGTTAGAGGCGGTGGGAAAGCAGCAGGGACTCACCGCGGTCCGCGCCGTGGAGACATTTGGGGCAAAGGACGGTCGAGCCAGCTCGGCCACGTGCGAGCGACCAGGGCAGCAGCGCTCCAAGGAGGACATGGCCACATCACTGTGTCACCGGCGAGAAACCTAGCCGAAGGAGGGTGAGCACACGATAGAGGGAATCAAAATGCGACTACTAGTGCCATCAATAGAACCATCACCGACGGTTAGGGCCTTACCCCCAAACGAGCTCTTCTCTAGCGGCGATCTGACCGGTGGCGATGGAACTCAGAAATTGACCATTGCTAAATCAGAACTGTGGCTAAATGCGGGTCGGGCAGTTGGCCAGCTCCATGACGTAGCTACTGACGTGAAGAATCGACCCGAGCGGCAGCAGTGCACGACATAGGGTGATTCGACTTGCTGTGGCGTGAGGGCGACAAGGCGGCTGCGCTACCGGACAGCGGAGACGGGCGGCTACTCGACGGGACCACCAGGCCTTGTCTGAGAGCGGGCGGCTGAAGCGAAACGGTGAGCGTGCGGGAAGGTCATCGACAACCCGACAAGGCGGTAGCTTGACGAGACGGCAACAGCACAGGCGCAACGACATAGTGTGCAGCAGCCACACATAACACGCGGTGTCGCGACGTGCATAAGTGCGACAGGTTTGCGTGGCGCTGGCCGAGCACGGCGCGACGGGACGCGACACGACGCGGCTCAGCCACTCAGCGCGACTGCTCATGCACGCTCAGCAATGCAGCAGCGAGGCAACAATGGCGCGTGGCAAAGGCAAGCAGCGGCGGTCAGCCGGGTCGTAGCCGGCCGAGACCGGCCGATGCCACAACGCGCGTGGCCATAGCCGGCCAGCCCTCGGCGGCGTGGTGACCGCGAACACAAACCGGAAGATGAAAAATGATGACGTGCACGCTATTTAAAGCGGACCAAAAACCACTTAAAAGCTCGACTAAGGCTAAACCAATTTCACAAACCTACAGTCCACACAACCGGCTAGCTAGGGAGGCACTCGACGCGACCAAAGAGTGACTAGGGAAAAAGATACGAGAAGGCCAAGATGAGTTCATCGCGCAGCATGCCGGTTCACGAACAGAGCACCGAACATGGTTCTTCGCGTGTTCTAAGGAGTTACGAGCAATTCTTGGTGTAACCCCGTTACGTCAGACCATCCTACAAACTACACCAAGCCAAGGTACTCGCCGTGAATCATCAAACTATACAAAAACATGGATATATTGTTTAATAATTTTTGTTAAATTTTAAATGCCAAAGTAGCATCATCTATATCGTCCTTGACCTAGCAATTGACGAGGGACTTGTCAGAACTTAGCACATGTTAACACTTTTGTCTTAATCTCCACAAGGTTTAAACCTCGTCGACTTCAACTAACAACATAGTACGATATAGTCCATACTTCATACTAATTCGTGGAACAAAATATTAAAGCACTATTTAAGTAGGTTCCACTATATAATTCACCCAAGATAGCACCTTTAAACACAAATCATTAGTTTGCCGACTCAACAAAATTCGATCTTTGAACTATTAGAAATACCATGGAACAACACCTATTCACCAAATCCACAGTTACATTTCAAATTTATTTAAGTACTAAATACAAGTTATATTTTATCTTTGTTTGTAAAAATTTGTTCTTCATGCTTAGTCAAGTAAACAAGCCATTCACTATTCAGTCGCTATCAGGCATTAACCTAGGTGCTAAGCAAGCTCGTAACACCAGGGCTGTTACACCTTCAGTACGCTATGAAGAACGGGGACAGACCTAGGATGAGCTGCTTACCCTGGGCTCGGGGGCTAACCGACCGCCCGCTCCTTCCGCCCCTGAAGTCATGGAGCTTGACAAAGATCCAGGGACAGAGCCCGACCCTCTAGCTGACTAGAGGACCCCGTACCTCGATTGGCTTCTCCGTGAAGTGCTCCCGACGGACAAGACGGAGGCCCTGCGGATCGCACGATGAGCCAAGTCTTTCGTCATTGTCGAGGGGGAGCTCTACAAGCGTAGCCACACCAGGATCCTACAGCGTTGCATTCCCGTCAAACAAGGGAGGCAACTGCTGAAGGATATTCACGGTGGGGTCTGCGGACATCATGCCGCACCTAGAACCCTGGTCGGAAACGCATTCTGACAGGGCTTCTACTGGCCTACCGCGGTGGCCGATGCTGAGCAGATTGTGTGTACCTGCGAAGGATGTCAATACTACGCCCGGCAGATCCATCTGCCGGCTCAAGCACTCCAAACGATCCCCATCACGTGGCCGTTCGCAGCATGGGGGATCGATACGGTCGGACCTCTCAAACGAGCGCTCGGGGGCTACACGCACTTGCTTGTCGCCGTAGACAAGTTTACAAAGTGGATAGAGGCTCGGCCGATCTCCGTGATCAAGTTCGAGCAGGCCGTGTTATTCTTCCTCGACATCATCCATCGCTTTGGAGTCCCGAACTCCATTATCACGGACAACAGCACACAGTTCATCGGGAAGAAGTTCCTCTGATTCTGCGATGAGTACCACATCTGCATTGATTGGGCCACCGTGGCGCACCCCCGCATGAACAGGCAGGTCGAGCGCACGAACGGCATGGTCCTACAAGGTCTCAAGCCTAGGATTTTCAACCAGTTGAACAGGTTTGGCGGGCGATGGGTCATGGAGCTTCCCGCGATGCTCTAGAGCTTGAGGACGACACCCAGCCGGGCCACCGGCTACACATCCTTCTTCATGGTCTACGGTTTCGAGGCTATCCTCCCAACCAACCTCAACTATGGGGCGTCGAGGGTCAGGGCGTACGACGAGCAGCGAGCCGAAGCGTCCCTAGAGGATGCCATGGATCAGCTCGACGAGGCACACGACGTTGCCCTCCTCCGCTCGGCCAAGTACCAGCAGGCGCTGTGCCG
The DNA here is from genome assembly GCA_904845875.1 of Miscanthus lutarioriparius. Classification (NCBI taxonomy): domain Eukaryota; kingdom Viridiplantae; phylum Streptophyta; class Magnoliopsida; order Poales; family Poaceae; genus Miscanthus; species Miscanthus lutarioriparius. Next base: position 59,521,165 of record CAJGYO010000013.1, read on the forward strand.
GTACCACAGCCGTCGGGTGCAGGGTCGGGCTTTCAACGTCGGGGACCTGGTACTCCGCCTCGTCTAGAGCAACAAAAACCATCATAAGCTCTCTCCGCCGTGGGAGGAACCGTACGCCGTCACGGAGGTGCTCCGACCAGGCACCTACAAGCTCAAGACCATCGATGGCAAGGTCTTCGTCAACGCATGGAACATCGAACAACTACGCCACTTTTACCCCTAGCCTATGCATGTACTTAAGAATGATATTTTTGAAATTCGAAAAAGTTTTCTCTTATGGGTCTCGCTATCGTTCCCTCGATCTTTAATGACACCCGACCCCAGAATGGCAAGGGGGCGGGCATTACTTGGGGGCTGATAAGAGTATATCTACTCGGAGACATTCTCTGCGCCCAACCCTCCCTTATGTTAAGATCTTAAAGTAATGGCTGCGGAATCAAACCCTGAGTAAAACTGGTCGGACTACAAGAAACCTACGCCCCAGTGGCTACGACATTTTTGCTCACCAGCGTGATCAGAGTTGTTTTGCCCGCATCCCAAGCTTTACAGCCTTTAACCACGAAAAGGGTCGGAACACATTAACCTTTTTTTTTATAAAAAAAGGGACGAAGAACCAAAAGATTGTTCAACCATAGCAGAAATTAAAATCTATCCATTTATTACAAAAATCACTATTTGGCCTAACTAACTAATTTTTCGGGGGATGATCTCATCCTCTATCTTGGCAAATAAGTCCTGCGCTAGAGGGGCCACCTCCTTCTCGATGTCCTCTAGCTCAACGTCGGAGTAACTGGGCGTGAAGCCCTGACTCATCGTCTCTAGATTGATGTTCTCATAGTGAGAACAGGCAATCACGAACAACCGATGAACGCCAAAGCGGAGTGCGTCCCTCGCCATCTCGCATGCCCGATCCGTGATCCGGACAGCGTGGACTGCGAGCGAGTTCGTCTCCTGCACTGGGTCTAGCTCAAGGTCATCGCAGACCAGCTGAACGACGACGCACAGGGTGTTGTGCTCATCGCTCTCCTTTAGGAGGGTGGCCTTGACCTCGCCGAGCTCCTTCTCTAGGCTGCGGCTCTTCGTCACCTCCGCCCCGAGCCTGTGATGAAGACCTGCCCAAAACAAGCACCAGCCTTGTCGAAAAGCCTGCCGTGGATCCATTGGGCCCTTACTTGATAGAATCTGACCGAACTTTGATAAGTTATCGTATCATATACATTTTCACATTACTTCATGATCATAACAGAGGTAAAGTAGGTCCAGAATAGGGTCAATAGTGACTTTTCCCTACTAAACTAATATATACTGAAGTTGCTATATACGCCCTGTTCGTTTAGGCTTGTTTGGCTTATAACACTACGGGATACTGATTAATTACCGAGTGTGATAAACACTCGGCAAATATGGAGAAACACTCGGTAAATTGTTTACCGAGTGCCACACTCGGTAAACATGACTCGGTAAACAACGACTCGGTAAAGTTAGTTTACCGAGTGTCAACTAACGGGGCACTCGGAGAATAAATCTTACCGAGTGCTACGCCGCACTTTTCGATAAACAACTACTGACGTGACGGTCGTCGATCCCCAAGCTCGCCGTTAACGGCGTCGTTTACCGAGTGTTAGACATAGCACTCGGTAAACAGATAACCATTTTCATGATTAAAACAATTCCGCAAATATTTTTCCCTAATATAGTTTACCGAGTGTACCAGTAACACTCGGTAAACATGTAACTCGTTAACCGAGTGTTCCACTCGGTAAAAAATGGCACATATATCCGAGTGGGGTCGTGGCACTTTCGGTAAAAATGGCACCACTCGGCAAAATTAATGTAATCGTAACCAATTTGGTTACATTCGCTATTTTACCGAGTGTAACACTCGATAAACATGACCATTACCGAGTGTAACACTCTGTAAAACTTGTCCTGATTTTTTTTTGTTTGTTCAAAGTGCATATCCAGCCACAATTAACAACAATTATAACAGAGAATATCACGATTACCAACAGATAGACATTATATATCACATATATGTCCACAAATGTCACATCCACTCATTATAACCAACATATAGCTACAACAAATGTCACAAGCACAATGCAAAGTCCACAAACACCATCAACATGTCCAAAGTCCACAAAGTTCAACCCACTTCTAAGTTCAACATACAAACAAGTGAAACATGGTCTGTCACATGGTCGGAGCCCTACCGAGAAGCGGAGACAAGTCCAAATCTTGATCGTTGTTCGATCCATTGTAGAAGGTCCCCTGGAATGAGGAGCAAAAGAAAATAAACATATTTGTCAATTAATCATAAGGTAGTATGCCAAATTCAAATATTCCTTCGAAAGACCAGTTAACAGTGACATCAATATATAGGCATATAATAGATAACACATATCAAGTTAGTTGCTGTTTAGGTCTCCTCTATGTGCAAGATATCGTCACACATGGTCGAGTAGACTGAACATGAATTGGGCAAACACCTATGTACTCATGTAGAACCTAACATGATGCCTTTCAAGGTCTGAACAATATTACTAATAATCTAACTTATACATGTATGTATCCTACTCTCTTCTAGGTTCTAACATGATAGTGTTGACTGTAGCACAATCTGAACTGAAAAAGCCTTTCAAGATGAAGAGTGACTCACAGGAGTGCCGTCGCGCGGAGGTGGAGGCACCAACGGTATCATCGGCGGCGGCGGAGGCGGTGGAGGCTGGCCCATGCTCTGAGAAAAGCTGGCCATGTACTCGTACCAGGCCTTCTGCGACTGCTGGAAGGCCTCAAGCTGGGCCTGCACTCGCGCCCTCTCCTGTGCCAACTCGGCCTGGTGCGATAGCTGGAGGGCCTGAAACTGGCTCTGTGAGGCCTGCTGTGACTCCTGCAGGGCTTCAATCTGGGCCTACAATTATTTATCACATAGTTAGAATGCAAATAAAGAACGGGTAGAAAATGAATGGACAACGAATGCAACAGAACTAACCTGGAGTGCTACCACCTGGGGCTGTGAGCGTGGGCGTATGGCCGGGCTCGAACTCGTGCTCCGGGCTCTAATCTGGGCGAGTGTCTGAGTGTTGGCCGTGTCTATGGTGCTGTTGCCCATATAGTACCTCCCGTGTGGCTTACCTGGTCCCAACCTCATGACGATGTCACCCTCGAGGTCAGCGGTGCTCGGATCAAATTCTGGCCCATGGATCTCTCTCGCCATCGCCGTGTACTCGCTGAGGCGACTGTGCACGCTCAGGTTACTGTATGCCTCGGGCGGGTCCTCCGGGTTGTAGACGAGGTCGGGGTCCTTTGCCTTGCCCTTGTGTGCCAAGGCATATGCCTTGAACGAGGCGCACTCCTGGCCGGGGTGGAACCGCGTCTGCAGGAAGAAGCACAACAATAAGATATTATGCATTCAGAAGTTAGCGTAGCAACAACGAAATGAAATCCGCGTACATATCTGGCTGCATATTCCTTGAGGGTAGTGGGCCCTTGTTTGTGCGAGGAACCCTGCATCATCGCACGGCAACGTGAGCGTACGGCGTGATATTGCTCGTACTCCTCACTCAACCACGTGTCCACAATGGCCTCCCAGCAGTTGTCCATCCCCGCACACCAAGCAGGAGGCACCTGCACGTACACGAGCACATGACAAATCATAAATCAATTTCAGTGCAATTAATCACAGACGATGTAATCTCATGTTTACCGTCAAGTATTGCTCCTTAGTTAGGGGCAGGTGCACTGCCTGCGCTCTGGTGACTCTGTTTCCTCTGCGGGCATGGTAAATTCTTCTGCACAGGAGCTTTGTCTCGTAGAAGAGGTCCTGCACTCGGTGAACATTCATGTTCTTGGTCGATTCACATAGAAGATGTTTGCTAGATTGGATGATGAGATTTTACCTAAGGTTGAAAGGCCGCTATGTCACTTGTAGATGGAGGAATACATGGAACCAATTTTTTTGTAGCCACAACCATCACTAGCAAGATTTATCGAAGATTGAGGTAGAGCATCAGCAGGTTTTGTAGCGTGTCTCAACCATATACCCGAGCACCAGCGCGCGCCTAGCAGCACAACCATGTGGCTAGCACACAAAGGGGCGCTAGGTTCTATCGCAGCACTATAGGTCACATGGCATGACACTACCACAAACAAATCACCGATGACAAGCTGGCCGTGCCCTCCTTGCCTTCACTCATGAAATTCAGATCAGCAAAGCTGGCCGTGCCCAGTGGGCACAGAGCGAACTATTCTTTCGCCTTTTACTAAAGAATAGCGTGTGCCCGCTGCACCAAGCAGCATACGCCTATTTTTGGAGGGTTCTTCCTCTCTGTGAGGAGGAGCCCAACAATTCAATGCAAAGTTGGGTTGTTCTTGAGGAGCCCAACAATTCAATACTAGTTTTGTGGGGTACATCTAATCTATTTTTAGATTGTAGCTAATTCATTAATACAACATTTATGATCTGAAGCTCAAACAGAATTTACATATTTCTGAAAGAAAAAATAAGAGTATATCTCCTATTGTGCAATTCATGGAAGTTTCTGTGAGTTATTTTTTCTTGATTTTAATATATGATTATACCCTACGCTGAACAATGTGCATTTGGCAAGAAGGAAGTGATCATGTGAACCAAACCATATTTCAGTTGTTTTTCTGGTTTATAAAACTAGTTTTGTGGTCTCCTCCCTTTCCTAAAGCTCAACGCCTCAAAAGTCCTCTCAACAGACTCCCCACTTCATGCAGTTATTTCAGAATTGACCACATCATTTCACACTCTATGCACTTACGCTGCCCCTAGATCAAACCTGCCAAACCCCAACTACACAACAATGGTAACATAAATTGAATTCTAACACAATATAAATTTTTGGGTTACAGTCCTACAGATGAAACTGTTTACAGCCATCCTAAGTTCTTCATAATCATACCTCTCACAGTTCACACAGTAAGAAACCGAACAGACAGTGAGAAGTCCAAAACATTATGGCATTGCGAATTTTTTGTTGATATGCAAAATTGTCACTCATACTATTAAAGCCCTAATGTATGTATGGTATTGAAAGTGCAGATTTCTGCTGAAACTGAAATCATATTTGATCACAAACTGAGTGCAAGGTCAGCTGAAACAGGCCCAATCTCTCAGAAGTTACACGATCCATATATGAAATCATATCTGTTAGCCATACCCCTGACATATTTGGCACTCTCAGCTCTATTTCATTAAAAGATACAAACCATGGAAGTGTATATAGGACATAAATTAAAACGCCCCACGAGGAGGAGCAATGCTCACTGCACACGAGTATGCCGGACTTGAGCTGCTTGATGAGGAACACCACTCTCTTCCCAAAGTGAAGCTCACCAGACGGGGAGGAGCAATGTCCGCCGCCTAAAGCATCTGCGGCACCCACCGCTCCCAGCTGGCCCGCTCGCTTCATGGCGGCACCGTCGTCACCGAGCACCATTGCTGCCCGTCAACGGCGTGTAAGCTTCTTGCAAGACCTCTTTGATCGCCCTTCTTTTCCTCGCTAACAAAATGCAAGCATGAAATGAATTTCTGCCCTCTTTTTTTCCATTTGTATATGTAACACTTGGTTAAAGTTAATTCAAATATAGACATTAACACGGAGACAACCGAGAATGGAATCATCATAGAAAATAAAGGCAGATCATGAACTGTAAATCGTTTGAAGATCAATTAGCGAGTGGAACTATCCGTAACGGGCTCTACCTCGCGCTCTCATCTCTCTCTCCGCCCATCGCAGGCTTGCGTGCCCCATTGACACCGCCGCTAAGCGTGGATGCTGCCCGGCGCGGTGTGTGGCCTCGTGGCTGGCTTGGCAATAATGAGGAGAGGTAGAAGATGGAGTCTTGGAACTGAATCGACCTGATGATCGGCTGGGCGGACGGCCTTCTTCCCGGCCTGCGGATGACGCGGGGGCGGCCAGGCGTCCGGCTGACGGCGGGCGGGTGGGCGGGCGACGTCCGTGGATGAAGCTGGAGGCGAGGCGTGAGGCGAGTCACGGGACGGCGCGTGAGGCGAGTTGCGGGTGGACGGCGGCGGCGTGTGAGGCGAGTCGCGGGTGGAGGGCCAGGTGGGAGATGGCAAGGCGAGTCGCGGGTGGACGGCGGCGGCGCGTGAGGCGAGTCGGAGTCTCGGGTGGAGGGCGAGTCGCGGGAGTCTCGGGTGGAGGGCGAGTCGGAGTCTCGGGTGGAGGGCGAGGCGAGTCAGAGTCTGGCGGCCTGGTACATGTTTACCGAGTGCCCAGATCTACGGCACTCGGTAAACAGAAGCACGGCAGCCCAGTGACATGTGGGCCTGGTACATGTTTACCGAGTGCCCAGATCTACGGCACTCGGTAAACAGAAGCATGGCAGCCGGTAGAAGTGGGCCGTGGAACCTTTACCGAGTGTTTCAGGTCACACTCGGTAACTGTATCCATTATTTCATGCAAAACAAAAAAGAAAAAATGCCAATTTAATCCTAAAATTCACCAAACTTTCACACGAACTATTTCATGTCATCTATTTACTATCTAAAAAATTCCAAGTTCAAATCATAATGTTGAATTTCACTCTTAATAGAAATCCTATTCGTCATTGTGAATGTTTAGTGTCTCTTTGGGAGATGTACCGGTTCGGCAGCGACGAATGTAAAAATACTTCCGAAACGTTATGAAAATTTTTCTATAATATAGATGTATGCTTCAATGTTAATTCTTCCAATCTCGTGATTTATCGAGTTCGATTTTCATTATTACAATTAAATTTACACGATATGTATCTAATTATCATAAAGAATGAAAATTTTGTGAAATATAGTAAATAAATCGAAATAAACACCATATTTTGGAATGGAGTACTAAATATCATATGTGGATAGAGGAAAAAGAATGAAGGGAAAAACAAGAAATTTGGTTGAATTTTACCGAGTGTTGCGCCAGTACACTCGGTAAAAGATAGTGTTTACCGAGTGTTGTGAACTTACACTCGGTAAAACTTTATTATTACCGAGTGCAAATACTTCTACACTCGGCAAACATGTCATGCCGTGGACGCCGTTTGGCGCGGTTGGTATACTAGAAGACGTGGCAGCTCAATACCGAGTGTCTTTTTTACCGAGTCGCCCTTGGTAAAATTGTAGTTCTACCGAGTGTTTGAGGTTACCGAGTGTTCGGACTCGGTAAAGAGGTCTACTACCGGGTGTTTATGTTTTCCGAGTGTTGGCACTCGGTAATAAATGTTTTCCGAGTGTCCCGACTTTTGACACTCGGTAATTTTCTGGGCACTCGGTAACTACACAGTCTCCGGTAGTGTAAGCCGTACCTTTTCAGCTAACGAATAGTATTTTTCTCTCACACCAAATCAGTCAACAGTACTTTCAGCTAGCCAAACAAGCTCAAACGAACAGGACGATATGCTTCGAGCACCATTGGTTACAGTTCAATGGTGGACCCCACCATTGCCACCGGAGCCTTCCACTGGCGGACCATGTGATGACGGATTCGACATAATGTCCCTGCAGTTGCCTTCCTTGTGTTGGCAGGGCCGCCCTTCGTGAGGATAACCCAGCAGAGCACCTCTCCTCGCCTTCCCCAGCTGCTCGTCGGCCGCCGCAGCCGCGTCCACCTCCACAGGCGCACACGTCGCGGCGGCAGCGATGATGCCGTCGCCGTCGTTCCCTGCTGCTTCTTTGTACGAAGAAGCGGCGGCGCTCAACTGCAGGCGGGCGGAAGGCGGCCGGCGGTGGTAGAGCGCGCTCAGGTGGGACGACGCGTATCGCAGGAGATGGAGCGGGAGGGAGCTACAGCTACGCGACGCCAGCGCCATGGCTAGCTAGCAGCTCTTGCTTGTGCTCAACCGCTCACTGATCAGATCCAGATGAACGGCTAGCTTGAGCTCTCGGGCCTCAGCGATCTCTATATCACTGTTGGTCGTCGTTGTCGATCTTTCAGGCTCCGTCCTCTTGTGCTGATGTATGGATGCCTGGAGGAGCATGCAATGGCGCGCCTATTTATAATCCATGCGTCGGTGTGGAGTATGCTTGGAGCGTACGTGTACGACGAGGTAAGTCAAGCTTGTGTGCGTGATCATCAGTTGAAAATCATCAATACATGACTGAATTGCACACGAGCGTTCAGACACAGAGAACCAGCTGCTGCAGGAATAAGTCAGGTCAAGCTTGTGCGTGTGACATCTCACCGGCCGGTTCTCAAAACCAACTGCTGGGTGCTGGCTTGTCGATCTTTTGCTGACTGGGTATACATATGAATATCATCGATCGGGTTGCTGAGATGCGCCGTCAGTCACAATGCAACCCATCATCACTGTCGCTTGTATGTTGATTTTTTTATGCAATCTACCATTTTTGTATACATGCATCGATGTTTTTAGTCTATTGTTGTTTGTGTAGTTTTAAGGTTTGACCAATGCAAATTAATTCTTATCCAAATCAACAAGTGTTTTTTTTACTAGAGCGCGCGACTGAATATAAACTTATAAGTTAACCTAGATATTATACGACGAGGTATGCCGGGCACATACGTTTCTTGGTGATCTTCTGGTGAAGGCTTGGTGGCATTTGGGGCGATGACCCTTTATTCTTAGTGTGGAGCGGTGCTATATCCGTGTGAAGGGGATGAAAAGACCTCATGTCTCGTGTAGAGAAACTCTGCAGTGGATACGACGTCAAGTTGATTGGAAGAGTGGTGGTGCGACCGTGTCACTTGTGGCACTAGCCTTTTGTTGGTTGATATCTCATGTGACGTATCCAACACCGTAACCAGAAAAGACTTGGTAATCTGGAGCGTACCTCGGTGGTGCTACAATATGAAGTAGAGGTTGCATTTTGGTAACCCATATCATGGATATACTATAGTGTCTTTAGGAGTTTGCTATGTCAATCCTGGTCTCTTCAAATACCGCGTTTATTGCTTTAACAAGTACTTTTTGTTTGTGTGACATTTACCTTCTTAGATTAGTTTAGGCTAGTTAATAGTTTTGGCTTTATATTATAAAACTCTTTGTGGGTTGATGCCTTAAGGGTAAGATAAGAGTACAATAGAATAATCTTAAGTACACATCTTACTAGACTAGTTTATTGTTTCTCTAGCGGTAGTTCACCAAATTTACTATGAAATTGGGTGCTCACACGAAAATAAATGACGCTGCGTTGCTCCGCCGGCGTACGGACCGCAGCTCCTGCCCCTCTCCACGACTCCAATAACGACCCTGCTCCCTTCCCCGCAACTACGCCGGCAACCCTGCTCCCTTCCACGCAACTCCGCTGGCGACCATGCCCCACTTCGCACGCGGGCTCCTGCCCCACCTCGCGGGCTCCCGTGCGCCGCTCCCTCCCTGGCGGCTGGATCCACGGAGGGCTTGGCGGCGGGTGGATCCCCTGGACGGCTCCCTGCCTCCCTCCCCTCCCATGGCGAATCCCCTCGAGCTATTGCGGCGCCTCCATCTCCCGCGCCACCTGGTGCTACTGCAGCTCGGCATAGGGGCCGCCGGTGATAGAGGTGGCAGCGCCGCCCGGCTGTGGCGAGAGCGCGGCTCCCCGGCCATGCCTACCCGCCGCTCGCCCGCTCCCTGGTCTCTGTGTGTGGAGGATGTGAGGAAGAAAGGTTTGCCCAATAACGAGTGGGTCCCTTGTATCATTGTCTACTGATAAGGATTTGTGGGTCTTTGTTTGGGTGCTACTGCTGTAGTGAAACCAAAATATTGGCCTAACAAAAATTGGGGGCAGCACCCAAATCAAAAGTAGAGGCCTTAATTTAGGTGTCTGTGCTGGAGTTGCTCTAAATGGCGTGGATCCTTCCACCCTGCCCTTCTATACCTTCTGCGATGAAGTTAACCGGCGGGGGCCATTGGCACAACACGGGTGCCGGCGCCATCACTGCTGCTACTGCCTCCTTCGCCTTTGGTGGCGTGGTGTGAATTTCGCCTCTGATGACTACGCCGTCTTGTCTCCCCACGGTCGCCATGTCCACCTCTGGCGGCACACTGACCAGAGGCGGAGTCGATGCAGCCACGTCCTTCTTCTTTGTGACAAGCGACGACGAGGGCAGCCGGCGTGGTCGTCATTGCATAGATGCGTAAATATATAATATATTGTCTAACCAAGGGCTTGCTCTCTCTCGGTGTTGGGATCGAAATAGCTAGCTTGCAAGCTAGGTTTGGCCTCGGGGTCGGAGCTAGCTGACGACGGATACAGTGCAGTGCAGCTCGAGAGGGACCGGTGGTGGTGTTGTTTGACCTCGACCTCGAGTGCTAGGTCTAGCTACTCACTCAAGTCGCCACACGTGTGTTCAGACGACACAGCAGAGAAACGGTGGTACGGTAGCACTCTCTAAATAAGTGTCTATTTTTTTCGTGTCATAAGTTTGATTAGATTTGTAGAAAACACATGCAACATTTATGTCTTCAAATAAATTTATTATAAAAATAGATTCAGCGATCCATCCAATGATATTAATTATTTATCATAAATATTAATATTTTTATATATAATTAATCAAAGTTATTTCTCGAAAAGTGAAAACGGAACACGGGAGTAACTCGGTGTGCTGGACGAGGTCAGGTCAAGGTTCTACGTGCGTCACCAGTTGGAAACCGGCCGGCCTAGCTAGTGTTGTTCGATTGACTTCGGTAATACAGTATTAATTTGATCGGGTCCCTGATGAGACGAACAGAGCGTGTTTCTACTTTCTACACACTGCAGCATGTATGCCAACAAAGCCATGAGAAAACATAAGTGTTGGTTTCAATTCAACCCACGACCTTCAATACATACAACGCATTTCTCTACTACTATACTACACAATCTTTTGTAAGTATCTATATAATATGCTATTTTTTAATATCAACATTCATAATCCTGTATTGAATATTTTAACCCTAAATGATTTCAAATAAAAAAGGTTGAAACTACAATGTTTTAGGTCTTGTTGAGCTCTACGATTGATAAAGGGCGTGTGTCCATCCGAAACCGTTTAAAATTCCATAAAAAAAAGAATCTTAAAACATGTGAAATAAAAACAAGTATTTGAGATAATAAACAACTTCGAATAAAAAAATTATCAACAACGAACTTGTAGATTGGGTTGGCAACAAAAGCTTTGGTATTAATTAACCAGGTGAACATAAAAGATCGTTTCACAACTCTAAATTTTAAAATTCTAAATATAAGAACTTAAAACACATATTTGAGACTATTAAATAACTTCAAATAAAAAACATTTCAACTAAAAATTGTTGTATTCAGGACTACAACTTTGGTGTATACCATGGCAATATCCGCGATTGTTGTGACACGGCTTCGGCGGGTGACGAAAGCCTCCGACAGCATGGTGTCGCCAAGGCGTCTTCGACCGTCTTGGGGCGGAGACCTGGCGCTCACTAAAGGAACTTTCCTGGCTATGCTCGTAGGGCACTACACGAGGCTCGGCGGGCTTGTCGCGAATTCCGCCCAGGCCGGGCGCTGAGACCTCCGACCTATGCTCAGGCGGACGCCGCCCCGCTTCGGCTCACGGGCGCCTCCGGCGATGAGGGCGGAGGCCGCCTTACCTCTGAACTAATTAAACAAACAATCTTGCCTAAGTGTGTGCAGGTACTCAAGCGCAGGCGCCCGCGGTCCGCACGAGTGCGCCAGCATGGCCCCCGCGTGGCCGGGCGGAGACCCACGGTTGACGTCTCCGACCGGATCGGCGGAGACCCGCCAGGGCGACGGCGCGCCCCCGAAGACGGAGGCCAGCATCGGGAACCCGGGCCTTTGGGCCGAAGATCGAGGCACGGTGGGCCGGCCGCTTATGGAGGCCCGTTACTTGGAGACGGCGTGGCGGGATTGCCCCGCAAACGAGAGACCAGTGGCAGAATATTCCAGGAATGTACTGTAGCTGTTGAGGGGCATTGTAATAAATTCCGTTAGGAAGTAGTTGAGCCCTATAAATAGGGAACACTTGTAACCGTGCGCGAGGAGGGTGAATGAATGAATGAAACCCTACTTTCTCGTGCCAGCTTCCCACAAGTTCACCTATCGTGCCTTTCCCGAGCCTCCGCCCAAGGGCGACTCCTGGCGGGCGGAGGCCCCCCAGTCTCCCTCACTCTATCCGGAACCTCTCAGTTCCAACATTGGCGCCCACCATGGTTTGGCCAAGACAAACCAACGATGGAAGGGAAAAGAAAAACCACCACCAGAGCAGCAACGACCATGGGTCAGAGAGGGAGGCCTAGGCGCACCACCCGTAGCACCTACGCAACCTCGCCAGTGGAGGATGGCACCAGAGCAGATGCCCAGGGCCAACAACCGGACCCCCAACATCTAGAGATCCAAGATCCGGAGGCCCAACCAAACTCAGGTACAACACTCGAGCAAGAACTGCAACAGCTGCAAGCACAGTTGCAAAGAGCGTAGCAAGAGAGGGACAGAATGGCCGCAGCATTCGCAGCTAATCAGCAAGCCACTCAAGCATCAGCACAAGCAGCAGAAATAAGGTAGCAGTTGGCAGTCCTACACGCTGAGATGCTAAGTATGCAGCATGCAGTACCAGCGTCAACCTCCGCGATCCCAGCCTCCGTAGCAACACCAACCGCAAACATGCCTCCGCCAGTGACTAGCCCAACCACGACGCCATCTCAGGCGATGTGGAGGCCTATCGACCCCAAGTCCCCACTCTCTGAAGGCATACAACAATCGCCATGGCCAACAGCGTACAAGCCAATCACACTACCAAAGTTCAACGGAAAGACAGACCCCCATCAGTTCATTATGAGTTACGAGGCAGCAGTAGCCTCCGCCGGCGGAGACGACGACGTCCTGGCAAAGTCATTTGTTATTGCTGCCGAAGGTGACACGTTGGCTTGGTATTCCATGCTCAAACCCAGCACAGTCTATTCCTGGGAAAATCTCCGGGACAAGATATTGTTAAACTTCAAGGGGCTAGCAGCACAGTCGCTGACATCCACAGATCTGTTCCAATGCAGACAAATGCAGGGAGAGACACTACACGACTACTTTCGGAAATTCATGCAACTAAAGGCGAAGGCACCAGACGTCCCAGAAGAGATCGCCATTGAAGCAGCGATCAAAGGGCTCTGAATCAGGCCGTTCGCAGCACACCTAGCAAGAAAGAAACCAACTTCCATACAACAGTTGTACGATGAGTTCGAGAAGTACTGCAGATCAGACAATGATCTCCGGAAAAGGCTGGAGGAGCAGGGTCAAAACAGACAGCAAAACAACAGCAAAAACTCACAGAAGAACTATGCGAACCAGAATGCATCAAATCAGAAACCAGGCCAGGGGCAGGTGCTCAGCATCGAGGGTCAACCTCACCCCGAACAAGGGCAACTGCCAGGGCCAGCAGGGCCGGAGACCCAGACCAGGAACCAAGGTAGGCGAGGCTACCAAGGCAAAAACTGGAACAAAAACCACAACCACAAACAACGCAGGCCATATTGCGTTTTTCACGGCGAAAGCACAGGGCACAGCACCAAAGATTGTCCGGAGACAAAGGAGACACAAGAAAGAATGAAGAACAAGCAGACCACCCAACCTCCGGCACAGCAGAACGCAAGAGGGGTCAACACCACCTACACAACTGGCCACCAGTAGTACTGCCCATTGTACCCAGCGCTAAACGCAAACCAAATGCATCCCTCCACACTGGCCTTCGCCTATTACCCAGAATTCCTACCAGCATGGCGGTCAGCGCCCTCGCACCAGCCCCCGGCGGGCAACTATAGGTCGGAGGCAAGCCTGACCTACATAAACCCAAAAACTCCCCACATAACCTACCTCGAAACAAACCAACCGCCACAAAACCAAAGCAGGTTCGAGTATCCGCCGCAACAGCAGCAAATGCAACAACTGCCTCCGCCACCACCTCACAACCAACCCCCAACACCAAAAAATGAGCCAAACCCAGAAAACCAAGTCAACCCTCATGGAGCACTGCCAACAATAGGCATGATACTGCCAATCGCCGGAGGATCATCAATGGAGTTTCAAATGAAAAAGCAGAAAAAGAATCACCTCCGCCTGGTAAACAATGTAGCAGTCCAGGGCATAGCAAAATACACAGATTGGTCCAGAGTCCCAATCACCTTCACAAAAGAAGATCTCTAGCTAGAAAGCTACCCTCACACAGACGCAATGGTGATCAAAACAAACATAGCAGCATGGGAGATAAGCAGAGTGTTGATTGACACTGGCAGTTCAGCAGATATCATCTTCACAAATACCTTCGACCAAATGAAGCTCAACAGAAATCAATTACAGCCCTCTGAATCCCCTTTAATAGGATTTGGAGGCAAGCAAATACAAGCACTAGGAAAAATATCACTCCCAGTGTCGTTCGGAACCCAAGCAAATGCTAGAACCGAGTACATAACCTTCGACGTCGTCGATTTGTATTACCCGTACAATGCCATCTTGGGCAGAGAATTCACAACCAAATTCAACGCAGCACTGCATATGGCCTACCTGTGCATGAAAATACCAGCACTCCATGGTATTATCACAGTCCGAGGCAGCCAAAAAGAAGCAAGAAACATAGAAAAAGCTATCTACAGAGCCTGAAGAAACATCAATGCAGCCGAGTCGGCAGACAAAGAACAAGAGCCTCCGGATATGCCCAGAGGTAAAACAGATATGGCAGGTCAAGAACAGACAAAGCTGATCCCTCTAGAAAAGGAGTTACTAGATAGAAAAGTAACAATCAGCTCAGAATTGAGCAAGGCAGAGGAGGAAGAGCTCATGGAAACTCTAGTAAAAAACAAGGATATCTTCGCCTGGTCACTGGTCAGCCTCCGACCTCCAAGGAGTCAGCAGGGACATCATACAGCATGAACTAGATATCAATGAAAACATGAGACCAAGAAAGCAGAAATAGAGAAAAATATCGGAGGATAGAATCCTAGCAGCAAAGGCGGAGGTGCAAAGATTGCTAGATGCAAAAGTGATCAGGGAAGTCAAGTATTCAGAATGGCTTGCAAACGTAGTACTGGTACCAAAGAAGAATGGCAAAATGAGAATGTGCATGGATTTCACAGATCTGAATAAAGCTTGCAAAAAAGACCCTCTCCCATTGCCAAGAATAGATGCCTCCGTCGACAAGGCAGCCAGATGCCAGAGGTTCTCTCTACTCGACTGTTTCTCTGGGTACCACCAAATCTGGATGAAAAAAGAAGACGAAGACAAGACAAGTTTCACAACACCATTCGAGACATGTTGCTACACCAGAATGCCGGAAGCCCTCAAAAATGCTGGCGCGACCTTTGCCAGAATGACAAAGGAAGTTTTGGGCTCACAACTAGATAGAAACATCATAGCTTATGTCGACGACATAGTGGTCATGAGCAAGAGCAAGGATGATCATGTCTCCGACTTATAGGAGACCTTCGCCAACCTTAGGACAGCCGGCCTCCGCCTCAACCCAGAAAAATGCATATTTGGAGTCACAAAAGGGAAGATGCTTAGATATATCATAAGCAGCGAAGGCATCAAAGCGAACCTGGACAAAACCAGAGCAATAATGACAATGGCAGAACCCAAAAACAAGAAAGAAGTGCAAAAGCTGACGGGAAGAATAGCAGCGCTCAACAGATTCATCTCACAATCAGCAGAACGTAGCCTACCCTTCTTCCAAGCCCTGAGGGGCGGAGACAACTTCGAATGGGGGCCCAAGCAGTCGGAAGCATTTCGTAACTTGAAAGAGTACCTGGCAAGCTCACTGGTGGTCTCCGTCCCAGAAGCAGAAAGCCACCTACTGCTGTATGTGGCGGCCTCCGACCATGCAGTCAGCGCAGTCCTAGTTCGCGAGCTTGAAAAAGAATCAGGCAAAACTCAAAGTCCAATTTATTTTATCTCAGAAGCACTGTCCAGAGCCAAGCTAAACTACACGGAGGTGGAAAAAGTCGCCTACGCAGTACTGATGGCATCAAGAAAACTAAAGCACTATTTCCAAGCCCACGAAATCTCAGTTCCAACATCACTGCCATTGCAAGACCTGCTCAGAAACAAAGAAGCCTCCGGCAGAATAGGCAAATGGGCTACAGAGCTATCACAATTTGGTATCTCATATGTCCTTAGAACAGCAATCAAATCACAAGCACTAGCCGATTTTGTAGCAGATTGGACACCTCCGACAGAGACCAAGGTACAACCAACCATCCAAGGCTGGACAACATTCACGGATGGAGCCTGGGGCCAAGCCAGAGCAGGAGCCTCCGCCATCCTAACGGCACCCTCCGGTGTCAGAATGAAATACGCAGCAAGGCTAGAGTTTAAATCAACAAACAACATTGCAGAATACGAAGGCCTGATCTTAGTGCTAAGCAAAGTAAAGGCCCTAGGGGCAAAAACATTGACAGTCAAAACAGATTCTCAAGTGGTCACTGGCCAAGTAGAGAAAGAATACACAGCAAGAGAGCCGGAACTCATCAAATACCTATCCATTGTCAGAAATTTGGAGCGGAGATTCGAGGGCTTCACCCTGAAGCACATACCAAGAGCAGAAAATGCAGAGGCAGATGAATTGGCAAAGGCTGCGGCAAACAACCTGCCACTGCCACCAAACACTTTTTACCAGATCTTGAAGTCTCTGGCAACTGCGGAGACACCTAAGGCACCAAAGGCAATACTAAACCTGCAAAATGAAGATTGGAGAAAGACGATAACAGAATTCCTAGAAGGCAAAACCAGCGAAGAAGATGAAGCAAAAGCAGTAAGAATACAGGCCAGAGCAAGGAATTACACAATCTTAGATGGTGTACTGTACAAGAAAGGAGTAGTCCAGCCTCTCCTCAAGTGCATATCGCAGAGTGAAGGCATAGAGTTGCTTCAAGAAATACACTCAGGAATTTGTGGGTCACACATTGGCTCAAGGGCATTATCAGCAAAGGCAATAAGGCAAGGCTTTTATTGGCCAACACACATAAAAGACGCAGAGCAGACAGTCAGAACATGCAAAGCATGCCAAACATTCTCTCCAGGGCAGTCAAAACCATCGTCGGAGACCCAGCTTATACCTTCGACATGGCCGCTACAAAGATGGGGTATGGATCTGGTCGGCCCATTACCGCCATCCCAAAGTGGAAACAGATTCGCAGTAGTAGCAGTGGAATATTTCACAAGATGGATAGAGGCAAAGCCGCTGGCGAAGATAACCTCAGAAACTATCAGAAAATTCTTCTAGCAAAACATCATTTGCAGATTCGGTGTACCGAGGATTTTGACAGTAGACAATGGAAAACAATTCGATTCAAAGAACTTCAAAGAATTCTGCAAAAGCATAGGGACAAAACTAGCCTTCGCCTCAGTATACCACCCAGAGTCCAATGGTGCTGTGGAAAGAGCAAACAGAATAGTGTTTTCAGCAATATCAAAAACATTGCTGGGCCTACGCAAAGGAAAATGGGTAGATGAATTACCTAGAGTTATTTGGTCACACAATACATCCGTCTCAAGAACAACAGGATTCACACCATTCAAACTGCTTTATGGAGAAGAGGCCATGATGCCAGAAGAAATAAAGCATGAGAGCCTCCGCACAACGAGTCAGCTGATGTTACAAGATGAAGAATATGCAAAAGAAACAATAGAAGCAATAAGACTGGAAGCAGTCGAAAACATTGCAAAATATTAGTCCCAAACCAAAAAGTGGAGACTCCCAGGTGGTAAGGAAAGACATAAAACACGGAGACCTCATACTCAGAAGAAAACCCAACGCACAACTTGTCGGCAAGTTGCAACCGAAATGGGAAGGCCCATACACAGCAACGGCAGTAGGCCGACCTGGCTCTTTCCACTTGACCGACAACGAAGGTGTCACGACAACCCACACATGGAATATTGACAGCCTTCGCAGATACTACATCTAGGCAATGTACCAAAGGGCAACCTCCGCAAAATATAAGCGGAGGCCCCTCCATCTATTTACCTTTAATTTTTTTAACTTCAATCAAAACAAAATGTAAAAGAGCCTGCACTCTTTTCCTCACAGGGGACTCCAAGCGGAGGTGAGGTTTTTAACGAGGCAGGCTCAATGTAAAAATCCTCTACAAGTATAAAGAGGTAATTCCCCAAAAGAACGCTCCAAAAACCCAAAACCGAAAGTGGACAGCTCTGGCGCCGCAATATTTGCTACACAAAAAGCACAGGTCCTTTCAAAGCGCCAGCCATAGGCACGGGCAATTTGAAACGACCTCTATGGCCAAACAGGCCTTCGACCTTGACAAAGACCTGTCCAAAGTCAGGCAGCAAGGCAGCAAAAAACAGCCAAAACAGGCCTTCGTCCTTGACAAAGACCTGTCCAAAGTCAGGCAGCAAGGCAGCAAAAAACAGCCAAAACAGGCCTTCGACCTTGACAAAGACCTGTCCAAAGTCAGGCATCAAGGCAAAAAAATTTTGGCCAAATAGGCCTCCGACCCTTGACGAAGACCTGAACAAAGTCAGGCAGCAAGGTCAAAAAAAATTGGCCAAACAGGCCTCCGACCCTTGACGAAGACCTGAACAAAGTCAGGCAGCAAGGTCAAAAAAAATTGGCCAAACAGGCCTCCAATCCTAGAAGAAGACCTGAACAAATTCAGGCGCCAAGGAAAAAACAACCTCGGGAAAACAGGCCTCCGACCTTAACAAAAAAACACCCCTAGCATCAGGGGCAACAAATTTGTGGCGCTAGCACCAGGAAGAAGGTCTCCGCCATCGAAAACAGGAAAAACAGAAAGTGCCTGACAAAAAATGCAACCACTGCGGCGCCAGGCCTCTTTACTTCAAAAGATCTCAAGGGGAACGAATAATACAAGAAAGATACAGGCTATTAAAGCCAAGATACGTTCCAACTAACAACGTACAAAAATGTTAACACCCGAAAGCCACCACCCCACTATAAAAACGAACTCCCCCTATGCCCTTAAAAACTCAGTCAGCATAGGGCGCAAGGGGGGAGCAAGGCATAGCATAGGCAAAAGCCACAGCGACAGCCATGGAGGCAGGGGTCTCCTTAGATATCCAAGTCGGCCGTAGATATTGTATGAAAACTCGTAAAATCGGAGGCAACAGTAGACAGTCGGAGGCAGTGGGGAAAGAGATAGGACCTACGGCACGGTGATGAACAGCAAAGGCCTACGGAAGAAGGGGGATATCGCACGAAATCTCGTAACATCCCCCTGATGCCGGAGACCTAACCTGCCATCTCCAAAGATCAACCATGTCCCACGGGTGTGCAGCGTCGGAGACCAATACCTCCAGATAGCTAAAACAACCAGCTAAAGAAATATCAAAAGTCTCCGCCGTCTGCACAAGCTGCGCCAAACCTCCAGTCGGATCAAACACCGATTCGGCAAGCCTCTCCAGGCGGACTTCAAGTACGCCTCCGCCGGTCGAAAAACTACGGAGACTTCTACCCCGGCCATCAAGCGAGCACAGAGAAGGAGAAAAAATGGGGCGAAGGTCACGACCACCACCTCTGTATCGCGCATGTTCGCCCAAGCAAAGGACAATGGTGTGCAAGCTCGAGACTAGACGAGATATGTAAACCAGCACGACAAGCTTAAGCCACCGCACAAACAATCAAGAAAGTGAACCTGTCTTGTATTCCATAAAACGTCGAGAAGCATTCTTACAGGACACCAACTTGCAATAAAATCCTAACTATTGTGGTGGAGGTCCGCGCCAAGCGAGGGCGCGAGTAAACCCAGCGTGCTCGTCGTCTATGTCAAACTTAACTGACTCGAACACGTCGCACGCAACACTGCGGAAAAAGGCCAAACGCCAATACTCCCAAAGCTCTCCGCTCACGTAAATACCAACGTTGTAGAGAGTCAAAGGCGCAACATCTTGCGCAGGCTCCCGATTCGGAACCTGCACAAGGTTAAAATTTCCCACAAAACCATTTAGAACAAAATAAACTTTATTCACAAAAGTCCAACTGGACTACAATATACACGCCAAAACAACTAAGTGCTACAAAGAGCCTAGACCTCCGACGCATCGGCCGTAGTGGAAGTCCCTGGAACGGAGCCCGCATCAACTGTGGGCGGGCACGGCGCCTGCGGCCTCCGACCACCACCACCGCCGATCATAGATCCCCCCGGAGCGCCACCAGCTGCGGAGGCACCGACCGCAGTCGCCGAGTGCGGAACTGACGGAGGCCTGCCCGCAAGACTCTTCTGCGCATCCTGCAGCATAGGCTAGAGTGTCAGGGGGAAAAGCGACGAAAGCCTTCGTAGCCTCGCAAAAAACAAAAAGAAAAGGGGGCGGCTACAAAGACTACAAATACCTTCGTCCTCTTGTCCTCCGCCAGTTTTCGGGCAGCAGATCTCCCAAATGGAGCCCAAAAGTGCCCAATGAAATTTCTCAAAGTTTTTCGCAAACCAAGAGAAGTCTCACCGAGCTCCTCCGGACCAAGCAGCGCTCCTTCCGAAATACTTTCCGTATGCGTACACCCACCGCGTGCCAAAAGTTTGGCATAATTCGCTACTCCCACTAGCACCTCGTAGTCCGTGCAGCCGTTGATCAGACCGGGGAGCTTCGCAAGGTGACGCTTTAGCCAGGAGGCGAGGGCGTACACGTTGTCTTCCTCCGGAGGAGCAGAGGTCTCGCCTCCGAACTCGGTGATGGTGGCCCGGTAGTGGCCAACGGTTGCAGCAAGGACTCCCTTGACCGAGTCCAAGCGCCTCGTCGTCAAAGACAGTTGCTCCCTCAACGCTGCTGCGGATTCCTTCTCAGAGGCAAGCTCTCACCGGAGACCCTCGGCCAGCTCGTTCGCCCTACGGGCCTGCTCGACGGACAAAACCTCTGCATCCCGGGCCTTGGCGAGATCGACCCTCAAACCATCCTTTTCTCGCTCCTTCTCCGACAGAGACAGGCGGAGAGCTTCAAGGGAGTCGGACAACCCCCCTTTTTCACCTTCCAGGCGCTCGATTTCCGTCTTCAGCACTTCAATCGTAGCGTCTCAGTCAGAGACCTCGCGAGTACAGGGCTCTTCCATAACAACGCCCGTGTGATACCCCTGTGACCAGAGAGAGAAAAGCCAAAGCGATCAGCAACGGAATCAAAAACAAGTCTAGAGGCGAGCATACACAAAGAAAAAGGAAAGGGGCAAACTGCCGAAGACGCACCAGGCTCTGGTGTTCTAGATGAACATGGAGAAGTTGGAAGAAATCCTTGTCCCTCAGACGCTGTTTGAAGCGATCTGCTCAAAGAAGAACAAACAAGAACAAAAAGATAAGGTGAGAAAAGCAAATCTCACGTTAAACACACCAATAGCCAAAGACCACCTCCGACGTCTCCAAGAACAGCAAGATAACACTCCTCCCAACCTGAGATAGAGGTGTCGGAGGAGCCTACGTAAAAAAAAACAACAACAACATCTCAGGTCAGAGGGCAGATCAGAAACAGGCAATAACAACAGGCCAAATGATGATCAAAATAAAAACATTCTATACTCACTCGGACCCGGCGCCGTCAGCGCCGGCTGCCTCGGACCAAACCTAGCGCCGGCAGCGGCTGCTCGCTCCTCCGGGGTGAGGAGTCCAGCCATGACATCACCTGCACAGCAACAGATACACAGTATTACCACTTGGCACAATACGTAAAGAAATGAACCGGGCGAAGACAGTAAACACAAAAAGGTGCACCAAACAGACTTACTCATAAAAAGCCTAGGATGGCCAGCTTGCTGCGCCCCCTGGGTAGAAGTCTCTGCCATATCATGCGGCGAAGGCCCAAAGGGCCGGTTCTCCTCAGCCAGCGGCCTGGCGGGCGGAGGACTCGAAGAAGGCCGAGCCGTCGGGGCCTGCTCAGCAAGCACGGCCTCCGGCTGCCCCACGTCGGCCGCCAGCACAGGCGAAGACGTGACAATGGCAGGGGACGAAAGAGCGTGCCGCAGGACGGCCTCCGTGTCCTCTTCATAGCTTGAGCAAAGCCCGCCAAGGACATCGGGCATGGGCTCGACGGTACTACTTTCCGGCTGTTCGTCGACGCTCATGGCACCAGGCGAGGAGCACGCCGGGGCAGCGCTGGTTTTCGGACGCCCAGCACCGCTCATAGCTCCGCTCGTAGGGCACACCAGAGCTACAGGAGAGCCGCGATCCCCTCTGCTCACAACCCGCGCGTCCGCTGATGGGACGGAAGAACTCTCAACATCTTCACTGCCGGCGGAGGCAACGCCCGCACTACCGGCAGAAGACATGGCCAGCGCGATCAATGGAGCACCGCTCTTCTTCTTCTTCGCGGACACCCGAGCAACAATGACGCCCTTCCTCTTCTTAGACTCGGCCTCCGCCGTAGCATTCTTCACGAAGGACCTCTTCTTCTTCTTCTCAATCGAAGCCAGGACCTCAGCGGGAACCTCGCGCTCCCGGTAGATGATCCCGACCTCCTCAAAAACTCGATTGAGCCACGGCATGGTGCCTGCCACGGCCATCCGAGACGTGTACTCATGCTCAGAAATCTTGCCAACCAACCCTACGGCGGCTTCCTCAACCTCGGAGACAAAACTGTCCTCCGTCACCCCCTCCCCCAAAGACTGACCGAAGCGGGGGAACGGAATCCCGTCCTCCGGTCCAAAAAACAGGAACCTTCACCTGTTCCAGCCAAAAGGCTCGGTTGTTTTTGCCCAGGGGCCAGTAGTTGGAGGCCATAATCTCCTCCACCAGGTCACGGCCACCGGAGTAGCGGCACGCCGCCGCAAAAGCCTGATCACAAGCCTCCCTCGTCAGAGACACCTCCTCCGGCGGATCCACGCGCGTGAGCAGCGCCATCTCCTCCATCCTTGAAGTCAATGGATACTCTGAAAACTCCGCACCATCCTCGGTAGTGCTACGAACCCCGTAGGTCTTCACGTAGAACCATTGCTCAAGCCAGCCGCGGTCCCATTTGCCCTTCTGACAGAAAGAGATCTCTAGGCGGTCCACGCCTTGGTTCTGCTTAGACATAAAGGTGCAACTATCGTACTAGTAGGTCACCTCCACCTCCTTGCCCTCTCGCACCTCCTTCTTCTTCTTCGGCTGCATCTGCAGCTCGTAGTACGCGCAGAAGGTATCCACATCCGGTTCGGCACCGTAAGAAACGCACGCCCAGCAAAATTTGCTAAGCGTGAGGAAGGCAGTAGGAGTCAGATGGTGGAGCTGGACGTTGAAGGTCTCCAACACCCGACGAAGGAAGGGGGTGTAAGGAAGGCGGAGGCCACAGGTGAAGAAGTCCCGAAAGACCACCGCATATCCCTCCTCCGGTTCCGGAATAGTCTGGCCCGGCGAAGGGATTTTTACCCTAGAGGAAGGAAAACATGACTCCTTCAACATCTCCGCGATTGCCTCTTCAGTAATAGAGGAGGGGCCGAAATCCCAAGACTTTATCGCCATATCTCTGGAATCCGCGGCGATCAGGTCTCCGACAGACGCAGAGACACTCCCCAAATCCTCCTCCACCAGCTTTTCAAACTCCAACGCGGAGGCAGAGGCAAGCATGCACTCCTCAAAGCGCACACCCCAGCCGACGGCCCTAACGCCGAGAAGGTGGCGGTAGGGTCCGAAAAAGCGGGCCGGCGAGTTTGGGCGGAGGCGGAAAGGAAAGCCACCGCGACAGCAGCCTAAGCGCGAGACGCAAGCAGAAAGACGGAACGCGCGAGGGCAGCGAAAGGCGAAAGCGAAGAGAGCAGAGAGCGATGTCTCAAATGCAATGAAACCGAATGAGCAATGCGGGGGGACCCCGCCACCAACAACACCCTTATATAGGCAGCGGGCAGGCGGTCCGGCTCCCGCCATACAACGGTCACCTCCGGAAAATTCGCCTGCCGCACAACGGTCATCTCCGAAAAAGTCGCAAGGTATGCAATGAAAACTGACACGGCATAAACGGCCGCGCCATAGGACAATGGCTAGATTTGCTGCCCAACGGCTACTCTCAACGAGACCAGCGGCCACGCCAGAGCGGGCCAGGGGGGAAGTAGCGGGCCTCGCTCGAAGACGCCGATGAATATGGCCTTCGCCCCCGCGTATGCCTTTGGCCAAGGCGTTTTGAGCTCACGGCACGCTCCGGCGAACCATGGTCTCAAAATGGGGGAACTGTTGTAACACGGCTTCGGTGGGTGACGAAAGCCTCCGACGGCATGGTGTTGCCAAGGCGTCTTCGACTGTCTTGGGGTAGAGACCTGGCGCTGACTAAAGGAACTTTCCTGGCTATGCTCATAGGGCACTACACGAGGCTCGGCGGGCTTGTCGCGAATTCCGCCCAGGCCGGGCGCTGAGACCTCTGACCTATGCTCGAGAGGGACCGGTGGTGGTGTTGTTTGACCTCGACCTCGAGTGCTAGGTCTAGCTACTCACTCAAGTCGCCACACGTGTGTTCAGACGACACAGCAGAGAAACGGTGGTACGGTAGCACAGTATCTAAATAAGTGTCTATTTTTTTCGTGTCATAAGTTTGATTAGATTTGTAGAAAACACGTGCAACATTTATGTCTCCAAATAAATTTATTATAAAAATAGATTCAGCGATCCATCCAATGATATTAATTATTTACTATAAATATTAATATTTTTATATATAATTAATCAAAGTTATTTCTCGGAAAGTGAAAACGGAACACGGGAGTAACTCGGTGTGCTGGACGAGGTCAGGTCAAGGTTCTACGTGCGTCACCAGTTGGAAACCGGCCGGCCTAGCTAGTGTTCTTCGATTGACTTGGGTAATACAGTATTAATTTGATCGGGTCCCTGATGAGACGAACAGAGCGTGTTTCTACTTTCTACACACTGCAGCATGTATGCCAACAAAGCCATGAGAAAACATAAGTGTTGGTTTCAATTCAACCCACGACCTTCAATACATACAACGCATTTCTCTACCACTATACTACACAATCTTTTGTAAGTATCTATATAATATGCTATTTTTTAATATCAACTTTCATAATCCTGTATTGAATATTTTAACCCTAAATGATTTCAAATAAAAAAGGTTGAAACTACAATGTTTTAGGTCTTGTTGAGCTCTACGATTGATAAAGGGTGTGTGTCCATCCGAAACCGTTTAAAATTCCATAAAAAAAGAATCTTAAAACATGTGAAATAAAAACAAGTATTTGAGATAATAAACAACTTCGAATAAAAAAATTATCAACAACGAACTCGTAGATTGGGTTGGCAACAAAAGCTTTGGTATTAATTAACCAGGTGAACATACAAGATCATTTCAAAACTCTAAATTTTAAAATTCTAAATCTAAGAACTTAAAACATATATTTGAGACTATTAAATAACTTCAAATAAAAAAACATTTCAACTAAAAATTGTTGTATTCAGGACTACAACTTTGGTGTATACCATGGCAATATCCTCGATTGTTGTAACACGGCTTCGGCGGGTGACGAAAGCCTCCGACAGCATGGTGTCGCCAAGGCGTCTTCGACCGTCTTGGGGCGGAGACCTGGCGCTGACTAAAGGAACTTTCCTGGCTATGCTCGTAGGGCACTACACGAGGCTCGGCGGGCTTGTCGCGAATTTCGCCTAGGCCGGGCGCTAAGACCTCCGACCTATGCTCAGGCGGACGCCGCCCTGCTTCGGCTCACAAGCGCCTCCGGCGATGAGGGCGGAGGCCGCCTTACCTCTGAACTAATTAAACAAACAATCTTGCCTAAGTGTGTATAGGTACTCAAGCGCAGGCGCCCGCGGTCCGCACGAGTGCGCCAACATGGCCCCCGCGCGGCCGGGCGGAGACCCACGGTTGACGTCTCCGACCGGACCGGCGGAGACCCGCCAAGGCGACGGCGCGCCCCCGAAGACGGAGGCCAGCATCGAGAACCCGGGCCTTTGGGCCGAAGATCGAGGCACGGTGGGCCGGCCGCTTATGGAGGCCCGTTACTTGGAGACGGCGTGGCAGGATTGCCCCGCAAACGAGAGACCAGTGGCGGAATATTCCAGGAATGTACTGTAGCAGTTGAGGGGCATTGTAATAAATTCCGTCAGGAAGTAGTTGAGCCCTATAAATAGGGAACACTTGTAACCGTGCGCGAGGAGGGTGAGTTAATGAATGAATGAAACCCTACTTTCTCGTGCCAGCTTCCCACAAGTTCACCTATCGTGCCTTTCCCGAGCCTCCGCCCGAGGGTGACTCCTGGCGGGCGGAGGCCCCCCAGTCTCCCTCACTCTGTCCGGAACCTCTCAGTTCCAACAGCGATTGTTTGAAAATTTGAGTTTTAAATTTCAAAATCTAAGAACCTAAACAATTTTTTGGGAGTCTAAATAATTTCAAACAAAAACCTAGCTCTCAACTACGAAGTCAGATCGCTTCAGACGCTATAATTTTGATATAAAGTTTATCTTTATCTAACTTTATATTAAAAAGTTATTAATTTTTATGATGCAACTATAATCAATTTATAGAGACGAACGTATGAAATGTCTACCTCTGTTAATAGTGATTTTTAGAGGTGTTCATCTTAAGAGACCCGACTTTGTTAATCGATTAACAAAGACAAATAACTTAGAATGCCTGCCTCTGTCAATAGTTAGGTGGTCAGCTAAGAGTGTCGTCTCTAGAAATGATTAATTGGAGGTGGGTTTTTGTCTGGAAGCCACTTAATCATTTACAGAGGTAAGTGGTCTCTAGATGTGTTCTCGTCTCTAATAATCTGAGAAGCTCTTTCCAAAACTCCTTTTTATGATGATCAGACATTTGGGTCGTCGATATGGTTTGCGAGTTTTTCGGATTGTGCAAGTGCAAGAGCATGTATGCATGTTCCATATTGTCGTGCTTTGCTCGAGTCCGGCGTTAGTTGTTGAATGTTGTGTACTCATTATGCCACTAGCGACGTGTACAAAATTGACAGATCCTTTGCAATATTATAGTGACGAGTGGTATAAGAAGCAAAACCCTTTATCTGTCTTTCGGGTCAGGGCCAGCTGGCCAGGCCAGACATTGGCCCATCTTTGTCAATAGTACTGATGGGCCACATTCATCACTTTTAAATGGCTAAAAAGCAATTCCTGGGCAAGGCAAAAGTGACGGGCCGGGCTCTGTATACGAACTTGGGGTGATGGAGAGGCTGTGAGCCGGGAAGGCAGCAACAATGGCTGGATAGTCTACTATAATCATATTCGAAAATGCTGTGGTGGTGCGGGCATCCGGTCATCCGACACCACACTTTTTAGGCCTGCGCGCTACCAGCCCATCAGGCCTGCTCCCCCTCTACCTTCCTTCACGGCTTCTCCAAAAAAAAAGACAACTAATATCCAACCCGCACAGCCATCACGGTGTTCCCCACAGCTCACCTTCTCCAGCGCGATTGCCGCTCGCGTGGCCTTCTCTAGCATGGGGGCGCCTCGCCACACAAGGCCACACCACACCTGCCGGACCGCCATTGCTGCCTCCACTGCGGGTGCCGCTCGCCAGGGGCGCCGCCGCTCACCAGGGGCCGCACAGCCGTCTGCCCACTGCCATCCTCCTTCTCCACCGCGACCTAGCGTCGGATCTCGCTGTGCAGTGCTCCTCCCGCCCGTTTGCCAGGTTTTGCTGAAAGCACATGTTACAAGAGTGTTTTAAGTGTTTCAGATGTTTCATAGGTATGTTACAAGTGTTGTATATCGTTGTTGCAAAAGTAGATCGGGATGTTGCACTGTTGCAATGGCTATACATGTATGTTTCAAGTGCATGTTACAAATGTTTCATATGTTCTAGACGTATGTTGCAACTATTTTATCTAGATATTGCAAAAATAGATCGGATGTTGTCATGTTGCAAGCATATGTTTCAAAGTGTTTCATACATATGTTGCAGGTGTTTATCTGGATGTTGTATATGTTTGTAATGGTTTTCAAGTGTTCTCAGGCATTTTTGCAAGTGTTCCGGTCGTTTGATTTAAGTGTTTCATCTGTCTTCTTTTGTATGTTGCGACAGTTGTATCTGGATGTTTCAAAAATAGATCGGGGTATTGTACATGGGATGCACGTGGGAAGCGGCTGGCAGTGCGGGCGATGTTCGGGGTGGCATAGGCAATGTCCGGGGTGGCACAGATGACGTTTGAGGCGGTGCGGGCCCGCTGCTGGGGCGCTCGCTCGCAAGCCCGACGCGCTAGGGCGCTCGCTTGCTCACTGTGTGGACACCGTCGGACACTAGTGCCCCGGATCAGACGTCCCAGTGCTAGTAAGTCCGAATCCTATTTCGGACTCGAGTGAATTTTTGGATAATAGCTTGCGCAACGCGTCTCTGACGTGGTTGGATTTCATCCAAATCTGTAAAGCTAAAAATAGGTTCATAACTATAAATCTTTAGAATATTATTTTTTTTATATTTATTTAAATTTAGAAGAGCATTTTTAGTGATTACTCTATTTAATATGTGCTAAATACTAGGAACACTACTGCAGAACACACCATCTTTGTCAGCCTAACACCGGATCGTAAACCTAGGATTTGGACAACCAATGAAATCCTGTTGATTAGGCAGTGAAATCTCTCCTCTCACAGTTGGTTCGAGCCATAACATGGTAGTGATATATCAATGTCGAGTAGAGCCACGAGCTGATAATAATATGACGCGGGTGCATATATAGTTGCCTCTACAAACAGTCGACTTTTGTAGGCTCTTGGGTAGCAACTGTTGTGAGCATCGCCTCTATAAACGCGGATTCTAACGACGGCTAAAAATCGGTTCCACAATAGTTCAATGCTTTTGGTTTCCAATGTAGATGTCAGAAATAGCGCAATGACCCTTAAACCAACAAGAAAGTCTAACATTTAAAGACAAAATCTTAAAAGTTTTCCCAATTATTGTCATTTAAAAATGAAGAAAGCAATATCGGTACCCCTTGTAAAAGTGACGCCTAGTACATTTCACGATGAAAAATTTAACTTTCGTAGCTAGTACACAACCGTAATAGTTCCCTTGTATAATAATAACAATCAAAATGCCATTGCCTGCTGCGCTTGGTTCCACCGGACCAAGCCATCACCAGGCATCGATCTCCTTACACTGCCCTTGAAGATGAAGCAGTAGCGGCAGCCCCAGAAGAAGCAGTAGTAGGATGCTGATGGATGACTCCGCCGCCACCGTCCCCGCCCTCTTTCGGACTCCGCCATGTGAAGCGCGCCCAGGTTCGAAGTGTATCCCATGCTGCGAAGTGAAGAGCCGTGGAGCGTGCCCAGGTTCGAAGTGTATCCCATGCTGCGAAGTGAAGAGCCGTGGAGCGCGCCCAGGTTCGAAGTGTATCCCATGCTGCGAAGTGAAGAGCCGTGGAGCGCACCCAGGTTCGAAGTGTATCCCATGCTCGCAGCAGCTTGTGCAGGAGAGAGGCAGATGTTGATGAAGCAGCCATGGCCGTGGCTAGCTAATTAACAGCTGCTTGCCGGGATCGACGATCTGGCTTTATGTGATGGTTTTTTGATGATCTCTGTTACTGATGGAGCTCTATTTATAATAGATTGGTGGTAGCAGCGTAGCAGGAGAAGGTTGTAGCTGGGCAGGTTTGGTATAATTTGACCTGACCTTTCAACTAGTCATGTTCATATTTCATACTTCGTCTATTCTAAATTATAAATTATTTTGGTGTTTTAGGTACATAGCTTTTATTACATATTTAAACATGATCTATGTTTAAATGCATAACAAATATAATATATTTAGAAAAGTTAGAACGACTTATAATTTAGAACGAAAGATTATTTAAAACACACTCCTCGATCTCTCTCTAAATGGAAAATGTTTCGTACACATATTTGAAAAGTTGAATTTTCCCTAAATACTAGAAATTAGCTCTAGTAGCCTAATAGGTTAATTACATGGTCAAATCAGCGTGCCCATGTGCTAGCTGAGGGCTGTTACTCCGTCCATAGCTAGGGTCTAGGCTAGTGGTACGAGGATAGGCCAATAAGGTTGAAGCATCTCGAGCAGACTACCTACATAAGCTCTCCTACTCTATATAAATTTGTGAAGTGGAGCAAAAAAATGACACCTAACAGGCTATTAACCCCAAGATGTGTTGGCTACCCAAATACACCGTACCCTCCCACTACCTATATGCTCCAAGTGTTTTTTCTAGGAAACAACTATTCTTATTACCCTTTCTAATATGGATTTCTCTCTTCCCATTGAGTAAAGGTTGTATACTTGTTAGCAGGAGGCTGTACTTCTACATCCTCTATTCCAAATTGTAAGTCATTTTGCGTTGTCTTGATATATAGATGTTATTATGCATCTAGACATAGCGTAGATCTAGATACGTAGCAAAAGCTAAGCTAAAACAACTTACAGTTCGAAACAGGGAGAGAATATTATCTTTTGTGTCTGTTGTATCATCTCTCTACTACGTATAGCCAAACTACTGTTAATCAAGGGAAGCGACAAGCTACTGCAAAGCTAAAGCTCACGGTTCAGACACAACGGCATCATAACCGTGCTGCACCTAAACTCGTGTGTGGACTTGAGTGTTCCTGTTTCTACCTACCTAACATGTGTTCTACTGATTCATTCATATTGACCGACATCACACTATAATGGACTCCCAAGTCAATAGCGAGTCGCCTAGTCATGCATTATAAGCCTTGGCAGCTACTCGATCGTACGTTCTTAGAAGTTAGAACAAAACTAAAACGCTTCCAACCAATGGAGCGTCATCTGTGGTCGCGTTGACAGGGAAGTGGGGAAAGCAAACTGACAAAAAGAACGCGCACACAGGCAGGGCATGCATCCAGTCCGAAGATATTCAGTAGTCAGTATGGACTTGGAGTGGTATTTTGTTCTCATTCCACCCAGCTTACGTACACGCGGACAACACAATGACCGGGTTCATAATTGACTCCTATATATCTTGCAGTCATGCTTGCAGCCACTCATTGGAATTGAGTTACGTTGTCGTCTTCAAGATCAGGTCAGCATGGCAACCACTCTGAGGTCTATATAACATACCCCTCTCCGTGCCAATTATATCTCCTTTTTCACATGTTTAGCTACATAGTTTTACTATGCACATATAAGTTATCTCTACATACATAGTAAAAACTATATATAATTAAAAAGGCTAAAACAACTTATAATTTTGAATGGAGGAAGTATATTATTTCCTCCATTCCAAATTATAAGACATTTAAGCTTTTCTAGATACATTATTTTACTATGCATCAAGATCTAAGTACATAGCAAAAATTATGTATCCAAAAAAGCCAAAACGTCTTATAATTTGGAACGAAGGGAATATATGTTAGTAGATTGCACTGATCAGGTCAGTAGAGCATGCTTGCTATTGATCAGGTTACTGAATTTTTCTAACAGACACTAAGTAGATACCATATCAGACACACTATACTACAAAAATGATTTTTAGCAACGGGTTTTTTTTGTAGGGGCAGCACCACTACCAACCGCCCCTACAGTGGGTGAGCTCGGATCCCATGATTCCAGCCGCCTCTATAAATCTAACAGTAGGGGCGGTTGGTGATATGAGCCGCCCCTACAAATGGGTAGATTTGTAGGGGCGGCTCACTCACCAGCTACCCCTACTACTAGATTTGTAGGAGCGGCTCAATCAACAGCCGTCCCTATAAATGTCCGTTGTATAAATGCTGTAGCCCCCTTCTTCTTCCTCGGGTCACTCACTCTAACCCGTGAAAAAAAGGTAGGGAGGCCTTGGGCATCTCCCAAAAATTGCTCTACTAAGGGAAAAGATTTTGGTCTCAAATCCTTTGGTGGAGAGGTTGTAGAAGGTAAAAAAATGCTATTCCACACTTTTTTTTGAAGTTTTAATGGTTAGTTAGTGAGTAATTAGAGTTTTACTTTTCTCTCTCTTCTATGGTGCTTTAGCTACTTATGAAGCAAATTAGACCCAAGTTTTGAATGTACTAGGGTAAATTAGGTAGGGGAACAAGATCATACCCTTATTTTGTCCATGTTTCTTGATTTTAGTGAACAATTAGTTAGTTTTATGGATGTTTCATGTGCATGTAGATCTAGATCTAGGGTTTGGGTTTTTTATTAATTTTGTTTTTGTAAATTTATGTTTGATGAAATTGGACTAGGGTTTGCATGATAGATATTAGGTAAAATATAATTGTTGCTAATTATTGTCTTTGAAATTGTTTATTGTAATCAACAAATATGTATTTTAATTATTTATGGATAAATGGGCCATTAATTAATTTTCCTCTACCATGGTGTGTTTGTATGCTTCATGTAATTATATTTGATTTATATTCATATATATCTGAAGTATATACAATTATTCTCAAGTAATTATTAATTTGATTCATTTTTATATATATCTGAATAAGTAGTCCTTTAATGTTTGTTTTGCTGTTGTTGTAAAAGATGGAGTACATGAACTCTTGGATGTATGGTTCGTTAAGGTTCAAGGCAAGTTTTCGTGAAGAGGTGGATAAATTTATTGAAGCCGCAAAGAAGCATGCAACGACATTGACAGAGAATAAGGATACAATTATTTGTCCCTGTAAAGATTGCAAGAACCGTATGGCATGAATAGATGTGACTATCATCATATCACATTTGATTATGCGAGGATTTGTTGGGGACTACACAGTGTGGATTCATCATGGTGAAACGGTTATTGTTAACGATGAGGATGAGGAGGAATACGACGATGAAACCCTAGAATCCCTGTCCCAATATTCAGTAGAGCCTGATGCACGAATGGATCCTGAGTTTGGCAATGAACAAGGTGGTGATGCTGGTGGTTGGAATGGTAACGACGAAGGTGGTTCCAATAATGATGGTGGAGCACGTGTTAAGGATGAAGATGATTTTGCGGACATAATTCGATCCCTTGGACTAGAGATTTTACTAAAGAGCCCGAAAGGTCTAGAAAATTTGGAAAGTGTGACAAAAACATCAAAGTAAACTGTGTATGGTGTAGAAAAGGGTTGTCCAACACATTGGACATTGCTACGTTTTTGAGCTTGAGCTACTCATCCTAAAGGCTAAGTACGGCTGATCAGACTGTAGTTTCAATGATCTATTGCATCTCCTATCATGGGTGCTGCCACAGCCAAACTCAGTTCCCGCCAACACATACCAAGCGAAGAAGGTCATAAGTCTATTGATAATGGGGTTGAAAGAATCCATGCATGCCCAACCACTATATCCTTTTTTGTGGCAAAACGTTCAAGTCACTAGATAAATGTCCCCGGTGTGGGGTCAGCCGATACAAGAACAATGACCTTTACGGTGGGGACAAAGCCTCCACAGGGAAAAAGAGGATTAAGAAGGGTACAAAAAAGGTGGTACAAGAATTTCAGTCCCTAGAGGACACTACATTAGGCAACGATGCAAAGCAGAGAAGAATTCCTGCCTTGGTAATGTGGTACCTGCCAGTGACCGACCGCTTGAGACGTATCTTCCTAAACCCTAAAGAAGTCACACTCATGACATGGTGGGATGATGAGCGCAAGATGGATGATGATAAGATTGCATACCCGGCTGATTGTAGTCAGTGGCAAAGGATCGATGAGAAGCACAAAGAATTCAGCGATGACCCAAGGAATGTATGGTTTGGCTTGAGCACCGATGGAATGAATCCCTTCAATGAGAGGATGAGCGACCACATCACTTGACCAGTGATCTTGACCATGTACAACATCCCAACGTGGTTGTGTCAGAAAAGAAAGTACCTTCTCCTCACTATTCTTATTTATGGCCCTAAACAACCAGGCATTGATATAGACGTGTTCCTCGAGCCTTTGATGCAAGAAATGGAGAGGCTATGGAGGCATGGGGAGCCGATGTACGATGCGTTCCGAAAGTAGGACTTCATATGTAGAGAAATAATATTTGTTACTACCAATAATTACCCCGCGTTGTTTGCTTTGTCTGGACAGATCAAAGGGAAGATGGGATGATTGGTTTGCTTGGATGGTACTACATGGGTGTTCCTAGATGCATCCAAGAAGATAGTTTACCTAAGGAACCGACGCTTCTTAAAGACAAGTCACAAGCACCGCAGTAAATTGTTCTTTAAATTTTATGACAACACCCTGAAGATTGAATCCCCTCTGGAGAGACGTCATAACGGAGAACACGTGTACAGAATGGTGAAAAACATATGCGTCGTCTATGGAAAGAAGAATCCAGATGGGACGAACAGAGATAGAAGCACACCTCCTGTCGAAGGCGTACCTTTCAAGAAACAATCGATCTTCTTTCAGTATCTGCCTTATTGGCTAGACTTGGAGGTCCCCCATGCCATTGATGCTATGTATGTGCAGAAGAATGTCTTTGAGAGTCTCATTGCTACCTTGATGGACATAGGCAAGTCAAAGGATGGTCTGAAATCACGGAAAGACATGGTGCAGCTAAACGTGATGCCACAGCTTCGCCTGGTACCTGAGGCTAATGGAAAATACACTCTGCCCGCGGCGTGCTTCAACCTAACACCAGAAGAGAAGAGAGCTATATGCACTTTCCTGAGGGAGGTCAAAGTCCTGACTGGGTTTTCAACGAATGTGAAGAAGCTAGTGTCAATGAAGGACTTGTCAATAAGACACTGCAAGGCTCACGATTGTCATACGATGCTGATAGTGTTTCTACCTATTGCAATCAGGGCTATAAAGCCAGAGTTCTTGAAAATAGCCATCACCCGCATGTGCTACTTCTTTTCAAAGATCTCACAGAAGACGATTGGCAAGCAAGAGCTGAGTGACCTACATGAATTTGTGGTGGAGACACAAAACCAAATAGAGATGTGTTTACCTCCTGCTTTTTTTGATATAATGCCACATCTCATGATTCACATGGTTCATCAGATACAGGCACTGGGCCCTTGCTACTTGCATGAAATGTGGTCCTACAAGCGGTTCATGTCGGTTCTAAGTCGATACGTGCATAATCGAGCATACCCAGAGGGCTCCATGATAGAGGGTTACAATACTAAAGAAGTCGTCGAGTGCTGTCAAGAGTAGCTAAAAGTACAGAAAGGGATTGGTAAACCCGATTCTCGTTACAAGGGTAGGCCGTCTAGGAAGGGCACTAGTGGTAGAAAAGTGTTCATCAACCATGATTACAAAGAGGTGAGTTGGGCGCATTACAGTGTCTTACAGAGTACACAACTGATGCAACCGTACATTGATGAACACTTGGCTATCATTATGGCGGAGAGAAATGGTTGTTCAGATGATTAGGTCATGAAACATAGCACAAGCAACGACTAACTACATGGTTGAAGGACCAAAACATACCTCCTGAAGAAACCATAGACTCTATTACCATCAATAGGTTGGCGGAGGGGCCATCGAGACAAGTGACATCTTGAAAAGCTTATGACATCAATAGGTATACGTACTATACCCACGCAAAGGATAGTAAATATGTGAACCAAAACAGCGACGTTCGAATAGAAGCTCTCGATGGAGTGGGGCGAAAGATCCAATACTTTGGCATCATTGAAGAGATATGGGAACTTGACTATGGAAGGGATATAACGGTGGGCCTGTTTCGATGCCGCTAGATCAAACAACAGCAACTGAACGAGATCAGATTGAGAGTCCTGGAGCTCAAGAATCTATGCTACCAAGATGACCCTTGGGTGCTCGCTTCACGTGTCGCACAAGTTTTCTATATGCCTGACCCACAAAGTAACGTCCCCCCGAAGAAGAAGACAAAGCACGTGGTTGCCTCTGGGAAACAGCACGTTGTCGGAGTTGATGGCGTGGACGATGTTGAAACTTACAATAACTACAATGAGATGCCGCTATTCACAGACTTTCTTAAGAAGATCAGTGTTGTGAAAAAGAACCTACCCAAGACATATTGCCATGGGAACAAAAAGGTGTCAAGGGAAAAGTCGTTACAATGGGCTTGCTAGTTGTTGAACGTGGAGTGTTTGTGTAAGTGTATGTGTTTGTAAGACTTCCTTTATGCATGCATGTGAGACTATATATTTATGTATGTGTGTGAGACTATATATTTATGTATGTGTGTGAGACTATTTTATGCATGTGTGTGAGACTACCCTTTGCAACATCCAGATGAATCTATTTCAACATCCATCCTATTACTACTAAAACTTTATGAAATCACTTAACACTTTATGAAATGAAGAAATAACCAAAATAAAAGTTGGAGATCTTTACGAGTTATACAACTTTTAAATTCATCACCTATATAGCTGAAATCATTTAGTGGTTGAAAATAAGGTTTGAAGTTGTCATTTTCTGAAATTCAAAATTTGAATTGTCCAAAATTAGTGACAAAGATAGATGTCCAGACTAAAATGATAGAGCATGATTTTAGAAAATTTTAGAAAAAACCATCACATTTGGAGTTAATATGAGGGAGAAAAACTAGTTACAAGTTTCAGCCACAAATTAAAAAGAGAAATCACACTTGTTCATCATTGATCATCATGAACAGTTGTGATTTTTCTTTTTAATCTCTGGGTAAAATTTGTAACTAGTCTTTCTCCCACATACTAACTCCAAATGTGATGATTTTTTCCTAAAATTTTCTAAAATCATGCCCTATAAAGTTACTGTGTTGATTTGGCCATTCTTTTCATTTGACAAAGTTTGAGCAATTCAAATTTTCAAATTTAAAAAAATGACAAGTTCTAACAGATTTTGAAACAACAAATGATTTCAGCTGAAAAAGTAATGAATACCAAAGTTGTATAACTCATTAAGATCTAAAACTTTTATTTTGGTCATTTCTTCATCTGACAAACTGATAGTAAACATTGTTCACAAATCAACATGTCTCTCGTATATTTTATGAAACTATGAGTGACATGTGGATTTATGAATAATGTTTACTAACACTTTGTTAAATAAAGAAATGATCAAAATAAAAGTTGTATATAGTGATGAGTTCAACAACTTTTATGTTTATGACTTTTCTAGTTGAAATCATTTAAGGTTTCAAAATCTTGTTTGAAGTTGTCATTTATTAAAATTTAAAATTTGAACTGTTCAAATTTAGTCAAATGAAAAGATGATCAAAATAAAAGTTGTAGATAGTAATGTGTTCAACAACTTTTATGTTCATGACTTTCTTATTTGAAATCATTTAAGGATTCAAAATCTTGTTTGAAGTTGCCGTTTATTGAAATTCAAAATTTTAACTTTTCAAATTTTGTCAAATGAAAAGATGACCAAAATATAAGTTGTACAACTTTGATGTTTACAAAATTTTCATTTGAGGTCATTTAGTGTCCTAAAATTCTATTAGTTATTTTGAAATTCAAATTTTAAAATTTTAAACTATTGTTTCTGTAAAGAAGAAAATATAAAATTTTATCTATATATATAATAAAATTTTTTATATATACATATATTTATATATATGGAATAATAAAAAAACTAATATATAAATTTACATTGTGTTCTTTAT
Source organism: Miscanthus lutarioriparius (assembly GCA_904845875.1). Taxonomy (NCBI): domain Eukaryota; kingdom Viridiplantae; phylum Streptophyta; class Magnoliopsida; order Poales; family Poaceae; genus Miscanthus; species Miscanthus lutarioriparius. The sequence goes on from CAJGYO010000013.1 coordinate 59,558,495, forward strand.
ATATGAAAGAATTACAGAATTATTAATTAAAATAAATTGAAAAATATTTGTAGGGGCGGCTAACTTAGAAGCCGCCCCTACAAATGCCCTCCAGTATATAAGCCAGAGCCCGCGGACAACTAACTCAGGGGCGCGATTCTTCTTTCAGACGCCGTCAGGCTGCCGAACTCGCCGCCGCCGCCACCGTGCGCACTTCATCTCACCTCCGCCGGCCCGTGCGCGCCCAGCCGCGCTCTTCCTCTCACCTCTGCTCCATTCGCCGCTGGGACCAGCTGTGGAACCCTAGCCGTGGGCGACGCCATTCCTCCGTGGAACCCTAACCGCTGGGACCTGCTTTGACTGTTTCCTCCATGGTGGCGCGCTCCACCGCTTTGAGTACGGTGTCCCCGCGGCCGCGTTCCTCGCCAAGCTCCGTGGCGGGACCTGCACCACCACGTGCGCTCACCTATCTCGCCATCGACGCCAGCTCCGAGGAGACAAGGCGCGTCCCCCGCGTCTCCTATCTCGCCATCGACGTCAGCACCGAAGAAATGAGGTGTGGTCCTTGACGTCCTCTCCCCCTTCGTCGTCGTCAGCGCCCGAGGAGACGAGGCGCGGGCCCCCGCGTCCCTGCCCTCCTCCTACGCCAGGTGCCTAGTTCCTCGTCGTGTCCTTCACCGCGACAAGCACCCACCAGGTATGCGCGCCCCTTCTGTTCCCTTGCTGTTGCGGCGAGCACATGTTCCCTAACGCCCCTTCTATGTACTGCTACTGCTTGTTAATTTAACTTGTAATGGTCATCGAGATGCAACTGCGTTGCTACTAAATTCTTGAAATTGTGCATCCTCTCTTTCTGGAGGTATTTGAATCTGATGGTTCAACTGCCTTGCTACTAAATTCCTGCAAGCATTCCATTTTAGCTGAGTGAATCAATACGTGAATGGTTTGTTCACTTTAGGATTGCCACCAGCTGAGCATACAATGCTAGATTATGTTGGCATACCAATTTTTTCTAAACTGTAGCCTTAGCAGCAAGTATGGTTTACTCTCAAGCAAAATTAAATTCATCCACACAAAACTGATAATACAATTCAGTGGCATCTAAGCATGTTCTCATCCTATGTCGAGTTGCAGTGATCAAAAGATAATGAAAATTTATATCTTTGTCAACCAAACTATATAGCTCAAAAATCAGGACTGTATTATATTTTTTTCTATTCCGATAATTTTTCTGTGACCATGATATTGCTGTTAGCATGTTGTGAGCCTGAATATTCTTTCTGAACCTGAATAATGTAGCTTCTATATATTTTTTTGAAAATTGATTAACGTTGTGCAAGCTATGACTTCTCTGAAAATGTCACTGTGCAAGCTATGACTTCACTGTGCAAACTGAATGTCAATGTGATCTTGTTTGCTTCCCTGCATCTCAGACTTATTATTTAAAGCTCTACAGAAAGATGAATGATGTCCTTAATGATCATTCGATGCATTTGATATAAAAAAATAGCTAGAGAATAGCATATTGTAATAACAGGACACTGGAGCTGGATAATTAGGAGTTGGGCAAAATTATAACAGGCGAAGGCTGTTTAACATTGCTTGGAGGTAAAATAAATTTTCAAAATTTGCCATCTTAGACACCTTTCTCTGCATATATAGTTAAGCAGCAGCAACACCATCCTTAGTTTAAATACTGCTGTTAAGCTTTGCTACTTTGGAGATGTCATAAAAACTGTACAGGCAGGAACATGAATCCAAAGTGTGTATTACTGCATACTAAGCATTTTGTTAGCAGTATAAACTGACTATACTAACAACAAACTATTTTTAGTTAGCATTTTTTGGACAGATTTAGCATCTTAATAGGATGCCACCTCTAAAGACCTTTTTTTTTGCATCGTGGAAATATCTTAGTGTTAGATTTAACTATTGATTCTGTTTATAAGCATTTTATTTTCTAATCATGGTTTTTTGTTGGAGTGATTTACTTTTGAGAACCAATTATTCTCTCTATTATCAAGATATGCTTGTTGGTTGCCTGCAACATTTATAGTTCAGACATGTCTATATCACTAGACCTTTGATGAGTGGGTTATACCCTTATTTCAAATGAAACCATCCTCTAGTAGATAAATAAAGAGTGTTGTTGTTCAGTTCTTCAAATGAAGCACCTACTGAAGATGTAATGACATCATCTTTTCTCCACTTATTATATTACTTCCTGTGATTCCATAGTTTTTTTGCTTGCTCAGTTGTCTCTGTTGACTTTTGGGGCTTAAATCCTTTCTGTGATTCCATAGTTTTACCCTTTGCTCAGTTGTCTTTGTTGATTTTTGCTTGCTCAGCCACTACTAGGTTCAGTTTTAGTAGTTTGTCGGTTTATCACTGCATGTACTGTCTCTAACAACCACATAGTAGTATGTATGTGTATAGGATAATAAGGTGATATACATTGGAGGAAGCTTCTGACCTCCCCACGCTCATCAGTTCCCACTGTCCACCATGATCTTCATTCTCCTCATTTGTTTTTTCTGCTTCAGTCTTCAGCTCTTCATCTTTAATTCAATACGTATCTTGCAAATGGAATTCCTTGCTAGCTCCAAACTAGTTCTCTATATATATGCAAATTTTTGGAGTAAGCTAGCACCACCTACATGTGCAAATTTGTGACTGATGAGCTGGTCATATACAACTTCCCTCATTACAAAGCTGCTTAATTACTCGGACAGCAGCGTAATAACCTAGGTTAACGTTGTTCTCCAGCAACTACTGTGGAAATTGACACTAATGTTCGCAGTGTTGCACTAGTTGACTGGAAAAATCCAAACTGAACACGGTGCCCTTTCGGATACAAGAATCTCACTGACATGTGAACGTTATGTTATACATGTGAATTTGGCTTGGCTTCCAGCCGGCCGTTCAAAAGTTCATTTATATGACCTAGTATTTTCTTACCTCATGGAAAATAAAGGGTTCAAAAGTTCATTTATATGACCTAAAAAGTACATTTGCCATGTCAGTCCTCACTCCTGTCCGTTTCCATGCAGATGGAGTCTCTCTTTCTAGCGTCTAACCTCTAGCTGCTATGAGCTAATGATATTTCCTTTTACTTTTATTTCCCCTCCTTTCCTTTTGAAAACTGCAAAGTGCAGACTAACACAGCTAGCCAGCAGTCGTTTTCACCCCTTTCTTTGCACACCATGACATATATTGGTACAACAGATGTTACAAAGGCAATAGTAATGGATTAAACACATGCAACATGTAGCCAATGTTGTTGTACTAATTAATCTTTGCTTCTAACGTATGTCACAGTATCAATCGGGGTAAATGCTATATGATCCATCTGCTATGACTTACACAGTCATGTAAACAAGTCAAAAGGCACACATCAACTGGTTGTTGGGGCATAATTGCAGCAGCAAACAAAGATGAAATTGTAGCACCCCTAAGTACTTAGATTCATGTCATATTGATTTAATATAACTTACTCAACTAAACAACCACTCTTTAAAAGTTTGAATAATCATTCTTTAAACGTTGCATAGCATGTTTTTGTAAATTTTAAAAATTTTACTATGACCTTTACATACTCTTCCCATGCTAATTGATTGTGTCCATTGGTGGTCTTGGTTGTGTCTATGTGCTTTGACTTGGAATACTGCGTCTGGTCCACTCCGGAGTCTGGACTAATGCTAATACTTGATCTAGAGGCAGTACCTACTACACTAGTACATGCTCCCAGATTATTTCAATTAGACTCTTTTGGGGATGGATAATGACCGTCTTTTGCTTTGTTTTTTGATACTAATGTAGTAGTACTAGTTTATCTTGGTGTTTTGTTTTCTTTGCTGCTAATGTACTGCTACTAGTTTATCACTGCTAGGCCCACCACTGCTAGAATTGGAGCAGCTATATACCATAATGGCAATCCATGCCACAACTTAGACTCAACTCAGGCATATGAGGTAGCTCATATGATGATCGAATGGTCCCCTACTTATAAGCAGCTGTTGTTTTTTTGCCACCTTTCCTATCCCCTATGTTTGGGAAGCAGCAGCTGCTTTTTTTATACCTTTTCCTCTCTATATTTGTTAAGCAATTGTTGCTTTTTTGCCAAATCTCCCCTCTCCTCTCCTCTCCTTTGTTTTGCTGATGATGAAATTGTCTAAGTCCATACATTATATGGAATATGAGATGATGATCAAGAACTTATGAGGAACTTGGCATCATTAGCAACCGCCCCTACATTACCTTCTCCTCGCTTCTCTATTATGATGCATTGATGCTCCAAGTTCATGATCAAATGATGATTGACATGTTTCTGAGACCTCTACTACTGCTACTACTCGTTTTTTTGATATATTGTTGTTTTATAGGACTACTTTGGTTTATAGACCTTTTTGATTTCTTATACCTTCTCGCGTACCTAAAGCATACTTTCTTGCATCTATTATAACAAAGCATGAAATAATGTTGCGGACACCAGGCAGTGCATCCCGATGCCCCGAGCATGATGAGCAGCCAACCTATGAGGAGCAAGCACTAGAGGACTAGCTTACTCAGGAGCAATTCAATAACGAGTTAGAAAAGGATCTAGAAGTGATGCTTACTCAGGAGCAGTGTGACGAGGAGGAAAGGGGAGTAGAAGGAAGAGCAGGAGAGGCCAACAGAAGAGGTATATGTAAGTCCCGAGGATCCTTTCCCACATGAAGCCAGAAGGAGGCCAACAGAGGAAGATTTGGACAAGCATTTTGACCCAAATGAGGAGGTAGGGATAAAGCCTTAGCTTGTAAATTTTGCTAAAGCTTTGGCTGTGTTACCTCTGCTAACAGTTTGACCTGTCGTATATATAGGTCCCTCCTGAAACTCGGAAAAGACAACATCAACGTCCGCGACATCTCGCCGGACAAAACAGAGTAGAGGAAAGGAGAGCAGAGGCAACAGCCATAGAGACGGACATTGAGGCCTTTGCTCCACAACCTCAAGACACAACCACGAACACAACTACCAAGCCAAAGAGGAAATGAGGGGATAGAAAAGCAAATCAATATCTAGATAAGGCATGCTATGTGATAATGGAGGTCAGGCCAGCAGGAGAGATCCTTGAGCCGAAGGAATTCAGAGAATGATTCCGTAATGCTATCGGGGCCCTAGTAAGAGATAAATTAAACCCAGCAATCCCTAACTGGAAAGAGGTACCAGAGAAGAAAAAGGATGAACTATGGGATAAGCAGCTGAAGCTCAATTTTAGATTTCCGGAGGGTAAGTATGAACTGGTAAAAAAAATACTTTCAAGATCATGGGAGAGTTATTCCGACATTGGAGGTCAGAGCTCAACAAAAAGTATATCCAAAAGGGGTTAACTCCCTTCAACGAGTTTGACAACATAACTCCTAGTCAATGGGAGGAGCTCGTGGCTCAGAAGACTTCACTAGAGGCATTGGTGCTCAGTGCCCGTAACACCAAGCTGGCGAAGAGGAACAAACACCACCATCATCTAGGCCTCGGTGGCTACTATGGCAAGGAAGAGCAGTTTAGGACGATGGACGAAGAGGCCACAGCTGCTAGGAATATCGATGTGAAGAATTTGAAGGTATGCTCAAGGAATTGGATATATGCGAGGAGTACAGAATCATCTAGCGGTAATCTTAAGTTTGATAAGCCAGAGACCCAAGAGGCATTATCAAGGATACTAAAATGTGCTAAAGACAAGGAGAAGGGCTCATTCAATCCTTCTAGGGAGAGGAATGAGCTTAGCCTTGGCTTGGAAAACAACGAGCACATAGGCCGCACCAGTGGGCTAGGGAAAAGGACGACCTAGAAGCACGGATTCGAAGAGGACAGGCACATGTACAAAAAACATGGCATAGATTGGGAGGCTAAGCTTGAGCTCCAAGTGAAGGCTCTAGTTGTGAAGGCGCTAGAGGAGCAAGGACTGTCTATGAAGCCACACACATTAATGACGCCACCGGGAGAACTGGCATTAGTTGGTAGCCCTCCGAAAGTTCCTAGCAGCCAAGGTTCCACTACAGCCACAACCCCCATCGATCGCATACGGGAACCAACTAGTTGCACCTTGGTGTTTCTCAGCAGCCGGCAGAACATTGTGATGGAGGTGGCAACGGGTGTGGCACATGCTCTCGGTGGCTTACACCACAATAATAAGATAATGCCGGACTACACTAGGGTCGAGGTGCATACCGTGAAGCCCGAGTTCATGCAGTGGAGGATAGACTATGCAACTCCCAAGGGGCTGGTGTTACTGGGAGACATAATGGGGCAGTTCATCCTCTGGCACAAACAGGACATTATATTGACTGCTTCTTCGCCGTCTCCCCCTCTCTCAAATTTAGAGCGAGTTGTTGAGGACAGGGAGATATTTTCACAATCTCGTGACCACCACATTCCTGAGATGCCACATTCTTCCCCACCTCCTAGCGAGCTTGTGCCTGATAAGCCACAACCTTCTACAACTCATACCGAGCAAGTGCATGATGAGATGCCACAGTCTTCTCAACAAGCGCAGCCAATATATGAACAACGAGTGCCTCCTAAAGAAGGTGATGCACAAGAAGATGAGGACGTGCCTGAATGGTAACTTCAAAAGAAGCATCCAATCACCATAAGGCCAATTTATGTTTCGATAAAAGACGTCTTGTCGGTGCACAAGTGGTATGCCCATGACCAGTTCAAGCCTGAGAACCAAATTAAAAAAGTCCCATCACGGGCTTCTGAGGAGGCCGTCACTAGCAAACTCCACCAAATAGCAAAGCAGTATCCAAATGTTGATGCCATCAAATGGTCAAAGGATTGCCCAAAAACATATGAAAGAGGCAAGCCCTTCCTACCAAATCGGGACATCCAACGCCTACCACTTGGAATGAGAAGGTTCCATGATTGGTACTTGCGTGTTCTCCTAACGAGCATAGACCTCGTACAAGTATGCTTCCCCATCGGCACATTTGGAAAGCCCAGTCGGGAAAATTATCTTTGACTTCAATGACATGCAAACATGCGTTCACCTCGGAGCAATGGAAATGAATCTAATTCGCATGTGGTGCCTGTAAGTCCTTGTCCTCCCGATATGATATGAATATAATCTTTGAATTTTATTATAACTAACCCACGCCGTGATTTATAGAATGCAAGTGCACATTGTAAAACAAATGCAAAGTGTGAAAGCCGGGTATATAGACCCTCAAGCTATAGCACAAACAAATTTTAATTACCCTAGATAGTGGAAACTAGATGATAAAGAGCTAGCTGCTGGAAAGACCCTTTGGGAGAAAGAGGACATCCGTGCGAAGAAACTAAGGCAAGGGTCCCTTAAGGTTTTGGCATACATTGCTCTGGCTTTTAAAAATCTCCAACAGCACTCTACTATATGGCTACCATACAACTTTGAGTAAGTTCAACTCTATACTTAAAGCTTTGTTCGATATATTTTATTTGATGCAAAAGAGCTTATCTAGTTCTATGATTAAATCCATGCAGCAACCATTGGATTTGTATAGGCGTCGATGTCGGGAGGAGCATGGCATAGGTCTTTGATTCAATAGATAGGGACCCAATGACATACAAAGACTTCATATCGATTCTCAAGACGTATACATATCGACAATCCTCATTAGCTTATATGTTTGTATACATACTTGTAACTTTTACTTTTGGATACTAACAAGTTGTATTTGCTAAAATAATTCAAACTGGGCATTTAGGTTCTATGTCACTAAACATCACGGAAGGCATGATCCAGTAAGGAAGGAAAGGTTGGCTATAAAAACACTATATGCGGTAAGTGTAACTTACTTCTTCAGTACTCCATTACATGGCTATCAAAAGCATTACTTAACATTTTCATATGCAAAACACACAGTGCCCCAAGCAGAACACTGGTGCCTACAGGAGACACCCCTTAAGGGTAAGTTTGAACCTCTTCACCCATAGTATAAAAACTTCACACATGGTATAAAATACTAAACCGAAACTTATTCTCTTGTAGTGGAAAGAAGAGAAAGAAATGAAAAGAGACCCATACAAGCATGACCAACTCTTAGAGCTCATCGACGACCTTTGCAACTTCATATTGGACCAGATTGTACACGTCAAAGGCACCTACCATGACCAAGATTCTAACTTAGGTAGAAATCCTCAGTACCAACACCTTCGTGAGACTGAAAGGCTAGCTCTAGGCCGTTGATAACAATGTGTATGAAATTTGACATTGGTCTTACCTTGTGAATTATGTCTATTTAATGATGGATTGTATATATTCTTGTGAATTGGACTTATAATTGTAGTTTATATAATACTCTTATGCTTGTGGTCAGATTTGAATTATATATGCATATATATACATACACATACATACATACATACATACATACATACATACATACATACATACATACATACATACATACATACATACATACATATATATATGTTCCGGTCAAATTTGAATTGTAAATTTGAATTTTTTTGGTAGAAAAATATACTGTTGGGGCGGTTGTAGACTGAACCGCCCCTACAAACAGGTATTATAGAGGTGGCTAGTACTACAGCCGCCCCTATAATAGATTTTGTAGAGGCGGCTGGTAACCGCCCCTACAAATGCATAATTTATAGCCACGCTTTGATAGGGGCGGCTGGCCAAACCGTCCCTACAAATCATCTGGAGCTGTCCCTACAAAAGGTTTATGTAGTAGTGACAAGTGGCGGGCTAAGTTGAGGTCCCTCCATACTGGACTATGAGTTGTTATCCTAGTTAGAGGGAAAACATGACCGGTTGTCACGGTCTATTGTTCTTTTTGCTCCATGATGAGGGGGCTGGTCAGGATAACAGTTGATATGAGTGATCATCGGGAAATGATCGCAGATCCACATATCTTTGCTCCTATGCAGCTCGTGATCTGAGGGTCAAGTTATCAAACATATAGTCTCGGACTGGATGCATGCACGTACTGCCTGTGTCACTATACCACAACCTAGATTTAGCGTCGTCCGGTGGGTCGTTATAAGCTGTTTCAGCGACCTACGGTCAGGTCGTTATAAACCTATAGTGACACTTATATCCACCATTAATAGTGGCGTCGTTATAAACTTTTAACGTCCGACCAACTTTTAACGACCGACCGTCTAACGTTATGTAAAAGATATAACAACAGATGTTCTGACGCTTTTTATAAACTTATAACGACAGACTATCTGATGATATATATTTATAGCGACCAACTACCTAACACTATGGATACCAAAAATTAACATATAATATCATATATTGTTTATATGTTAACCATACAATCAACACTAACCATGTCATACATTCAAACAATACACAGTCATGGAACACATATAAACTGGACCAAAGCTCACAAGTTATATTAAAGCCATCATAATATGTCATGCCATTTTACACACAATTCATGGCAAACAAGAGCTAAGATGAAATAAGTTTGGCCAAAATGCTAGACGTACTAGAGATATTCGGTTCCACAACCCATATCTCATAGTTTGCATCCACTCTTTACAAAATGATCCACCTCTAGTAAGTCCAAACAAAAGTTTTCATCTATAGCTAGGATGTCCAAAACATGTCGTCATGAGCACTTTGATCCAATCAGTGGCTGCAGTCTACTTCCAGCTATTTCCTCCCACCACCTGTAAATAAAAGTTGAAATTCATCAAAAAAAAACACAACCAAAAACTTCATAAAAGGCACCAATCAGCAGGAGGCACCAACACCAGCACCCAGCACAAGGCAGCAAGCAGCATAATTGGTATTCATTGAATCAAAATTCATTTACGATGCATATTAATTTCAGATTTCATTTCACAGCCACCGGGTAATACATTGATCTACTATGGTTTCAACCCAGCAGGCACTATGCACGCAGCCACAGCAGGGATCACATCTACTCAGGGAATGAACACATCTCAGTAAACCTGTTCAATGTAAACCTATTGCAGCTACACAAATGTAATGAGCATACAAGCTTCAGGATTGTCAAGATTCCAAGGGACTTAAATCAGACTGCACACTTGCTTACCTGTTCCATGGGATGATTTTTTAGTCTTGCTAACCTTGAGCTGTTAGAAATATCAATGATTAGAAAATCTGGGCACTCATTACATATGAAAACAACAAACAATGACAAGTGTTGCTTGTTACCCTGTTATATGGCCATGCAATTGACAGGTCCTTAGCATCAGCCATCTCTTGCACACCAGGATATGGGCGAGGTAGCTTTGCATAACAACTTCACAGCGTTTCCTTCCAATCCAAGAGCCTGTCCTGCATGCATGGTGCTAGGATTAACTGAAATAACTACTCCCCTAGCCACAGGTTGATCTTCTCTCTGGAGTGCATAGAGTATAACATCTTTGCCAATCTGAAGCAAACAATGTATTTATGAGAATTGTATTCATTAAAAAATCTCTATTGGACTAGAAGCAAAAAAAATGGGAAATGATGAGAACATTACATAGTCAGCATGTGACATGCGATTTGCAGCACCAACAATGGTAGCGAATGGTAGAGAGCACTTTACCTGATACTCCTGAGAATCCACGAGCTGGCTGCTAGTGCTTGGTGGAGGCGCCTGTAGATGCTCTGGCTTTTCTTAGGGCAGAGATCCAAGGAGCACCTTCTTGTTGTACGCCTTAGCCAACCACGATACAACCTGCTGCCTGCAATAGAGTAACCACAGATCCATGATTTAGTTATTAATTAGGAGGTGACGAGATGATCTACAGGTGTACTGACATGCTGCAGAGCAAAAAGAAAATCTGATAGCTAAGCTGACTGGTACTATAGTGCTGTTTTTATTTTTGTACATGACTGAATGAATGACTGAACGAACATACATATATAATGCTCTTAAATTTACAGTTAATTATCACATAATCGAGTCTCATTAAAATGCATGGCTGGTAGTTCTGCATCAAAGAAAATACTACTGCTGATCTACTTATCTGCATAAAATCATGTACTGCAGCCCATGTTCATATAGTAGCACACATAGTCACATACTGATACTGCTAATTTGACATTTCATCTCTATAGCACAAAAAAAAAACACAGGAAATTAGACCACGCTGACCTGAAGACACAGTCCTGAAAGCATGGATGGTCGGTCTGTGCACTTGTCAAATTTTCTGCTGTTAGTGATGCTGAACAGCAGCTTCACCACTTGCCAGATCGAGCTGCTACAAATCCACCAAAAAGAATTGAATGAAGAGCAGTCCACAGCAGTAAACACAAGTGTAGAGGATGTGTCGGGTATCAGTATGAGGGATACCCGGAAGAAGGAAGCTAATGGCCGCGAACGCTAACTCCCTCGGATGGTCAAGAACGTATCTTGGTCTCGCCCGGCCCCGAGGGCATGGGCTCCGTCTCACCCGACCTCAAGGACGCGGGATCCGGGTCACCCGACCGCAAGGGCGCAGGTTCCGTCTCGCCCGACTCCTCGGGCGAGAGACCCGCCACGTCCAACCCCGAGGGCGCGGACTCCACCACGTCCGACCCCGAGGGTGTGGACTCCGCCACGTCCGACCCCGAGGGCGCGGACTCCGCCTCACCCGATCCCAAGAGCACGGGCTCCGCCTCGCCCAACCCCGGGACACGGGCTTCGCCTCGCCCGACCCTGAGGGTGCGGGCTCCGCCTCACCCAACGGGGGTTCGTACCGCCCCCAACCACTACAGGTCTAAACGTACGAGTCCAGGGTCAAACTTCTGACGCCAGAAGGGGAGCAGAGCGCCTTGACGTGACCCGCGGCCACGACAGGCCACATCTGAGGACGCGCGTCACCAACAGCACGAGCGTGCCGGCGCTGTGCTACCTACTTCCCGTACGGCCTCCAGCGGAGGCATCAACTAGCCATACCGTCCGCTGGGACGGGATGGAGCGCCACGACCGACTGATGATGCCCACGTACAACGCCAGTGACGAACAGGGCTGCGACATGGAGCCGTCCCCATAGTCATCTATAGGGCCGGCGGGACCCGCGTAAAGAGATGGAAGACGTCGCAATCCCAGAAGCCTTCCTCTCCTCGTCTCTCTCTCTTTCTCTCTCTTTCTATCTCATGTGACCTGCGTCTTCCCCTTCATGTATAAAAGGGGAAGCAGGGTGCCCCATGGAGGACACGGGTTCAGAAAGAGCTCAACCAGACTCACTGTTTTCATCAGAGACTTGGGACCTTCTCACTCTCTCGCCTATTTGTAACCCCTACTACAAACCAAGTGCCGGTAACACGAGCAGCATCAGACTAGACGTAGGGACGGTCCGCCCAAACCAATATAAATCCTTGTGTCCTCCGAGCACACCATCCGGGTCAGACGCGCAAACTAGAAATTTACTAGCCGGTGATCCGAAACGCCGATAGTTGACGCGCTAGGTAGAGGCCTTTTGCATGTCTTGTCGTTGACAATAGGCCATGGATGGCTAGCCACGGCATCAGCTGGGTCCCGGGCACGCACGCGTGTGCTTCGGGAGCCTGGACTTCATCCTCACCGCGGAGGGAGAGCTAGCGCGGGCCCCTGCCCCCGTCCAACTTCTTCGCTCCACCAACCTCGATGCAACCGTCGAGACCCTCGGGAGCTGCAGCTGCGCACACCGGAGGCCCATGTCCCCGGGAGCGACCAGCTCCTCGGCTTTGACTACAGGAGGCTAGAGCGCCAGCTCGACGCCTTCCTAGGACCCTGACCATCCCGAGAGGATGTGTGCTGGTTCACCTTCTCCTTCGCCAACGTCATCATGCTGCTTGCCGGAGGGGAGCCGCTCTCCCCAGAATACCTCACCCGGGACGCCCCAAAAGCGTTCCCATTCGGTCTACGCAATGCCGCAAGGACCGTTGGTCACCTCGTGGTATAGCGCATGTACCCGCCTCCCACGGATGACGAATTCATGGGAATGGCCGATGACGTCGCCTAGTCTTTCCATGACCTTCTCGCGGGAGATTCAGAGTCAATCTCCGACTCTGACTCCAGTAGGGGGAGCCATCACCCCTCGAGAGAATGTTTTATGGCAGGTACCCTCGAGGGATGCATCAAAATCGTCCACGAGGGAGGGGCTACCCCACCGAATGGCTTCGACGACAAAGTCGAAGAAGATGCATGTGCCCTTCCCTGCATGTAGGTGGAACAGCCAAGGGCGCGGCATTAGGAGCTCGAGGATGAGCGACTCTAGCTGGAGCAGGAGCGCACGGAGCTCGAACATGAGATCAAGCATTGCGGGGATGGTGGTCGTGCAGGCGCCATCGCCCGCGACGTAAACTGGAGGATCGTCGAGGACGACGGAGGCCTCCTGCACTTCGCTCGAGCAAGGCAGAACATAGCTGTCGTGGCGGCCGTACTCCGAACGCTCCCAGAGCCCGTGACACCCAAAGACCATTGGGCCCACCGTGAGATCCGCACACTACTCAAGCACGCAATAGGAGAAAAGCTCGTGTCTCGATGATGCGAGCTCGATGCCAGTCAGCATGTGTCTTCGGGACGACATGGCTAGGACGTATCCATCCACTAGGCACCACGCGACGGTGGGGGACTTTGCCATGGTATCGGTGCATGAGTGTCTCGGCCCCAACCGTGATGCACGCAACACCCTAGACGCCCGCAGGTGTGGATGGGGTGACAAGAGAGAGGAGGTCGGCCATGGCTACCATCCTCGTCATGGCGGACGCTACGACAGTGGTGAAGACCGGAGCCCAATCCCGACCTACTGGGGCCCCAGGCTTTTGCCCGGCACATCCTCAACGTGGCTTTCCCGCTGTGGTATCGACCGCCGACCAACGTCCCGAAAGTACTCCAGGGAGACAAACCCCGGCTTGTGGCTCGAGGACTACCGGCTTGCTTGTCAAGCCGGTGGCACGGATAGTGATTACTTCATTATCCGCAACCTCCCCTTATTCCTAGTCAATTCAGCGCGAACATGGCTGGAACACCTTCCACCCAACCGGATTCAAAGTTGGGCTGACTTGAAGGAGATCTTTGTGGGAAACTTCCAGGGCACCTACACGCATCCTGAGAACCCCTAGGATCTGAAAAATTGCCGATAGAAGTCTAGAGAGACTCTCCGCGAGATCATCTGATGCTTCTCTAGGCAATGCAATGTGTTGCCTGATGTCACCAATGCCGACGTCATCAGAGCCTTCCTATCTAGGACCACCTGCGAGTCCCTGGTCCACAAGCTACGACGTAAGAGCCCTCCAACCACCAAGGAGCTCCTCAACATCATGACCAGCCACGCCTTAGGCAAGAAGGCGGTCGGAGCAATTTTTGATCGCTCCAAAGGCAAAGCGAGGTGGGATGAGGACGCCAGGGAGGGCCCCTCTAACCATCCAAACAAGAAGAAGAACAAGCAGCAACATGGGGGCTCGCTCGTGGCCGCTGTCGAGTGCAAAGGTAGTTGGGCACCCACCGAGAATGCTCCCGACCACTTTGAGAAGCTGCTCGAGGGGCCATGCCCGAACCACGCCTTCCCCGTCAAGCATATGTACAAGGACTGTGCCCTCATGAAGCAGTTCCTGTTCGATGGCTCCAACAAGGGGAACCAGAGAAAGAAGCCTATGCTGGAGGTAGACAATGCCAAGGGGAAGGATGGTGGCTTTCTGACCCCAAACGGCTGCCTCATGTTCTTCAGTGGGATGGCAGCCTACGACTACAAGCGCCGCCAAAAGATCGCACGCCGTGAGGTCTACGCAACCAAGCTAGCCACGCCGTCTTTCCTCTGGTGGTCAGAGTCCGCCATCACCTTCGACTGATCTGACCACCTGGATAGCACCCCATAGCCGGGGAGGTATCCGCTCGTGGTCGACCCGATCATTGGCACGAAGCGCCTTACCAAGGTGCTGATGGATGACGACAGTGGCCTCAACATCATGTACACCGAGACACTTGATGCCATGGGCACCGACCGGTCGCACGTACGACCAATCAGGGCGCCTTTCCACGGCACCATGCTAGGAAAGCAAGCCATACCACTCGGGCAGATCGACCTGACGGTCACCTTCGGGGATCTGACCAACTATAGGACAGAGACCCTCACCTTCGAGGTGGTTGGATTCTACAGGACCTACCACAACATCCAAGGACGACCATGCTACGCGAAGATCATGGCCGTCCCCAACTACACCTACCTAAAGCTCAAGATGCTGGGCCCGCATGGGGTCATCACTGTCGGCACCTCCTTCTAGCGCGCTTACGAGTGTGAGGTTGAGTGCTGCGAGCATGCCTCGACAACCATCACCTCTGAGGAGCTCGCGGGCATCAAGGAAGGGACTGCTGAGGAGGCGCTCGACTCCAAGCGGTCAGCCAGATCCTTCAAGCCTGCGGAGTGCGTCAAGGGGGTCCTCGTAGACCCCAGTAGATCTGAGGGCAAAGTGGTGCGCATCGGCACCACGCTTTCCTCCAAATAGGAAAGCGCGCTCATCAACTTCCTCCGCGCTAATAAAGATATCTTCGCGTGGAAACCCTCGGACATGCCGGGCATCCTGAATGAAGTCGTCGAGCATGCCTTGAAGATCAGGCCGGGCTCCAAGCCGATGAAGCAGCACTTGTGTCGCTTTGACGAGGAGAAGCGCAGGGCCATCGGCGAAGAGATCACTAAGCTTTTGGCGACTAGATTCATCAAGGAAGTGTATCATCCTGAGTGGTTGGCTAATCCCATCATTGTACGAAAAAAGAATGGGAAATGGAGAATGTGTGTTGACTACACGAGTCTCAATAAGGCTTGTCCAAAGGATCCGTTTCCTTTGCCACGTATAGATCAAGTAGTCAATTCGACCATGGGGTGCAAAACCCTCTGCTTCCTTGATGTGTACTCCAGGTACCATCAGATCGCGATGAAAGAGTCCGACCAGCTCATGACCTCTTTCATCACCCCATTTGGATTGTTTTGCTATGTCACAATGCCTTTCGGTCTGAAAACACAGGAGCTACATACCAACGATGTATGCTTAAGTGTTTTAGAGACCTCATCAGGTGAACCATTGAGGCCTACATAGACAACATCATGGTCAAGTCCAAATGGACTAACCAACTCATAGCTGACCTAGAGCAGACCTTCGCAAAACTACGAGTGAATAGCATCAAACTCAACCCTGAAAAAGGTGTTTTCGGGGTCCCGAGCGGCATGCCGCTTAGGTACATCGTCTTCGAGCGCGGCATCGAAGCCAACCTAGAGAAGATCTCATCCATCACAAGGATGGGTCCAATCTAGAATCTAAAGGGAGTGCAGCGAGTTACGGGGTGCCTCCCCGCACTTAGCCATTTTATCTCTCACCTCGGCGAACGAGGCCTCCCCTGTACTGGCTTCTGAAGAAAACTGACCGGTTCATGTGGACTCCTGAGGTTCAGGAAGCAGTTGGCAAAGTCAAGGAAATCCTGACGAAAGCCCTAATCTTGGTCCCGCCGACCGATCGAGAGCCACTCATGCTCTACATTGCGACCACCACACAAGTGGTCAGCACCGCCTTGGTGGTAGAGCAGGAGGAAGAGGGACACGGCCTCAAAGTGCAGCGCCCCGTATACTTTGATAGCGAGGTCTTATCTGACTCCAAGACTCGCTACCCGCAAATCCAGAAGCTCTTGTACGCCGTCCTGATCGCCAAGGGGAAGCTGTGTCACTACTTCGAGTCACACCCGGTGACGGTCATGACGTCCTTCCCTCTTGGCGAGGTCATCCAAAACAAGGACACCATAGGGAGAATCACGAAGTGGGCACTCGAGCTGATGGGTCAGGGCATTTCGTATCCCCCTCGGATGGCCATCAAGTCCCAAGCACTAGTCAATTTCGTTGCAGAATGGACAGAGGACCAGATGTCGCCAGCGGCCGTCGACCAAGAGTACTGGATGATGTACTCGACAGGTCACTGATGAAGAGAGACGCCAGCACGGGGCCAGTCTTCATTTCGCCCCTCGGGATACGCATGAAGTACGCGGTCGACCTCCATTTCCCCACCTCCAACAATTTGGCCGAATACGAGGCGCTCATCAACGGCCTACACATTGCCATTGAGTTGTGCATCCAATGGCTTGATGTCTGAGGCGACTCATAGCTGGTCATCGATCAAATCATGAAGGAATCAAGCTGCCATGACACCAAGATGGCTGCTTACTGTCGGGAAGTCCGCCAGCTAGAGGACAAGTTCGATGGCCTCGAAGTCAATCACATCCCGAGGTGGCTCAACAAGGCGGCCGACACGCTGGCGAAGATGGCGTCCAGCCGAGAGCTAGTGTCGACGGGCGTCTTCACCAGCGATCAGCACAAGCCTTTGGTATGCTACGAAGAACGGGGACAGACCGAGGATGGGCTGCTTACCCTGGGCTCAGGGGCTAACCGACTGCCTGCTCCTTCCAACCCCGAAGTCATGGACTTGATGAAGATCTAGGGATAGAGCCTCACCCTCTAGCTGACTAGAGGACCCCATACCTCAATTGGCTTCTCCACGATGTGCTCCCGATAGACAAGACAGAGGCCTAGTGGATTGCACGCCGAGCCAAGTCTTTCATCATTATCGAGGGGGAGCTCTACAAGCGAAGCCACACTAGGATCCTACAGCATTGCATTCCTGTCAAACAAGGGAGGCGACTATTGAAGGACATTTATGGTGGGGGTCTACGGACATCATGCCACACCGAGAACTCTAGTCAGAAACATGTTCTGATAGGGCTTCTACTAGCCTACCATTGTGGTCGACGCTGAGTAGATTGTGCGTACCTACGAAGGTTGTCAATACTACGCCCGATAGACCCATCTGCTAGCTCAAGCACTCCAAACGATCTCCATCACATGGTCGTTCACAACATGGGGGATCTTGAAGGGACCGTGATGCTTAAGAGGGGGGGGTGAATTAGGCAACTTAAAAAATCTAACTCTAAACTATGGCCTCTTTTGCTAACCTTAGCAAAACCTATGCAAAAGATAAACTATCTAAATGTGCAACTACGGTTTTGCTAATATGTTGCTATCTCTACCGCAATAGAAGTAATGTAATCAATGTAAGTGCAGAACCTAAAGAGCAAGGTAGAGATATGCAAACTCCCGTCAACGACTCGGTATTTTTACCGAGGTATCGAGAAGCGCGCAAGCTTCCCCATAGTCCTCGTTGGAGCCCCTCACAAGGAATCCCTCGCAAGGGCCAAGCTCCCGGTCGGGTAACTCCGTGGATAGCCTTGGCCTTCCCCATGCGCAAGTGGGTCTCCGACGTGCCTTCCAGCAAGCCTCTCCCGGATGCTCCCCGCTGTCTTCACTATCAAGCTTCTGGCCAAAACGCCGTGGGCCTTGTTCCCTCCGGTACACGGTGGCGGCCACACCACAAACGCGGTTGGTGTGATCTCACAAGACTTCAAGCCCCTCCGATGTACAACACTTGTGCTCGCAAGCACGGGGTGGCAAGAGGTATGCAAACCTCACTAGACACTAGGCATAAACCTAGAGCAAGCGCATAAGCGGTGGTCTAATCAACCTAAGCACTTCGCAAAGCACTTATGCTAATCACCTAATAAAACACTAAGCACTATGCATGTGGAGATCACTAAGATGGTGTATCAACACCCTTGGTATGTTTCCTCAGCTCCACACGCCTCAAATGGCCGGTTGGGGTTGTATTTATAAGCCCCACTAAGAAAGTAGCCGTTGAGATCAAATTCCCGCGAAACTGCTACTGACCGGACGCTGAATCGTCCTGGCCGGACGCATTCGGTCACCCCGACCATTGAGCCAGCAATGTACTGATCGGACGCTAGCCAGCGTCCGGTCGCCTGCCACCGGACGCGTCCGGTCGCAGATTTGCCGCCTGGAACCTTATTGTAATCGATCGGACGCTGCGTTCCTGTGTCCGGTCGGTTGCCGCCAGCCGTTCGGTCTTGCGTGCGTCGTCGCTTTGTCTACTGAGTCTCCACCCAAAGATCCGGTCGCGGCGTCCCCGCCGCTTGTCCAACATCCCGTCCGTCCGGTCCCCCACAAGTGAGCTCGTTTCTTCACGATCTTGCATACGGCTTGATTCCAATCTTCATGCTTGGACTTTACTTGATCTCTTGGGTCTTCTCTTGTGCTCCTAAGGTCTTTCTGATGTGCACACGTCTATGCAACACGTGTAGCAAGTTGTTGTGGCCCGATCTTCTCGTAGGATCTGTGAACTTGATAAATTGTCGTTGCGCGACCTGGTGAAGAGGCAATGCACCGCGAGGCTGTCCATGCGATGAACTACCAAGACAATCACCCTTCCACATACTGGCGAACAGCGCACACAATCACGCCGTATAGACGTGAAGGCACAAACTGGGTGAACCGTAGTTCGGCGTTCTACAACTCCCTCAGGAATCGAAAGAACAAGTTTGCAAGCCACTCAAGACTCACGCTGGAACAAGAATTCCAAGAGTTGGTATTTCTAAAATTGCAATCATGAGTTCCTGTTCACGTCATCCATTATAGGTATATATAGCACTAGTGGAGTTTCAGTTTGGTGGAAAATAATTGAGAACATGTAGTGGGAAGTTGCAGCACTACTTTTATTAATAACCAAGCCTAGTAGGCGCCTAGCTGGTTGGTATTCTCTGCATGCATGCATCTTGGAGCATGTGTGGACAAACAACCCGATTCTTTGGTTGCATGCATTTCTAACTCCCAAATTATTTGCTTGCACTTCAACGGTTGATATTCATGGTAGCTGAATGGCCTTTCCTCTCTCATGCACGTCCAGGTTCCATACATATATTTGGCGGGCAGAATCCATCATCATCCCATGCTTGTTCGTGCACTCCATCATTCCTAAGAACATTGAAACAAGTACTCAAAAGCATAGGTTCATTCAATGTAATCTGATTATTAAGCATAAGGTTAGCGTTCACCTGAGAATGAATTTCCTTCTCCAATTGTTTAGCTCTACTCCTTGTAATTGGACCAGCTATATCAAGTGTAGCTTCATTTGGAGATGAGTGAATGCTAGGAATGTCTTCATTAGCCTCCCCCTCTTGGGAAGGAGCCATCCTCGACTCAGGCTCACCAGGAAATGGAAGCAAGTCTTTGACATTGAATGTGGTACTCACATTGGAATATTCAGGTGGCAGCTCAAGTTTGTAAGCATTATCATTTATCTGTTGGAGAACCTTGAACGGACCATCACCCCTAGGGGATAACTTACTCTTACGATGTTGGGGAAAGCGATCCTTGCATAGATGCAACCATACAAGATCTCCTGGCTGGAATGTAACCTTCTTCTTACCTTTGTTTGCTTGCTTTGCATATTGTGCTGATTTCTTCTCAATATTCTTTCTTGTCTCCACATGTAACCGCTTGATAAAGTCTGATCTTTTCGTAGCATCCAAGTTAACTTGTTCCTATAATGGTAAAGGCAAAAGATCCATGGGAGTATGCGGTTTAAACTCATAAACAATTTCAAATGGACAAGAGTTTGTTGTAGAATGGACTACCCTGTTATAAGCAAATTCAACATGTGGAAGGCAGTCTTCCCAGAGCTTCAAATTCTTTTTCAACACAACACGCAACATGGTTGACAAGGTATGGTTGACAACTTCTGTTTGCCCATCCGTTTGTGGATGACAAGTGGTTGAAAATAACAACTTTGTGCCAAGCTTAGCCCACAATGTCTTCCAAAAGTAGCTGAGAAATTTTGTATCCCGGTCTGAAACAATAGTCTTTGGAACTCCATGTAAACGAACGATCTCCCTGAAAAACAAATCAGCAATGTGTGAAGCATCATCGCTCTTATGACATGGGATAAAATGTGCCATTTTAGAAAAGCGATCTACAACAACATAAATAGAATCCCTCCCCCTCTGAGACCGAGGTAACCCCAGAACAAAGTCCATAGATATATCTTCCCAAGGTACATGTGGAATAGGTAATGGAGTATATAAACCATGGGGATTGAGGCGGGACTTAGCTTTCAAGCAAACGATGCAGCACCCAACGTGCCGCTGGACATCACGTCGCATATGTGGCCAAAAGAAATGATCAGAGAGCATGTCCAATGTCTTTTTGACACCAAAATGACCAGCCAGTCCACCTGCATGTGCTTCCTGCAAAAGAACTTGACTAATCAAACAAGCTGGAATGCATATTTTGTTAGTCCGAAACAAGAAGCCATCATGCACATAATATTTATCCCAACCTTTTCCATCAATGCAACAAGAGAAAGGTTCGTTAAAATCAGCATCAACAGCATAAAGTGTTTTAATGGATTCCAAACCAATCACTTTTGTATCTAGTTGTGTAATCAATGCACATCTTCTAGACAAGGCATCGGCAACAATGTTATCTTTACCACACTTATGTTTGACAACATAGGGAAATGTTTCAATGAACTCAATCCATTTAGCATGTCGACGGTTCAGCTTGCCTTGGCTTTTAAGATATTTCAATGCTTCATGATCAGAATGAATTACAAATTCTTTAGGTAACAAGTAATGGTGCCAAACTTCCAAAACGCGAACTAAGGCATAAAGCTCTTGTCATAAACCGAGTAATTCAGATGTGGACCATTTAGCTTTTCTGAAAAGTAGGCAACAAGTTTACCTTCTTGCAGTAGTACACCTCCTATGCCAATACCACTTGCATCACATTCGATCTCAAATGTCTTACCAAAATAAGGAAGTTGTAGCGGCGGTGCTTCACAAAGCTGTGTTTTTAGTGTGTGAAATGCTTGGTCTTCGTCATGGCCCCACGTGAATGGAACATCCTTCTTTGTGAGATTATTAAGGGGTGCAGCGAGGGTGCTTAAATTTTTGACAAAACGCCTATAGAAACTTGCAAGACCATGAAAGCTTCGAACTTGGCTCACATTTACCGGTGTAGGCCAATCCTGTATTGCTTTAACCTTCTCTTCATCAACCTGAATACCATCTGTGGAAACAACAAAGCCAAGGAAAACAACACGGTCTGTGCAAAAGGTGCACTTAGCAATGTTGCCACACAATTTCTCTTCCCTCAAAACAACAAGTACTTGACGGATATGATCAAGATGTTCATCAAATGATTTGCTATAGATCAGAATATCATCAAAATAAACAACTACAAACTTGCCAATGAAAGCTCGTAAAACATGGTTCATTAAGCGCATAAAAGTTGAAGGAGCATTTGTCAAGCCAAATGGCATCACAAGCCATTCATAGAGACCAATTTTAGTTTTGAACGCTGTTTTCCATTCATCACCAAGTTTCATGCGGATTTGATGATAGCCACTATGCAAATCAATCTTGGTGAAAATGATGGAACCACTCAATTCATCTAACATGTCATCAAGTCATGGAATGGGATGGCGATATCGAATAGTTATAGCATTGATAGCACGACAATCAACACACATGCGCCAAGAGCCATCTTTCTTTGGAACTAAAAGAACGGGAACAGCACATGGTGATAAGGATTCACGAACATACCCTTTGTCCAAAAGCTCTTTTACCTGTCGCTGAATTTCCTTTGTCTCTGTGGGATTGGTGCGGTAGGCTGGATGATTTGGAAGAGAAGCACCTGGTACCAAATCAATTTGATGCTCAATTCCACGGAGTGGATGAAGTCCAGCTGGTATCTCATCGGGAAAACATCTTCAAAGTCCTGTAAGAGATCAAGAACAACACTAGGTAGCGATGAAGGTAAATCGTTAGTTGAAAGTAGGACCTCCTTGTGCAAGAGCACAAAGAATGGGGCTATGGTGTTTCTCACTTCTCTCATATCACTCTTGCTCACAAAGAGACACTCGATTGTGGGCGGCTGTTTAGGATTGGCATGAGTCTTTATGTGGTTGGATGGGTTAGAACTCTCTCCCTTACTTGTGTTGGGGATCTCACTCAATTTTCTTTTGTCGATTCCTCTCTTTTCTTGTGAGCCATATCTCAAGCATGTATCTCCTCTAGAGATAATGGAATAAGAACCACCTTCTTGTCATTGTGAATGAAAGTGTGTTTGTTAGACCGTCCAAAATGCACCGAGTCCACATCAAATTGTTGTGGCCGACCAAGCAAGCAAATGGCATGCTTGCATGGGGACAATATCACAATCCACCTCTCCATGATAATCACCAATGGAAAATGACAAACGAATCATGGCTGAAACCTTAACTATCCTAGAATTATTCAACCATTGCATATGGTATGGATGTGGATGGCGACGTGGTCGCAAGCCAAGCTTCTCAACAAACAAAGCACTAACAATATTATTGCAGCTCCCACCATCTATGATGAAACGGCACACTTGTCCTTTCACTTTGCATCTAGATTGAAACAAATTATGGCGTTGTCCTTGTTCAAGCAAGACAACAAATTGAGTGGAAAGAACTCGCCTTACCACCAAAGAAGGAGATGGTGTATTCATTATAGAACGCGTCAAAATAGGAAAATCAGCAAGCAACTCATCAAAATCATCACTAGTAATCTTGTCGAAAGATGGAGAAACAACATCTTGTAATAGGTCATTGTGAGCAAAAAGTTGGAATAGGTTGAATGGATAAACAATTTAGACCTAGCTCAAATGTACCATCCTCGCTGAATACTCACAAGTGTCAAGATTAAGATCTGCAAATACATTGTTAAACTCGTCCTCCTCTTCACTTTGGGAATCATAAGAACCATCAGCAAGTGCAATAATAGTATGACGATTGGGACATTCAGCTTGCTTATGCCCATGACCACCACACTTAAAACACTCAATCTTGCTTGTCTTGCATTGGGTGGCTGCAGAGAAGAAGTGGGCTGACTTGAACTCACAGCTTTACCTTTCACATCCAATTGTTTGGAAGAAGTTGGAAGATATCGATTTGCTCCACGAGATGAGGATTTGGGCGTTGCAGCTCCTTGTTGTTGGAATTGAGGCATGACATCCCCTTCTTTGTTGGGAATGATGCCATGAAGCATTGTATTTGTAAGACGTAGCAATTTGCCTTTCAACCCTCTTTGCAAAATGAACCAACTCGGTGAGACATGTGTAGGTTGTCATATCCACTTTATCAAGAATGGGTTTATTGAGGCCAACTAGAAACTGAGCCATTGTGGATTCCTCATCTTCAGATTATCCTTGTATGAAGAAGTACACATTTTCAATTCTTGAAAATATTCATCAACGAAAGACGAGTACCTTGCACAAGACGTTTTAGCTTCAAATGTAGATCACGAGAGTAATATGCTAGAACAAAACGACGTTGCATTTCTCTCTTCATGTCTTCCCAAGTTATACGAACATGCCCAACTCTCTTATATTCAATACGGATCTGATTCCACCAAGTTATGGCATAGCCTTTAAACTCAATGGCTGCAAGCTTTGCCTTCTTTTCAGCAGAGTATTCATACAAATCAAATATTTGTTCCACCTTGGTCTCCCATTCAAAATAAGCATCAAGCATTCTCCGTCTCATTGAAAGGGGAATAGACACTTTCACGTTTCTTAAACCATCATCATTACGACGATGATGGCGGTCACGATAACCATGATGGCCACCACCATGTCGATGATCATCCATGTCGGACAACATATCATCATCACCATCATAATCTCTACCTCCAACTAGAACGCGCCGAGCACGACCAAAACCATGGCCAAACCCACCACATCCATGTCCATGACCAGCGGCACGACGTGGTGCCTCGTTATCCTCATTGTCATCATCCTCATTTGGTGGTGGTTCTCTATGAGGCATGTTCAATTGGAGAGTTTGTAGTTGTTGCATCAAATCATTCATTTGTGTACGCAGCTCTGGAATTCCTCCACCAAAAGCAATGACACCATCTCCACGTCCCCGCCATATTAGTAGAGGGGAAAAGGACAATATATATGTGGAATATATGTGGAATCACTCCCTCACCACTTGCTGAACAAGTTCTTTCTCTTCCTGGAAAGGGCAAGAACCGGGCTTCAATCTGTAGTGGAAGAGTGAAGAGACTACGGTGCAACAACACTCACGGTGTTTTTAAGTGGAGCTTGGTGGGGTAATATGTAAATGGAATGCGCTGAAATGTAGTAATGCAAAACCAAATAATAATCCAAGAACTCAAGTCTAAGTTGCTGAATATAAAGGAAAAGATGCTCAAAGAAAGGAACAAGATGTAGGAAGTGGATAGATGAACACCAATTGCACCAACCGAAACTTGTTGCTGCCCAAACCCCTTTGTGGTGTGCTGAACACATTTCTTTTATTTATTTTTTCTTTCCTTTTTTTTTGAACAAGAACTCGTTGTTTTCAGTCCTTCTTTTGACCCATATACATCTTTTTTTCTTTTAACCTTTGTGAGAAACGCAGCACAACTTTCAACTAAAGGGGCACATAAGGATCAACTAAGATGGATGGCGCAGCACAAAAACAAGAAACTCGGGTGGGGAATTTGTGGCGGGTAGAAAACAAGGGTGGAATGGGTGGTTTTTTTAGTTATATATATGCAGCAAGCAATGACGATTAGAACAAGGGTGGGATGGGTGGGTACATGCAGCAATCGATTTGATGATTAGAACAATGATAACAACTAGAATGATGTGGAAAAGAAAAATTCAGCAACTAGACAAATCTTAAAGGATTAAAACTCGATAAAGCAAACTACAAAATCAGTAGCACGTATGAATTTGGGCTGTAGGTTTTCTTTTTTGGCTATTAGTGGATAGTAGGTATATAAACTCTATCCTACCAAAAATAAGAACAATCCTAACGAGTAAACGGAGGCTCTGGTACCAGATGATGTGCACATGTCTATGCAGCACGTGTAGCAAGTTGTTGTGGCCCGATCTTCTCGTAGGATATATGAACTTGATAAATTGTCATTGCGCGACCTGGTGAAGAGGCAATGCACCGCGAGGCTGTCCACGCGACGAACTACCGAGACAATCACCCTTCCACGCATCGATTTAACAGCTCACGCAATCACGCCAGTATAGACGTGAAGGCACAAACCGGGTGAACCGCAGTTCGGCGTTCTACAACTCCCCCTCAGAATCAAAAGAACAAGTTTGCAAGCCTCTCAAGACTCACATACTGGAACAAGAATTCCAAGAGTTGGTATTTCTAAAATTGTAATCATGAGTTCTGTTCACGTCATCCATTACAGGATATATAGCACTAGTGGAGTTTCAGTTTGGTGGAAAATAATTGAGAACATGTAGTGGGAAATTGCAGCACTACTTTTATTAATAACCAAGCCTAGTAGGGCGCCTAGCTGGTTGGTATTCTCTGCATGCATCTTTGGAGTGTGTGTGGACAACAACCCGATTTGTTGGTTGCATGCATTCCTAACTCCCAAATTATTTGCTTGCACTTCAACAGCTGATATTCATGGTAGCTGAATGGCCTTTCCTCTCTCATGCACGCCCAGGTTCCATGCATATATTTGGCGGGCAGAATCCATCATCATCCCTTGCTTGTTCGTGCACTCCATCATTCCTAAGAACATTGAAACAAGTACTCAAAAGCATAGGTTCATTCAATGTAATCTGATTATTAAGCATAAGGTTAGCGTTCACCTGAGAATGAATTTCCTTCTCCAATTGTTTAGCTCTACTCCTTGTAATTGGACCAGCTATATCAAGTGTAGCTTCATTTGGAGATGAGTGAATGTTAGGAATGTCTTTATTACTTTCTTAAAGTGTTGATCATCGGATCACCACGTCGCCTTCGTCCAAGTCACGTCTTGCATCCTATTGAACTACAAAATAAACACTTGCAAATTCATTAGTCCAATTTGGTTGTGTTGTTCATCAAACACCAAAATCAAAGTAAATGGGCCAAGGGTCCATTTTCCTTACAATCTCCTCCTTTTTGGTGATTGATGCCAACACGACCAAAGCAAGCAAATAATAAGAATTTGGAAGTTAAAAACTACCTACTTGCTAGAATGCATGCAAAGGGCAAGGTTATATGATACTAATTGACATATACCAATTAAAACTTTACTTAAAAGCTTGTCTTGCCCTTGCAAATATCCCCATGTGATATTATGGATTAAAGTCTAGCTTTCTAAAAAAAATCTCCCATTACATAGACTAATCCATAATTCACTTTCCTCCCTTTCTTGGACCATTACTACTTGTAACTAAATGCTTGCCTTTGGTCCTTCAAATTCTCCCCCTTTGGCATCAAACACCGAAAAGGAAGACATTAGTAGACAAGGGAGGGTCAAATTTAGTGATCCTTTGTGAATCGAGTGAAATGGATCACAAAATTTGACTCTCATATTATATAGACTAAGCTCCCCCTAAACGTATGCATACATATGGTAGAAAGCAAAGCATATGCATAACTTGCAATTTATTGCACAAGAGAGGTTAATCAATATAATGCATGGAGAAAGCAAATAAATATCAAAGTGAGATCAACATGGTGATATCGGTTTAGAAATACCACATGTGAAAATCAATTTGATTTCTACCAATTGAAGTATAATGCTTTCCTCCGGGGACTCCATTTTCCTTGCAATGAGACTACTACATACAAGATAAGCTTGAAAAGGTGTTAGTCTCAAAGCATCCAACTTGTAGATTAAGCTCCCCCTAAATTTGTGCACACAAGTGTTGAATACTTGTAAAATTTTTGCACATTGATTTAAGTATCAAAATACCACTTGAAAGATGATATTTGGGAGAGATTATCTACAATTTGGATTTTGGCACATATTAGATAAATAATTGTAAAACAAGCTATGTGTTGTGCTCCTAAACAATTTTAAACCATATAGGTTTGCTCCAAGGGTTGATAATAAAACCGAGCAAGCCTACCATATGATATACCTATTGAATGCATGACAAAAGATTTAAGCATGTAAATGCAAACATAGGCATGAAAGATAACTAGATGCTTTAAGAGTATATCAATTGAAAAACAATGCAAATTGAAATGAATACAAATTGAAAGTAATGACATCTAGTTACCTAACATGGGAAGGGGAATTTGGGTCCATAGTATTCACTAACCCACTTGACAATGATTTTGTCCATCATGATGCACCCCATGAAATGCACCTATACTTTGCCAAGTCTCCAAATTCCCAAAGTCCATTGGACTTCTTACTTCCCTTTCGGGATCCAAACCTTCTTGGTGCTCTTCATGTTGGAAATGATCTCCTTTGGCACCCAAAAGCGTTTAACCCCATTGTTGGCTTGCTTGTTCACCTTGATGGCCACCACCTTGTCATTTTTCTTTTTCTTCAAGAGATAAGGTGTGGAGGCCTTCTTGTCCACCTTGTTGGTGTAGGTGTTGGAGAACTTGCTTGTTTGCTTTGCTCCTTCTTCTTTGCTCTTCCCCCATTCTTCACCTTGCACTCATAGGACTTGTGGCCTTCCTTGTGGCACACGTAGCAAACCACGGTTTGTCCTTCATCAAGCTTCTTCACTCCCTTGGCGGTGTTATCTTGATGAAGTTGTGTTTGCTTCGCCTTTCCTTTCACTTGTGTCAAGTCCTTGGTGAGGCGAGCTACTTCTTGCTTGAGTTGCTCATTTTCCTTTGCAACTTCTTGTGTGCATGTATCTACAATAACTTTCTCAACACAAACTTGGTTGCACAATGGTGAGTCTAAACATAAATCATTGCAAGAAGTAGAGACATCATTTTTAATGATAGAACTTTTCTTTTTAGATGCCTTGGGGGAATTTTTGACGGCTTCAAGATTAGCAACTTTATTAGTTAGCTCATCACAATGTTTGCACATGATTTCCAATTTAGCAAGCAAACTTTGATAATCATTTTGTGAGCTAGCTAACTTTTCTCTTAATTTTTCATTTTTCTTTTCAAGTTGCTTATCATTGATTGTGCATTTATTTGTTGTTGCACTAGCCTCAAGTTACTCAATTTTATTAGATAGTTCAACATTGAGATTTGCAAAGTTCTCATATTGTTCAAGCAAATTTTTGTATGCTTCTGTTGAACTACCTAGCTCTTCTTTCAAATTTTTGAGCTTCTTTTGTTGACTAGTGCAAACTTTAGCATATTTAAGATTTTGTTGCACAATTTCATCACAAGAAGGCATATCATCATCACTATCACTCTCACTAGAGGATGAGCTTTCATTACCTCGTGCCATAAGGCACACACAAGAAGAGCTTGATGATGAGTGCTTGTGGCCTTGCCTCTTGTGATGGTGTTCTTCTTCACTTGAAGAATCATCCCATGATCTTATTGAGGTGAGGGCTTGGTTCTTGCATGCCTTCTTCTTTGTCTTGGGTGTGGGCTTGTTTGGACAAACTTTCACAAAGTGCCCCAACTCGCCACATCCATAGCATCCTCTCTTTCTTTGCTCGTTTCTTTGATTAGTGAAAACGAGGTCTTGAATTTGGATGGGCACACCCTTGACATTAAGCCTTACGATCATCTTCTCCACCGTTTTGATAAGTTTGATTGATTCTTCATCAAGGTCGGAGGTGGAGGAGGAAGATTGATCATCATCACTTGATTCTTGTAAATCATCATCATCATCATCTTCTTCTTCTTCTTCACTTGAGGATCTTGAGCTTGAGCTTGACTCAACTTTCTTGCCCTTCATCTTGTTCTTCTCGCTACAAGCAAGAGCTTTGCCTTTGCTTGATGAAGATGCTTCTCCTTGACCCATCTTATGTGACATTTCAAATCCCACTAGCTTGCCAATGATAATGCCCGGGGTCATGGTGCTCAAGTTCTCCATGTTATGAAGGATGGTGATGATGCTTGCATATTTATTTTGTGGTAGAACGGAGATGATCTTCCTCACGATGTCCATATCATCTAGCTTTAATAATCCTATTGAATGGAGCTCATTGATAATTAGATTCAATCGAGAATACATATCACGAACAAGCTCATCATCATTCATAGCAAAGGAATCATAATTTTGCTTAGCTAGACAATGTTTTTGCTCATGGACATTACTTGTGCCGTGATGGAGCTCTTGGAGTTTTAACCAAATTTCATGTGCTGTATTTAAAGTAAATACTTGGTTAAACACATCCATGCTAAATGATTCAAACAAGCAATTCTTAGCTCTAGCATTGAAATGCATTTATTTTTCATCACTCTTTGTGGGTTTTTTAGGATTCTTGATGGTTTTCATCCCGTCACGAGTGACTCTCCATACACCCAAATCTACCGCCTCAAGGTAGCAAGCCATTCTAGCTTTATAATAAGGGAAGTTAGTGCCGTCAAATTGTGGAGGCCTAGAGGTATCCATCCCAACCACTCTAAATAGCGTTGGCTCAACGGCGGTTAAGCCAAAGGTCCAAAATGAGCCAACCGGCTCTGATACCACTTGAAGGGACCGTGACGCCTAAGAGGGGGGGTGAATTAGGCAACTTAAAAAATCTAACTCTAAACTATGGCCTCTTTTGCTAACCTTAGCAAAACCTATGCAAAAGATAAACTATCTAAATGTGCAACTACGGTTTTGCTAATGTGTTGCTATCTCTACCGCAATAGAAGTAATGTAATCAATGTAAGTGCGGAAGCTAAAGAGCAAGGTAGAGATATGCAAACTCCCATCGATGACTCCGGTATTTTTACTAAGGTATCGAGAAGCGCGCAAGCTTCCCCCTAGTCCTCATTGGAGCCCCTCACAAGGAATCCCTCACAAGGGCCAAGCTCCCGGTCGGGTAACTCCGTGGATAGCCTCGGGCCTTCCCCACGCGCAAGTGGGTCTCCGACGTGCCTTCCGGCAAGCCTCTCCCGGATGCTCTCCGCCGTCTTCACTATCAAGCTTCTGGCCAAAACGCCGTGGGCCTTGTTCCCTAAGGTACACGGTGGCAGCCACACCACAAACGCGTGGTTGGCGTGATCTTGCAAGACTTCAAGCCCCTCCGATGTACAACACTTGTGCTCCCAAGCACGGGGTGGGAAGAGGTATGCAAACCTCACTAGACACTAGGCATAAACCTAGAGCAAGCGCATAAGCGGTGGTCTAATCAACCTAAGAACTTCGCAAAGCACTTATGCTAATCACCTAATAAAACACTAAGCACTATGCATGTGAAGATCACTAAGATGGTGTATCAACACCCTTTGTATGTTTCCTCAGCTCCAAATGCCTCAAATGGCCGGTTGGGGTTGTATTTATAAGCCCCACTAAGAAAGTAGCCATTGGGGTCGAATTCATGCGAAATTGCTACTAACCGGACGCTGAATCGTCCTGGCCGGACGCGTCCGATCATCTTGACCGTTGAGCCGGCAATGTACTGATCGGATGCTAGCCAGCGTCCGGTCGCCTGCCACCGGACGCGTCCGGTCGCAGATTTGTCGCTCTGGAACCTTACTGTAATCGATCGGACGCTGCGTTCCTGCGTCCGGTCGGTTGCCGCCAGCGTCCGGTCCTTGCGTCCGGTCACCTGTCTATCGAGTCTCCACCCAGCATCCGGTCGCAGCGTCCGGTCCAGCGTCCGATCCCCATAGTGAGCTCGTTTCTTCGCGATCTTGTATACGGCTTGGTTCCAATCTTCATGCTTGGACTTTACTTGATCTCTTGGGTCTTCTCTTGTGCTCCTAAGGTCTTTCTTAAAGTGTTGATCATCGGATCACCACGTCGCCTTCATCCAAGTCATGTCTTGCATCCTATTGAACTACAAAATAAACACTTGCAAATTCATTAGTCCAATTTGGTTGTGTTGGTCATCAAACACCAAAATCAAAGTAAATGGGCCAAGGGTCCATTTTCCTTACAGGGATCGATATGATCGGACCTCTCAAAAGAGCGCTCAGGGGCTACATGCACTTGGTTGTCGCCGTAGACAAGTTTACAAAGTGGATAGAGGCTCGGCCGATCTCCATGATCAAGTCTGAGCAAGCCGTGTTATTATTCCTCGACATCATCCATCGCTTTGGAGTCCTAAACTCCTTTATCACGGACAACGGCACATAGTTCATCGGGAAGTTCCTCTGATTCTGCGACGAATACCACATCTGCATTGATTGGGCCACTATGGCGCACCCCCGCATTAACAGGTAGGTCGAGCGTGTCAACGGCATGGTCCTACAAGGTCTCAAGCCTAGGATTTTCAACCGGTTGAACAAGTTTGGTGGGCGATGGGTCGCGGAGCTTCCCGCGGTACTCTAGAGCTTGAGGATGACCCCTAGCTAGGCCACCGGCTACACATCCTTCTTCATGGTTTCTGGTTCCGAGGCTATCCTCCCGACCAACCTCGACTATGGGGCACCGAGGGTCAGGGCATACAACAAGTAGGGAGCCAAAGCATCCCTCGAGGACGCCATGGATCAGCTCGATGAGGCACACAACATTGCCCTCCCCCTCGGCCAAGTACCAGCAAGCGTTGCGTCGGTACCACAGTCATTAGGTGTGGGGTCGGGCCTTCAACTTTGGGGACCTGGTATTCCGCCTCGTCTGGACCAACAAAAACCATCACAAGCACTCTCCGCCGTGGGAGGGACCGTACGCCATCGCGGAGGTGCTCCAACCAGGCACCTACAAGCTAAAGACCATCGACAACAAGGTCTTCATCAACGCATGGAACATCGAACAACTACGTCACTTTTACCCCTAGCCTGTGCATCTACTTAAGAATGATATTTCTGAAATATGAAAACATTTTCTCTTATGGGTTTTGCTATCATTCCCTCGATCTTTAGTGACACCCGACCCTAGGAACGGCTAGGGGTTGGGTATCACTCGGGGGCTGATAAGAGTATATCTACTTGGAGACATTCTCTGCGCCCGACCCTCCCTTATGTTAAGATCTCAAAGTAAGGGCTGCGGAAACAAACCCTGAGTAAAACTGGTCGGACTACAAGAAACCTATGCCCCAGCGGCTATGGAGTTTTTGCTCACCAGCGTGATCAGAGTTGTTTCGCCCACATCCCGAGCTTTACAGCCTTAACCACGGAAAGGGTCAGAACACATTAACCTTTATTATAAAAAAAGGGACAACGAACCAAAAGATTGTTCAACCATAGCAGAAATTAAAATCTATACATTTATTACAAAATTACTATTTGGCCTAACTAACTAATTTTTCGAGGGATGATCTCATCCTCTATCTTTGCAAATATGTCATGCGCCAGAGGGGCCACCTCCTTCTTGATGTCCTCTAGCATGGCATAGGAGTAACCAGGCATGAAGCCCTAGCTCATCGTCTCTAGATCGATGTTCTCATAGTGAGAATGGGTGATCACGAACGACCGATGAACGCCGAAGCGGAGTGCGTCCCTCTCCATCTCATGCGCCCGATCCGTGATCCAGACAGCGCGGACCGAGTGTGAGCTTGTCTCCTGCGCCGAGGCCAGCTCAATGTCATCGTAGACTAGCTGAACGATGACGCATAGGGTTTCATGCTCATCGTTCTCCTTTGGGAGGGTGGCCTTGACCTCGCCGAGCTCCTTCTCTAGGCTGCAGCTCTTTGTCACCTTCGCCCCGATCCTGTGATCAAGACCTGCCCAAAACAAGCACCAGCCATGTCAAAAAGCCTATCGTGGATCCTAGGAAGAAGGACAACAAAGGAAGACCAATGGCTTACCGTCCACGTCTGCCTGGAGCTTGCGCGCCTTGTCACGCCACTAGGCCACCTCGGCCTCCAAGTTTCGGGCCTACTCCTAGCACTAGCTGACCTCCGTGATGAGTCTGGTGGTCACCGCCTTTGCCACGGCCTTCAGATCCTTCTCCCCCCAGAGCTCACCCTCTAGGAGGTCGATCCGCTATCGGGCGTCGACGCGCTCCTAATGAGCCAGGCACGCTTTGTGCGGAACCCCTCTACGGCTTGGAGCAAGTCATCACGGTCCTTCCATAGCCACTCAATCTCCACGGCGTCCGTGCGCGTACTCTCGACCAGGTCCAAGAGCATCTCCCCAGCTTCACGGGCATCATCATGAGCCTCCGCGTACATAATCCAGAGGTCAACCAACTCCTGGCGAACGGGGGAAAGCTCAGCCACCTCTTGACGAGCGGCAGCGAGCTAGGCGACCAATTCCTCACGTAGCCAATCCCCCGCGGCTCGTAGCTACTCCTCCGCGAGGCGATCCTAAATGCCCTTTTTGCGGCGAAGGAACACAGTCTATGTTTCATGAGAACCTACGAAAAGGGTACGAGTTAAAAGGCAAGAAAAGGGAAGACGAAGGTCGAAAACGCTCCCGCCAGCCTCCGGCGCGGCGCCAGATGGGTCCTAGCGCGCCCGCCAAAGGGCGAGAGTCTTCTTCGGCACTAGCTTTATGAGGGTCCAGCGCCCCCAATGCCGTGGAAGGCACGGCGTTCAGTTCATGGCGAAAAAATTTGTCAAAAACAAAAGCACAAAAAAACTCTCAGCTTACCTTGACACCGTCGGGCGCTGACGTTTGGAAGGCGGCCCGCCCGACCCCGACTGCGACTCCTCGTCACGCTACCATTTTGAGTCTTCCCTTTGCTCAGGAGGCTTGGACGAGGCGGAGCCGCCGGCTCCCCTCGGCTCTGGGGACGCCGTAGAAGGCCCGGGCAGAGCAGGGCGACTCGCTCCTACCTTCTTCGGGGGCGTGTCCTCACCCTCCTGCTCGAGGAGATGCCACAGGAAGTGCCCCACCTACGACGAAGGTGCGTCCTCATCCCCGCCGGCCAGATCATCCCACAGGATGGGTGACCCAGAGCCGTCGCCTCCCTCCTCCTCTTCTCCCTCCTCCTCTTCTTCTTCCTCCTCTTCTTCTTCCTCCGATGAGCCTTGGCGCCGCTTCCCCACTGTAGCTTCGCCCGCCCCTTCGCCTGCCATTTTTTCTCCTTGTCATCCTTCTCCTTCTTCCTCCGCTCATCTATGGCACGGTTCACCGCTCTCACGGCCGCATGCTCTGGCAGCGGCGCGGTAGATGCCCGAAAGCCCAAATACGTCGGCCGCTCGATAAAGCCTGGCTCCGATCGCATCATGGGGTGTCCCAAGATCAGGAACATGGCATTGGACTCGTCCGTCGCCTCCTTGATGTGCTACGTGACCTCGCTGTTGCGGAGCGGTCCCTGAGCGAGCGCAGTCCCATCGAGCTGCAAGTCGGGTGTCATCCGTTATAGTGGGAGGATGCACGCCATCAGCGGCGCCACCCTCCTCGCGTGGTATGCCCCGATGACGCTGACCCCGCGAAGGTCGTGGTCCTTGAGGAACGCAATGGCATCAAGAAGGTGGCGTAGCCTTCTGTTCTCCTTCTCGGGAACAGCCACAAATAAGAAGGGATACGAAGCTAAAATCGTGCACACGCCACCTCCAGCCGCTCCCTCAAAGGACGCGTTGGACAACGGTTCGCCCCATTCGATGGGCCGAGAATAGCCACAGATAAGAAGGGATATGAAGCTAAAATCCTTACCACGGCCCATTAAAGCCCAGGGGTTTGAAGGCTAGCCCACCGACGGGTTTGCAGCCGCTCTAGGGCACCTTTAGAGTGAGGGGTGGAAAGGGATGGGCCCGCTAGCGGCCAGTACCTGGGCACAGGCATCCCGACCCACGTTCGAGTCTTGGTCGGTGCACAGGCCATGGTTTTTCCTCGAAGAAAGACAATGAGCCCTTAGGACCGGTCGAACGGACCCGAGAACTATATGGACTCGCCGCCAGCAATCTGGAGCTGGTCACCACCTGACCCATGCCGGACCCCTTGAATGGGAAGTTGGGGCCCTCGGACTAGCTCATTAACAGCTCATCGAGCACCATGATTCATCCATCGAGGAAAACATGGCACTGCTTAGCCCCTCTGTTTTATCAAAAAAAAGCGTGAGGGAGGACAATTACAAGACGAGCTGACCCCTTGACCGAACCCATGTTGCACGTGGGGGTCGAGAGTTGGACTCCCAAGGAGACCGAATACGCGGTCACATACCAATGGTAGATCGGTCAGATCATAGGGAGGAATAAGAATCAAGAGAGATCTTTTCTGATTCCCTGAATCCCGCAGCTACATGCTCCCAAAGAGTTCAAACACGACGGGAAGGAATCTCGACCATACCAAAGACATCCCATGGTCCACAAAGCGAGATCAAGATCCTTAGAATATTTTCATCTAAAAAAGCCTTTGAAGGAGTATCCTACTCCTCCGCAGGCTTGGGGGCTACTGTCGGGTATCAGTTCAGGGATGCCCAAAAGAAGAAAGCTAATGGCCGTGAATGCTAACTCCCTCGGACGGTCAAGAACATATCTTGGTCTCATCAGGCCCCGAGGGCATGGGCTCCGTGTCGTCCGACCTCAAGGACGCGGGATCCGGGTCACCCGACCCCAAGGGCGCGGGCTCCGTCTCGCTTGACCCCTCGGGCGAGAGCCCCGTCACGTCTAATCCCAAGAGCGTGGGCTTCGCCTTGCTCGATCCCGAGAGCGCGGGCTCGCCTCGCCTGACCTCAAGGCACAGGCTTTGCCTCGCTCAACCCCTCGAGTGGGGGCTCCGCCTCACCCGAGCCCCGAGGGCATGGGTTTCGCCTTGCCCAAAGGGGGTCCGTACCACCCCAACCACTACGAGTCTAAGAGTACGAGTCTAGGGTCAAACTTCTGACGCTAGAAGGGGAGCAGGCACGCCTTGATGTGACGCGCGGCCACGATAGCCCACGTCTGAGGATGCGAGTCAACAACAGCATCGAGCGTGCTAGCGCTGTGCTAGCTACCTCCCGTACGACCTCTAGTGGAGGCGTCAGCTGGCCATACCATCTGCTAGGACAGGATGGAGCGCCACGACTGGCTGATGACGCCCGCGTATGGCACCAGTGATGAACAGGGCCGTGACATGGAGCCATCCCCGTTGTCATCTATAGGGCCGGCGGGTCCCGCGTAAAGGAGATGGAAGACGTCGCAATCCCGGAAGCCTTCCTCTCCTCGTCTCTCTCTTTCTCTCTCTCTTTCTCTCTGATGTGACATGCGTCTTCCCCTTTATCTATAAAAGGGGAAGCAGGGCACCCATGGAGGGCACGAATTTCAAAAGAGCTCAACCAGACTCACTTTTTTCACCAGAGACTTGGGACCTTCTCCCTCTCTCGTTCTTTTTGTAACCCCTACGACAAACAAAGTGCCGCTAACACGAGCAGCAGCAGACTGGACATAAGGACAGTTTCGCCCGAACTAGTATAAATCCCTGTGTCCTCCGAGCATACCATCCGGGTCAGACGAGCAAACTAGAAATTTACTAGCCGGTGATCCAAAAA
This sequence comes from Miscanthus lutarioriparius, assembly GCA_904845875.1. Lineage (NCBI taxonomy): Eukaryota > Viridiplantae > Streptophyta > Magnoliopsida > Poales > Poaceae > Miscanthus > Miscanthus lutarioriparius. The sequence goes on from CAJGYO010000013.1 coordinate 59,595,502, forward strand.
ACCGACAGAATGACTGTGGCTCCCTTCCTGATTTAGATATGGTCGTGCTGAGGCAGACAGGGGAGCTGGCTATGACGGTAGTGAAGAGAAATGGAGGAACCCAGAGGGGGTGGAGGTGTGTGTGCAGAGCAAGCCAGAGGGGGTGGGGACACCTTCCGTGGGGATGGGGGAGGGGAGCTGAGGTCAGTGACGGGGGCGGAGGGAGGGGCGAGCTGAGTTTACCGACTGTGCTGACCTAGAGATGGCGTCTTGGCAAGATTTGAGGTCGCCGGCGTGGATAGGAGAGCTGAGGTCGCCACCAGGAGGAGCTGAGCTGAGGTCGCCAACAGCTGCTGAGCGCACAGAGGAGGCTACTGTCGAGGGCAACCAGAGGCCAGCCGAGGGTGGCGGGCAGTCCGCAGGGGCCGGCTCGCTCGCAGGGACAGGCAGCGGCACGCTTTTTCTTTCTTCAATTCGATGAAACAGCGTGCGGCGGCAGGGTAGTGTGCATAGGCGCTGTTTTTTAATTATTAAGAGATACGCCCTGTGTTCGCGGGCTGGAATGGCGGGATGGGAAAAAAAATTTCTGACAGGTGGATTCACGTGAAAGTTAAGCGGGAAGGAGGCCCAATTATGACGCGGAAGTGCAATCGATTTGTGGCGACGCGCGGTGGGTCGTTAAAAGTAAAATATAACGACAGGGGCGGAGCTACAGGGTGGTCCCTGTGGTCCGTGGACCACCCTGCAGTCCGGCCAAGGTTTATAGGAATTAGTAAGAACTAAGAACTGTAATCATCAGCTTTTGGCCTTCAGAAAGTGAGTCGCCCTCCCAGCGCCCAGCAGCCGCGCGTGCGCCCGTTGGAAGGCAGAAGGCCCTTCGTATTCGTCTTGTGAATTGCGACCATCCGTTCCACGTCTGTCCCTTTCCCTTCGTATTCGTCCCTGCCAGTTGCAACCATGCCCACCAACAGAGTTCCAAGCACTACAGCTGTACATCGCACACACATTGATTCAGTCCTCCCGAATGTCTACAACTCTCCAGTCAATTAGCCTGCTCGCCATTCCCTTTTTTGCTCTCAAGCTCTCACCTAGAAACTAAGCAAATAAGCATCTGATTAGCGATCGACATGAAAGCAAGACAAAAAAAATGCACAAGCCACAACCACATGATATGCGATACTGATTTAGGTTCTTGACTTATAGGACATTTTTTTAGGCAAAAGGGGTTGAAGCCCCCTACTGGACTACTTATAGGACATTATTGTAGGAGTTTTTATGCAGCACTGGATTATTGGAATAATAAATTGAAATGTTTTACGATTCTCTTACAAATTTGTTAAGCAAGATATTTTCTTACAATTGAGTGACGGTGGAATAATCAATACTTTCATAGTTTAGAAGGCGCAAGCTAGCCTAAAAGAAAGTAGTGATGTACTGTTCTTCAACTATCTTAGGTATGTAATCTACAATTCTACATTAAGGAAGCTAGACTAGCTTGTTTATTTTATGATGTTTGTATGTTCACTTTAACTTAAACGTATTGTGTTTCATAATTCATATACTTGTGTATCAATATGTTGGTTAAATTTCTTTAAACAATCATTGGACCACCCTATCTACAAATCCTAGCTACGCCACTGCCGACCGTCCAACGTTAAAGTGAAATAGAATTAGCAATCGATAGTCTGTAGCCAAAACGAGATATAGCGACAAACACTCCGTTAGAAATCTTTAACGTCTAACCTTCCCACGTTAATTTGGTATTTTTAACCCCCAAGTGACGTTAATTTTGGGTTGTGGTGTAGTGTGTGTATATATGTGTGTGTGTGTGTGTGTGTGTGTGTGTATATATATATATATATATATAGAAAATAGGATGCATACAACCCTAGTTTGGATCTAACGAAAGGATGAAAATGGTGCAGTTCTAGTCACGACTTCGGGGGTAGGAATGAAGTTGGCTTTGTAGTTTTATTATGCTCTTGTCGGGGACCAATACTAGGGTACCCAAAGAGGAGGAGCTAATAACCGTCAACGTTGATTCATCCAAGCGGTTAAGAGCATGACTACGCCTCTTGCTGGGCTCCGACTCGTCCGGCCACCGAGGCCATGAGCTCCGCCTCGCCCGACCCCCAAGGGTGGGCTCCACATCCGTGGACGATGAGGCCATGGGCTCCGCCTTGGCCAACCTCCGAGGGTTGGCTCCGCCCCGTCCGACTCCCGAGGGCTGGCTCTGCCTCGTCCGACCCCGAGGGTTGGCTCCGCCTCGCCCAAATCCTAAGGGTTGGCTCCGCCTCGGTGGATGATGAGGCCACGGGCTCCGCCTCGGCCGACCTCCGAGGGTTGGCTCCGCCCCGTCCGACTCCTGAGGGCTGGCTCCACCTCGTCTGACCCCCGAGGGTTGCTCCGCCTCGCCCAACACGAGGGTTGGCTCCGCCTCGCCCGACCCCCGAGGACTGTCTCTGCCTCGCCCGACGTCTGAGGGCTGGCTCCCCCTCGCCCGTCGTCCGAGGGTTGGTTTCGCTTCACCGACCCCTCGGACACGGTTCCTAACGAAAGCTCACGCCGCTGCCAACCACTACGGGCCAGAAGGTACTACCCCGGGTCAAACTTCTGGCATCGTGCAGGGAGCGGTCACGTTTCAGCATGACCCATCCCCACGACAGGTCATTCTAGGGAACTCACATCGCCCCCAATGACGGACGCGCGATCACTATGTTGCGCACTCCCTAGACGGTTCGCTGCACCGCCTAACGAGGCGAAGCGGGACGTTACAACCCGCTGATCAGCGCCATGGCATGGCGGTGTCAGCGGTCAAATGCCCGGTGTGGGGCTGTCCCTGTCGCCACCGTCATGTCAGCAGGGCCCGCACGGAGGAAAAGGAAGGCCCGGCAACCCTGAGGGACTTCCTCTACCTCTCGTTCTCTCTTTTTTCTCCCATTGTAACCCGTGCATCCCCTTGGCCTATAAAAGGGAGAGCAAGGCGTCCCACTGAGGGGCATCAAACAAGGCATCGGTTCACCACACATCACACCGCATCACAGCAGAACCATAAGCATCCAACCTCGAACACGTAGTTGAGCGGTGACCGAGCTCACGGCACCCGTTCGATCTTTCCATCAGAGACTTGGGACCTGTCCCTCTCTCGACAGTTTGTAACCTCCTACTACGAACTTTCAGTGCTAGTAACACGAGTAGCCCGAAACTGGACGTAGGGACATTCAGCCCGAACCAGTATAATCCTTGTGTCCTCTTAGCACATCATCCGGGTCAGACGCGTAATATACAAATTTACTCATTGGTGTTTACTCGAAACACCAACAGCTCTTGATGCACTACTCGAACTTACTCAAGCCAATGCAAAAAAAAATTACTACCCACCATGTGCGTGTACGATTCATCATGTGGACCAAACGATTCTCTTTACCTGAATCATGTCGGTGCAAACGAGGAAGGAGGGGACAAAAAATATTTATTCCATGAGGGATGATGATACGATTCTAAGAATTTGCTTAATTAGATTATTTAATTATTTTAGTTTTTTTAAAAATTAAAGGCTGTGATTTCTTTAAAATCTTAGCACCGAAGGTAAGGGAGTACCATAGCAAGGCCCTCTACAAAATAATTTATTTGTCCTACAGGATTGTGGAGGACCAATATACATTTCATTGTTATCAAAGCCAAATTTCATTAAGGGGAGTAGATTGAAACAATGTACAGATCGATATCATCGAAGGGATGAACGGCTGAGCGGTTGTTCACCGTGCATGAACAGACGGGTGACACACAGATGGTTGATTAAGGCGGAGAACCTGATTACACCAACTTCGGAAAATAACAAATAAGGATCGGATGACCGACCTGATATTACAAAGATGACTTTGCTACCCAAGCCCACCCAAGAACTTCCGATCCTACGAATTCATAAATGCACACGTTTGTAGGTTGCAATTGACGTACGCAGTTTGATCTTCAATAAATATACTACTTCGTTGTTGGCACCATTTTGGTGCAGTTGTTCAAGCTTCAACTTGAAGAAGAAGCGGCTTAGTTGCCTTCCTTGGCTTTTTTGTCCGGCACGCCGTTATGCTTATCTCTGCCGGGGTTTTCCTTGGGCTTGCCTGGGCCCCGGCCTTAGGAGAAGGAGCCCTTCTCTTCACCGCAAGCAGCTCCGCAGCCGCGTCCGCCACCCGAGGCAGACTTGTGGCAACAATGGCGTCGCCGTCGCTGTGCACTGCCACTTGTTTGTGGGAAGTGTCCGCAACGAGTATTCGCTGCAGGCCAGGGCCAGCGGAAGGTGAAGCACGATGGTAGAGCGCGCCCAGGCGCGAGAGCACGAAGCGAGGGAGCTGGAAGAGGAGGAACCTAGCGGCCATGACTGTGGCTGGCTGGGTGCTTGTGCTCGGATCTATCGGTCGAGCTAGACCTAGACGACGGCTGTTGCTTTGTGAGTGTTGTGATGGATGAGTAGATACTTATTTATAATGGTGACGGCCTGACGGGGAACGGACTGTGGCGCTTGACTGTATTATTGACTGCATGCTAGCTCTGGCACTCAAGTCACTTGCACTTGCACATGTGTTCAGACTTCAGACGCCACAGACAAATGGGTAGTAGAACCTACCCTACCTTGTGCACGTCTCAATCTCACCATGTCGAAAGTGTTCTAGATTCCAGAATAAAGGGCCGGAGTAAAGGTGATGATGAGAGGGTGAGGCCATTGTAGAGCTAAAGCTTGGTCCATAATACAAATAAAGCTCACCGTTCAGACACTTATATAAATACACACACACACACACACACACACACACACACACACACACACACACACACAGAGAGAGAGAGAGAGAGAGAGCATCTTTGCTGCACATGAAATCGTGTGGACTTGACTGTTCCTGTTTCTATACCTCTCATACGTGTTTAATGATTCATATTGACCTGAATTACAAGTCTATGGACTTAGCTTGGAGTGGCATTTTGTTTCCACTACATCCAGCTTGCAAACATGCATGCACAACGTCATTAACACAACGACTGGGTTCAGACGTCAGAGTTGACTCCTATCTTAGAGTCATGCTTGCAACCACTCCCCAGGAATATTGAGTTATCTTCAGGTTCCGGTCAGCATACTAATTAAGCTACAGCCACACACACAACACAATTGTCTATTGCCTGAGAAGCCACCTACTATGGGTATGAACACTCCAAGGTTAATGGGTACGTATGATTAATAAGATGGGATAGGTACATATAATTGGTTGCATCGATTGGTTGTGAACAACACTATTGAATTGGTGAATTTGCCAAAGGGTAAGAAAGCACTGAAGAAAGTAGTTCACTTCCAAGGTACAACCAAAGATTGGTTGTGAACGGCTTTGGTCCAAAGCAAGGCACTGACGACTTTGATGAAATATTCTATCCTATGGTCAAGATGTCTTCAATATTTATGGGGAGTTTCAATGACATCTACAAAATATTTTTTTTGGTCCTACAAAATTTGCTATCAAAGCAAAATTTCATTTTGGGGTATTATTCTTTATTTCAATAAAAATTTACTGTAGGGGTGCAAACCCCTCCAGTTTCCCTCAAAAAAAGATGTCTTCAATATTAGTTGTGTTTACTATGGCTGCTATACCATGGAGTTTCAAGTTGGACAACTTGATATGAAGATAGCTTTCTTGCATGGTGACCTAGAGGAGAAGATATATATGGAGCAGCCAGAAGGGTTTGAGGTTGCATGGACAGAGCACTTAATTAGTTTGCAAATTGAACAAGAGCTTGTATAGCTTGAAGCAAGCACCTTGGCAGTGATACAAAAAGTTTGAGTCATTTATGACAGATCTTGGTTACCATAAAGCACAATCTGATCATTGTTTCTTTAGAAGATGTATGTTGAGGGTGATTTTATTATCCTTTTGCTTTTGTTGACTGTATGAAATGACACAAAATGAATTGGTCTCTTGAAGAATACCTTGAGCAAATCATTTGCCATGAAGGATTTTGGAGATAGATCAAACGAGAAGTTTTGGCTTTCACATAAAGCATATATTTAGAAGATACTTGAAAAGATTTAATTTGAAAAATGCAAAATAGTTAAGTCTCCACTTTTAGGACATCATAAATTGAGTGCAAATCAATTTCGTACAAAGCAAAAACGAGAAAGAAGCAATGAAGAAAGTACCTTACGGATTTGTTGTGGGTAGTTTGATGCATGCCATGGTGTGCACTAGGCCCGACATTTTTCCTATGCAGTTGGGATTGTAAGGCGTTTCATGAGCAATCTAGGAGAAACACATTGGACTACATTGAAGTGGATTCTCAAGTATCTTAGAAGCACTTTTAAGATGCATTTGTGCTTTCAAAATGGTGATCCTGTATTATAGGCTATACAAATACAGATTATGCTGAAGATAAGGATTGAAGTCCACATCAGGATATTTGGTGACATTTGTAGGGAGTAGTGTCACTACAATCAAGGCTAGAGAAGTGCATTTCTTTATCAACAACAGAAGTTGGGTATATACATAGTAGTGGCTGAAGCTTGGAAGGAAGTGTTATGGACGAAAAACTTCTTCGCAAGAGTTGGGACAAAAACAAGAGAAGTATAATATGTTCTGTGACACAACTAAAGTGTCATTCATCTTGCCAAGAATTCAAACCTTCATTCTTGAACCAAGAATATTGAGGTGCAATACCAATGGATTCGAGAAGTGATGAGTTCCAAGTTTTACAACTTGAGAAAATCCATACGGACCGAAATGGTACGGATATGATGACCAAAGTGCTACCAAAAGAGAAGCCTGAAGGACCCAAATGACGACTAGAGGGGGGAATTGGAGCCGATCAGAATTCTTCTGCAAGAACTTTGCCAATGTGCCAAATTTAATCCCAGAGCTCTTCTCCTTTCCGTGTCTAAATCACACAAGCCAACGCATGATAAAGTGACCTAGGAAGGGATCAGGGAGTGGTCAAAGGAACAACATAAGCAAAACTGAATTGGGACACTACTGTCAAGCAAAATAGAAGTTCCACATTTTTACACGAAAGTTCTGGGTCGCGGAGGTTCTGGCAATGCAGAAGTTCTGCGCAACCTGTATCTAGTAGGACAAAACAGTAAGAAAATTTTCAAAACTTAGCCAAATGGAGTCCAATGCCATCAAATTTGAACAAAACTCCACTAGGATTTGGTGAGTTATTGACCAAAATCACAAAGCTTGGCCAAGAAAATCAATCATTTTTTCTCAAATTGGGGTTTTCACAATGACCGTGAAGGAGATGCACTACTACAGAGTTTGTCATCTCGGCACCCTTACCATTGTCGTTTCTTCTAGAATAGATAGCAAAACTATTTCACCGCCGGTTCCAGCACCAGAGGGCACAATGGCCAATTCAACAGGTGGTATGAGCATCTTCGAAGACTAAGCCGGTGTCGGTGCGGGACCCACAGGATACCCCACAAGGAAGAGAGAAGATCTAGTCTAACTAGGATTCTCCCCATGTAATCTTAGTAGTAGTATTATTCTATAATCCTACTAGGAACTCTCATTGTAAACCGACTAGGATTCTGACCTCCTGACTATATAAAGGAGGGCAGGGTTCCTAGAGACGGGAGATCACGACTTCTACAACATAATAACACACAATCAATCCAACGCAAAGGCTAACGCCGACTGGACGTAGGGCTATTACTCGACTACAGTCGACGGCCAGAACCAGGATAAATCGACTGTCTCTTGCGTTTACCGTCGAGTTCCACATACGCTGAAGCCCGAACATACTATCCCGGTAACCCCGTGGCAAGCTATCGGTGGTAAAACATCGACAGCTGGCACGCCAGGTAGGGGCTTTCGGCGTATTTGCATCTGAGAGCTCGATGGACCTCGACACATGACCTTCTCGACGAGATCAACTTTCATCTTCAACTCATGGATCTGCGAGGCGGACGACAATGGCAAGCTCCAAAGCCGTCTTCTCGAAGATTCAAATCACCATGAAGACTATTCTATTTCGGCGACTACGACAGATCAAATCACCAGAAGATTCACGTAGCTCGTGATGTTCGATTCCACTCAGGCTTTGCGGCTTTGCGTATCCGACTCGAACTCAGGCTCCACATCCGAGATAGAGTCTTATCCGAGTTCTTTCGGGAAACCGAATTCTTCTCTGATGGGGCTTAAGAACGCGGTCTTAACCTCTCAAGAATACAACTCAGAGTACACGCAGAATCTTTTCAAGAAGCCGGATCCTTTTCCGTTCGGACTCCACAACATGGCAACATCTTAGCAGACACGGCCCGAAGGATTCCTCGATCTGGTGCTTAGAATGCCACTAAAGGGAGCTCAGGAAGGTCTCGTACTAACTATAACATCTCAAGACTGCATCATCCACTGGCCAGGCTCTGTTCCTGAGGATAGCAGTACCCGACTGGTCGACACGATGACAACGGCAATTCTACCCTACCAAGAAGGAGACTCGATCTACGACCTCGAGGCCTCTACTAAAGTTATCAGCAATTCCGACAGTGTGGAAACTAACGCCAATAACAGAACAGTTCACGCACGGGAAGTACTCATGGTTCGCCGTCCTCGATCACCATTAGTCCCCCCAGAAGCGCCCGATGTCAGGTCATCGGATGAATCAGAATCCAACATATCACCTTTTGCCCAGGGCTACGATGGTGAGACCGAGAATCAGAAATAAGCCAGAGAAAGAAAAAACAAGTTGAAGCAAGGACGCCAACACCGTGCTAGGCAGCGCAAGGAAGCTCGGATCAGACAGGGCAAAGGTCCCACCCAGCGTATTCATAGAGGAGTTATCAGCTCCTTCAATCAAACAACCCGGTGAGACAAGCCCAGAACTCACAGCCAAAGGCAACCAGATTCTGGTAATCAACACTTCATGGACACAGGCTTTTATTGATTATATCAAAGAGAATAAGTTGCCAGCAGATAAAGAGGAAGCTACCCGAGTTGTTCACAGAAGCAAAAACTACGTCCTAGTAAGGGACAAGCTCTATAGAAGAGCTGCATCGTCAGGAGTACTCCTAAAATGTGTCTCGTTTGAAGAAGGCAAAGAGATCTTAGACAAAATACACTCAGGTTGCTGCGGAAATCATGCCGCTTCAAGAACACTAGTCGGTAAAGCTTTCTGCACCGGATTCTACTGGCCAACAGCTCTGAAAGACGCAGAAGAACTTATCAGAAAATGCAAAGGTTGTCAAATGTTCACAAGACAAGCTCATGTGTCAGCCCACAATCTCATCTGCATCCCACCCGCTTGGCCTTTCTCCTGCCGGGGGCTGGATCAAGTAGGACCTCTCAAGAAAGCAAAGGGTGGTTTCGAGTACATCTTCGTAGCAATTGACAAGTTCACCAAGTGGATCGAATACAAACCACTCGCAAAATACAGCGCAACCAAAGCAGTCGAGTTCATCCAAGACATTATGCACCGCTTCGGAATGCCCAAACGAATCATCACAGATTTAGGTTCTCCCTTCATAGCCACAGAATTCAAAAGTTGGGCACAGGATTGTGGCTTCGGCATAGATTACGCATCAGTCGCACATCCAGAAGCCAACAGACAGGTAGAAAGGGCCAATGGACTCATACTAGCTGGATTGAAACCAAGACTGTATGAAGAGCTAGCAGACTATGGATCAAAATGGATTGAAGAATTACCCAAAATAGTATGGGGGCTACGAACTCAAATAAGCAGAGCCACCGGATACTCACCTTTCTTCCTAGTTTACGGATCAGAAGCCGTACTACTTGCCGACTTGATTTGGACGTCACCAAGGAAAGAACAGTATGACAAAGGAGAAACAGAACACACCAGAAGATTAGAACTTGACAGTATAGAAGAAGTTAGAGTAAACGCTACCCTTCAATCAGCAAGATACCTCCAAGGATTAAGACGCCACTACAACAAGAATACCCAGCCTCGATCACTACAAGTCGGAGACCTAGTACTAAGAAGAATACAAAAAACTGATGGACGCCATAAACTACTCAGTCCATGGGAAGGTCCTTTTATTGTCTCAAAAGTCACTGGACCAGGCACGTACAAGTTAATAACTGAAGATGGGAAAGAAGTCAACAATACATGGCAAATCAGCCAACTAAGAAGATTCTACGCATGAAAACAACTCAAGGAAGAATACATGTACAAACCACAAGAGATCAATGTTCACGGCCAATAAAGATGGTGTTCCTCGACAACATATGTATTATGGCTTGTCAAACGATCATGATCAATAAAGATGGTTTTCCGGCAACATATGTCTTATGATGGCTATCCCCGAGTTGTTTACAAAAAGCAAAATGGTTGAAAATACGCCTGAGCATCCCGTCCGAGAGCAAAATAGCTGAAAAGACGCTTGAGCCCACCAATGAGGGTAGCTAACAAGCTAACACCTGAACCAAAGAGCAAAATGGCTGAAACATGCCTGAGCCTACCGGCCTAGAGCAAAATAGCTGAAAAGACGCTTGAGCCCACCGATGAGGGTAGCTAACAAGCTAACACCCGAAATAAAAAGCAAAATGGCTGAAAATACGCCTGAGCATCCCGGCCGAGAGCAAAATAGCTGAAAAGACGCTTGAGCCCGCCGATGAGGGTAGCTAACAAGCTAACACCCGAAATAAAAAGCAAAATGGATGAAAATACGCCTGAGCATCCTATTTGAGAGCAAAATAGTGAAAAGACGCTTGAGCACGCTTAATGAGGGTAGCTAACAAGCTAACACCAACCAAATAGCAAAATATTTGAAACATGCACAGAGCACGCCAAATAGAGAGCAAAATAGCTGAAAAGATGCTTGAGCCCGTTGATGAGGGTAGCTAACAAGCTAACACCCGAACCAAAAAGCAAAATGGCTGAAAATACACCTGAGCATCCCGGACGAGAGCAAAATAGCTAAAAAGATGCTTGAGCCCACCGATGAGGGTAGCTAACAAGCTAACACCTAAATAAAAAAGCAAAGCGACTGAAATTAAGCATGAAGCATAAATAGAGCAATTTTAAGACAAGACCCTCCAACTCCTTGTGCCAAGAAGCGAGAGGCTCGGGGGCTACACTCAGTGAGTGCACTTTTTCTTCAAAAAAGAGCACATCACTCGAAAGGCTTCTTCAAGATAGCAATTTTCAAACAACATAAGATTCAAGACTCTCCAGCTCCTTGTTCCAAATAGCAAGAGGTTCGGGGGCTACACTCAGTGAGTGCACTTTTTTCTTCGAAAAAGCGCACGTCACCAAGAAGATTTCTTCAAGACAAAACTACTTCAAGGACTCATGACAAAAAGAAGCCGGACCGAGATATATCCGAGTTCTTTTTGATAAAGAACCCAGGTACATGCTCGGGAACATTTCAACGAAGGATCAGAGCGATTTCAAGACAAGACCCTCCCGCTCCTTGTACCAAATAGCAAGAGGCTCGAGGGCTACACCCAAAGGGGAGTACTTTTTTCTTCAAAAAGGTACACACCACGTGAAGATCTCACAGAGCGCTACACGGTTTCGCTCAAGAAAGCACTCGGACGATGCTTGTTCCTGCTCGGCAAGACCTGAAAGAACAAGACGAGGCTTCCAGAGCTCAACCATGAAGTGCTCGGGGGCTTGTCGGTGTGGGACCCACAGGATACCCCTCAAGAAAGAGAGAAGATCTAGTCTAACTAGGATTCTCCCCATGTAATCTTAGTAGTAGTATTATTCTGTAATCCTACTAGGAACTCTCATTGTAAACCGACTAGGATTCTGACCTCCTAACTATATAAAGGAGGGTAGGGTTCCTAGAGATGGGAGATCACGACTTCTACAACACAATAACACACAATCAATCCAACACAAAGGCTAACACCGACTGGACGTAGGGCTATTACTCGACTACAGTCAAGGGCCTGAACTAGGATAAATCAACTGTCTCTTGCGTTTACCGTCGAGTTCCGCATACGTTGAAGCCCGAACATACTGTCCCGGGTAACCCCGTGGCAGGCTATCGGTGGTAAAACATCGACAGCTACATCTGTACCATGAGATCAGGAAAAACATGCTCCTGAGAGCTAATCCAGAAACAACCTGGTTTGATCAAAAGAAACCCCGACAAGGTGCGGCAAGAACCAAGACAAGCGCTTAGAAAGAACCCAGATTGATCAATCCGGGTTCTTTCTGAATTTGTCTTGGTACTTGCCGCACCTCTTCGGGGTTGTTTTATGATCAATCCGGGTTCTTTCTAAGCGCTTATCTTGGTTCTTGCCGCACCTTGTCGGGGTTCTTTTTTATCAAACCAGGTTGTTTCTCGCCGAAAGCCCCTACCTGGTGCGCCAGCTGTCGACGTTTTATCACCGGCAACCCGCCACGGGGGTACCCGAGGTGGTGATTTGTTCGGAGGGGTATCGGTGTATATATGAACTCGGTGGTAAACACAGGGAGACAACGATTTATACTGGTTCGGTACGCCAGAAAATCACAGCGCCCTACGTCCAATGTGGAGTAGATAGTATGTTGCGCCCTGCGCTATGTCGTCCTCTTGATCTCTATCGAGATATAGAGGTTTTTGTTGTGTGTTCTTGTGTAGGTGTCGATCTAGGGACCCCTACCCTCCTTTATATAGTCCAGGAGAGGCGGGAGTCCTAGTCGGTTACAAAGTAGAGATCCTAGTAGGATTATGTGTAACTAGTCCTAGTAGGATTACATGTAGAGAATCCTATTTGGACTAGGTTTTCTTCTCTCTTCTCTGTGCGGAACCCTATGGGTCCCGCATCGACAAGCCCCTGAGCATTTCATGATTGAGCTTTAAGGGCTGGGTTGTTGTAGACTTGTTCGAGTTCTTTCTTGAAGCGAGATCTTGAGATGGTCTTCTTTGTCTTTTCTTCGGCTGATGTGCACTTTTGGACAAAAGTGCACTCAGTGAGTGTAGCCCCCGAGCCTCTTGCTTGTTGGGACAAGAAGCCAGAGGGTCCCTTTAGTCTTCTTGGTTGCTCCCGAGTTCTTTTTCGGTGGGTGCAATTTTTCGTAAAAATTGCACTTACTGAGTGTAGCCCCCGAGCCTCTTGCTTTTGCTTGCAAAAGTTGGAGGGTCCAGATTCTTGTCTTAAAAAAATTATGGGGTTATGTATCCTGCAGCCCCCAAGCCTTCTCTGAGTTCTTTTCTTGCAAAAAGAAATCGGATGAAGGGTCTTGATGTGTTGTCGTTTGTTGTAGTCTTGAGTACTTGTATTCTTGGTCTTTCACCCTTGAATTCGAGCCCCGGGTGTAATTGAAGCGTATGCTGAGCTACCGAGCTTAGCGTTTGACTAAGCCATGATGTTCTTCCAGGTTGTTTTTGATTCATCCGGGTTGTTTCTAGACCTCTGGTTCTTGATGTACCTCTTCTAGATTGTTTGCACTTCGTCTAGATTTTTTCCGAACTTGTATGTACCACATCCGCATTGTTTTCTGACCAATCGGGTTCTTTCTGAATTTGTCTTGGTACTTGCCGCACCTCTTCGGGGTTGTTTTCTGATCAATCTGGGTTCTTTCTAAGCGCTTGTCTTGGTTCTTGCCACACCTTGTCGGGGTTCTTTTTTTATCAAACCAGGTTGTTTTTGGATTAGCTCTCAGGAGCATGTTTTTCCTGATCTCATGGTACAGATGTAGCTCCCCTGCATGTTAAACATAAAAATATGTTGTAAATGACATTCCGGATATGAAGTCGGGAGCATGTCCCATATTTGAATAATCAATCAGGGGCGGGCCCCGGCATCATAAAATGTATATAAACTTTTTTCACGTCTTGCTCTTGCTAGGCCACGCAAATTCCTCAGGTAGTGTCCTGTTACGTTTAAGCACTTGAATCTCTGGCATATGGTTTAGAGGTTCATTGACGTGACCATGTGAGCCTGGTATTCGGTTTAGAGGTTCATTGACGTGACCGTCCATGTGAGTAGACAAGCTTCACGGAATAAGGCATGTTCTACCTGAGGACTTTAGCGACCGTTAAGAGAAGACTTAGAGCACTATGTTTGCTCACATGATGATTTTACTTAGAGCACTATGTTTGCTCGCATAATGATTTTTTGTGTCTTCCCTTGCTAGGTCGGTTAATTTCCTGGGTAGTAGCCTGTTACATTTAAGCACTTGAATATCGCGTATGGTTCAGAGGTTCGTTGACTTGACCACCCGTATGGTTTAGAGGTTCTTTGACGTGACCATCCGTATGGTTCAGAGGTTCATTGATGTGACCATCCATTCGAGAAAACAAGCTTCACGAATTAAGGCTTACTATCCGAGTAAATTAACAGCCGTTAAGGGAAGATGATATGGCCACAGAGGCATACGAATAATATCCAGAATGTATTTAAAAATTAAAGCGTCACTTAGCTTGGTTCATGGCCGAGTTGTAGATCGCCGTAGCCGAGTTGCTGGGTACTTTGGACGAGTAGTTGGATACCACGTCTGAGCGGGTGGTTGTAGATACGTCGAGCATCCGGAACTCATCACCGACTAGTTTGTTGGTTCTGAGTAGTAGTCGAGGTAGTCATCGAGCATCACGGCGGAGTCGGCGGGTTGTTGTAGTGGTAGCTGGAATCCGTCATCGTCGTGGAGTACTCAGAGAGTGTTGCGCTATTACCAAAGTTGTCATAGTGGCCTGCTTGCTTCTAGTCGGATGGCTTGCTTGTTGGCCGGCTAGAACAGCTTTGCGTGTTGGTTGTTGAGGAATGTATGCATCATGTACGAGCCTTGATATGTACGTGCGTGCACATACATAAATAGTGCACAAACGCCTTGGCCTTGCTTGCTTCTTTGGTAGTGGTAGCATCAGACGTCTTGCTTCTTGGTTGAGTCCTCCGTATCCGAGTTGATCTGATTTTGTACCGTTCGTCTTTGAGGTCTTCGTATCCGAGTTGTTGTAGTCCTAGTTGTCCTCCGATCCGGTGCATGATCGGGAGCCCTCGAGGTGTTCGAGTTGGAGTCAAACTCAGTTGTCGTTTTGACTTTGTTGAGGTGGAATCCGGGGCTGGTTGTCCGACGTAGCATATACAGCATGTGTTCGTGCATGTATATACACATATATGTTGTTCTTGTTTGCTTCTTTTTTTTTGTTCATCGGATGGAGACGCATTAGGCCCTTGCCGTATTCAGAGTTCGGTTATTATTCCACCGTGAGAGTACAACTGACTTGGATACAGGTTCCGTCTGTCTTGAATTCGACTGCGTGCCCAGCGAAAAGTTTGCCGGTCACAAATCCAACCTGAGTTTGTCCACTGGCTCGTACAGGCATAAGTCGATGACGATGCCTGGAGACGCCATGTTGTTGTCATCATGGCAATTAAACTGCTGCGAGTTTGACGCGGAAGTTTGTTCGGAATCTAAGCATGATGATCCGGTACATGAACGTGGTGAAGCTCTTGTGCCAGATCTTGAGATTGAACAAGATGCGGTGAGTTCATTGGTGTACATGTTCCCAACGATAGCTTGTACGAGTTTTGGATGCTCGAGGCCGTCGCCGAGAATGTGTCGTTGATCTTGAGGGTCGACGAGAGCTGCATCCACTTGTCGATGAGGGCCAACAAGAGCCACAACAAGTCTTTGATCTTGAGGTCCACCGAGCTCTCAAACGCAAAGCGCCGAGAGCCCCTACCTGGCGCTCCAGCTATCGATGTTTTACCACCGGCAACCCGCCATGGGGGTACCCAGGGCGGTGATTTGTTCGGAGGGGTATCGACGTATGCAGGAACTCGGTGGTAAACACAGGGAGACAACGATTTATACTGGTTCGGTACGCCGGAAAATCACGGCGCCCTACGTCTAGTGTGGAGTAGATAGTATGTTGCGCCCTGCGCTATGTCGTCCTCTTGATCCCTATCGAGATCTAGAGGTTTTTGTTGTGTGTTCTTGTGTAGGTGTCGATCTAGGGACCCCTGCCCTCCTTTATATAGTCCAGGAGAGGCGGGAGTCCTAGTCGGTTACAAAGTAGAGATCCTAGTAGGATTATGTGTAACTAGTCCTAGTAGGATTACATGTAGAGAATCCTATTTCGACTAGGTTTTCTTCTCTCTTCTCCGTGCAGAACCCTATGGGTCCCGCATCGACAGCCGGTAAAACCTCGAGATTGACGAAGTCAGCATAGGCACCTCATTGTCGACGAGAACGTTGACTATCACTAAATGCACAACACTGATATGTGGCAAAACTGCCCGAAATAACACACCTTCGGAGGCGCTCGTCTTCCACCAGACACTAAGCACCCCGAAAGCAAGCTATATCGGATGGTTCCGTCGAGCACACCCCAAGGGAGAACTCGAACATTCCATGTTTTTCCTCCATGGTCCAATAATGAGAATGAGTTTACAATACTTAGTCCATTTCATATATCAAGAGTTCTCAGAAATATATTATTACAATACCAAGTTCAGAGTGTGGAATTTAAACAACAGAATTGAAATAAACATCTAGCGATAAGATACAAGGATCCATCTGTGCCGACCAGAAGAATCCTCCACACAACAGTCACTCCTCAAGCTGCACCTGCAACAGGGGTAAATAAATCCTGAGTACACAATATACTCGTAAGACTTACTCGACTAGTGAGAATAATTTCCCAACTCCAAAGGATATGATAAGCTTTATAGTTTGAGGGGTTTCCTTTTTACGAAAAGCCTTACTAGTAGTGAATCCTTATGGATGTTCTTATTAGCAGTCATGATTAGTTCATTTATCTAGCCATTCTATGTAAGCACATGTTCTACTTTCAAGCAATAGTTCAGCAATTAGATCCATTTCACTATCTTTCATCTTCCAGTTCTTACTATGGTGCTAGATCGTAGACAAGTCGTACCGTATTACACTGCGATTCATGAATCAATGTAACCCAGCTGGGTACCCTAAAACACACGCCCGCTTGTACCCCAGGCATAAGCAGGACCAACCCACCACTCTCCTGTCAAGGGGTCTAGGTCCCCGTCCAAACTTGGACTCCAAGCCCCCACACCTGAGTCCCGGACTCAGTGTGGTGCTTAGACCTCCACCATCCCCGCTTCCAATCAGTCGGTCCGGAAAGAGCTAGAACCCACGATAAGAGAGCAACAAGCCTTCCCTCCTCCCATAAACAAGTATGTGCTCAGGATAATAAGTCTGTGACCTGACCAGAATCCAATGCAATGGCCGGTCCTTAACCGACACGGATAGGGAAAATAGTGTAACCAAGCTATGCCCCATTGGTCGTAGGACACAACCTCTTACACCCACCAATATTCGTACCATATCCCTGCCAGGTCTCCATTTCTTTTCACCATTTTATCATGAGAGTGATAATAATAATCACCTATTGTGAGTAACGGCAGGTTACTCACACTACCGATAGCCTAAGCATAGCAGCTACTCGATCTATGCTAGTAGGACTCTTGGGTAAGTATATCTATGCATGTAGTTTCAATATAAATCCTGTAACATAAATGCACATCACATATATATATCCAGTGATCATTCAAAATAAGGGTTATGCACCGGGGCTTGCCTTGGGTAGGCGCGGTGTCAGCTCAGTCAGTCAGTGGAGCCTCTGGGATCTCCTCCTGTACGAGGATCTCCTTCTCGTACTCCTCGATCACCTCCTCGAACTCATGGTCTTCAATGGTTAGGATCTTCGCCAACTCGTTCTCTACATGCATGCGATGATGATGTAACACTTAGTATTTTAGCAACAGCAGCTCCTAAATTAAGAGTACACATGTTAAACTACTAAGCTAGCTCTAATGAATAGGATACTAAGCTAACTATCATCTTCATCAAGTAAAGTGTTGCGTTCAACTAACAAACACCTAGTTTTACAATTGAACGATATATCTCTATTTCTACTAACGATTTTATGGATATTTGAAACAAAGAACATTTAACTACCCTTATGTTAAGTCTATTCTAAAGCTACAAAAATTATAGTGAGCACATAATAATACCATGAAGCTACTGTAAAATTTTTAAACGTTATAGCTATCACCATATTGCCACAAAAATTCCTACAATATTTAACCTAATAATATTAAGCACTCTCAAATGATTTAATAGTTCCTAATATCAGCAAATATATATGAACTAAATACACCAACAGATAGAGCACAATTTTAGGAACTAACAAAATTAGTTTCATAATTTTTGGATACCTACATGATTTTATATGATTTACCAAAGTTCAGCTCAGAATTAAAATGAAAAGCTATTTCTATTCTCCATGAAAAAAGATAAACTCAATTTGGCCCAACGCGGCCCACGAGGTGCAACACGCGCGCGCGAGCGCGCGATGGCCCACAAGCGAGGTGCGGCCCATGCGCGGTGGCGGCCCACAACGAGGAAGCCCGCGCGCGCCGGCACTCTTGCAAAAACGCCCCTGGACTATGAGCAAAACAACCTGCAGTCCACGTTAATATTTCTATAGATAGTGACTTTGCAACCGAACCCTCGGATCTTTCACCTCTTTTCAATGGCAAGGCCCTCGGCCATCCCCGCGCACTCTGGTACGGCGAGCGGTGGCACTAGCGCTTACGCCAGGCCACACGGGACCCGCGCTAACCGATCTACGAGGCCGAGGCTCACCTAGGGTTCAACGTGAAACGATGGGCGTCGGTTGCATGAGCTAGGACACCGTAGAGGGACCTCTCCACGATGGCAGGCACCCTGCGGCAATGGCGACGGCGTTCATGCGAGCAGCAACAACAAGGCAGTAGGGGTAGCGGGTGAGCAACGACAACTCACCAGTGACCTTACCGAGAAGCCGGCTCGGCCGGAGACAACTGAGCGAGGCTGGCCAGTGTGCGCTACGAGGTGAACGGTACATCGCAAAGGCACGACCACGTCAGTGGCGATGAGGCGGCGCTAGAGCTGCGACTAGCATGTGCACGATGAAGAGGGAGACAAAGGCTAGCTAATGGTGCAGAGGAATTGGCGCAGGATGAAGTGGTGGAGACTGGCCACAATGCGGGCGGCGACGGGCCTTCATGGCACGGCGGTGGGCAAAGCTCCAAAATTAGAGCTCGACATGACGTGGGTCAAGGTGGGGTCGGGTCAGCTAGAGAGGGAGCGTGAAGGTAGAGACGCGAGCACGAGGAATTGATGAGAGGTGCTCGCTCTCTGGCTTCACCGTGACACAACGCAACAGCGGCGAAAAACAGAGGGAGAAAGAGGGAAAGAGAAAGATGGCATGCTAGGTGGTCTAGGCTCGTCCACGCCTTGGCGGGACGCGAGCGGCGAGTAGGGCAGGCCCACGCGTCGGCGCTACGGACAATGCGTGCGCGCGTCCGACCGGTGTGGCCTGCGCGCCGCAGTGCCATAAATGGCGTGGCGAAGGTGGCTCGCCCGTGCGCGTGGCAAAGGCGACACGCACAGGGCTGGCAAAAGCACAGAGGTGCAGCAGATCAGCGCGGACGCGACGACAGCGGCAGTGTCGCGACGTGAGTAGCGCCGACAGTGTGGACGCGATGAGCAGTGCAGCGCGACCACGGCGGCTCCCAAACGGTAGTACGAGGCAGAGCGGCAGGGCGTAGGTCCAGCGGCTCGCTTAGCGCACCAAGCCAAAGCGGCGGTGACAGCGGCGGCGGCAACGCGCTGCAGTGGTAGGGCGGCCGGCGCAGATAAGCATAGCGGGCGGCGCATGGTTGGCGGCTAGCGGTGTGCCCATCACGCTGCAGCGGCGGCAGCAACAACCGCCAGCGTGGCCATGTCTTGGCGCTTGCAGCAGGCGCCCGCAAGACCGACATCGGAGCAGGACACCGGGTGACTGCACCCAACATAAGAAGACGGCCCGAGTTCATGTTATGCACGGATTTTAAAGCGTTCGAGACGTCTAAACCGTTGATCCAATCCCCAAACCACTTTTGCTATATCTTAGAGGGTATATTAGGCTACTAAAACAAGCCATAATACTACCCTACTCCTTAGTTTAAGCTTAAGAGTGATAGAAGTGGATAATTTAGACACAAATTTAAGGGTTTACCTAACTTATGTATCATGATAGCAATGTTGTGTAACTTAGTTACAAATTTAGGAGTTATTTTAGATTATGTTTCATAAAGGCATAGATGATGTGGGTAATTTAGTTGGAGCTTTCTGTGATTATTTTTTTGTGACTTTTATAATGACAAAGGTTGGTATTTTTTAGAAAAACAAAAACAGGAAAAATTATGATTATTATTATTAGGAATCAGAATGTACCGACTTGACAGCTTTATCATTCTTATTTTCCACGAGAATTTTATAGGATTTATCTTATTTCTTCTAGCACGTATTGTGAGGGTTACTACATGCATGAGCGATAAATATAATATATATTTCTATATCCAGTAATTGTAAAAGGTATTACTTTTTTTGCGAGTGTAAAAAGTAAAAAAGTATTACTTTAACAACTCATATACCAACAAATCATTTAAAATTATTCTAATATCCATGAGAGTGGCCAGAAATGAAATTGACATATCGAATATCTAGATCCGACATTGAAAACTGAGACATCCAATCAGAAATATGTCCATATAACGATTATTAGAAACCAAATTTTTTATATAAGGAACACCAAACACACAACCATGACTTCGACCCTTCAACTCAAGACGATATCATGACCATAGTGGATAGTACCATGAATCTTACTATTGATTACATGCATGATCACACCATATATAGGGTGTGTTTGGGACCGCGTTTCTTGCGGCGGCGGTGAAAACAATCCGAGAATCGTGCCAAATGCTCCCACGGTGCGATGATTCTTTTCCCCGCACACGGCATCGGAACAGCACAAATGAACTGGCTTCTACGTTTTCGGCACCGCAGCCCTCGCGCCGCGATACATGTACCGCACTACGTGGTGGGTAACCGCGGTCCCAAACACGCCCATAGCATCGCTACTGAAAAAGAGAGAGAACGGCGAAGTAGGCATATATTGTCCACCAGCAGTGTCCGCACGGACAGACTCCCACACTCAAATAGTAGTTCAAACGACACAGATCCTGCCAGATAACTAGATCGACAAGGTAGCAACAGCAATAGGTCCTCTTCCAGTCTTCCTTCATCCAACAACATCAAATCAAGACAGGACAGGACGCAAGATTAAGAAAGCTCTAGGAATTAATCAAAAGTTTTCTGTTGAACGACGTTTCATTCTCCTCCGAGACAGGATTACCTTTTATTTCAGTGGTGATGATGGCTGCCACCACCATGCTCAGCCGGTGGTACCCCATGATGTTTGAATTGGCCGTCTGATTGCTTTGGCTGGGGGCTGGGGTTTGGAGGAGGTTTCAGCCCCAGGACCTCCGCCGCCACGTCGTCCACCACCGGCTGGTCCTTAGGAGGATTGTCGCGGACCTCGTGGCTGGGCGCTGCATCTTCAACCTCCTCCACCAGCTGCACACCGGGGGACGGCAAAGGCGAAGGCGACGAGGGAGTTGAGAGACACGCACGTGGCTGGGCGCTGCGTCTCGTGGCTGGCCGGCGCAGAAGCTGGAGCAGGCGGGACGCCGCCGTCGCCATGGCTGGCCTGCTCGGGGATGGGACGACGGAGACACACACGGAGAGTTAGATCGGTGAGTTTGGTCGCTGAAGAATGGTTGAATATATATGTATTCGATCGACCGTCGACGGTAGGAGGGTGTCAATCAAGTGTATATATATATATCAGACTCAGTCGAGATGATTAGTTCCACCTGCTAGACTTAACTTTGAGTCGCTGTCCCATCGGACGTTTGAAATATGCATGAGGTATTAAATATAAATTAATTACGAAACTAAATACATAGATTGAGATTAATTTACGAGACAAATTTATTAAGTCTAATTGGTCCATGATTTGATAACATGGTGCTACAGTGAACATGCACTATTGATGGATTAATTAGGCTTAATAAATTCGTTTCGCGGATTACTGGTGGATTCTTTAATTTGTTTTTTGTTAGTATCCGAACACCCCATACGACACCACATGTGACATCCTATAAGATATCTCTTAAACTTTAGTCCATGTATCAATTCCAAGCGGAAGACAGCCAATCATGCATGTAGACGTTGACAGCTACGTACTGAATCAAGTCGTCATCCAGTCCGATGAACATAAAGCTGGAACAGAGTTTGCAACTACTCCGATCGAGAGATGGCAACATGCAACTAACCGTGTGAAAAAATTTACGCTTCTTCCTGTAGTATTAGCCAATTATTAGGTAGAGTCAACGAGTTAGTATACTTGCAGTGAGTCTGATACAACGACGATTATTCTAAACAAAGCGGCCTCTGAATTTATTAAGAGGTGCCACTGATTTACGAATCTTGAAAGTGCATTTCTAGATCCATAAAATTGTTTGCAACGCATTTTGGGTCATGAACTTGTTAAATATTGCACCGCATGCAGGTTCATTTCTAGACCTTACCCATCACTCCGGTGTACTATTTAACAAGTTGCAGACACATAAACTTCTTTTCAAAGTTCATGGACCTAGGTAAATTCCTTAACAAGTTTAGAGATACATTTAACTCTAGAAATAAATAAGTAGTGAAATGTAATCTATAAGACCCTGTCATGTTAAACCGCATGTTATTATGTTATAAAAGAGAGTGAGTTTCTTGTCGGCACCGCATGGGAACCGGCTCGTCTAACGATCTAGTACGTGCTGTAACCTCAAACGAAAACGAAACTAGTACGTGTTTGGCAAGAGGTTCAAAGAAAATTCCTGCCATTAATATCCTAGCTAGGGTCTAGGGACATGCCACCCAACTGACCTGTCGCCGCGCCCTTGACTTGACTTTCTTTCTAGCCACAAAGCTAAGCTGTTTAACAACCTTAGGGGGCGTTTGGAACAAAGGAATTTTTAAGGAAAATCGTAGGAACTAAAACCAAAGGAAAGGAAGTTGACTGGAGTGTTTGGAACACAGAAAGAATCGATTCCTTTCCTCCATTTTACTGTAGTTGGATGCTCATTTCACAGGAAATAAAAAATCTACTGGGATCTCTTGGTTTGTTTCCTTTGCGTATGCCCGATGCACTGCCCGTGAAGAAAACAGGAAAGAAGGGAGCGTACCGCAGTCTGTCTTAGTGACCCAAACATTTCAGCTAACGCAAGTGAAGCATGTTGCTATTTTTTTTTTCTTTGTTACTTCCTGCGTTTTTCCTGTGTTATAGATTCCTGTGTTTCAAACACTCCTTCTAGTTATTTCCTGTGTTTTTTCTTTCCTCTGTTTTACCACTACACACTCACCTCATTCCTATATTTTTTCCTATTCCTGTGTTTTTTATTCCTGCGTTCCAAACAGGCCTAATTAGCTGAATTATTCCGTTGAGATTACCCCAGTTGCAACGACACTTGGTTTGTCTTCTTCTAATAAAGGCTCATTCTCTCTTTGTTTCTCTTATAATCTATACTTTTCAGCTTGTTTTTTCAGGCGAATCAGTCTTTTTCTCTCACAACAAATTAGCGGAGCAATGTTTCGACTTATTTTTTCATTAAAGCGAACGAGACTTATAGGCGCCTTATTTATACTAAAAATGGATTTATTTGGTTATATGAAATATACATGATCAGGGGGATAGATATGCGCGAGCATGGAGATGGAGTGCCCAGCATGCCTGTGGACCCTTTCCTCACGTGGAATCTAACAAGTGAACCATTGGGGATTCATCATGGTATAGGCGTCAAGGTGTAGAGCAAATTCGAGCTCATTTAGACCTAGATAACAATCAATGATAGTTTTAGATTTAAAAATTACATTTAAGAGTTTTAGACCCGCATGACACCTATGATAAGTTTGGAAAACTAAAAATGCATTTTTAGAGTTTAGGTATCTAGATGACATCGCACGATAAATTCGGATACTAACCCTACATTCTACTCGTATTCCACGAGAGGGACTGAGGAGGATTTGTTGACATGGACCGTGACGCATCCAGCCTATTGTTGTACTTCTTGCGTATCAAGAAGATAAAATAAATGGTAAGTACTACTTCAATGTGCTACAGATTCATTCACAAGCTTAGCAACTTGTGGAGGGGCGTGGACTGAATTTTTTATTTGGTCAATGGGATAAGCGGAGATTAGTTTAGTTGGTTGGGTTCCGTAGGGGAACCTGTCCATCCAGTTTCAAATCCTCGACTTGACATCGGTGCTCGTATTTTCCTAAATTTATTCCAGGATTTAACGGCGTTGTGCTTTCAGTGGTAGGCGACGTTCCCGTCGACAGTGAGGCGCATGTGGTGACTTCGTTAATCTCGAGATGTGCCAACACAGTCTTTCGAAGGTGCTCGTAGGGGTAGGGTTTACGTATGTATGTTCATAGGGGTGAGTGCGCGTGTGTGTTGAGTATCTGCGTCTATACTTGTGTAATTCAAAAAAAATCCATCTCTGTGGTTTTCGTAATATAATGGCTGTCGTGTAGCTAATCCATAAAGAGGGATAGATGAGGGAGGGAATAGTTGACAATGGGACTGCGCTGCGAGGTGGACATCCAGCCTACTATGTGTTGTACCTCTTCTTACACAACAACAAGAGATAAAACTAGTCAGCCCTCCCGCGCGTTGCGCGGGCAGGAGGCAGAATAGGAATTGCTGAGAAGAGTTATCATAGTCGTCAATTATAAGATGAAAAAAGATCGTAGAAGCTTCAGTTACCTTTTTTGAAGTATATAAAGAAAGAATGGAAATTGGACAGCTTATAGAACCTAATGTTTCACACGTATACAGATTAGTCTTGAAATGATATCTTTTACCTGGCTTTACGGGCTTTGTGAGAGGAGAGAGAAAAGGGGCTTCTGTGAACGGTGCATGCGTCACGGAAGTGGAACCGGTGGGAGCTATACCAAACGGAGCCTACGAAAAACATAACAGAACAAAAATGAGAACAAAAATGAGAGCTCATTTATTAGGCTATTCTGAGTCGTTGATGCCAATGATTTAGCAATCAAAAGAGAAACAATCTTGGTATATGAACCAAACGAATACAACATGCATGACAAAATATCGGAGGCGTGGTCACCCATCATCGCACGAATGCCTGTTTTTTGAAAGAAGAGCAGCTATAAGCGTGCAAAACAGCAGCTATAAAGAATACGACACTTTAACAAATAAAAGAAAAACAGAAGGCACCATTTTTTTGTTTTTTGACGAAACGTCTGTTTGCGTACCATGAAGTAGGACACCATACGTTTTGCTATGTAGCAGTTGATTTTCCTATTATTAAGCAGAAGGAAAATATTAGCACACAAATTGTCAAACGATGGCTAAGACATGTATTTATATATACCTTTCTTTGGACCTAGATTTATTTGCGTCGAAAAAATACCATTCTATGGTGGAATGTTCAATAAGCTAAACAACCTATCATGACAGGGAGTTCCCCTGTCATAAAAAATGTGCATAATTTTCTTGATAGCTGCAACATCATATCTGGTGGCTATGTATTTATAGGTAAAATCTATAGTCAATTGGGGCAAACTAATGTCATCTGAAAACAATATAGAAATATGCTAAAAATCATCCATCATCAGGCAGAATAAAGTACAGAAGCCATAGTGTAGATACAATAAAGTACAGAAGCCATAGTGCAGCATCATTCATGACGAAAGATGCATAACAGCTATTGTAATGTTTTAGTGATAGAACTCTTTATGAAAAACAGGGAAGTAAAAGTTGCACTTACATTCTTACTGGGTTGTTTGGTCACGTTGGTTGACTTTTTTAAAAGCTCAGTGATCACATAGATTAATTCCAGTAATATCCACTCCATAGGAAAGTCACCTAGACCAAGCATTACTAAAGTACGTGTCCCGGCCATGTCTAAAATCTGAAGCCATGAAAAAGATGCCACGAGGAGATGTTAGAAATTTGTACGCTGAACATATCTAACAGTGACATATAAATAAGAAAGGCATGTATTACAGTGAAGTAATGCTGAAAATCCAGCACCTTTTCGTGAATTTAGTTAAGGAAGGAAATATGAAGTTAGATAAGTCATTACATCAAACAACCTGAGGGATGCACATTGTGACTAACCTTGGTAAGACCCAGGCATGGTCCTGGTGCTAGGAGGTGAGTTCCTCACTTTCTGAAATCTGGCTACAACTGCAATATCCAAGCTCTGAATCAACATCGAAAAAAGAAATGAAGAAAATAAAAGACAAATAATCAAAGATGAAAGGTAGGGGGACGAGGAAATATTGCCTGCTAATTGCCTGTTTTTAGTCTTCCCCAAATTCAGTAATGAGTAGTCCTATCACAGTGACATATAGAAATAACGTTGATCAAGTCTTATATGAGTCCGGTTGAAGTCGCGTCAGTGTAAAAGATGAGGAGATGCCAGTCGTCCGACGATTTGGAAGAACCCCGGCATGGATCTCTGAATCTCTCTCGCGTACACACACGCTGAATGTGGTAGCTGAGCAAGCTCCGTGCCACATCAATCGTCAGCTCGAACCACCTATTCCATGCCACAGACACTCAATGTTCTTTTATTCATTGCATAGGCCTCACTGTTCTCTTTGGCCAATATTATAAGCTCAGTCTATATAGCGTATATCTTTGCGGAAATGCTTCCTGTAGGCGTCCATTCCGGACGCCGGCTTCCCGGCCATACGGACGCTTCCGTTGGTGAGATGCGACATCCGACAGCCCAACACTTGTATCTGCTTGTCCACACGCCCCCAATCGTATCCGCTCGTCCAGCCCGCCACATCCGTAGCGCTATGACCGTGCTCCACCACGACCGTGCCACGACTCTGCCCTCCATGGCTCCACCATGACCGTGTCGCTTTGGTGTTCTCCATGACATCTGGGAGCCCGCTAGCCATCCCACCCATCCTCCGTGTCATCCCCGTCATCTTTGCAGCCCCCACCTCTCCCTCTGTGCGCCGCCACCTAGCTCCGCGTCCACGCTGCGACTGGGCTCCACCACGAACGTGCCACCGGTCATCCCACCTACCCTCTGCGTCGTCCGTCGCACCCTTCCCACCTTGCCCTCTGTGCGCTACCGCGGTACCGCCCAGCTCTGTGCCACCAACGAACTCTAAACCGGTGAACTCCACGGTCCACACGTCGACGAGCCTCCATTCGCCCAAGCAGCAAGGAGATGTTGCGCTGAAAGCGCATGTTACAAACGTATGTTTGAAGTGTTTCAGGTTCTTTCATATGTACATTGCTAGTGCTTCATATGGATGTTGTAAAATTAGATCTAGATGGTGCATATGTTGCAATGATATACATGTGTGTTTGAAGTGTAGTATGTTCCAAATGTTTTATTTTTCAGACATATGGTGCGAGTGTTTTATGTGTGTTGCAAAAGTAGATCAGGATATTGCATTTGTTTCAATGGTTACACACGTATATTGCAACGTATGTTGCAAGTGTATGTTTCAAATGTTTGATCTGTTTTAGACGTATGTTGCAATTGTTTCATCTGGGTGTGGCAAAAGTAGATCTGGATATTGCATATGTTGCAATGACTATATTGCAAGTGTATGTTAAATGCTTCATCTGTTTTAGACGTAGGTTGCACGTGTTTTGTTTGGGTGTTGCAAAAGTAAATCTAGAATTTTTTTTTTAGCAACAAAAGTGGCCCAAGGTTCCGCGGAGCACGGAAGGAAAGAAACGGCCTGCTGGACTGGAAGCCCGTTCAAGCTCACCCAATTTAGGCCCACGTTCCGCACCAGCATTCCATGCGATGCGCCCAGCCCATAGCCATGTCTCTCCTCGTGTGTTCGTGCTCCACGAGGTCGGTCTGCTTGCTACAAGCCCACACGAGAAAAACGACACGGAGAATGGAGGCCTCAGAATGGAAGCGCCGCGAAAGCAGGCAGCGGGGCAGGGCAGGCACGGGGAGCACGGCGACCCGACAAAGCGTAACCGCCGCCCGTTCCAGCACCCCGATCAAGCACGCGCGCGTTTCCCGGCGCAGGGGATAACTAACGCCCACCCAGACCGCACCGCGCCTCGCCCGGCTGCCCATCGCATCGACCCACCGTTCGTCGTCGGACACCTCGCCGGCCGTCGCGCGCGCGTCTATGGGCGGCTTCGCCATCCACCCAGCCCCTGGACGCCCCAGCGACAGCCTGCCGCCGTCCGCCGCCGGCACCGGGACGACGTCGTCCTCCTCCGCCTCCGCCTCCGCTTCCTCCCTCGACGATGGCGTTCGCGGCCACCGCACGCCGGGGCACACGCTGGAGGAGCCGCCGTCGCGGCGGCACCGGGCGGGGGGCCGCCACCCCGGCGCGTCGTCCCGCCCGGCCCGGCTGCTCCAGAGGCTGCGGCACGCGCTGCCCCTCCTGACGCTGACGCCGCGCTGCGGGCGGATGCAGCAGGTCGGCACGCCGTCCGAGATCGCGGCCGCGTCGTCCTCGGCTTCCTCCTGCTCGTCGTCCGCGCCCGCGCCCAAGGGCGGCGTGTCCTTCACGGGCGCCGCGCGGCCCTGCCGCCGCGTGACGGGGACTCTCTACGGCCACCGCAGGGGCCGCGTCGTGCTGGCGCTGCAGGAGACGCCGCGCTGCCTGCCGAGCCTCGTCGTCGAGCTGGCGCTCCAGACGCACGCGCTGCTCCGCGAGCTCGGCAACCCGGCCGGCGCGCGCATCGTCCTCGAGACCGAGCGCCGCGCGGTCTCGCTCTCGGCCGGCGCAAAGCACGGCGGAGGAGGCCGCGCGCCGCCGCTGCTGGACGAGCCGTCGTGGACCATGTTCTGCAACGGCAAGAAGACCGGGTACGCGGTGCGGCGCGAGGCCAATGACGACGACCTCACGGTGATGGAGACGCTGCGGGCGGTCTCCATGGGCGCCGGCGTGCTCCCGAGGACGAGGGCCGCCTCGCTGGCGGCGACCGACGCGGCGGTGGCAGCGGACGACGAGGTGCCGTACATGCGCGGCTGCTTCGACCACTTCATCGGGTCCCGGGACTCGGAGTCGCTGTACATGATCGCGCCGCAGGGCGGCGGCACGGGCCCCGAGCTCGCCGTCTTCTTCGTCAGGCTCTGAGCTCCGGCCGCGCACCATGGCCATGCATGCAAGACGATCGAAGGGCATCCATTCATCGCCATCGCCACGTACATATGCATCGTCAGAATTCATTGGATCGTGCAGCCTCGTATAACGACCTAAAGATTGACTAATAAGAAATTAAAGAAACAAAGAGGTAGGAGTCGCCCAATTTGTGATTGGCGTAATGACGACCTAACTGAATCTTCTGGTTAATTTTTTGGTTGATTCGTTATTAGGTTGTATATACGAGGTGTTCTTGGATTTGTGCCCTATGCATCATTGCACAATCTATCATCTAGTGGAGTATATACGACAGAAATAGTCACTGAATGGTGGAATTGTGATGTGGTCCAAAAAGTTGCTCACTTCTGAATGCCTTGTTTGCATCTCGTCTATTACTTTGCAGCCGAGACCATTACCAAGATGTTTTTTTGTCGGACAGTGGCGGACCCAGTCCAAGAATGGAGGTGGGGTGAACTGAGACTATAAAATTTTGGCTAAAAAAGGATTGACATGGATATCATTAATGAAAGTTGTAGAATGAACAAGAATCAAGATATTACGTTTTAAGAGAGGAATCAACTGTGATGCTTGTTTCAATTGCGAATTATAGTATAGAACTTGTTAATTTGAAAGACAAATCAACTAGGAAATGGCATTAATCGTAAAAGACTTGGTGAAAAATGTAAAGACGACAGGCATCTGGATATATACCAATCCTAATACACTAAGAACGTCAAGGCACTTATGAGGTCTAAGTAAACTCATTTTCCCATCTTTCATGGATTGAAACATTCTCTTAACTTTCTCATTATAAGTCCTTCAAAAATCTCGTTCTCATCAGTGAAGAAAGTGCTCTTTATTTTCTTTGTAACCTTTTTCGTTTCGTGATTTTGTACTGAACCTTTGTTTGTCTTTTCCAATAAAATCACAGTAGAGGCTCAAAACCCTCCTGTTTATTTCCAAAAAAAAAAATTGAAGCACAAAGTCAAGTCCTTAAGCCACTCATTGTTAATTCTATTTCGCAAATTAGTCTTGATTATATTCATAGATGTGAAGCCTCATACAACCGATGTTGTTGCCACTGGAAGAAGCAATGCTAGCTAAATGATGCGATAGACTACTCACTACGGGAGAGCCTGGCTTTGCCAAGTGTCGCCGACTTTGCCGAGTGCTAAATGTCGGGCACTCGGCGAAGACCGGCACTTGGCGAAGACCGGCGCTCGGCAAAGAGCCTCTTTGCCAAGTGCCGGGCACTCGGCAAAGGACGGCCCTTGACAAAGAGCTGATGGGGGTACTTGCCGTCAGCTTTCGCCAAGTACCCCCCGTTAGGCACTCGGCAAAGAGTCTTTGCCGAGTGCCAGAGTTGGGCACTCGGCAAAGTTTTTTTTTTTTGCCTCCAAACTTTTTCTTCAACCCTTACACATTAAGTTGAAGTACATCCATAGATTTGACACATTTCTCGATCTTTTTGCTATATATCCTTAATTTATTTCATTTAATTGTATTTTTCCGGGAAATGTAAGTTTGAACTGCAGGTGCATCGAATCATGGAATTCGACGAGTGGAAAAATGATATTCGCGTTACTTATTGTATTTTGAGGCCATTTCCAGGAGCACGCCCGAAGTTTCAAACATCTCACGCACGAAACATAGCGACAAAATTGCGGGTGAAGTGTTTTTTAATTATATAAAATGCAAACGAAGTTCGAAAATCATGAAACTTGGTGATGCTTCTTTACATCACATGTGGAGGCTATGGTAAAAATTTGAGAACATTTCGCGCACGTTGTCACGTAGGATGGTTAGAAACCTAGACATCTCACGTGTGATCACCTCCGTGTTGTTCTTCGGATACACACTCTCCCTGCCAGGACGTGTATCTAGAGAACAGCGGGGAGGTGTTGCCGAAATTCTGTCTCGGCTCGGAGTAGACCATGGAAACTAACCTTGTCTACGCATTCGCGGGTGGGATTAGGACCTATCCTCACCTATTAGATAGTAGGAACACCACGTAGATGCAGTTGATGGTTACGTTACTCGTTGATATCTATTTTAGAGGATGGATGACCGTGAGTGGATGTACACGGGATACAGAAGTCAGAGTGATTTCAGCACTGAATGGGGGCAGAAGACCGAGGCTTTCTTGGACTATGCATTCGGCAGGGGTGCGAATAGAGCGCATCTAATGAAGTGTCCCTGTAGCATGTGTGCAAACAGAAAATGGCAAAAGAAGGACAACATGGGTATACATCTTCAGAAGCATGGCTTTATGCTGGACTATACCCGGTGGATCCACCACGGTGAAGCCCATCGTATGAGAGAGGAAGTGGTGAGACCACGCCTCGAGCATGTTGATGATGATGGCGGGGTTACAGACATGTTAGATGACTATCAACAAGTACAGATCCCTGATGGACATGCGGAGGAGATGGAGGCATCCGCAAAGGCGTTCTATGACATGATGTCTTCGGCACAGAAACCCCTTCATGATCGGACAACGGTTTGTCAACTCGATGCCATTGGACGCGTGATGGGGTTCAAGGCCGAGATCAACATGGGTTGACAACACTTCGATGGTATGTTGGCCTTGATTGCTAGCATGCTTCCGGAGGGCCACGTTCTGCCAAAGAGCCTGTACGAGTGCCAGAAACTCCTTGATGGACTCAAGATGCCTTACGAGCAGATACATGCTTGTCCGAATGGGTGTGTCCTCTTTAGGAAAGAACATGAGCATGAAAAGTACTATCCGAAGTGCAAATCCTCCAGGTACCTAGAGGTAGACTCTGGGGATGGCCACAAGAAGCAGCTTACTGTCCTGATGAAAATCTTACGGTACCTCCCGTTCGTGCCGAGGATCCAATGACTATACATGAGCGAGGAATCCGCTAAGCAGATGACGTGGCACAAACAGGGCACACGATACAATCCTGACAAGATGGTACATCCGTCCGATGGTGAAGCATGGAACCACTTTGATGGCATTCATCATGAGAAAGCATTAGAGCCTCGTAACGTACATGTTGTGCTGGCAATAGATGGGTTCAATCCTTATGGTTTGATGGCTGCCCCCTACACATGTTGGCTCGTGTTCGTCATCCCCCTCAATCTCCCCCCCCCGGCGTCGCATTTGAATGTCAGAACGTATTCTTGTCATTGATAATTCCTAGACACCCGGGGAAGAAGATGGGTGTCTTCATGGAGCCTCTGATTGATGAATTGGTCAGTGCTTGGGAGGATGGGGTATGGACATACGACAGAGCTACAAAGACACCCTTCAAAATACACGTTTGGTACCAGTACTCCATGCATGACTTCCTAGCGTATGGGATATTCTCCAGTTGGTGTGTCCATGGGAAGTTCCCATGTCCATTATGCAAGGATCGTCTGAGGTTCATCTGGCTCAAGAAGGGTGGCAAGTATTCGTTGTTCGACAAACATTGTCAATTCCTCCCTCCCAAGCATCCATTCAGGTAAGACACCAAGAACTTTACGAAAGGTGTCGTAGTGACAGAACCTGCACCACAGATGATGACTGGTGCCGAGGTTCATGCTCAGATAGATGCTCTCGTGGAGAATCAAGAAGGTGATGGCTTCGTGGGATACAGCGAGGAACACATGTGGACTCATAAGTCGGGCTTGACGAGGCTCCCCTATTTTGATGACCTTCTTATGCCACATTACATTGATGTCATGCACACAGAAAAGAATGTCACCGAGGCACTCTGGGGAACAATCATGGAAACTAAAAAGTCAAAGGACAACCCTAAGGCTAGAGTGGACCTGGCAGAGTTGTGTGATAGACCACATCAAGAGATGTGTTTTCCTGGAGGCGGCAAGACATGGAAAAGGCCTAAGGCAGATTTCGTCTTGACCCCCAGACAAAGGAGGGAAGTACTCCAATGGATCCAAACGTTAATGTTCCCTGATGGGTATGCAGCGAATCTGAGGAGGGGAGTGAACTTAACTACTCTTCGAGTGAACGGGATGAAGAGTCACAACTACCACATATGGATTGAGCGGCTTCTTCTGACGATGGTTCGAGGCTTTGTCCCTAAGCACATATGGACAGTGCTGGCAGAGTTGAGCTACTTCTTCTGCCAGCTCTGTGCCAAGGAGTTATCTCGAACCGTGATTGCTGACTTGGAAAAAGTGGCACATGTCTTGCTTTGCAAGTTGGAGAAGATCTTTCCACCCGGCTTCTTCAATCCGATGCAGCATTTGATATTGCACCTCCCGTATGAGGCATGAATGGGGGGCCCGTGCAGGCCTGTTGGTGCTATCCAATCGAGAGATGCCTAAAGACACTTCGGAAAAAGTGTAAAAACAAAGGCAAAATTGAGGCTTCCATTGCAAGTGCATTCACTATGGAGGAGGTGTCAAACTTCACAACATTGTATTATTCTGACAACCTTCTAAGTGTGCATAATCCACCTCCTCGTTACAATGCTGACAAAAATGCCTCGAGCCTCAGCCTTTTCCGAGGGCAACTTGGAAGAGCAGGTGCATCGACCAATAAGCCCCTGACAAATGTGGAGTGGCACAAAATCATGTTATATGTGCTGACCAACCTTGAAGAGGTGGACCCATATATTGCGTAAGTTCTCAACGGACTTGTTTCAATAATCCCGCACTATTCTACATCCAACCCCCTTGTTTGTCGTTACAGGGAATTCATTCATGAATACTGGCCCCATTCAAGGGAACCAACCCCGCCGGAATGTGATACCCTTCTTTCCAAGGGTGCAGGACAAGGGAGCCCCGATTTTATTTCCTGGTTCAAAACCAAGGTACCGTCCAATTTAGCCCAATTTGTTGTTGCTCGTATGTCCGATTAATATAACGATGTATCCTGCTTGAGCTTGCAGGCCCGAACCGATGCGTCTATCAGTGCCGAGTTGAGACAGGTTGCCAACGGCTATGACCAAAGGGTCAAGTCATTGGATGCCTACGACATGAATGGATATCGATTTCACACAGGAAGCTACGAGCAGAGGCGACCCAATCGAAGAACCACAAATAGTGGGGTTTTTACGCCTGGCACTGATGGCGTAGACTATTATGGAAGAATTGAAGAAATAGACGAACTTTCATTCCGTGGTAGCACAAATCTTTATCCTGTCATATTCAGATGCCATTGGTTTGATCCGGGAGTAACGAGGAAGACCCCTCATCTTGGTCTAGTCGAAATTCAACAGGATTCCGTCTATCCAAGAGACGATGTGTACATTGTGGCGCAACAGGCCACACAGGTTTATTCTACGTCATATGCTTGCAAGACTAGACCAGATCTTAGTGGTTGGTTTGTTGTGCACAAGGTCTCGCCACACGGCCGACTACCTGTCCTAAACGATGAAGATTACAACTTCAACCCAAGCACGTATGACGGAGAGTTCTATCAAGAAGATGGGCTACAAGGGAGGTTTGAGATAGACTTAACCGGCGAGATAGGAATGGATGTAGACAATGTAATGGTTGATGATGATGACGATGGAGATGAAGTGCGAAATGCAAAGGACTTACAAATGCTTGAGCGATTATGTGTAGGCAATGATAATGAAGACAACATTCCTCCATTGGATAGTGTTGATTATTTCGACATGGTTGATAGTGATGATGAGACTTACGATCCAGCTAATCCCGATCATGAAGATTATTTGTAACATACATGTAATACTTTGTAATTTTGTAATTTTGTTTTGTTTTGTTTATTTTGCATCTATTTCTAATTACTTCTTTCTTCTTTTTAATTGCAGGTGACTGAACAAAAATGTCGGGCGGCCGGCAGATGAACCTGAGCTCGTTCTACCATGGAGCCTCCGGTGTAGGAGCCTCCAGCGGAGGGGGCAAGGAGGAGCAGGGGACGTCTTCGATGAGGCGGAGGAGCATGGGGACCACGACCAGGAAGAACAGGAGGACCACGCCCATGGTCCAGCAGTAGCAGCTGCAGCAAGAGGAGGAGGAGCAGGTGCAGCAGGAGGCGGGCGAGGAGGAGGAGACGCCGGTCCAGGAGGAGGCGGACGAGGACGAGGACGAGGACGGGGGCGGGACAGGAGCTACCGCTTCCTCTAGTTCGTCAGGTGTCTACTTGCAAGGACCCTCCACCCTCCCTAACCGACCGCATACTCATCTACGCCCAGTGATTCGCCTAGAGGGGCAAAGGTAAGTGCCTTTGCATGTTATCACTTTTACTTCATATGCTATGTTCGATATCGAAATAGAGACTAATATGTTTTCTTAATCACTTCTATAGGGGGTGGGAGATTGTGTCGGGGAACACTGCCTCCCGCCATGTCAATGGCATCCTAGGTCTCCTGTGCAGGACCCACTTCCCTGGCATGGTCATGCATGCCGGGAACCTCGAGCCCGCCTTCACGTTTGCCCACTACGAGTCCGCCAACCACGTGGAAGCAGGCACCGTGGCTGCGCTCGTCATTCGGGAGTTCTGGGTAAGTCTTCCTCGCACTAGATGGCTCAATACAACGCATTCATTAGACTCTACTTGAAATAACTAATGCATATATCGTGTCTGTATATGCAGGAGTACGTCAAACTTGACGACGGATTCGAGGGCACGGCGGAGGCAGTGGCTAAGCGAGCTTGCAGGAAATGCGTCGTCGACGTCCATCATGAGGCGTGACTCCAGGCCATCATAGATTACTATGGGACGAAGCTCGGATAGAAGGTCACCAAGAAGGACATCCGAGAACAAGACTTGACGCTGACCAAACCCTAGTTCCTTGAGGTAGCTAAAGAACATTAAAATTGGTTCCTTTTGAGATTAAGTACGAATCACTTGTTTTTCTAATATGTCAACTACTTGATGACATGTAGGTGATTCCTTGGTGGTGCAACGGGTGCCCCGTGGCTTGGGCAAAGATGGTGGATAGGTGGTTAAGTGCGGAGTGGGCCGCTCAGCACGTGGCTGCCCGGCAGCGGCGTTTGTTCATGCCAGGTGTATCACACCATCAAGGCAACCGTAACCTCTCCGGATACGCCGAGCATGGGTACGTGGTCATGTTTCTATTCTTCTTGCTTTCGTTGAACTCGGCAAAGAATTCTAATCATCTTGTTTTCGTTCTTGCAGTCGGCGGCACATCAAGGCCAAGAGTGCTCCAACTTCGCCGCATTTGCCATGGCACACAAGGGCAAGGCGTCGTCCGACATCTCCTTCAACTCGGATGACCCGGCCGAGGCGTACACAAACTCGAGCGCCTACGAGAAAATCACGGAGTACACGGCGGCGGCAAGGTCGATCCATGGGCCGGAGTACGATCCACGGACCGACAACATTGATGCAAACACCGTCATGAGGATTGGACAAGGCAAGAAGCATGGCCGCTACTGGATTGGCGATAGCATGATCGACACGGCCTCTACTCCCACTCTCTCCTAGATCCGAGCACAGAGCACGATCGCCTCCTCACTCCCGGCGATACGCTCATGGCCGAGCGCTTCACAGCACCGGGTCAACACACTCCAGGTTATTCGTGTTTTACTCGTCGTACATTGATCTTTACACAACTCTATTTCCTTTGCATTATTGTAACATTAGCTTTGCAACAATTTGTAGGCCTAGGTGGAAGAAGCAAACAGGAGGGCCCAGGAGCTGGAGCTGGGGTTGGCGGCCGAGCGGGCCACGCGGGAGGCCGACAAACTTGCCTAGGAGAAAAGGTTGGCGGACATTATTGCCTGGATGCAAACTACGACGGGTGCTGCTATGCCTCCTGGGTTAATGGGTCCACCTCAGCCTCCTCACTCCGCTACATCAGTGAGTAATGTCACACATGCAAGGAATTGCTACAATCGCTATTCAACTAATCTTGTCTCATGCAATCTCTTCTCCAGTGTGCAGCCTCAGTCGGCGGGTTCGAACAACCCAGCTCAGGGCACTCCGAACGAGCAGATGTTTCCTTCCCCGTCGTCAGCAGGATGGCCACATCAAGGGCCGCTTCAGTGAGTAGCGCTTGTAGTTTCATGTCTTGTTCTCTTCGCAATGGATTTCTGTCCGAGACAATGTTGTTGTCATGCATGTGTTATCGTGACATGTGGTGATGGATTTGAACTACTTGTTGAATGATATGGAATCCTGTCGAATAATGGATGGAATTACTGTGACATGTGGTGAACGGATGTGATTCATGTGGTATGTGTGATGGATTGTGACATATAAGGTGCTGGATGTGGTATATATGTGATGGATGTGATATATATGTCATATGTTGTGTTTGCAGTGATCGAAAGCAAAAAACAAAACAAAAACAAAAAATTTTGGTCACTTTGCCGAGTGTAACACTCAGCAAAGAGCCTTTGCCGAGTGCCTTTTGCCCTGGCACTCGGCAAAGCTGCCAAAAAATGTACTACCAGGTCTCTTTGCCGAGTGCCAGTACCCTGGCACTCGGCAAAGCTGTGTACACTACCATGTGTTTCATAGCTTTGCCGAGTGCCAGGGCTCTGGCACTCGGCAAAGAATTTTCCAAAAAAAAAATTTTTTTTCTTTGCCGAATGCCGTCTCAGCTAGGCACTCGCCAAATATTTTTTTAAAAAAAACATTTTTTTTCTTTGCCGAGTGCCGGGTCAGGAAGGCACTCGGCAAAGGATTTTTCATAAAAAAAAAAGGCAAAACCTTTGCCGAGTGCCCGACAAACGGCACTCGGCAAAGAACCCTTGCCGGATGCGGCTTTGCCATTTGCTCTTTGCCGAGTGTGGCACTCGGCAAAGAGCGCGTCTCCAGTAGTGACTGGAAAGTAATATGTATCTTAGTTTCAACCAACTTTATGGCCAAACTCACAAAATTATGACCAGCTCTGAAATCATGAACTCTTCCCACATGTAAAATAAATGTCTCAAATTGATCACTTATAGATGAACAAATCAATAATTGAAAAATCTTGATCATAGATCTCAGTTAGACGAGCAATCTTCTCAATATCAAACAAGTAACTGTGATGGTACCTCATTGAAGTGATGTCCATCTCTGTGATAACAGAATCTCGGTGAGGTAGCACGGTATCGTGCCAGCATCGATGTAGTCAATCGAGGTGGTGCCTCGGATGCGAGCTCCTCTATTCCATGGGTGGTGACTCCTCCACGCTCAAACCAATGGAGGGAGCAAACAAAGTAGTGTGGGCGTGGTGGGCCACTCTTGTGGCGGGCAGGCAGGAGGACTCAGGGTGGCTTTATGGCCACTTGTCCATGGCGGTCACGGCTGATGGTGCCGATGCACAAGGCTAGGGCTCACGGTCATGAGCATGAGGCATCCATAAAGAGCAATCAAGCCCTTAGGGTGGCGCCCTAGATCGCTGATGTCGAAGCAAGGTTGCAGACGACATCATCGACCTCCACTATAGCTTGAATGGTCACGAGGACAACTTGGCTTATAGTCCGAAACCTTGTGGCATTGCCTTGTGTTGTCGTCTGCCTAGGCCAGCACCACCAATGACACCTCGCTCACTTTTGGTCTCGGATGCAAGAGATGTTGAAGGTACGAGGAGAGTTAGCACCCATGTCTAAACTCAATCTGTTTGGAAACAACGACAACTAGTCCGTTATGCCTCACGCGTCGACCAGGACGTGCTATGCTTGGTTGATCCTACCAGTAGTTATATGCTTGTCTCAAAGATTAAGCCATGCAAGTATATGAACTAATTTGAACTGTGAAACTATGAATGGATCATTAAATCAGTTATTATTTGTTTGATGATATATGCTACTCTGATTACCACAGTAATTCTAGTGCTAATACATGCAACGAACCCTAACTTTCTGGAGGGGCACATTTATATGAAATAAAAGGCTCACTTGGACTCTCCTTGCTGATCCAGCGATTCACGATAACTTGACGGATCACACGATCCTCGGCGATATATCATTTAAACTTATGTCCTATCAACTTTCAATGGTATGATAGGGTCTACCATGGTGGTAATGGGTGACCGAGAATTAGAGCTGGATTCTACAGAGGGAGCCTACGCGTTGTCCAGGTCACGGTCGTCCGTTAGCAAGCAGCAGGGCAACTGGCAAGTAGGGGGCGACATACGCGTGACCGATGCCCGTCGTCAGCCGGATGATGAGCTAATAACGAGGGTGTGATGCGTGTTCGGCTTCGTATAATGGTGGATTAGTGTTACAGAATAAGTGACTATAATACTCATGGTACATGCATGTACTTCGAGTGCTTTCTGCTTGTATCTGTGGGGTTAAAAATACGATGAATGGACTGCTTGCTATATGGCTATGGCATGGAGTATGCAACGTAACCACGGTTATAAGTTTTTTCTAGTGTAAAAAAAATGAATACAGAATTCAGAAAAGATTCAAATGTGAAACCTATCTAATTCCAATATTGACTACAAAAAAAAGCATGGATACATCAAAAATTGATCCCAGAACATCTTTCGCCAGAGGATCATCCCGCACAACCTCAAGGAGCTGAATGCCTTGACCCCATTGCATTTCGCCTTCCGCGCACTTGTTTCCTTCTCACTTCACTTCTACCGTGGTATCTTCTCGCTAGGCTCTTAAACTAACACCCGCAGCTTTTTTGACGAACAATGCAATGAAGAAGCCCTCCATGTCATCCTCGGGGTCCGTCCACGAGTCAGGCATCCGACGATAGGCGGGGGCGGCTCGATGATGAGGAAGGCAGCGATCGGACGGGATGCCTCAGTCTCATGCGGCTAGGCAAGCACCATCGCTGAGCGCGCGTGGCAAAGTAGAGGAGGGAGAGGCAAAGAGGAAAAGAAGAGAGAAGAGGAAGAAGACGATGTCGTTGACAGATGGGGCCATGGACGGGTCCCACCTATCAGTGTTCTCTCGAGGAGAGAAGAGGTGGGGCCGAAAATCAAAGCATTTGAACTGCTCAATGAACAATAAATAAAGAGCTAAGATAAAAAAAAAAGTATATGTGTTACTAATAGTATAGTAAACCATTTTTTTTTACCTTGCTTTCAGCTGAACATTATGAACATGTCTAACTAAAAATGAGGTGAGGCTTGATTAGGTGGCTTTGCAAGAACTAGGGAAGAACACAAGTTATGTACTTTAGGCTAAACATATTAATTTAGATGATCAACCTTTCCGCATGCTGAAAAAGGCCGCTGGGGGCCTTTGGGCCGGTTTGCTTTCTTCTCGTTAACTCTCCTTTTCTGATTCTTTGAGGAGGGATTACAGGGACAAAACAGTTTTATATTAAATAGTTGCATAAATTTAGTAGATATTATTATATCATTACGTGTCATTTAATTTATCAACCAATCTTAATCACGTCGACAATAACGTCTTATTAGAAAATAAAATGAGGGCATATGCTTGTTTTGTATTCTCTGTTAATGTGTCCTAATAAAATTAAATATAGGACAGATGGAGCACATACGTACATGTGTACACTTGACTATCTCCAACAATGGTACCAAAATATAAGACACATTTCGACGTTTGGATAACGCTATAGGCCAAGGGTTCACGACAAAATGAGTCTATAGGAGAGAGGATGCCTATAATTCAGTTGTGCCTATGTTGTCACCCAAAATGGGTCTTTTATATAGATTCTTTATCGGAGGCCAATACAGTACCGTCGAAGACCCATTTTAGGTTTGGGTGCCCTTATGGGTCATCTGTTGGAGACATTCTTGCCATATATGAATGCATAGCTTTACTTGAATCCATGCATGACCATATACATGTGTATGGTTATGTACTCTACCGTAGCTATGCACACATACCTTATTATGGATCTATTTTTGGTGAAAAT
Organism: Miscanthus lutarioriparius; assembly: GCA_904845875.1. Classification (NCBI taxonomy): domain Eukaryota; kingdom Viridiplantae; phylum Streptophyta; class Magnoliopsida; order Poales; family Poaceae; genus Miscanthus; species Miscanthus lutarioriparius. Next base: position 59,636,183 of record CAJGYO010000013.1, read on the forward strand.
ATTTTTCTAGGTTAATTCAACTCAAAAGTCCATATATAAGAAGCCACTCACTTAGCATTTTGGTAATGCAATATATGGTCTAGGGTGCATTCAAAATTAAGTTAGATTTAACTATGACACCAGACCTATTTTACTACATGTCATACCAACATCTAGTGTGTTTGTGGAATTTTTTTAAAAAAAAGTTGCAAACTTCTTTGAGTATGTGTTTTTGGTGGATTGTTAAAGAGCTGATGTAATCTGAGGGAGACATGTAGCCGCTGGATAAACGTTCTAAATGAGATATCTCACTTATAAAACTGAGAAAGGGATATCTTAGAGATTAGACCGGCCAACCCTGCTATATGGGAAGAGATAGGGCAAGGCGCTTGTCCATCAGATAAAAAAGGATAGGTAAGGGGACGCAGCTTCACTACCCCAGATCTGGACATCACTGTCGGTTCAAAAACCCACTTTACTGCCGGATTTTGAACCGACAGTGGCAAACCGGCAATGATGGGGGTTTGACATCACTGCCGGTCCTTAAAAACCGACACTGATCTACAGGAAACAGTGTCGGTTCCTGGCTCCACCCGGTAGTGTCCAGTTGAATAACACTGTCGGTTTGTAGTACCAACCGACAGTGACGGTTGCTTCAAGAGTGTCGGTTCTTGGCTCAAGCCAGCAGTGTTGAGCAAGTCTACACTGTCGGTTCATGGATCAAACCGGCAGTGTTGTAGTAAATATTAGTGTCGGTTCATGGATCAAACCGGCAATGTTGTCGTAACTATCAGTATCGGTTCATGGTTCAAGCCGGCAGTGTTGAGCAAGCCAACACTGTCGGTTTATTTCTAACCAGCAGTGATGGTTACGACAACACTGCCGGTTTGTTGCTAACCGGCGGTGATGGCCCGTTCGTATTTTATTGTTTTATAATTTATTTTAATTTATATTTTTTCGTGTAATCGGGTTTTGCTTTATATACGCTACGTAGACGACAGGTCCATCAATATTAAACATTACAAATGTTACGATTACAATTTAAATGTTCTTATCCACATCTCGATCCCTCAAAATAAAAAAGAAATGTTCTTGGACTTCACACATGCTTCTCGGACTTCTTACAATAATCTAGCGAGCCGCTCTGGGCCATACTGGTCCTTGTACTTCACGGATTGTGCAATAGAAAATACTCCATCTTTTTCCAATACCTCGGCTAAGATGAATTTTGCCAGCTCCGATTGCAGTGCGATGATCTCCATGTCTAACAGCCTTCCATGGTTATATTTCTTGCGTTGTCGTTCAAAAAAGATGATATCCAAAGAGGAACAGTAAATCATTTTATTGAATTATTAACAGACATAAATAAATGGGGATTATACACACCAACATATCGGTTTCTTCCGATTTCCTGCCAATGTAGCGAAGCATTGCCCACATTACATAAAACCCGCATTCATTGTTTCCCGCCGGCTGTGATAGGTACTTCCCCTCCATTTCAACAACCTTGAATGGGACCGGCGTCCCACCGATATGTCTTCTTCGGACACTGAGCAACATTAAAAGGAGAAACATTAGAAAGCAGTATGTGTGATTAGAAAATAATATGTTATTAGGATCGCTTACTAATTCAGCACTGCCACCGGTGCATCTAGATGATAAAATGGTTTTTTCTTCGAGTCCCACACCTCGAGCAGATTTTTGGCAAGATTAACACAAATGAAGACGAAATGGTTGCTGCAATCACATAATCCTAATTATCGAATAATCTTAATGAAAAAAGAAGCATAAAATTAAAAGTCAAGAACACATACTCGCAGTTGTAGGCTAGAAGTATGTGAGTTTTCTTCTTCATCGTGAATTCGTCGAAAACAGCAATCAATCTCTGTTTTAGGTCTTCCACATTACATCCATAGAGGCCTAGACATGTCCTCTCATTGACTCGCATGGGGTCCAAGAAGCCTATGTAATCCTATTTTCTTTTTAGAATGCAAAATTTTGCTATACACCTACATAAAATCATGGGAAGTGCTCAAAAGTTATCAATTTGTATCCTGAGAGAGTAGTTAATTGTAAAATCGTGTGTGTAGGTACTTACATAGTCCACAACGTCAACATTTAAACATCGAGAGAGCGTTTCTAGTATAGCTGGAACAAGCACTCTCACTCAACATTGAACTTCTCTTCTTCAGGATAATGGAAAACATGTGGCGAACGGATAATAACTTCAAAACCAAAGTCGTCCGTCTCTGTTGCTTGAGCCATGTAATATTCATGTAACTGGCACATATATATTGTCAGATTTTTATACTCATAATCGGGAACCAAAAGATTGCCCCTTTCATACTTCATTGCCGGTGTCGCCGTCCCTTGTACATCATAATAGATGGTCGCGGCCTCTTCCATGGTTAATCATGGGTTGTCTTCGACGTACTTCTGTATGTTCCTTAAGTCTTTATTGTGCATTTCTTCGTCTCTTGTTGTAGCATATTTATTCTGTGTTTGGCTTTTGAATTCGGACTTCAACAAAAACGAAGGCCATGAGGCATAGAGATTGAAGAAACTAACACAATCTTCCTTCGAGATGTGTGCTATAAATTTTTCTTTCATCAAGGTGGTAACGCTGCCACTGAATGGTCGTTTTCTTTTCTGTTGGTCCACTTTGGGAGCATTAGCGACCGAATCCAAGGACCTTTTCTGTGACTGCGATGATGTCCTTGATCTTGTTTTGGGCTGAGGTAGAGGAGGAGGATGACGACGAGAATTCTATTTTCCCGGCGCTGATGAAGCTGGAGGAGGAGGAGGAGTCTCTTTTCTCGGGGCTGATGAAGATGGAGTCGAACGAGGAGGAATAGAAGGAGACCTCTGTCTTCTCGGGGGTGATGGCTTCGGGTGAGGAGGGGAGTGATCTCTATTGGGAGATGGTGAGTGATCATCGTGGGTGGGCAAAGACTCGCAGTCGTCCTCATCATTAGAGGACAATTGATGGTCAATCTTAATGAAGCGCTTGCGCCAGGCCACTTGAGAGCCCTTGTTTTGATCAAGTTTTGGCTTGTCTTCCTCTACGGGGTACTCAATGGGTATCTTGTTATACTTCTTATCAAGTATTCTATCAATGGTGACGCAAGCGTACCCCAGTGGAATTGGGTGGCCATTAATTGTCCCATCTCCCGTAGGCCAGGCCTGGCCGAGCGCCACCTTGTCCTTTGTCCATTCCTGATGGATGTACAACTTGACATTGACGGGTTCAGTGATGTCGTCCACTGGATGAGGCACATTCGCCTCTTCTTCGTCGAGCAGGGTCGATCCACAGCTGTTGTGACCCCTAAACTGTGGGCTAAAGGCAGTAGGAGTAGGGTTTTGTGGAACTACTGACCCCTTGGACAGTAAAATTTGCTCGACTCGCGCTTCAACGGTCGCCTCAATCCGTGCTTCTATTCCGTCTTCCATCTCTTTTAGTCTCCTCAAATACTCTACCTCATGTTCTGCTTTACCCCTTGAGCGGCTCCGGTAAGTATTAGATTCTTGGGGGAATGCTAGTTTCCAAGGAACAACACCAATTCCTCTAGTGCGACCAGGGTGCTCCTTGGTTCCGAGTGCTTGGGTGAGCACGTCTTTCTCCCTATTAGAAGTGCGAGTCCCTTGCCTCACCTCCTTAGTTACCTAGGAGATCCTCTAGATGAGTTCGCTCATAGGTTGATTTGAGGAGCTGAAGCTCCCATCCTCGGCGTGCCGTACATTTCTCCCCATACAGTATAATACCGATCTAGGCTCCCAATCGGCGGTCTCAACCTGAACGCCTTCCTCAGCAAGGCGATCCATCTTTTGAAGTTCTGCTTCAAATTCTGGTATCTTTTTGGCGTAGCCATGAGAGCCGAGATGATGAGGATTCGTCACTTTCTATGAATTCTCCTTATTCTTCCTGCTCAGTTCTAAGTACTCCTCGGATAACCTATATTCTTTAAAATCCTGCCAGAAGTCCTTCTGCTTGCTAAACTATCCACCATCGAAATCTGGCTCTTTATTTTGGAGGGCAAAATTCTTGTACAATGTCCCCTTGATATTCTTGAAGCATGTCCCCATGATTTCTTTTGCTTTTTTCTTGACTAACTCCCTGTCACACTTGGCTGGGAAAGTGAAATACTCTGGGATCTTGACATCCCATATGTAATCCTTCTTGCTTTTGGGAACCCTCCACCGGTCATCATCTTTCCCAATCCACTTCCTGTACTTAATCGGGATGAAGTCCCTAACAAGTAACCCGAGGATAGTCTTGTATTTGGTCAAAGCTATAGGCAGTGAGAGTGGATCCCTGAATTCATCAAACTCAGTAATGTGCCAGTGTGCATTCCTACCAACAGGAATCTTTGACACGCCTCGCTTGGATCTGGCCTTCCTGCTATCTGAACCCTCTGGCTCATCGGCCGGTGGAGGCTCCTACTAGAGACACCAAGTAAGCTATGACCCTCTCAATTGATTAGCGTGTGTGGCTACATAGTCACATGATACCAAAGTTACCTGGCCATCTTGGTCATTTTGACCCAGATCGAGCAGGCTGGACGAGGTCCATGGCTGCTCATTCTCACTGACCTGATTGACACCGTCACCGTTTATCGGATCATGCGGCTCTCCCGTCCCAGCGATATCAGCCGCTTCTTGTTGCCGATCAATTCTTCGGCGATGGGGTAACAGGCGACAATGAGTCATGGCTGTGACACGATCGTGGTTAGTTTTGGCCACGGACAACTACTAATAGCATATGTTCATATATATAATATGTTTAATACAAAGTCTAATAATAAGTCCACATACAACAAAGTCAAATAATAGCATATGTTCACCTAGAACAAATTCATTGTTTGATTGACCACATACAACAAAGTCCACCTACTCTTCTACGAAACTAAGCCTACATCAACTTTCAAATAAGAAAAGCGATGACCATAGCCATAAATAAAAGCATGACATCTTTCCAAGACCAAGGAACAATTCTCCTAATCTTCACATCTCCGGCGGGTGGCTTCTCTTCGATCTCCAGTGCCAGTGGATGGCCATGGTTTGCATTCATTGGACCATAGTAGGCCGGTTGCCCATGGTTTGTAAGGTAGGCCGGATGACTATAGTAGGCCCTCAAAGCTTCAGCTTCTATGTTGTATTTTTTGTGCAAATTACTAGGGTAGCGATTGACTTGAGCATAGCAATCTTTCCAGGTTCGATAAATCCCATGCATGTGACCAACATGCACTACATACCATGCCATGGTTGCCTATACATTTAAGTAAATTAGGCATGTGGTAAGTGGTAATGGTAACTCACTGAACAAGAGTTATTATTCAAGTTATATGGTCAAACTAAATCTATTTAATGTTCTTTATCCTTGACATGATAAAAATTTACCTCAATAATTGGACTATTTATTATTCGAAGATCAATGTGGTTTAGTAATCATACTTGCTGCTGCTGCCGAGCCAATTTTAAAAGTTGTTTTTAACTTTTTTTTTCTAGAACAAACATCTATAGATGCCTTTTTTAAGCATGCTATACATTCCATCAAAATCAATTGACACTCTACCTATAGCGATTATACCTGTACACATTTGACAAGAATCCATCATTGCTTAAGCAAGAGTACAAATTCTTATCTAACTCTTACACAAACAGAACACTCCCTACCGTCACAAATAAGACGTCCACAATCATTAACGTGTACCTTTGACTGCTAGTTTCCATTGCTTGCAATAATTACAAAGTATAGAGATATCATAACATTATGCAACTACTATTCAAGACAGATATGCTCATATCATTGTCACATATTCAATCTAACTATGTTAAGAGGTGTTGATGATCAATGTTTAAATACTTAGACTGCACAAAGCGCAAAAGGTCACTTAGCTGTGACTCGAGGGAATAACTTGTTGCGACAACATGCAAATAACACCAATGGTTCTTAAACAGTTTAGGGCCATGATTACTAGGTCCTCAAAAAATTAGTAGGTAGCATAATCTCTTCAGGGAAAAACTAACTGGTTTATATAACAACATGTACATATAAGGATAGCTAAACCAAGGAGTAACAACATGTAACTCAATCGAATAGGAATCGACTGCTATTGGGAAGACAACAACCGTGGGGCATTTCATTTCATCAAATACTTAGCGGGCAGTGAGCCACGCACTCACCGTGGGGGTGGGAAAGCAGCTATCCGCGCGCTCCTTAAGGCCTCGGCGGTGCTCCGGTGTGGGGCGGTGCACGGGCGTCGGCATCGAAGAAGAGGAGCATGGGGCTAGGAACGGCGACGCGGGGGCGGTGAATGGGTGCTCCGACGTGGGGCGGTGCACGGGCGTCGGCGTCAGTGAAGAGGAGCGCGGGGCTGGGAACGGCGGCACGGGGGGTGGTGGATGGGTTCTCCGGCGTGGGGCGGTGCACGGGTGTCGGCGTCGAAGAAGAGGAGCGTGGGGCTGGGAACGGTTGGCGCGGGGTTGAAATGAATTTGGATAATTTCAACCCGCGCCGGGCTTTTATACCAGAGCTCATCACTGCCGGTTCTAATTATAAACCGACAGTGATGGGGGTACATCACTGCCGGTTGTAAGTCTAAATCGACAGTAATGGGGGTATATCACTGCCGGACCATTCTTTAAACCGGTAGTGATTGCCATGTAGCGGTTACAGCATAAGTAACTTATCTTTTCTACTTCTTTCGAATACCTCCTACTGGCTCAACGGTTATGACCCCGCAATTTAGCCCTCGATACCCGTGTTTGAATCCCGGGCGGTCCAATTTCTTTGGTTTAATTTTATAATTTATTAAGCGGTCTAAAAGTCAAAAAGATAAAATAAATAAACCTTGGCACACATCCTATACAAGCGCAGCGGTTAAGTGTCTGAACTCCGTAGCCCAAGACCCGAGCTCAAACCCGAGAGCTGGCACAATTTTTTTTTAATTTTTTATATATCACTACCGGTTTTCAAAATAAACCGACAGTGATAACAAGCATCACTGTCGGTTTCTTCTCATCACTACCGGTTTTTTTGAAACCGATAGTGATGTTTATATATATTTAAAAAATTCTTTTACATATTGAATAAATAGAAGCATATGTATTCCTAAGTTGAAATGGCTTAAATTTTTTTTGGTAAGCTTGTACACCCAAATTAAGATCCCACACATGATCTTAGGTTTTTCTAATCATTTTTTATTAATTATATTTTTCTGTGTGCTGAATGAGACAAAAGAGGGTGAATTTAATCTTGGACCCAATAGATTTTTTCATCCACCTCCATAAAATTCTTATCCCTTGGGCACACTACAGCCTGTATAAAAGTTTGGCACCAGTCTGGATCTTTTCGTGGGTAGACTCAGTTCAACCTATAATTAAACGGTCTCGTCGCACGGAAATTCAATTAAACCTCGGAAAGTAGCAAACCATCTCCGGAAAATTCCAAACTTGACGTTTCCTTCACACGTGGCACGTACAAGCCTAAGAAAAAGTTTGAGACCAATACAACACCAGAATGCCTATGAACCACAGAAACCTTGATAACCTATGTGTATAGTCATGGTTCGATGAAAGGGCACATGTACCTCTGTGAAGCATGTATACTCCGCCTATGTCGAAATGGCTTGAAATTTTTTTAGCAAGCTTGTACACCCAAATTAAGACCCTACATAGGATCTTAGTTTTTTCTGGGTAGTTTTTTATTTATTATATTTTTTTCTGTGCCGAATGAGGCAAAAGCGGGTGAATTTTATCTTGGACCCAATAGATTTTGTCATCCACCTCCATAAAATTCTTATCCCTAGGGAACATTAGAGCTTGTGTAAAAGTTTGGCACCATTCCAGATCTTTTCATAGGTAGACTCAGTTCACCCTATAATTAAACGGTCTCGTCGCGTGAAAATTCAATTAAACCTCAGAAAGTAGCAAACCATCTCCGGAAAATCCCAAACTTGATGTTTCCTTCACACGTGGCACGTGCAAGCCTAAGAAAAAGTTTGAGACCAATATGACATCGGAATGTCTATGAACCAAAGAAACCTTGATAACCTATGTGTATAGTCACGGTTCGATGAAAGGGCACATATACCTCTGTGAAGCATGTATACTCCGCCTATGTCAAAATGGCTTGAATTTTTTTGGCAAACATGTACACCCAAATTAAGACCCCACACAGGATCTTAGATTTTTCTGATCATTGTTTTATTTATTATTTTTTTCTATGTCAAATGAGATAAAAAGAGGGTGAATTTCATCTTGGACCCAATAGATTTTTTCATCCACCTCCACAAAATTCTTATCCCTAGGACACATTAGAGCCTGTGTAAAAGTTTGGTACCATTCTGGATCTTTTCATGGGTAGACTCAGTTCAACCTATAATTAATAGGTGTTGTCGCGCGGAAATTCAATTAAACCTCAGAAAGTAGCAAACCATCTCCGGAAAATCCCAAACTTGGTGTTTCCTTCACACGTGGCACATGCAAGCCCGAGAATAATTTTGAGACCAATACAACACTAGAATGTATATTTCTAGTTGCCCAACAAATGTTACACGAATTACATGCATGACAATAATTAAACACACAAAGCCGTACATATTTATATTAGAACCCAATTAAACTATGACCTTGAAAACCTAGCTAAATAAACATTAATTACTATCGAATTCACTGCCGGGATCGATCGGGCCACGCACACTAACATGCCTCTGTAGCCATATATGGTAATTGATGTCACGGATTATGTATCCACTTGTATCGATGAAGTCCAATGCCTGTATGAGTGCACTCTCTCATGCCTCACACTACCGAAAGAATGGTCGGTCATAGATGTAACCTACTGAATGACCACTGCCCCTGTTAGTAACCCTTATGCAGTACTAGCGTCCTTCTATAGTGAGTTGGCCGAGGTTTCCATTGTAGAAGTCCCAATCATACCCGAGTTGCTCCGTAGCTTGGTCTAGAACGACCCACAAGCCACACGCAGCATAGGTAAGGTCCTATAGCGCAATCTGCATGCGGAGAAAGAGAAAAAAATTAGAGAATGTTATTGCAATAATAAACAACAAATAACCATGACTCAGGTATAAGTGACAATTTTACCACATCCGCATGGTTGTAGCTCGCAAACCATTCGCTTGCTTGCGGGATGGGGATATCACCAGCATTCAAAGCAAGTGCCTTGAAGTGCGAGAAATTAGGCACATCATAGCAAATACGTCGAAGTGCCTCTAAACAGATGCGCATGGCACTTAATTGGGCGCTTATCACGTCCAGGCTCTGTATTCCCATCCCGTGGATATGGTTCCGATGATTTGAACCCCTCACAGGGATGAAAAAACTGAGTTCACACGTCCATAGCCGACCACTTGCATTATATGCCGTGTTCTCGATGATGTCCGAGATAAAGAACTAGCTAAGTGATGTTCGTAGCCAATCTATTGGGGATATAGTCTGCGACATATTTGCATGCAACAATGATATTAAACTAATTACACTTATTTGTTAGCATCAAAAAACAAAAGATGTTGGAAAATATTTCATACAATAGTTGGAATAGGGAACCATGGAATGGCCACATTAGGAGCGAATGGCTCATCGCCAGGGTGGAAACCTGATTCTTATGGTGGGGGAGGTCCGTTGTTCATACCACCCGATCGATAAAATGCAAAAAAAAATATGAACATAAAATATATGCACAAAAAAATTCTTCCAAGTAAAATGTGGTAACATAATTAAATATAGATCGAATGCAAGGAATAAAAATATATATAAATGTAGAATGCAAAGAAACATGAATATAAATATAGATCAAATGAATATAGATAGAATATTGGAGAAGACAACATATCAATACCATTGAAAAATGCAGGAGTCATGACCAAATCATGTAGAGAGAGAGTGGATGTCTTGAGAAGTGAGAGTGAAACGTGAGAAATGAGATTGAGAGAGTTCGTGGGTAGGTGGGATCGATGTATGTGGTCGGTAGTTTATTTTATATAGGGGGCATGGACATCACTGTGCCGTTTTTAAATAGAACCGACAGTGAAGGTGAATATCACTGCTGGTTTCTAAATAGAACCGATAGTGAAGGTGCATATATGTAAAGGATATATTTATTTAGATACTATAGTTGGAAAGTTTTAACAAGAACGACATATTTATTTAGATAGTAATGAAATAAATCAAAAAATTACAAAACATTAGAAATAAGTTACATATACGATAACAAAGACCTTACACTAAAATTCCATATACGATAACAAAGACCTATTTGCGTACAGGTCAATATTACCATCAATGTGTATCAACACATTATAATTTAACCACCTCAGTAGCATTCTTCGTGCACCAACTAGGGTTCAAACAACAGCACCGAGGTGGTCTACGAGCTATACCGGTTGGAGATGATAAGGTGGCATCGATGAATCCATGCCTCTGCTGTACATGGCCTTTTTCTCGGTATAGTCCAGAGGGCATCGAATTCAGCTCGGCACCACAGCAGATGGCTCTGTGAACCTCGTGGCATCTCCAATCTTCGGCGTTGCTCTATCTTCAGTAGCATTCTTCTAGTACCTCATGTGTGCACCATTTTGGTGGACTACGATGCATAACGATATATGTGGTTTGTTGTGAGAGGAAAATATTGTATCATGGCTGATAAGGCCTGACTGAAACCAACATGCATGGATAGGCTAGCTCCTGGCCGAGGGCCATTTTATAGGGGCTAGCAGTCGTGGTACATTTTTATTTCTGAACTAAAGTTGTCGGGGTAGGTGGGAGCAGTGTTCCAACTATTGTGGTCATGGGAGCACTGTTGGCATATGAGGAGCATCTACACATCACTGTCGGTTTTAGTTTAAAAACCGACAGTGAATTGGGCCTTCTGTGTCGGTTTGAGCAACCGACTGTGATAGAAGCTATCACTGCCGGTTTTAAAACCAAAACCGGCAGTGAAGGGACCTGCCACCATCTTTTAGTAAAAAAATATAAAAAAACATTGTCGGTTTGGAGCCTGCCATCGCAACCTTTTTGTACAAAATATAAAAAAGTTTAGCCCGCCTGAGATTCGAGCGCGGGTCACGGGGTCGAGAGTAAGCGGCCTTAACCGCTGAGTTAGGATAGAGAGTTCGGTTAGAATGGTTTTATTTTTTTCTTTTATCCTATCGTAATGCACTACTAAATAATAAATGCAAAATCAAAAAAGTTTGGCCCGCCCGAGATTCGAGCGCGGGTCTCAGAGTACAAAGTGCGCGGCCTTAACCGCTGAGCTAGGATAGAGAGTTCGCTTAGTTTGCTTTTCTTTATTTATTTATTAATAGAAATAATACAGTTAGTTTATATTCTAAAATAACACAAAAATTTGTGTCTTGATTATTTAATTCTATGATAATTAATTAATGGTCTATAATTATTAAATAATAGTGTTTGTGAACATCATCTTAATATTTGATTACATAGTCAATAATTAAATTGTAGAGTTGCGCACAAAATATAAATTAAATATTCAGTGCGAATTAATGATACAACGTTTATATAATGATTACATAGTTAATAATAATCTAACTATCTTTTGGTGCATCAACAATGAGGGCCTCATTGTGATCAATTCGTACGTAAGCAGGTTCGTCACACTCTTGAAGGATAGGTAGGGGTACGTTCGCCCCGAATGGAGGCATTTCCTGATAGCCCCTGTAGTCTTCTTCATCTGTCACTCCATCAACACCGACAATCTTCCTTTTCCCTTCTAGAACTACTTTTAGCCTTCCTTTTGTCTTGTTGTCCCTTGCATAGAAGACTTTCATAACATCTCTTGCAAGGACAAAGGGGTTGTCTCTGTATGTGGTCTTAGTGAGATCAACGGTAGTGAACCCTTCGCTGTCAGTGTTGATTTCCTCGAGCCAGACCCACTGGGAGCGAAAAAGGGCTGCATTCAATGGACCGTAGGCTAGCTCCCATATCTCCTCTATGAAACCATAGTATGTCGCCTACACATTGTCGTTCTCGTCGTGAGCATCAAAACGAACACCATAATTTTGGTATGTGCTCTTTCCATCTTGCTTTTTTGTGTAAAATGTGAATCCATTGATCTCATACCCTTGGTACTTAAGATACGTACTCGAAGGTCCCTTGGCTAAGGCATCTAGTTGATTACCCAACTTTATTCCAAGCAAGCGACGTCGCAACTAGCTGACAAATTCCTCCTTATGTTTTTTATCTAGCCAAGCATGTGATCTACTCGGATACAGAGTTTGCAACGATTGTATGTGCTCGTTAATATATGGCATCACACCCTTGGCTTGCTGGAGAACAGCGAACTATGCCTGTCTAAGAGAAATAGGGTCGTCTACTATAACAGATTTCTCCCCGATCGTTCCTTTGCCACGTAGTCTTCCCTCATGACGAGATTCTAGAACTCCGACCCTTTTGATGTCCAAATAATATGTGCAGAACTCAATGGCCTCCTCCATTGACCATCCTTCAACCATGCCCCTTCTAGCCTGAATCTGTTCCTAACATACCTCCTGAAAACTTTCATCAATCTTTCGAAAGGAAACATCTGATGCAAGTACATTGGGCCAAGGGCTCTAATTTGGTCAACAAGATGAATGAGCAGATGCAATGAGATATCAAAGTAAGTTGGCGAGAAATGCATCTCAAGCCTAACGAGAGTTTCGGCTATGTCCCGCTGCAGCTGCTCTAGCATGGACACATCAATGACCTTTTTTGAGATCGCATTGAAGAATGAGCAAAGCTTTATGATTGGGGCACAGACCTTTGGGGGGAGGATACCATGTAGGGCAACAGGGAGCAGTTGAGTCATAATGACATGACAATCATGGGCCTTCATAGGGCCATAGTTGAACTTGAGTTCTCTCATGTTCACTAGCCTCTTTGGGTTCGCACAGTAGCCCATCGGGACTTTGAGTTCATTGAAGAAAGAAATAAGCGCATGCTTTTCTTCCTTCCTCAATGTCTATGACGCAACCGGAAGTTCGAACTGGCCATTCTCTAGCTCCACGGGATGCAGCTCCTTCCTGATTTCCAAGTGTTGCATGTCCAAGCGTGTGGCTAGTGAATCCTTCGATGTCCCCCCGGTGTCCATCAAGGTGTTAAGAGTTTTAGCGCACACGTTTTTAGTGATGTGCATGTGATCAAGACAGTGGCGTACACTTAGAAATGGCCAGTAAGGTAGTTTCTAGAAAACCAATTTTTTCTTCCAAACGCTCCCATCAGGCGCTGCTACTGCATTGTCCCCTTCCCAAGGACAACCTCTAATTTGTTGAGTTCTCGAAGTATCGCAGGCCCGTCTCGATATTTTGGAGCTAAGCGTTTCTCAAAAGTACCATTGAAATCTTCTCTATTCCTGCGGTAAGGGTGATCCTTAGGTAGGAACCTACGATGTCCCATATAAACTATCTTTGAGTTATTTGGTAGATTTACCGCATCGGTGTCGTCCAAGCACTCGACACATCCAGTGTAGCCTTTTGTATTCTCTCCGGACAACGAACCTCAACCTGGTAGGTCGATGATTGTAGTGATAAGTACTCCTTTGATCGTGACATGTTCCTTTTTTGTACTCGTCCCAAATATCCGCACACCCTTTTCAAACATCTCCACTAGTTCATCGATCACTGGTTCCATAAACACATCGATGTCATTCCCAGGCTGTCTTGGCCCTTGGATTAGTAGTGGCATCTGGATATACGACCGCTTCATACAGACCAAAGGTGGAAGGTTGTATATACAGAGCGTCACTGGCCAGGTGCTATGATTGCTTCTAACCTGGTCGAAAGGATTCATCCCATCTGTGCTCAAAGCAAACCAAAGATGCCTTACCTCTCCACCGATGTCCTTATAGAACATAGTATTGATAGTCCTCCAGTCATGCCTATTGGCGGGGTGCCTCATCATTGTATTTTTCTTACGCTCTTCGCCATGCCAGCGCAACAGCTTGGCTGACTTTGCACATGCAAACAGCCTATGCACCCGGGGAGTTATAGGGAAATACCAAACGACCTTTACGGGACCTCCTCTGGTCTTAGTACCCTCATCTGACGGCCCTTCCTAGTACCTTGGAGCTTCACACTTGCGGCACTTGTCCAAGTCTTTGTATTTTTCTCCACGGTACAATATGCAATCATTGGAACACGCGTGGATTTTTTCAACCTCGATTCCGATGGGGCAGATCATTTGCTTGGCCAAGTATGTCTTTTCTGGCAACTTGTTTTTTTCTGGGAGCATTTTCCTTATTATACCTAACAACTGATCGAAACCGTTATCGCTCAATCCGTTTGTCAATTTGAACTCTAACAGCATGATGTTGGCTTCCAGTTTGCTCATTGGACAATTCCTATACAATGGTGTTTTGCCATCTTGTCTCATTTTCTCTAACTTTCTCAGCTGTCTTTCACTAAGACATCCGGTCTCTACATTACATAGCAGCTAAGAAATGCCATCGTTATCCTCGGTGTTGTCAGCTAGCGTGTTCCTAAACACATTATTAACTATGGCCATAGGTTCCGTATTGACACCGGGTTCCTCGTCAGCATCGTGGATGGCTACGTCAGGCATGTCCACATCATCATCATTTTCCTGCAGAACATTCACACCAACCTCGCCATGCATAGTCCATATCGTATAGTTTGGCATGAACCCCCTGGTAATCAAGTGCGATCGTATAGACTCAATTTGATGAAAGTTCCTATGATTCTTGCAATCTTTGCATGGGCAGAAGACATGGTTCCCATTCCCAGCATAGGCTTTGGCATCGGTAATAAACTGGCTGACACCATGCATGTACCGCTTGTCCGTTCGGGACAGATGCATCCACTCTCGATCCATCTCTGCACAAAAAAATACTGAGACAGTAATTACAAAGAATTAATAAGAAATCGAGCTTCATGAACAACAATTGTAGCTCGAAAGTACCATTTTTGGAAAACATTATTGTACATACTAATTATTGAAAAATTGAAATTGGTAGCCCCGACTCTGTAAATTGAAAATCGTAGTAAAAACAATTATTGCACAATATTGAAGAACAACTATTCTACTCTACTTCTAAGAACTAATTATAGCATCACATACTAACAATGATGATCTTGACCACCATGCAATAATTAGCTAGGAATTTAAATGTGTTCATAGACACCAACCTTTTGGATGATGGATTCACCAATTTGAGCCTTGCACAAATGTCCAATTGGAAAGTGCTCTCTATAATGGAGAAAGAACTAGAATGAGAATCAAGCAATGTAGCCATCAAAACAAAGCTAATTAAGCAACAAAATCAAAGGAGTGGATGTTTGTTACTAACCTTAAAGCAAAAAGATCAAGCCATTCTTTAAAATCCAAGCACTAGCTTCATGGTGAAGAGCTGCCGCAACTATGGAGGGAACGGTCCAAACGCGTGCCTCTGTTCTCTTGATGGAAGAGAGGAGGAATGAGAGGATGGTTGTAGCCTTTTTGTGTTGTAGGCTTGTCACCGTCGGTTCTTGGTTTGAACCGACAGTGATAGTGCCCAATCACTGTCGGCTCTTGGCTTAAACCGGCAGTGATGAGTGCCCGCCAAAACACTGCCGGTTCAAGCCACAAACCGACAGTGATGTGGTCCTTCACTGCCAATTTTAGCCCAGCACCAATCATTTTTTCATTTTCAAGCTCATAACCGGCAGTAAAGGTACATCACTGCTGGTTCTCACAAATCCGGCAGTGATAAGGCCGGCAGTGATGTGCAAATCTAGCGTAGTGCTTTAACTAAGATGGCAACCGCTTGCGCTGTGCATCCTTTCCTTGTAGATAGTTTTGGGGTGCCTCACACGGATAGGCCACAACTGCCGTATATCTCTTAGCCGTGTTGTCATAGACCTAGGTTGTAGATCTAGTAGCTTACTTCTAGAGGTATGAGTGCGTCCGTGTGGAGTGAGTATGTGTTGAGTTTCTTTGTAAGTTCAGATTATATAACTTGTATTTGAAGATATATAGGACGTAGATATAGCTAATTACTTCTTTACCTCTAGTGGTGTGTGCGCGCGCGTACTTGTGGAGTGAGTGGGTGCTAAGTTTCTTCGTAAGGTTAGATTCTACATAACTTGTATTCGAAGGTTGAGGCAATAAAGAAAAAGATGGGTAAGGAATAAAATTAAGGCCTTGTGTGGATGTATGTGTATCTGCTTCAATCCACATATGTTGGAGTGGATTGGAATGAAACTTAGTTTAATTTCACTTCAACACATATGGATTAAGATGAATACATGCTGTCGGATACCAGAAAATGGGGTACCCTAAGCAAAGATCGAAAAATTGCTTAGACCCTAAAAACAGAACCAATGGAATAAACAAATGAGGTCCCGACCGAAATCTCCGATTCGCCCGAGACCCCGTCGCCGAGCCCCAGCGGAAGCAAACGATTCTCCGACTCGCCCGAGACCGCCTCGCCGAGGCCCCCTCGTCGAGGCCCGTTCGTCGAGCCCCCCTCGCCCGGGGCCTCGGAAGAAGTGCCGATTCTCCGACTCTTCGACCGAACTGCTCTGACCGACGCACGATGGCACAGTACGATAGACGCACGATGGCACAGTACGGCAAAGTGACCGACTACACGCCAGTCGCGTCAACCTCCTGCCATCTGCGACGGCACAGAGCAGGGGTTACCGACCACTGTGCTGCCTAACTCCTGCACTAAAGACATCGCAACGTGGGGAGTCAGAACGGGTTCCTGTAGCCTCGGAATCAGCGGACCGACCGCTCCATCTCGCCCGAGCCCCCTCGACGGGGCCTCGGATTCACTGATCTTTCTCCGCCTCGCCCGTCCGTCTCGCCCGAGACCCCCCGGTAGGGCCTCGGATGAATTGGCCGCGCTCCGCCTCGCCCGAGGCCGGGCTCGTCCCGCAACCTTGTCGCCTCCGCCTCAAAGGTCTCTCCGCAGCGGTCGTCGTCGATCCGACACGCGCTCGTTGCACCCGCCACGTAAGCCACGATCGGTAGTAAGGCCGCAACGGGAGCGATGATGGACAACGGTCGATCACCTTTTCTACCATCCCCATCGACAACACAGTACCGTATCCCCGAGGCGCACGTCTCGACTTTATTTCGCTACTGATGGCCGCCGAGACCCGCATTTGCACCTGGGTCACTTCTCAGGCCTCGGCACGGCAGGCCTCGACACAACAGGTCTCGGCACAACAGGCCTCGGCACGACCGGCTATGATGGCCGCCGAGCTTCTGCAATCCACCAAGCCAACAAATGCGCAGCATGTTACTTGCAGTGGAGACCATACCGATTAGACATCTACGGGAACTCCCACGACAACGCCATGCTGCTCCAGGAGTAAATACGTCATCGAATAGTCCGCTCCACGTGTAGCTCTCTTATGTACTCCTGGTTTCCTCCCTGCGGCTATAAAAGGAGGCGGCCAGGACCGTTTCTAGGGACGGCGGATAGAGTCACGAATACTCGCACGAACAACACGCCTCATTCCGTAATTCATATCTCCTCCCCTCACAGAGACCTGGGACGAACTCCCTCTCTCGCCTAGCTTGTAACCCCCTACTACGAGCACCCCGGTGCAAGGAATACAAGAACATCTTCTCAGACTGGACGTAGGGCATCCATTGCCCGAACCAGTATAAACCTTGTGTCTCTTTGCATCACCATCCGGAATTGGGAGCACGCAGCATAAATTCACTAGTCGGTTAAGGATCCCCGGTTCCGAAACGCCGACACATGCGCATCCAAATCAGAAAGTATCCTATTGAAATTGCGCAGGGTTCAAAAAAATCGGGCTCGCGTCAACCTCCATCCACGCACCACCTCCTCCCAACACGCACGTCCTTGTTAGCTTCTCCTTGATATGACATTGCATTGCATCTTGGGTGGTAAAGGACCTCAAAGAGAGCGGATATGCCGTAGGATGATGCTCGGAGTACATAACGCTTGGGCGCTGGGCGGAGCCTGCTGTGAACTGTGATGTGTGATGAGGTCGGTACACAGAACATTTTTAGGGAGGAACACACGCGTCTGACAGAATTGACGTTACAAATTGTGCGATAGCTGCTGTTTCCATCATCAACGGACCACGATAATAATAATAACAAGGTGCTTGTCAATCAAAACGTCCAAATCGGTGACTTTTGGGCCCTCTGCACTGCTGACTGCATTATTATGGCTTAGTGAAGATAGTGATCATGGCACAAGGACAAACAAAATGGGCGCCAACGGCCAACTTCGCTAATAAGGTCCCTTTCGAAAATCTTAATCCATATTGCTTTACACGCTTAAAGAAAGCTCTTTTTCTTTTGAGAGGACGCAATTAAAGAATACAATTCGGATGGTCGGGTCATGTGGCGTAACCACTGCATCACATCACAGATTGTTGTCTCGGAAGAACATGTTTGCAAAGAGGCACCTTTGGTAGCTAACCAGTAACCACTGAGTATGTGTACATCCAGTCCACCACGCCGAGGAAAACGAACTCCACATATTTAAGAATCAACTTCGTTCTAAAACATTAACGCATCAATCTGTGTCGCCTATGCCCACACGTTACAATGGGAGAAATACGTACCCATGTAATGCTCGCGCCCGTAATAAATATATGGTTTATACGGGAATTATGCAAGATTACTAGGCACTAATATCTATTTGCATGTATCCAAAACAGGCTCTCAAAGTTATTGAATTAAATTCATAACTTAAACTTTTACCCCAAAACTCTTCCTTCAGCATTTCCCTATATATATATGCAGCCCAACAGCCTAAATTTTTTGAAAAAACAACTTCGCGGCAGTAATGCACGTGTGTCCCACATCGACCTTAGGACCCAAAATCTAGGCCTAGGCCGGCCAGGAATTCACCGTGATGCGTGGCCTACAATGGTGGCCAATAATTCACACTAGCTACTCGATCTTCAACGACCGACGGCTTACAATGAGCTACAAACATAATTGTCATTGTATTTGCTACGGTATCTGTGAATTCATCTAGGCTATTAGTTGATCATAAAATATAACGATGTTTACAGAGTCCTTGCCAGGCATGGGAAAAACAAAGGAGCGCCTTGGGCCCACCTGTTATTGGGCGGTAGGGACGACATATGAAAGAATCACTATTGCTTTTACTATTAGGTTTAGATAAGTATACTATAGTGTTGTCTCATAGACCATACAGTGCCACCTAATCTTTAAGTTAACTTATTAATAGATAATGCAGTGGGTTTTCTTTTACATTGTCTCATGAAAACTCAGAATTTCTTAATTTGTGCATAGAACAGGAAAATATTGTCAGGCATGGCATTTACAACTACAATGGTGCAAGATCTATCTCATAGTCCTAAACTATTTTAGCTAATGAAATAATAATTTACAAAGTTTATTAGCACATTGTTCTATATAACTTTAAATTACCTACCAATGTCATTGCTATATTGTTAAAGGAACATTGTTTCAAAAAGTCGATAAACAATAAAGTACAAATTTAATGTATGGTGAGTAATTTTTTAGATTAAGTGGCTATTATGATGATGTTGATTAGTGTCTAATGAATTAGTTACCAGATGTTTCTAATTATTATGTGAATTTTCAAGATTTATCTTTTTCTCTAATGTCTTGTGAGTGTTAATATGGAGGCTCGGTAAAGATACTCAAATTAGTAATATTTAGATACGTGCTTTCAACCTTCATTTTCATTGCACCATCGTGGCTCCTCAATGTCCATTTAGTTGAGTGTGTAATTTAAATGAAAATTTAAGAGATTATTTTAATAATATGTCATAATAACAAAGGTGGGTAATTTTATATTCAACTTTAGAGGGTTACTTTAGTTGTTTCATAATAGTAAAGATTACTACTAATTTAGATGCAGGTCTAGGGACTGACTTTATGTAAGGTGGATAATTTAGATGTAGATCTAGATGTTACTTTATATTTTTTTATAATGGTATACGTGGGTAATATTTTAGAAAATTGAATAGATCCGGTGTCTATTTATTGATGATTATAGTCAAACTAATTAATAGCTAGATGGTTTTTTTGTTATTGTAAGGATTTCTTAGATTTATCTGTTTTTCGACCTCTAATTATTACTCCCTCCATTCTAACTTGTAAGTTGTTCTAGCTTTTCTACCTACATAGTTTTTACTATGATATATATTTTGGTACGTAGTAAAAACTATATATGCATGTAGAAAAGCTAAAATGACTTATAATTTGGAATGAAGGAGTAATATATATTAAAATAGCAAAACTAGATTCACTTTAGTGGCACTACCGCTAACTAACAACCCCTTTTTATTTGGTTAGTGTTAGGCCCCCCGTTAATTTGTCCGCGTTCAATTAAAAGCATGTGAGAAACATGTGGCGTGTTTCATAATTTTGAACCAGTCTTTATTACTAAACAAATGGCTAATATAGATGGCATGTCATCATTCCAAACGTGTTTGAGAGAGTAATGGTATGCCATGCAATAGATCAACTGCAATTGTTCATCGTGGTAGCTCTGATAAGCACCCTTCCTTTTTCTCGAACAAAACACTATTTGTGTGGCGATTATATTTATGCAAAGGATTTGTGAGAATATATATAACTCAATTGATTCGTTTTTGTTCTTTGATTGAAGAACACTGCTGGACTGCTAGCTGATTACTTGAGCACCCTATGTAGCTAGTCAGGCGGGTCTTGTGGTACTGCAGCCAGGAACCAAAAGTCGAAAATCTAGGGAGGTGCCTGCCTAACTGCAGTAGCACGCCTGTAACCCACAGAGCCTATAGGCTTGGTCCACTGAGGTAGCTAGTGAAAGGTGCTTTGGCAACACGCCCTGGCTGCAGTATTTAGATACGAGGTCCGTGGCCAGTGTGGAGGAGTGGTGACTCATGCACTGGCCAGCACGCTAGCCATTCAGGTGAGCTCATCGATCAGTGCTGTCACCAAGGCCCCGCCCTTCCACGGCAGCTAGCTAGCCCTTGGTGTGGCTAACGGCCATGGCGAAGCTTGCCGCGCAGCTCAAGAACAAGTTCTTTGGCCTCGTCGGCCGCATCACCAGCTGCGGCCGCGCTGGTGGCGCCGCCCACAAGGATGCCGGTAATTAATAGTTCAGCTGCGTGCCCATGCACCTCTCTCTGAACAAAAAGAACATCCTGCTCTATTGCACACTTGCAGCTGATTCCCCCCTGTTGTTTCTTCATGCAGCTGGTGTGACAGAGGCCAAGTCAGTGACATCTCAGGTCTATCTCTAGTTCTCTACTCGAATGTCAGCATATAGCTTATGCATATGGCTCATCTTTTCTCGATAGCTTAAGCTTTTTAATGAACTCAGAGCTGGACATCCTTGGAGTATATCTAGCAAGGGCAAATTTTAAGAGGGTACATATTCACTTGTGTCCCACTTTGGGTCACGAGACTCAGGCGGATCCATAGGAATAACAACGCTGTTGTTGCTGCTGCTGTTTTGCAGCCTGTTGAGATCAGGTCAAGGGGAGGTGCTCCGCCCGTGGATGGAGGGGCCACTGGTCACATCCACAGCGATCCCATCTAGAGGAGGCGCCGGAGAAGAGAAGAAGCTCATGCATGGATGGTGCTTGGACTTGGACATCATCTGCCGCTAAGTTACCTCTCTGAATGAACTGAAGCTGTAAATCAGTCACCGTTGCCTGTGTTATTCCTCCATGTTTTACCGTATCCTTTTCAACTTTTCTAGTATCTGTGGTGCTTCGTTGTATGGTACTTTAAGTTATTATTCGTGTTAATGCTGTGGTTTTCTCTTATATAGAGCACCTGCATGGTGCGTTGTGAACTTGTGATGTATGCGCACGTATGGATTTTCTGGTGCAGTAAGAGCCGGTGATGTGCATTTTTTTTTTGGTAATGCATGAGGAAAATATTACGGCCAGTTCTTCTGCCGTATCATTGATATAACATACAAATTTCTGTTCAGAGAGCAGCTTTTTGGTTATCATCAAAGCCAAGCCTGCAGTGAAAGCACTGTTAGTTTCTTGGTTAAAGACTTTCTGATATGTATTTCTCTCTCTCTTTTTTGTTGGGCAAACGCCTTGTAATCTGTACACATATATCTCTTCTCCTCCTCGCTCGGGTTCTACCGGATTAACAGTCCCTAAGGGTACCATTCGACCCGAGGTCGCGCAAGTATCCCTTGTGTCCCTACAGGGACGTCCGACCAAAGACCAACCCTCATTGATATCCCGGAAGTGACCCAGGAGGCCAGGAGGCTAAGAAGGACTCGGGGGCTCCTGACGAGGGTCTAACATAGGAGTATGCTAAGTCCCTGAGAAGAGGGCGACAATTCGAGTGACCCCCGATCGACTCTAAGAATTGGTCAGGACTCGGAGGCTATACCCATCTGGTACAGTCTCACGTACCCGTTGGCGGAAAAAGGATGGCTCGGCAGCGCATGAATCTCCCTTCCCCAAGGGGCCCGCCCTATCAGAAGGGCAAGCCCGAACCGGCGATACAGCCATAGCTCGAGGCTCAGAGGCTCAGCCACGACGTCAGGATTCCCGACCAAAGGGGAGCCCGAGCCGAGCCTCTACCATAGTGACCATCCCAGCCTTGACTCAGGACCAACAAACGTCCCGAGCCAAGACTAGAAGCCAGCTCTGGAATCTAGCGCCTAGAGTCTGACAGGCGAAGAGGCACTACACTGCCTTCCCGCTCCATAGCCACGAGGCATTGTCAGCCACTTCCTCGGCAGGCCCATGCATGCAAGAAGGGGCATGACACATCAGGACATGAGACTTCCCTAAGCCCACGGACCGGAGGGCTCCGAGCCCGCTTGTCAATCCCTCTAGGCAGGGGGGATCCTTGTCTACTAAGGAAGCCTCGAGAAGACTCGCCTGGGGAAGGGCGTATTGCAGTAGACAGTGCATCACGGTGAAGCACCAGAATGTAGAAGAGACGTCAGGGAGTGGTTGCGACATTGTTGGTCCCCTCCTACATGACAAAGGAGTACCCGACGATGCCAAGACGAAGGAACTAGAAGCACTAGGCCGATAAGCTCTAGGTTAGAACCTGTCCGCTTTGTACCTCGTGCCCTCCTCGATATATAAGGGGAGGTATGGGCTACTCTAGAAGGGATGGTATAATCGATGAATCAAAAAAACCAGGATAGGAAGATCAAACCGAATTAGCCAAGAGCTCTAGGATAGCACCATATGCGATCCCCTACCAATCTCTCTCTACTCCGTTATTGTAAGAAACTCCCGATTTGGCATTCCTAACATGAAGAACACAATACTGGTGGGAGTAGGACTTAGAGGCCCGAACCAGAATAAAATCAGCTATGTCGCTGAATGTTTTGAATATCCGAGCAGCTAGAGATCCACACACCGATCTCTGACGAGCAACTCAATGCTTGCCGCGATTCCAAACCCGTGACATAGAGTCTACATAATTAATGACTAGATGTTTCTATTTATTATAATAAATATTTCTATCTGTTTTCCTAATTTTCTTACATTGAGGGGTTAATTTGTGGCCTCCAATTAATAATATATATTAAAATAGCAAATCTAGATTCACTTTTTGTTAGCACACTAGCACTACTAGACAACCCATTATTTATTCGTCAGTGTTAGGTCCCCCGTTTATTTGACCGCATTCAAAAGCATCAGAAACATGCATGTGACGTATTTCATAATTATATATGAACCTTATCTGTACTAAATATAAAGAGCTAGATGGCATATCGTTATTCCAAACGTGTTTGAGAGAATAATGATATATCATTCAACTGATCAAATGCAATTGTTCATCATATATATGTGGTAAAACCATATATTATATGACAAGCACCCCAACTTTTTCACGACCAAAACAAACACCCCCAATTTGACAATTTATGCAAGGATCTGTGAGAGTAGTCCAGTTGCTTCGTTTTCTACTGTGAGGAACACTGCTAGAGTGCTAGATGGGGTGCTTGAGCATCCAAAATCCAGGTGAAGTGCCTGCCTAACTGCTGCAGCACGCCTGTGATCCACGGAGCCTATGGGCTTGGTCCACTGAGAGATAGTGAAAGGTGTTTTGGCACAACGTACTGTACCCGTGGCAATTTTTAAGAAAATACATATTCACTTGATGTGCCCCACTTTGGGTCACGAGACTCGGTGGATCCATAGGAATAACGTTGCTGTTGTTGTTGCTGGTTTGCAGCCTGTTGAGATCAGGTCAAGGGGAGGTGCTCCGAACGTGGATGGAGGGGCCACGGGTCACATCCACAGCGATACCATCTAGAGGAGGCGCCAGAGAAGAGAAGAAGCTCATGGATGGATGGTGCTTGAACTTGGACATCCTCTATGCAGCTTAGTTACCTGTCTGAATGAACTGAAGCTGTAAATCAGTCGTCGTTGCTTGTGTGTTATTCCTCCATGTTTTACTATATCGTTTTAAGCTTTTCTAGTATCTGTGATGCTTGCTATGTTTGAATCCTTCAGGCTCTGCTGTTTCCTTTTCGTTGTATGGTACTTTAAGTTATTCGTGTTAATGGTGTGGTTTTTGCTTATTTATATGTAGATTTTCTGGTGTAATAGAGCCGGTGATGTGTATTTTTTTCTTTCTTTTTGCTAATACATGAGGAAAATATTATGGCCAGGTTCTTCTGCCCATATCGTTGAGATAACATACAAATTTCTGTTCAGAGAGCACCTTAGCTAGCCTTTTAGTTATCAACAAAGCCAAGCCTGCAGTGAAAGCGCTCTTAGTTTCTTGGTTAGAGAATTTCTGATATGTATTTTCCTCTCTTTTTTTAATTTGTTGGACTAAGACCTTGTAATCTGTACACATATATCTCCTTTATTGAAAAAAAAATAGGTAGTGATGAGCTCCCCTGCCGACTTCCAAAAAAAAAAAAAAATGTGCCTAGAAAAAATATTCTAGGCCACTTATGTCAGTTGTTGTGATGCCGCTACAACCAAACCATGTGAAGTCGTCTTCCGCGGGATACACAAGTGTGTAGCCAATAGATAATTGAGTAAATAACCTGCATGAGAGAAATATAAATTTCTTTTCAAATACAATGTCATTCCTGTTTAATCAAATAAACCAACTGGCAAGGAGCTGCCCCTAATAGAACTAAAGGCTTTAAGTCTTTACTAGCTCCCACAAGCTAATTACCAGATTTGTCAAGTTTTGACAGTTGGAGGACGTCGAGTACCTACTCCCTCTGTCCAAAAAAAAGTGATGTCCTATGATTCAAATTTTGTCCCAAAAAAAATATTGTTATAAGCTTTAGACATACTGTTGGCCCACAGGTTAACTCATGCATGCGCAACAAATCCAGGCCAAATTACTAATTGACATGCGCAACTCTTGGTTGCCTCCTGTGGATCTATGCATGGTTGCATGCAGCGCGTCTTAATTAGGAAGTAAACCATACGACATCCCTACTTTTAAGAGAACATGTGTAACAATCCAAGGGTATTAGGGATATTTCACTTTCCACTAATTTGTCTGAAAAATCTTAGAACGCCACTTTTTGGGGACGGAGGGAGTAGTTTTGTAGTTCAAGTTTGAAAATCGGACCGGTGTGCCACTCCAAGGTTGAAAAATAGACTTTACTCTTATGAAAATAACAATTTGTTGCATAAACATTATACTGGTGCATATCAATCATATTATACATTGGTACGGTCTTCAAAATACTTCTTTCTTCTAGAACATGACTAAATAGATTTTCAATTAACAAAAAAAATAACTACAATACAAAATTTAAGTGACCTATTAGGGATATATATATTATGGTTTGGTATATGATGATGTACCCAATTTTTTAGTGGTGAACAAATTACCACTGGTTTGTAACCCTCCTTCACCGTCAGTTTTTGTCATCATTTATGAATGTAAGCGGTGATAACAAAGATTACCACTGCCGATTCAAAATACCAAGCCCTCTAAAATGGAGAAAGATGTTTTCCATCACAATTTGCGGAAGGAATAACTTAGGAATTTAAAGGGTTGATAATTATATCTTAAAACAAAGAGAGTTATGTGCATCCTTCAAGCATTGAGATTTTCCATGAGCAAATTGGTGAAAAATGGCCCCAACAATGATGAAAGAAAGGGGGGAGCCGGAAGAATGAAAGTGGAGGAAGCGAAGAACAAGAGAGAAGAAGTAGGGTTTTGTAGCAGACCATTTTGACCGCTAGTTCAATCCCTGAACCGACGGTGAAACTTCTTTTCTCAGCCAGTTGCTTGTAGGCGAAAAACTGACAATGAAAATTGTTTTCACCACCGGATCATGCGGCACCTGGTGATGAAATAGTCCGTACCTCTTGCATAGTTGCATTATTGGTACCTTTCTAATGACAGGAAAAACACCTCTATGATACACACTACCACCAGTGACATCACAGCCTAGGGCAAATGGCATGGGCGAGAGTGTCGGGTTGGTGGTACAAAACTTATTGTACGTGAATGAGTGGGCTTTTTACAAACACCCAGGACCATGAGAGTCCAGTATATACCCCGCATCATTTCCAAACTAAAGTTCCTCATCTAATCATGGTGCTCTCCTATTATTTATAGTACTGATGCTATATATTGAGTTTCATCATGTACCATTAAAATAGATTAAAAGACTAATCAAGTTTACGTTGGAAGACGAAGACAACGTTGCAGCCTAAGCGTGGCTCTAATATAATCCCCTGTTGCTGCTCGAATCTATTATGGAGCCTACCTTCAGCATTCTTGTACATGCAGCAGCAGGCCTACAATATAATAGGCACTCCACTGAACTACTGAAGTTGTAAAAGCCTAAAAGGTTGCTTTGGCCACCCATAGCTGCAGCCGTATATAGATATACGAGGTCCGCGGCCAGTGGGTAGTCACCCACTAGATTCAGGTGAATTGTGAGGTCAGCCTCCATTATAGGTTTACTAGCTAGAAAGTTTAGGTGCTTCCACTGGTACAAAATAGTTTTTGTCGATGCCAAGAATTTTTTTTCCATTGACAGTTCATAAAAATAGATGCCAATAGAAACCAAAGTATAGACCCTAGCTATGAACCGTACCGCTAGTGAAGATACATTTCACTGGCGGTTTTCCTAAGGCTACCGCTAGTAAAAACATCCATGTTTACACTAGCAGTGTTTAAGTCAATTGCTAGTGTAAAATTGAATCAATCTGGTTGTAGCCTTAGGAAAACCGCCAATATAGAGGGCCGGGATACGCTGGCAGTTCAGTTAAGCTTCCGTCAGTACAAATATTTCTATAAATATCCCCTTCATTCTTCCACAAGCAACATTGTTCGGCACGAGTAGCACTCTTCCAAAAGCAATATTGTTCAGCGTGAGTAGCACTCCATTATTGGCGTCCTTGGAGGTCTAAAAATTACAAAATACAAAGGGAAAGATTTTGATCTTCATTTTTTGAAGGAAGCTACTTAAGAAGGTAAGTTAATGCCTATCCTATTTCTTTTTGGATGAATCCTCTATAATTTGTGGCCTAATTAGATCTAGATTTTGATGGTTTGTATATGGAGAGAGAATGCATGGTGTTTAGAATTTTTAATACCATATTAACTAAAGTTTGTGTCCTAAATTTATTGTATTAGGTAGCTTCTTCATATGTTCCTTCCATTATATATCATCAATTTCATAATTTATGGATCCTGGCACCACCATATATCAATGGAGAACAGATCTAGATCTAAAGATCTATATGTTAATTTGTTTACTAAAAGATCTAGATGGTGAATTTGTTTACTAAAATAGGTTAATTAATTAGTCATACCTATATGTTAATTTATTCATTAGTGAATGTCATACCTAGTCATATATAATGTTATTTTGAGCAGAATATTTTAATCATTTGAATAATTAATTATTTAGCCATGCCTATATGTTAATGTTATTTTCTAATGTAAATTAACCAATCATTGTTTTTCTTCTAAGCATGTCTATATATATATGTACATTTTAAGGGTCGAGATGACGGACTAGAGGGGGTGAATAGCCCTTTCTAAAATTAATCGCGTCGGCTAACCGAGGTAAATGCGGAACTAAAACTATCGGTGTAGCTAAGACTATACCCCTCTATCTAAGTTTCAAACACCTTACAAAGATCCTAAATAGGCAACAAAGGTGTCGAGCTAGTTAGAGCTCACCTAACAATTCTAGCTTGCAAGGTCACACAAACCTATGCAACTAGTACTTCAAGCAACCGGGGGAGCTCCTACACAATTTAGTAAGCAAAAGCACAAAGCTCCTAAGCTCACTAGCAATGCTCAATAACAAGGCTACACAAGCCAAATTAGAGAGCATAAATTACTTAGCTACGCAAACTAAGCAATATAACTAACAAGGTTACTAAAACCAAATTAGTTACGCAAGGGAGCTACTTCTATGCTACATAAGCAAGAAGGTAACTAGCAAGCCACACAAGCTAACTAATTACTAGAGCAACTACACAAGCACAATATATGAAATGTAAATACAAGTTTGTGTAAAGGGGATGCAAACCAACGGGAAGACAAGGATGACACGGTGATTTTATCCCGAGGTTCACGTGCTTGCTAACACGTTAGTCCCCGTTATGTCAACCGCTCACTTGATGGTTCGGCAGCTAATTGGCATCACCCGCCAAGCCCACACGTCCCCGTGGGGTGAGTACAATTCCCCTCACAAATCCTCCTCTGGAGCACCGCACAATCTTCTCGCGTGCTTCAACGGAATCACAAGCCACCAAGCCATCTAGGACGTGGCAACCTCCAAGAGTAACAAGCACCACCGGCTAGCAACACGATCACCTAGTGCCACTCGATGCAATCGCACTAGAATCGCTCACTCACTCAATCAGATGAACACTATCAAGCAAGAATGAGTTAGAGGGCTTTGTGGGGGTATAACCCCAGGTACCCACGGCAATGGACATGGGCTACACCGCCAGGGGAGGTCCATCCCATAAGATTAAGGCCTACGGTGCCCAGTTCTGGTCGGCATGCACCGTAAGGCAATCAGAAGACATCTTAGCGATGAAGAAAAATCTTTTTGGATATGATACATATCGTATTCCTTGTAAATACTTACCATATAACCGAATAGATCTAGGCCTAAACCGACTTGTAACCCTACCCCTCAAACTATATGAGGCGGGTAGGGACCCCCTCAAATTCATCTCATATTCAATACAAACCAACAAAGACACAGGACATAGGGTATTACGTCGATCAGACGGCCCAAACCTATCTAAATTGCCGTCTCTGCAACTTGTGTCACCATACAGTTCCTATTATGCGCACCTCCACCAATCATCTACTACCATAGGTATACCCCTCAGTAGACTATCGACCAGATTTTGTCGATAGTGGCGCGCCAAGTAGGGGGTGTGCGTGCTGATTCCATGGCCAACCAGATGGTCATTTTCCCAAGCTCCATGGCCTTTCTCGAGCCGGGCCAGATCTTCATAGTTGGATCCATGGCTTGGATCATCGGCCCCGACGGCAATGGGGAGATCGTGGAAGCGGTGCAGGATCACCCTATGCCAATCACGCTAACACTTACAACGACATCTCCGATCCCGATGCCCCTCCGCTGAGTTAGGAGATCCATCAGCAATGATGATCTGATCGCATCCATCGATCGAGTCACAGAACGCTTAGCAGAATGTCAGCTCCTCGTGGGTTCGGTCTTAGATCAATCCAGAGTGAGCGACGAATTTTCCGTACTCCAAGATCACCAAGTCGCTACAATCGAGCGACCTGCTTGGCCACTTCGTTCAAGGCAGCCAAATTCTGATCTGGTGATCACGGTAACTCCAAAAGGGCTTACCGCTCAACTCCGACCAGTCCTCGTCCTAATGGAGAGCATGTCGAAGCCCTATTCTTTTAGGCTAGTGGGTGCGGATCCGATCTATCAAGATGTCATGCACCATCTTTTCGCTGACCATGCAGAGCGTAGCCGCGTCGACGACCTCTATCAGATCGACTTCCTTGACGCCGACTAGCCTACCCCAATGGTAAACATGGTGCAACTCTGAATAGATCTTTCAAACAAAATGCTCCACACCATCC
The DNA here is from genome assembly GCA_904845875.1 of Miscanthus lutarioriparius. Lineage (NCBI taxonomy): Eukaryota > Viridiplantae > Streptophyta > Magnoliopsida > Poales > Poaceae > Miscanthus > Miscanthus lutarioriparius. The sequence goes on from CAJGYO010000013.1 coordinate 59,666,177, forward strand.
CAGAGGAAAGTCCTGAGCCGTAGTCCGAGGCCTCTGCCAATAGCTGCCCATCTTTCCCTCCAGGTTAGCGGAGAGAGTTTTTCATGGTTGGCCACGACAGCATTGCTGTCAATGGAGAAACCAGTGTCCAGCACCATGAGTGTGAAACCAAGAACACTGATCGTCAATGACGTCGTAATGAAGAAGCAGAAAACGCCGCCCAAGCCACTAGAGGTGGCCCGCCGCCTCTCATCCGTAATCTCCAACAAGAGTTTCTCATGGTGGATAATCAGTGAGTGGAGCAGACGCCGAGCGCCAATCTGGCTGTGGCCACCCACGAGTTGGCTAGACCACCACAAACACCAGAGATACTCAAGATTCAAGTGCTGCTCAAAGCAGCTCAGGCCCAAGTCAACAAAATCTAGAATTAGATGTGGCCACCCACGAATTGGCTAGACAGTGAGGCCATCTCTGTTTTCACCAGAGGACTCCATCATCGTCAGGAGCTGTGCTCCAAAATTTACCACAAGAGGCCCTAGACCATCGGTGAACCCCTCAAGGTTGCAAACTCATACACATACTCCAAAGAGGCTAATCGGCCAGAGGGATAAAGGGCTGCATAGCCACATCACCGCCGACTGGGAAACTCCATCAACAACATAGAGCAGCCACATGCTAAGCAAAAATTTCAATGCTGCCTACGAAGAACTCCTTGATGGTCCATGCATAATTCACAAGAACAGCAAGCACACCATGCGACAATGCTATGGCATGGCCAAAGCTTTCCATGATGAGGAGCAGAAACAGCGAACGTGCAAGTACAACAAGTCAGACGACGACAAAGGGGAGGAGAATCCTAATGGTGCATGACCTACTGCCCAAGATGCCAACAAGACCATCGCCACAATTTTCGAAGGATGCACCACCTCCAAGAGAAAACGCCAGCAGAAGCTCACCGCTCAACAGGACATGTCGATCACCAAGTACGACACGGTCGTTGATCCCAAATATCTGGATTGGTCGGAGCATCCTATCACGTTCAATAGGGCTGACCAGTGGGTGGATATCCCATACCCTGAGCATTTCCCACTCATGCTGGATCCAACCATCCGCAACGTGCGATTCAAGGAGGTCCTCATCGACGGTGGGAGTGCCCTCAATATCCTCTTCACCGGAGCCCTAACTGAGTTAGGCCTCACAAAGGACGATCTCGTCCCTGTTGATTCTCCATTTTGGGGTATTGTACCTGGCAGAGCGTCCCAACCTTTGGGGCAGATCACCTTGCCAGCCTAGTTTGGCACCGCCGACCACTTTCGTACTGAGTACGTGAACTTCTTCATGGCAGACTTCGACACCGCCTACCATGCCATCCTTGGCCGACCAGCTCTCGCCAAGTTCATGGTTGTGCCCCATTATGTCTACATGGTGTCGAACATCCCGATAGAGCAAGGCATTCTCACCCTACGCGCCAACATCTCCACTGCCTACGACTGCGAATGAGAAGGAATCACCATCGCTGAAGCAATGGACCTCTTAGCCAAAATGGTGGTTTGCATCACCGACTCCAAGAAGATCCCAGCAGAGGAGTAGGCGTTCATGACTCAAGAGCCACCTCGGTCTGTGACTAAGTCTAAAGACACAAAGGAGGTTGAGCTCATGATCGGCGACAGAAGTAGGACCACCCGGATCGAGGCCCATCTCGACCCCAAATAGGAACACGCGCTCATCAACTTTCTCCATAGAAATGTCGATGTGTTTGCATGGAAACCTGCTAACATGCCCGGTGTTCCTTGGGAGCTGATCGAGCACTCCTTAAACGTCTCACCGACCGCCAAACCAATCAAGCAAAAGCTACGATGATTTACGCAAGACAAAAAGGAGTCCATTAGGGCAAAAATAACATGGCTCTTAGCAACCGGTTTTATTAAAGAGTTGTATCACCTGGAGTGGCTCGCTAATCCGGTCCTTGTACAAAAAAAAGAACAATGAATGGAGAATGTGCGTTGATTACACCGATCTCAATAAGCACTACCCTAAAGACCCCTTCGGCTTACCTCACATTGACGAGGTCATAGATTCAACAGCCTGTTGTGATCTCTTGTGCTTTCTTGATTGCTCTTCTGGTTATCACCAGATCTCCTTAAAGGAGGAAGACCATATCAAGACTTCGTTCATCACACCCTTCGGTGCCTATTGCTACACCACCATGGCCTTTGGGCTAAAGAATGCTGGCGCCACCTACCATAGGGCTATCCAATGATGCCTCCAAGAGCAAATTGGGAAGAATGTTGAGGCCTATGTCGATGATGTGGTGGTTAAATCTAAGACTGCTGATAACCTCATCGCCAACCTCGAAGAAACCTTCCAGAACCTGAAGAAATTACAATGGAAGCTGAATCCCACTAAGTGCATATTCAGTGTTCCATCTGGTATACTCCTAGGCAACATCGTCAGCCGCCATGGCATTGAAGCAAACCCAGAAAAGATAGAAGCGGTAACCAAGATGAAAGCAATGACCTACGTAAAGGATGTCTAGAAGCTAACGGGATGCATGGCGGCTTTAAGCCATTTCATATCCCGATTGGGGGAAAAGAGTTTACCTTTCTTCAAGCTTCTCAAAGCTTCGGGGAAGTTCACCTAGATGCCCGAAGCCGATAAAGACATTGACAAGCTCAAACAATTCCTCACGACGCCTCCAGTTATGACAGCACCACAGCCTGGTGAAACCTTATTGGTCTACATCGCCGCAACCAACCGTGTCGTCAGTACATCCATTGCCGTCGAATGAGAAGAAGCCGGGCATGCCTATAAGGTTCAACGCCATGTATACTTCATCAGCGAAGTCCTAAATGAGTCTAAGGCTGGGTATCCTCAGGTCCAGAAACTTTTGTACACTATCCTTATTACATCCAGGAAGCTCCGCCATTACTTTGAGACGTATCAAATAGCAGTGGTTACTAAGTATCCACTAGGCGATATCCTATGTAATAAGGAAGCCAATGGACGCATCATTAAATGGGCGGTAGAGCTCGACACATACTCCATTGATTTTAGGGGCCACCAGACGATAAAGTCTCAAGTGCTCACTAACTTCATCGCCGAATGGACCGACATGCAAGCCCCTGTCTCAGCCGATCGACCCGAGCATTGGGTCATGTACTTCAACTGCTCCCTCAACCTTGATGGTGCTGGGGTAGGTATCTTTTTTATTTCTCCATCCAGGGATCACCTCCGATATGTCCTCCGGATTCATTTTCCAGCCTCTAATAATGCCGCCGAGTACGAAGCTTGTCTCCATGGTCTCCACATTGCTGTCGAACTTGGTGTTAAACGCCTCTTGGTATACAGCGACTCCGTGCTTGTCACTAATCAGGTCAACATAGATTGGTCTTGTACCAGTGACAATATGGATGCTTACTGCTCGAAAATCAGAAAGTTGGAGGGCAAGTTCTATGGTATCGAATACCACCACGTTGTTCGAGATCAGAACCAAGCACCTGACCAGTTATCTAAGCTAGGGTTGACCAGAGCTAAGGTCCTAGCTAGTGTCTTTGTCTAGGATCTTCATACTCCATCCATTAAGCATGAGCAAGCAGTTCACGAATCTTCCCCTGCCGAGCAATTGGCCCTAGTAATTCCCGCGCTGAGCAGTGATTAGCGAGAGCCTTTTATCAAGTACTTGACCACTGCGGATGTACCGGCTGATAAGACCAAAATGGAACGCCTAATTCGCCACAGCAAGCATTACGTGCTAGTTGATGGCAAGCTAATGAGGAAGAATGCAAAGGAGGAATTGCTTCAGAAGTGCATATCTCAGGAAGAAGGTGTGGCATTGCTTCAAGAAATCCACGCTGGATCCTGCGGCAACCATGGAGCTTCTAGAAGTCTGGTTAGCAAAGCCTTCCAAGCAGGTTTCTACTGGCCTTCAGCAATAGCGGATGCCGAAACACTCATCCAACGGTGTGAGGGTTGCCAATTTTTTGCCAAACAGATCCACGTTCCAGCTCAGGCTCTGCAGATGATTCCCACCTCTTGGCCTTTCGCATGCTGGGGACTGGACATGATTGGGCCATTCAAGAAAGCCCCTGGTAGATTTCACTGGGTTTATGTCGCTATTGACAAATTCTCCAAGTGGATCGAGTATAAGCCGCTCATCCAGTCTACAGCAAAGAAAGCAGCAGAACTCTTCAACGACATCATCCATAGGTTTGGGCTGCTGAACCGTATCATCACTGACCTTGGTTCTACATTTACCGGCAGCGACTTCTAGGATTTCTATGAGGATTGGTGCATATGCGTTAAGTATGTATCGGTCGCACACCCCAGGGCCAATGGCTAGGTTGAGCGAGTGAATGGCATGATTTTAGATGCCCTAAAGAGGAGGTTATATGAGAAGGATCAGAAACATCTGGGCAAATAGCTCAAAGAACTACGAGCTGTGGTCTGGGGACTTAGGTCCCAGCCCAGTCGCAATACTGGAGTCTCCCCCTATTTCTTGGTGTTCGGATCAGAGGTTGTGCTACCCACCGATGTTGCTTTTTGAGCACCAAGGATAGAGAATTATGATGAAGAGAACAACAATCAGGCACGACAAGACGATGTCGACCGACTTGAGGAAGAACGCTTGGTTACATTTGTTCAGATGGCCAAGTACCTGGACAATCTGCATAAGTACTACAACTACAATATCCAGGAGTGATCCTTCACAGTCGGCGATATGGTACTCCGCAGGAGACAAAAGACCGACGGGATGCACAAGCTATCTTCACCTTGGGGGTGCATATATCGTCAAGGTTGTGACCCGAACAGGGTCATATAGGCTCTATGATCAAGACGGCGCTGACATACCTAATTCCTGGCACATTGAACACCTTAGGCATTTATATCCTTGAGACGTCCTACAAAAGATATGTACCTTTTTATGCACATATTGCATTTCAATAATGATTCTATCCGTGATGTTTTCTCCATTTGCTTTTCATAATTTTTCTAGAAATACTTATTTCTCCATGCTAAACATCTTTGAGACAACACATTCTATCCGACGACTATCCACGTTCTCATTTGCGTTACCTAGAAGCAGCCCTGTCCTTGACTTAGCACCCAAGTATGCATGAGCAGTAGCGCTCTCGCGCCATGGGCGATCGGCAGCGGCTCCTTGGTGATGCCTATACCCCCAAGTATGCATTAGCAGTAGTGCTCTGCGCCACGGGAGATCGGTAGCGGCTCCTCGGTGATGCATGCATTCATAAGCGTGCACAAACAACTCGGGATAGAATGCCCCCCACGTCTCGTCGGTATAGTGCTTATCACTCTCCACGGCCTCCAATTTTCGCCACGGGTCTCCAATTTTTGCCATGTGTCTCCAATTTTCGCCATGGTCTCCAATTTTTGCCATGGGTCTCCAATTTTCACCATGATCTCCAATTTTCGCCATGATCTCCAATTTTCGCCACGGGTCTCCAATTTTTGCCACAATCTCCAAATTTCGCCATGATCTCCAATTTTTGCCACAGTCACCAATGTTCGCCACACTATAGTGCTAAGTACCCTCCATGTTCTCCAAATTTCTCCATGTTCTCCAAATCTCTCCATTTTCTCCAATTTCGCCATGGTATAGTGCTAAGCACTCTCCAAAATTCACCACGGTTAATTGCTAAGCATTCTCTCCATTTTTAAGTGCTCAGCACTCTCCAAATTTTACTCCTATATCCAGTGCTAAGCAATTATGAATAAACTCCAAATAAACATAAACTGCTCTGCAGGATATAAAAGTCACCGATATATTGCTCCTGATAAATTTCGCTCTGTTTTCTTCGTCACCGAGTTCATATATTTTATTTTTAAATCATGTACTACCTGTCCTACATATTTGTATTGTAGGATCATCGTCTAGGTGGTCACACCATCTGGCCTTCGGATTTCTCCACTGATCAACTGGTCGGACCACTAGGTTAATGACTTTGTTGCCGACCAGTTGGTCGGACCTTTCGGCATTCACTCCTACTCGGGGCTCATTTCGCCTCCAACCAGTTGGTTGAGCTGCTCGTTACTTGATTCTTCACCAACCAACTGGTCGAATTGTCTGTCGTTTCATCGTTAGTTATGTTGGGGGCTTGCCAGCTAAGCTGGGGACTTCATATGTCGATTCGCTTGTTGGCTTACTACGTTTCGCCGACACTGCATATCATGTGGGATATCAAGGTTTTCCATGCTGTCCAGATCAGGATGCTGATCTTGGGTGGCGCATCAGGGGCTTTGATAAGTATATCTATCGCAGCAATCTAGTGCTAAGCACTTTCCATTTTCTCCATGTTTTACCACTTTGCATTATTGAATTTTACTCCACGTACCCAGTGCTAAGTGCGGGGACTTCATCCTTTACATTTCATTCTTTGATCCTACTACAAGATGTTTCTTTATCTTACAGCAGGCTCGGGGACTAAGTGTGTACACTTCACCTCGCGATGAATGTACTTTTTTTCTTCTTACTGGTTTTCAGCTAAGCTAGGGACTAGCTGTGCTCCTGGCTAAGCTAGGAGTTGGTTATCCTAACTAAGTGATCGTTGAAATTCTTTGATCCTGACACCAGGGGTCTTCTTCACCTACTGTCAAGCTCGGGGACTATAATGTATATATTGCACCTTACAGCGCATATATCAGTACTAATATCCTCTTTGCATAAGTCATGAATGATGATCATCTGACTTCGCCAACAATGCCTAAGTGTGTACACTTCACCTAAGGTGGAGAATTTTTAAATTTTAAACTTGAGCTCCTTACATCCTTCTGGCAAGCCTTACTTGGCTAAGTCTGAGGTCAGGTCACCTAATAAATTGTCTGGCTTTAATTTCCACCAGTCGGATTACCAGTTAAACTGGTTGGCACTTCGTTCTATTGATTGGATTACCAGTTAAACTGGTCAGATTGCTAGATTTGATGGCTGACTCCAAGTTAAACTGTTCAGACTTGCTCAAGATGGCGTTGCTCAGTGGATACAAGGCGCTCGGGGACTAGCTGTGGGGGGTATAACCCTAGGTACCCATGGCAATGGACATGGGCTACACCACCAGGGGAGGTCCAACCCATAAGATCAAGGCCTACGGTGCCCAGTTCTGGTTGGCGTGCACCGTAAGGCAATCAGAAGACATCTTGGCAATGAAGGAAGATCTTTTCGGATATGATAGATATCGTATTCCTTATAAATACTTACCATATAACCGAATAGATCTAGGCCTAAACTGACTTGTAACCCTACCCCCAAGACTATATAAGGTGGGTAGGGACCCACCTCGAATTCATATCATATTTAATACAATCCAACAAAGATATGGGACCTAGGGTATTACGTTGATCAGACGGACCGAACCTATCTAAATCGTTGTCTCTGCACCTTGTGTCACCATCCGTTCCTATTTCACGCACCTCCACTAATCATCTACTACCGTGGGTATACCCCTCGGTAGACTGCCGACCCGATTTCGTCGATAGGCTTCCAAGCACCACTACACAAGCCACCAAGGCTCTAGTGTGCTCAGCAACCGGCCAACACTTGGTTTTATAGCCCCCACGAGAAAAGAGTCATTGTACCCTATCACTGGGCACAACACGCAGTGATCAGACGTGCCGGTCGTGATGACTGGATGTGCTAGGCCCTGTGTCCGATCGCAGATCGTTGTCCATGTGGCATTCGTGTTCAACAACAGCCGCCTGATCTCAACGGTCACTGACACCTCCTCAATAGTCAAGTAACGACCGGACGCACTAGACACTAACTGGACACACCCACGCTGCGTCAGGTACCATGCATGTGCTTGCCACCGAACCGATGACCGGACGCACTACTGCCCACGTCCGATCGTTTCCAGAGAGGGCCAAACGACGATCGGACACATCAGGTCCAACCTAACTAAACTTAGCACCTGCGTCCGATCCTTCTCCGCCTGCCATGCTCACTGCCATGCCCATGCCACTAGCGTCACCAAATGTCATAGCCGACCGGACTTAGCCATTGCGCATCCATTCACGCCAACACGCTGCCCATCAAAAGGTGACCGGACGTGCCGGTGAAACCAGGGCTAGCGTCCAATCTCAACTTCTTGCCTTCAGCCAGCCAGCGGGCCGTGGCTAAAAATGATCGGACATGCAGGTCCTCCCGAGGCCTATGTCTGGTCACCTCCAATGACCACTTCTCGCCTCCATTTCTTCGCCGAGTTGATCCGTTTCAACTCCAATTTCTTCTCCTTTGTAAATGTGCCAACACCACCAAGTGATCACCACCTTGTTCACGTGTGTTAGCTTTTCACAAACATTTTTTTCAAAGGATTACCACTCTTTTCTCAATGCCACTCAATCCTAATATGTATGCAAAGTTAGATCACTCAAGTGGCACTAGATGACCGATATGCAAACAAGTTTGCTCCTCTTAATAGTATGACCATCTATCCTAAACCCGGTCATCAACTTCTCTACACGCCTATGACCGGTGAAATGAAATGCTCTAGTTTATACCTTTGCCTTGTGCATTCCATTTCCATCTCCTTCAATGTCGATGCAACACATGCACCAACCAATCACAAACGATATGATCCACTCCATATCATCACGTGATCATATTGGTTCATCGATCTTGACTTCACTTGCTCTTCACCGTTGTCTCCGACCATCGGCGCCAAGTCTTGCTCAAGCTTCACCGACACGCGGTCCATCGCTCCAAAGCCTCCAACTTGCCCTTCACGCTTGCAACCAGTCCATCAAGTTAAGCCTTGTCTTGATCTTCTCCACCTTGATCACATGACTCAATGTCATGTCTCATGTTTAATGAGCTCATTCATCACATGTGTGAGCTTTGCAACATCTCTGAGCCATTTTCACCTCCATGGCATATGTTGCTCACACACATGTACCTGTTGACTAAACACCTGTGTATCTCACCTTAAACACAATTAGTCCACCTAGGTTGTCACTCAATTACCAAAACTAAACAAGAACCTTTCAATCTCCCCCTTTTTGGTAATTGATGACAGCAAGTATTGTTTTCCCTTTTTGTCTTAATTTTAGTTTTTTTCAAGAGTGAATTTTTTTCATAAATGAAGCAAAATAAAAAATTATCTTTATAATAAATATATATAGTTATAGTAATAATACGTGATCTAGTAAAATTAAAAACAAAATAAAAGGTGTGTTTAATTTATTTTTAAGAGTTGAATAAAATAAAGAGGACTTAGAATAATCTCTTAAATGAAAATGATGAATAGTTGCTCTGTTGTAATTCCTTTCAAGTGCCTAGTTTTTAGCCTCGAACTCTCCTGAGTTTTGGATACGATTGATTTGATATAAGGATTTACTCTGAACTTGAAACTCGTGGGTAGCATATGCTTGATCTAAGTCTAGGTAATTGACGGATATGATATGAGAAGGTCTAAGCTGTTGTTTATCTTGTTCCAAGTGATACTAAAGTTCTAGAGATTTATCTTTAGAAAAACACAAAAATGCTACATGATGAGTTCCTGTATGATAAAGTTTGAATTCCTACCAGAGCCATACATGTTATTTAAGCTAGAAAAACTTCCACATATATGATGCTTGCTTTTGCATTGAGTTTTGTCAAACTTTGTTGACCCTTATGAGAGATTTGTCATGCTCTTAAAATCAAGATCACGTCCACATCATCCAAATATGCACTACTCCTACACTGGGGGTAGACGCAAGAACATGCTTTCCATTTAGATCCACCCAAAAATATCTTACTCCTACACTAGGAGTGAACGCCAAAAACATGCCTGTTACATTTCCCATCCACCAAATAAATGCTTCAAGTTCTTGTTGCTATCTCTCAAAGTTTTGTTGAAAAGAGACATGGGGCTATGCAAAAGTTATTCATAAAAAAAGAAAAAGAAAAAAGAGATTAGAAAAAATGGACAAGTGTCCTAGATATTTAAAACAATGGGTACTTAGATGCCCATCTAAAAAAGAGAAGAGAAAGAGAGATGAATAAGATAGCCCCTGCTCTCTAGCAAATGTTTCCAAGTTTCAAAGGAGAGATATGTTTTCAAGGAGCATAATAGAATTAGGTTAGCCACCATATATATCCACCATATATCCACACATGCACATCTTGATTTGATTGTATGACTCAACTCTCTTTGGATCCGTTGTTTGACTTTACAATATATGCATTGCAAGTATGCTCTAGCTTTTTCCCTACCTATGGACTCCACATAATCCTTAGTTGTAGGAAGAGAAAAAGGCATAACATCTTTATTGCCTTGGTGGGGATCCATAAATACCACATATATTGAGAGACTTGAGAGTGTCAAATAATGGAATCTCTGAGTTTTATTTTGAAAATTTATAAAAACTCTGAAACAATGGTAGAACAAAGAACTTGAGACATAGTGCTTTGACTTGATCATTCTGTCTTTCAATTGCTCAAGACCTAAGTGAAGGTTAAGAAGCCCCATGGTTGAAGGTGATATGGGTAAGTTTGAAAGTCAGATCAGTTTATTCTAATCCAAAGGAGAATTTTTTATTAAACGCATGTGTACTTTTGAGGAATGAAAACATTCTAGCAAGTCCTAATCCATTGCTGAGTTTAGCTTTGCTCAGGGACTGCCAAATGTTAAGCTTGGGGGAACTTGTTGACGGTCACTAACATCAATTATAAACCATCAACATAACCTGTATTTATACTTAATTCTATCATGAAACATAGGTATAGGTGTTTAAACTAACAAATTCCATGAGTTTTGGTGAATCTATGTTTTCAGCAGAGTTTATCCAGAAAACTATCAAGGGGGACCTATTCGTCAGAGGAAATTATGGAATTCAGCCGCGTAATCAACGTGAGAAGACTCTAGAAGACTCCAGAAGGCGAATCACAGAAGCAAAGCCCATGTCTCTGACATGTGGGACCGGCCGACACCACCTAGAGGCCGCCCGACCTATGGGCCCCCCATATCAGTCTCCTGTTGTTATGTCGGTTCTCCACCGCCTCCTAGGTTGCATCTACGCTATCCTTTAAGTTGGTTTGATCTAAGGGCTCACGTTAGACGCTTCGGCCTATATATACTAGCCCCTGCACCCTCCCTGGAGTAGATTCTAAAACCCTAATTCATATCATGAGCATCAGAGCCAGTTATCAAGAGAAGATTAGTCCTCCATAGGATCTAGTCTTATAAATAATAATAAGATAGAGAGTGAGGAAAGAGTTTGGAGGAGGTGCCGGCCTATCGGTGCTCTCTCTATGGTTTGTACCTTGGCGGAATCAAGTTCTACCTGAGCTTGCATCTGAGATTTCTTTGGTAATCAACTTCTGATTCAAATGAGCATCTTGTTTATATTGTTCTTTAGGTTCATGACTCTCTTTTGAGTGCTTTATTCTCTTTCTAGGAGGAGTAGAGTATTAATCGTAAGTGTAAGTGTGGTGCTTAGACTTGGGTTAATCGTGGATGCACCCTGCATTCCGAAAGGTGGTAGCTCGCATGAGTGACATAAGCTCTATATAGGCTATACTATATAGCTTCGTTGATTCTTTGTAGTCCACCTCCCATCTATAGGCTCACGTAGGACGTGGTTGCGAAGGAAAGCATCCTCTGCTGGTATCTTTCCCTAGTAATGTCCCCAGTTGAATAGTAGAAGATATAGCTTACCCAAGTCAGAACTAGAGAACCTTAGTTTTCCTCTCTACGCTCCTATTTATATTAACCTTATTGCTACCCCCAGTTGAGTTAGACCGTAGTTAGTCTCACATGTTTCCCTGTGGATACGATACTTGGAATACTTATGGGTGAAAGCTACAGCGGTATCCGTGCGCTTGTAGATTTATCTGTGTGCGTTAAATATACCAACACTCAGCAACCGACCAAGGTCAGCCAACACTTGGTTTTATAGCCCCCACGAGAAAAGAGACGTTGTACCCCTTCACTGGGCACAACATGCATCGACCGGACGCACCGATAGTGATGACCGGACACGCCAGGCCCTACGTCCGGTCACAAATCGTCATCCACGTGGCGTTCGCATTCAACCGTGTGGTAGAACCGCCTAATCTAATGCCTCCTAGGAGTACTTATCTTCCATTAGACACTAGTACTCAAGAGAGGACACTAAACTACGTAGTTCCATCGAGCACACCCCAAGAGAGAACTCAAAAATCCACATTTTTCATCAGGATCATAAATGAGAGAATAAAGCTTACAACATTCTTAAGCCATTTCTTACATCACTTTATTACAGTAGCAGAATATTACCTCAATTAATTATAATAGTGGAATATAATAATGTTATCAGAGTTTTCAGTGGAAATGTATATAACGACAAGTTTAAGCGCTAACATTAGGAACATTTATATACATGGAATGATAACAGGTTGTAAGTCTTTTCCTTTGCAAAAACATTTTGTGAAAATTTTGAATAACTCTACATCAACAACATAAGGAAATCCTTCGCTGAGCCCACCAGGAGGTTTCCACACACAAAAGTCGTCTATCATTCCTTGGTCACCTGCAATAGGAGGAATAAAACCCTAAGTACTCGATTGTACTCATCAAGACTTACCCGATAGAAGGAAAATAAAAGACTCCAAGGATATACAAGGCTTATTTGGGTTGTGGGTTATTGCATCTGCGGAAGTATTACTAAATGTGCGTCCTTATATTAAATTTTATTAGCAGTCACCCTTAGTTCATTAACTATCCATTCTATGTAAGCACCTATGCTACTTTCAAGCAGGTGGTAAGCAATCAGAACCATTTTATCACCTTTCAAGTTCCAGTTCTTACTACAGTGCTACACCATAGCCAAGTCGTACCGTCTTACAGAAACGGCGATTCATGAATCAATGTATCCCAGCTGGATACCCCGAAACACATGCCTCGCTTGTACCCCAGCAATAAACAAGACCAACCCATTCCACTCCTGTCAAGGGGTCTAGGTCCTCGTCCAAACTTGGACTCCAAGCCCCCACACTTGAGACCCGATCTCAGTATAGTGCTTAGACCTCCACCTTTCCCCGCCTCCAATCAGTCGGTCCGAAAAGAGCCAGAACCCTCAACAAGAGCGTAACGAGCCTTCCTACTCTCATAAGCAAGTATATGCTCAGAATAATAAGTCTGTGACCTGACTACCATCCACAGCAACGGACGGTCCTTAATCGATACAGGCGGAACAAATGCAATTCGAGCCTCGCTCGAATGCCTAACCAAGTCCAGATACAAAGTTCCTTTCCGCCCGGTCTCCAATTATCATCCATATATATTCCCCGTGATAGTAATTTAATAACAACAATAATATTTTTCCTATCTCTCGCGAGTGATAGGTAATCACTCGACTTCAACGGAATCCTATAGCATAGCCATCTACATGATTCTGACATACTAGTAGGACTCATAGGATAAGGATATATATGCAAGTGGTTTTCATCCAACTCCTTAAAACTTAATGCACAAGCATAAATTAAAGTGCAGAATAATAGGGGTTATGCACCGGGGCTTGCCTAGGTAAGATATAACCAAAAGTTAGCATTACATCATAGTGACACAATCATTAAGGCACCATCTTTTCCGCTACTTTGGTCGACTCCATGATCCATCGTTCTTCCTATTATGATATACGTGGATGCAACGCAGAGACGTAAATAATCAACGGCAATTGCAACTCTAAAATGCGATTACGGTCCGCAAGCTAATAAGCTAGCTTTAATGACTAACATACTAATCCACTTATCTACGTCGTCAAGTAAGGCTTTGTCTCCAGGAAAAAGTTTTAGTTCTAAAATCCCAAGGTGTTTTGGCATTTTATTGATTAAATATATATTTTTGAACTAGGGCTCATTTAGCTACCTTAGCAAACTAATTATTATGGAGCTACAAAAATTACAGTGAGCACCTGGTTTCAGAGCCCTAGTTCTACAATAATGTTAGGAATTTCTGTGAAAGTTTTAGAGTCAACACTATCACTAATTTATCACAAAAATTCCTTCAAGTTTATATCTTAACAATATTAAGCATCTCAAATTAATTAGATCACTCATGAAAATATTATAAAACTATGTGAACAAAATATACTAGCAGATAGATCATGATTTTAGAAACCTAACAAAATTAGTTTTACAATTTTTGGCTAACTACACAAATTTATATTGCATTTACAAGTTTGCCTTAGAAACTAAATTAGAAAAATACTTTAGAAAACAAAAAGGACCGGTGGCATGCATTCGGCCCAGCAGCTAGGCTTGGCCCAACGCGGGACATGGGCGTGCGCAGCAAGCCGGCCCAGCAAGCAGCCCAACGAGGGATCCCTCGCGCGCACTGGCTATTTTGTAGAAAAGACATTGATCTATCAATTTATTACGTTGCACTATGCACATTATTCCTACCATCAGTAATCTTGCAACCAAACCCTCGGATGTTTTTCACCTTTACCACGGGAAGATCCCTGGAACCCCCGCGCGTGCCGGTGCGGCGGTCGACAGCATAAGGTGGTTACGCCGAGCAAACTAGGCTCACTACGATGGAAGTAAGGGGCCAGCCACCATCTACGGCTAAACACGCAAGGATGTGTGGCGGTTAGGGGCTCAGAGACGCACTAGCGTGAGCTGCAGCGGCGAGCGGCTATCTGCAGCGACGGTGTGACAGTTTTGATGAGCTAGAGCAGCTAGAAGACTAACGAGTAAGCGGGTGAGCATAAGGAGCTTACAGCGAGCTCATCCGAGGTGATGGTCCAATCAGCGGTAGCCCGAGCAGAGCTAGCCACATGCGACCGAGCGGGGCAGCGGCGCTCGATGATGGACATCAACGTGTCACCCCACCGTCGTCGAGCACCCTGGCCAAAGTAGCGCGAGCACCAAATGGAGGGAGTCAAGGCGAGTTCGAGGTTATGAGCAATTGCACTGCTATTAACCCTACGAGCTTTACCCCCAAACCTCTCAGCACGGCGGTGTTTTGATCGGCAACAAGCGAAATGCTAAATTGGCAATCGGTAGCACTTGGCCGGGCATGGGGAAGATGGGGCGCCTAGTTGCCTTCTTATGCCACTTACTAGTGCGAGGAATCGAATTGTGAAGCCCTGACCTAGGCGAATTGGAGGCGGAAAGGCAGAGCTCAAGCCATGGAGAGGGCACCCGAGCGAGGGCGAGCGGATTAAGATGGGACGGCTCTAATCGATGGTAGTAGCACGAACACGTGCGCATAGGTGGTGGTTCATGGGTCTTAGCACGACACGCTTGAATGGAGCAGCAAAACCCGAGCAGGGCTCACCGGTGTCGGCTAGCGGGACAGGGTGAAGCAGGGATGCCTCACCGTCACCTTGAAGCTGGGATTAGTTGACCCAGACATGGCAAGCGGTGACACAGACTCACAGTAGGTGAATCGTAGGGCAGGGCGACTACCACATAGCCATGGCAACAACAGCCCCGGCCTTGGCCCAACCCCATGCATGGATCAACGGTCAAGATGGCGTGCGCCCATGGTGACAGCGGGGGCACCCGACAACAGCATCGCGATGACACCATGCCATGCAACCGCGCAGCGGCTGCCCCAACGTAGCGCAATGGTAGCCCTCTGGCATGGCGCAGCGGGGGCAGTAGAGCGGCAGCGTGGTGGGGCAGCAGCGCGACGGCCAGCAGTTGTAGGGTGATGACAGCGGCCCGCTGGGGCCGGCCATGGCCAACCCAAGGCCAGATAGGCCGACCGGGCTCGGCACCACGGCGCGCGAAACACGGCCAGCGCGCGAGGTGGCCGTGTGCACGAGCCAGGCATATGATGTACATGAATTTTAAAGCGCGTCTAAAAACTAACCTAACACAGTTGAAGCTAAACTACCTCGACCATGCTAATGAGCGGACATCAGTCTACCATAAGGAGCAAAAACATAGCATTGACCTTTAGCTAGATTTTTTAAAATTAATTCACCAACTTGGCATTGTCACACTATTTTCAAACTAAAAATTTCTTCCAAGTCTTGAGCTAAATTTGACTTTAAGTTCCATTTCCAAGCCATTAGAAATACTAGCTTGTCATATTATTTTTCTAGCAAGAGTTGCATTGTCATCTACAAAGTTTGTACTTCAAACCTTATTTAGGTGTTACACACATGTTCTATAATACTTTTGCTCAATAAAAATTGGTTTTCCACCCTACTTGACATACCATGAGTTATCGAATAAATTTCCATTTAACATTTTTATTGGTCATTTTAGGCTACAAGAAATTTATCAACACCTTCTATCACATGCATTATTACATAAACATGATGCTCATGACATGATTTAGTAGTTTGTTAGGACGTAACACCGAGGGTGTTACAAACCGGAGCCGCCCGATCTCAACGGTCACTAACACCTCCTCAATGGTCAAGTAACGACCAGACGCACCAGACACTGACCGGACGCACCCACGTTGCTTTAGGTCCCGTGCATGCGCTCGCCACCGAACCGATGACCAGACGCACTGCTGTCAGCGTTCGATCGTTTCTAGAGAGGGCCAAACGACGACCGAACGCGTTAGGTCCAACCTAACCAGACTCAGCACCTGCATCTGGTCCTTCTTCGCCTGCCACGCGTCACCGCCATGCCCACGCCAGTGCATCACCAAACGTCACGACCGACCAGACTCAGCCACTGTGCGTCTGTTCGTGCCAACACATCATCCTTCAAAAGGTGATCGGACGCACCGATGAAACCAGGGCCAGCGTCTAGTCCCAACTCCTTGCCTTCGGCTAGCCAGCATGCCATGGCTAAAAATGACCAGACGCGTAGGTCCTCCCAAGGCCTGCGTCCAGTCACCTCCAGTGACCACTTCTTGCCTCCGTTTCTTCGCCGAGTTGATCCGTTTCAACTCCAACTTCTTCTCCTTTGTAAATGTGCCAACACCACCAAGTGATCACCACCTTGTGCACATGTGTTAGCTTTTCATAAATATTTTTCTAAAGGATTAGCACTCTTTTCTCAACGCCACTCGATCCTAACACATATACAAGGTTAGATCGCTCAAGTGGCACTAGATGACCGATATGCAAACAAGTTTGCTCCTCTTAATAGTAAAGCCATCTATCCTAAACCCGGTCATCAACTTCTCTACACGCCTATGATCGGTGAAATGAAATGACCTAGGTTATACCTTTGCCTTGCGCATTCTATTTCCATCTCCTTCGATGTCGATGCAACACATGCACCAACCAATCACAAATGATATGATCCACTCCATATCATCACGTGACCATATGGGTTCATCGATCTTGACTTCACTTGCTCTTCATCGTTGCCTCTGTCCATCAGTGTCAAGTCTTGCTCAAGCTTCACCGCCATGCGGTCCATCGCTCCAAAGCTTCCAACTTGCCCTTCATGCTTGCAACCGGTCCATCAAGCTAAGCCTTGTCTTGATATTCTCCACCTTGATCACATGACTCAATGTCATGTCTCTTGTGCAATGAGCTCTTTCATCACATGTGTGAGCTTTGCAACATCTCTGAGCCATTTTCACCTCCATGGCATATGTTGCTCACACACATGTACCTGTGGACTAATCACTTATGTATCTCACATTAAACAAAATTAGTCCACCTAGGTTGTCACTCAATTACCAAAACCAAACGAGGACCTTTCACTAGCCCACCATGGCTTATAATTACTAGAGGCATTTTTAGTATATCGGTTTCTGTCATTACTAGAAATTGACAATAACTATTGTACAATACAGTACTAGTCGGTCTTGATGGTGTCTAGATGTATTCCCCGCTTCCACCCCCAGCAGTACAATGGAGGCAATAACTCAATCAGTTGCTAGCTTTAGCTTGCTTGGGGCAAGCAGGGGTGAGTGGTGAGCTGATTGGTAGAAGCAAGGAAGGGCTATTAGCCATCTGGTGCATTAGTGCAAGTGGCAAGGAGAAGCTTAAAAAAAGAGGAATTGTTGCTCGTTGTTGGTTTCTTGAGTGTGTTAGTGTTGGGTTCAGTAGGGAACCATAGGCTTGAGCAGAGGATGTGATTGTGAAGGTGGAGCAGCGTGCTGCTGCTCATAAGGAGAGATATTGTGATGTGGAGCTTATAGGTTTCTATGAAGGGAGAAAGTAGAAGACAGGGGAGAATCAATAAATCATGGAAGTTCTTGGGGGATTATCTGAACTAGAAAAAAATGGTAAAGTTACTCTTTATGAAAATCAGTGAGATGTCATCCTCAAGTAAGGAAGCAATGAAGAAAATGGAGATGATATAGAAGGTGGTGTTGATGCCCACAGGTACCAAGTTGGGAGACATTCATGCTGAAGCTCTCAAGTATGAAGAGAGCTCAACATGGATGGATATTGGACTCTTGTTCTTCCAAACATGTTACTAGTGCCCCTGATGAGTTTATATCGTACACACCGTACCCATCTAATATAAGGAGACCATTCAAACTAATGACATGACATGTCAACCTATCAAAGGCATTAGTACTATCAAGTGCACCCCATCAATTACTCTGTCATCAGTTTTGCATGTCTCTTCTTTTACTGTTAATCTAGTATCACTAGTGCATTAGTTGATCAAATGGACTATCAAGTCTCTTTTGATCAAGAGCACTATCTGATTAAAGATGGGAGGATAGGAAAGGAGATTATTGGAATTGGTACTAGCCATGGTGGATTATGGTACCTAGACAGGAAGGAAGATGGTAAGTTTTTTCGTGCTACTTTGGCAGCAAGCATGAATGAAGATGAAGCTAAGGTGATTCTTCAGCATTGTCAACTAGGGAATTTATCATTTGATATTATGGCCAAAGCATTTCTAGAAATAATGAGTAAGGCAGATAAGAGGATGTCCAAACACACATATATTGCAGTATTTTTAGTGTAAAGTTTAGTGGCTAAAGTTTACATGATAAAGTTTAGTCCTTAACTTTAGCCAACTAATGAACTTTCGAATTGTATTTTTGAGCCACTTAGGCAACGTTTGGAAACTAGATCAAAGCGGAATGATTTCGTTTTGATTTCCAGTGTGTTGGTTCCTGGTCATTAGGGGTGGAGCGATTCCAATAGGGAATATTCCCTCAATATCTTTCACTGGCTCGCTCCCTTTTTATGGCCGAGCACAGCCATCCCTCCGTGAAGCGTCGTTTCTCTCCCTCTAGATTTATAGAAAATAAGATTAACATTTGTATCTCTAAATAGGTTTACTATAAAAGTATGTGATGTGATTAATCTGACGATGTCTATATGGTATCACAAAGAATACAATTTTTTATATATTTGGTCAAACTTAAGATTGGTTGACTCCTCGAGGTGCAAGATGTGCACTTAGACTTCGTTCGACAGCTCCACCACTAACTCCTGGAGTTGTTCTGTGCCAAATGAGGCAAAAGGAAATAACCCCACCTAAAGAGCCCCTCAAAACCAGCTCTCACATGGACTGGGGGGTTGGAGCTTAATATAGTAGCTTCACTCAGCTCTACTTCACCCAGCTCTACTTCACCCTAGTAGGCCCAGCAAGGGTAGAGGCCTAATTTGCCCCCAATAGAGCAATGGTGCAGGGAGGATGTGCACAGTTGCATGGCATTGGCGCGGTTGCTGGGGAGGGAGGGCTTGGCCACCACTAGGCGTAGGTGTGACCGTTAGGGTGCACGGTCATGGACACGACTACCAAGGTGTGCACAACTAGTGGGGCTCGAGCCATCAGGCCGGGCGAGGTCACGGCGCGGGGACGCAACCATTGGGCCGAGGCAGGTGAGGTCATCAGGCCGAGGTGGGCAAGGTCACTTACTGTTCTAGCACATGAAGACGAGGCCTAGGCACATGAGGGTAGGCGAGGTCACAGACGTCGGGGCGTGTGAGGGCGAGGTTGAGGGTGTGCGAGGGCATTGGAACTCGGGAGAAAGAGAATGGCATTGGAAGAAAGAAGAAAGAAGAAAAAAGTGAGAGCCTAAGAGGAGCAAGGGTATATATGGGCATGCAGCCCGTGGCCCGATGGCCTGGCATGAAGCCCACATTTTTGGCCTGGCACGAGCATGGCATGGCACGATGGCAAGCGGGCCCGGGCTGGCACGGCCCGACGGAGCAAGACATGCCTAGGCGGCACCCCAGGCACGACGTATCGGCCCAGCATGGCCCGGTACAAGGCCCGCTACTAGACTAAAAGGCCAAAGTCCTTGCTTGCCATGGCCCGCTAAAGGCCCATGCTCCCTATTCCACAAAACCCTAGGTCCCTGCCCGGTGTCTTTCTTTTGTGCTTTGCAAGAGCCACTCGCATCGTGGAGTTTACCCTCCCCGCGCCGCACGAGAGCCGCGAGCCCACGCTGCGACACACTCACTCCTCCCCCGTCCCCCACTCCTCCTCCTCCACGCTGGTGCGGCCCCCAGAACCGCCGGGCATCAGAGGCCAACTCCTCTGCCCCTCCCGCACCACTGGGCGCCTCCTCCACGCTCCCAGCATCGGCCTCGAGCGCATAGGCAACCACCCTCCTCCACGCCCTTGCGTCCTTCCCTCCTCTGCCAACTACTTCATCGGATCCGCGACATCTCTCTGTAGTCATTTGGAGGGTCTCGGGTCGGCCCAGCCTACAAAAAGGGCCATGCTTGGGCCATCAGCTAGGCATGAAGCCTAGGGCGACACGGCCCAGTGGCACGCCGGGACCTGCCGGGCCGTGCCTCGTCGGGCCGTGCCTGGCATCAGCTCGTGCCGTGCCGAGCCAGGCCAGCCTGTTGCCCATCTATAAGCAAGGGTCACTACTACAGTAGGCTTAATGGAGGTGGGTGTTTTAGGTTAATGGAGGAGGGCAAAGCAGCCGCCTCCAATCAAAGGTCACTGCTAATCTAGACCTACAGAGGCGGTTGCTATGCCCGCCTCGGTTTACCTATTAATGGAGGCGGGCACCTTAAGGCAACCGCCTCGGTTATTATAGACATTTTGGCATTTCTTCTATGTGGATGGGTTGTTTTGTCAAACAGTCCATGAAAACAGCTCTAGTTCCGTCGGTGGAGCTATTTGTGGATCTTAAGCCCCAAAAACAACTCTAGTGGTGAGTGGAGTTGTGCCAAATAGGGTCTTACTTTGGGCAGAGGGAGTAGGCCGTATCTTATCTTGTACAATCTGAGTGGCTAATATGTGGGCTCCATGGCCGATGGTGACTAAGAGCACCTCCAACATATAACATTTTTGTATGTGCTTCATCAGTGTAACTAGGCTTGAAAAAAGTAGGTGCCCTATAGGTGGTAGTGGTATATACAGAAGATACAATGGCCTCAATAAAGAGAAGATGGCGGACCATAGAAATTGTGTGGAAAAAAGTGGAAAGGAGAGAGTTGTAGGGATAAAAAAATGCTTAGAGCATCTCCATCAGATTGAGAATCCTCTTTCTCTAAAATGCCAGTATAGGAGATTGAGAAAACAAAAATAAAGGGGATAGGAGAGATGCTTTGCAGTAGATTGAGAAAACAGTCATCCTCTTTCCATCTATTGTCACGTGGGACCCATAGGTCAGTGGCTCTCTCTTTCTTCTTCCTCTATCACGGCATCTTCCACCCTGGGGACCCACATGTCAGTATTAGAAGGAGGTGGAAAGGGGATTGAGAAAAATGTGTGCCACATGCCCTCCATTTGAGGGACCGATGAGAGTTTTTGAGGGATTGAGAAAAATATAGGAAAAGAGGAGGATCGAGAAATAAAGAGGATTTGGTGGAGCAGGGTTTTTTCACCTTTTAGGAAAGGAGATTGTTTTACTCAATCTGGTGGATATGCTCTTAGGTTAGATGGATAGTAGTTTTCATTTCTACATAAACCTACTACATTTGGGTAAAACCACTATTACTTTATGCCTGCCTACGTTGGACATGGCCTAACGGTGGGAGAAGCTCAATCCATTCCATACTTTTTAACCCTCGAACCATTCTACCAAACAGAAAATATAGATGGGTCCTCGTATGCTGATATTGCTCTCGACTCTCGAGGTAGTAGCTGGAGTAGCTCGCGATGCCATGCCACCTTTTTTGCAACAAATTCTACTTCATTCGATTATTGTGCAACCAATCCATCATCAAGTTTGCCTGTAAAAACACAGTACTTGTATGAGGACAGTGGAGCAATGATGTCGTACTAGCTTACAGAGCTTGTGCATTCAACCGGGAAATCCTCCGAGAAGAGAACTTGTATGCGTGGCTTCTTAGAATTTGTACTACGTGCAGCGTACCTGGTTATCGACTTCCATCAATCACACTTACACCAAGAAAAGCACCGGTGCCAAGCCACGTGGGCATTTGCTCCAGCGATGCCAAATTGCCAATACAACCACACAAAAGCAAGCCAAATTTTCCCACACGACACTCTACGTTCCAGTACCCCTGCAACTTCCTTCGGGGCAGAATCAAGTGTAACACCCAAAATTTTGCATCATTTTAAAATAGCTGAAATTGATTTTTAGTGAAATTTTGTGAGCATGTCAATATAGTAAAATAAATAACTTTGTGAAACTAAAATTTATCATAAGCTTAGGAACAGGTTGCTGCATACATGCTGATGCATATTTTATTATGTTTGACTGGTTTTTGTAGCTTTTGAAAAGAGTTTCAAATTCCTTTTGAAAAGGTTGATTTAAAATTCTGGAAAATAAAAAGAGAAAAGGATAAAACCTCACCTCTCTCACTCTCTTGGCTTTTGGCCCAGCAAGTAGCCAAGCCCAGCTCGCCATGCTGAGCAGGCCCGCTCCTCCTCTCTTCTTCTTGGGCCAAGGAGGCCGAGGCCCAGCTCACGGCAGCCCACAGCGGCAGCAGCCCTCCCTCTCTCTCTCTCTCTCTCGCTGATGAAGCTAGCCCACACGTCAGCGGTGTCTTCCTCCTCGAACCGGACTCGGGTCGGACATGGCACCGACCGAGCCACGCGTCTCCTCGCGTCCTGGTGCAACCCGCACATCCTCGCGTCCATAAATAGTGCGTGCGTTCGCGTTCGCACGCCCCCGCAACAAAAACCGAGCACCAGCGCCTTGTAATCCGAGCTCGTGCCGCCGCCAAAACCCTAATCGCCGCCGCGCCGACGATTCCGCCGACCGTCGCTCCATCTTCGTCATTGGCCTTTCCTCGAACTTCGTGTTGGTCCCGCGAAGATGCCGAGCTCATCCTATTTCTTTTTCATGCTCTGAGACGCCCGACTTACGTCGCTGAACTTTGCAGATTGCCGCCGTCCGCCTCCGCGAGCTGCACGCCATCCTCGGTTCGCCTCGACCCGAGATGTTGCCCTAGGTGAGTTTGCCTCGAGATTCTCTTTCGATCCGTACCGGTCCCGTGTGATTTGGTGCACTGGTTCGCCCAAACCGTGAGCTCCGGCGAGCCTCGGTCGCCGCCGTTCATGTCGGCCGCCGTCTTCCCCTTCTTCTCCGGTCGGCAGCGCCGCCCCTCACCCTCCCGGTCTAATCTGGACCGTCCAGATTGGATCCAACGGCCTTAGACGGCTAATACCCCTTCGGTTGGCCTTTTGGCTAAAGAGCCCCTGAACTCTCTGGGATTCGAACCCGCAATCCAAAGCGTATTCCCTGGTTTACGCTTTCATCTCTGGAAAACGTATTTTTCATTTAGCAGATTCAAAATTAAAGATCCATCTAATTACAGTTTTGCCACTACCTTTAATTGCCCATAACATATTCATTTTAACTCCAAATTGGACCATTCAACTTGCGTTAGATTCGTCTTTTCGAGATCTATCTGTTCATATAATTTGTCACCATGTTTTTGAACTTTAAATTTCGAGTTTAGATTTAATCTATTTCTTTAGTAGGGAAACTTGTTTTAATCATAACTTTCTCGTTGTAACTCTGTTTTTCGTGATCTTCGCGTCTGTGTGATCGTAGCATCGTGTAGAATAGTTTTATGAACTTTTCAAACTGTTTTCTTGCTGGTGGCATATTGTTCTAACTATAGCCCTTTGTTTGCTTCGTGCATGATTGCTCGGATGACTGTATGTTGCTGCTTGGTGTTGTTGATCGAGTTTAGACGGTGAGGTTTTCATTGGTGATCAAGAGAACTTCTACGACCAGCAAGACCAGCAAGACTTTCAGGAGAACTTTGATCAAGGCAAGTATAGCTAAGGACCTTCCTTGTTGTCCTATTCATGATGCTCACTAAAATACATATGCATGTGTCTTCCTTGCTACCTATGGTAGGATTTCCTAGAGATTGAATACTCAGTTAACTTGAAAACCTTGGGATATATGCATGGGTAGTATTTATGCTAGTGCTAAGCAATGACAATGATCATGTGAATTGATTAATGGAATAAGCAATACATTAAAAGATGACTAAAAGGAATTATCCTTTGGCAAAAGCTGGGACAACTCGTACAGCTGTGAGGGCTATATGGCTCTGGCTCTAGTCGCTTAAGAAACCCTTTTCTAGCTGGTTAGAGGTCTGCGAGTTGGGTATAGGACAGCCTCTGTCCTGTTGAGCCTAGCTATGGAAGCGGCCTTTTATATTTTTGGAAGGGGGGTTCCTATATCCGATGACCCTGCGGCCCTGGCTGGTTAGGCGAGCTCTTAGGTGGCATTATATGGTGTTCGGTGTTTGGACGTAATTAACCCATACATTTGAACAACATGACTCACAGTGAAAGTGTACAACCTCTGCAGAGTGTAAAACTGTTATAACAGTCGTGCCCACGGATACGGGCGGCCTGAAAAACTGAGGGAATATACAAGTTCTTAATTGAAACATGATAATCGTTTATTTATGATACTCTATTGTTATTCATTATTCGATTACATTGGATCATTGTGACATGGGATCATTGCTACCTTGATGTTAATAAATGCTAAACTTGATGATGACTTAAATGCTAACCGCAGTAAACCAGTGTCAGCTATTTGAGCCTCATGAACCCTTAGTTATCTTGTTAAGTACGACATGTACTTATGCCTTGCTTTATCTTTTATGTTGGAAAAATCCCGGATGGGTAACAGATCAAGATTGGATTGAAGATTATCGTGATGAGTATTAGGCTTGGTGTTCACCAGTTGATGTCCCTGTTGGAGCTTCCACAAGAGAGATCTTAGCAGCTATTATATCTATGTTTGAGACTATGTGTTGAATATTTATTCGCTATGTAATAAACATTGTGTTGGTACAATTCACAATTTGTCCACTTATGTGTGCGACCGTTCATGGGGTGCGCATAAGACTGTTATACATCCTCTTTTGTTCTTAAAATTGGGTGTGACATCAAGGGAATTTGGGGTGCGTTCGTTTGCCTGGCCCAAATAAGACACTACGCTCTTGGGGTACAACCTGAGCTGTTTGTTTGCCTGAGGTGGTCACGAGCCCGGCTAGCACGGCCCTTAAAGCACCCTAGGCCTGGCCCTAGGAAAACGAAAAATAAAACATTTCTCCGGAGCCCGGCTCGAGTGGGCGCGTTGGCTGCCCGCGGTGGAGGATCTCGTCACCTCCCTTCTCTTTACTAGGATCCCGATGGCCATCCTCCTCACCTCCGGCCACCTCTCCTCCTGCGCCTATGCCATCTCCCTCCTCCATGCAGCCCCCTCCCCATCGGTGAGGCGGTTGCCGGCAAGGTCGAGCGTGGGCGCATTGCCCTGCCCCGGATCCCGACGAGGACGGTGAACTGGAGGTTGTCGATGATGACGTTGAACTGTAGGGCGAGTTCTCGATGCGGTCACCCATGAGGAGCTCGAGCGCGCCGAGGTTCTCGGCACTGTCCTTGACCCCGTCTTGCGGCTCGCAGAAGGGGAGGTAGAACCCATGGGCGCCAAGCACCGCCACGGCAAGCAGCGCGGCCGCCATGACGACAAGGACGAGGAGCGCGCCGGGGTGGGCCATGGATCTGGATTGGCGGCGGCGCGCGGATTTGGGCCACGCCGCCTGTCACCTAGGTCGGCGCAGCAAGCTTGTACCAGAGCGGCCGCCTAGGCCCGCCTCCCCGCTGTCGTGAGCAGTCCCCGCCACCGCCGTGAGCCTCCCAGCGCGACAGCCCCTTCACCTCCTCCACCTCCGCACGGCCCCCTCCACCTCGGCACGACAGCCCGCCTCCCTGCGAGATGAAAACGGGTCGGATACGAACGGATATCACTGATATTATATTTGTTTTCATATTTCTGTCCGGATTTAGATTCGAATACATATAGTGTCAACTATGCCGGATAGGATACGACTGGATATCGACATCATAAATATGCGATTTGAGTATTCGGATACGGATACGGTATCGGATGCTGAATATCCGGACTCAGATACGGACAGATCTTAGCCCCTCTAAACGGATTCGGTTTCGAATACGGTCGGAAAATATCTGTACCGTTTTCATCTGCGACTGCCTAATTTTTTACTATTTGACCTTTTTTCCGAACAAAATTTAGGTTTGGCTTTCTGGGAGACTTAAACTCATCTTTGGACCCTGAGGGTCGGCGCCATGAGTCCTGGCGCCGAGCTAACACGTCTCGGCGCCACAGATCTTGGCGCCAAGGTGCCTGGCCGTGCACTGCAGGGAATCCTAGGTGGCGTTGACGTGGCCGGTACCTCAACGTCAGAACACATGACGCCGAGTTCGGCGCCGTAGATCTTGACACCGACCTGTGCACGCACCCACGCGATGGGATGGGTGCGGGAGACAGGCGGGCTGCGGACTGCGGCGTGCGGCTGCTGCATGCGCCCCCTCCCTCGGGACGCGTGGCCGGATTCGCGGGGTAAGCTGTCCTCGCACTGTGGGTCTGTGACGGGCTGGCTTTCAGCTGTTTGGAGCCGCGCCGCGAGGCTGAGCGCAACGTGACGTGATGGAGTGGCCAGATTCCACACTGATGCCTGCCCTCGTACCCCGCTGGCCCGCTGAGTGCACAAGGAAATTGCAATTGCAATTTTGCTTGCAAGCAGTAATTAGCCACAGTTTTTTTTTTCTAAAGGTCACGTCGCGTGGGGCGGTGGATCCTCCTCCCCAACACGAGGTGAGTGCAGTGCAGTGCGCGTAGTGCAGTGTTTACCGGCTCCCGTCTCCGAGACGAGGCCTGCAGCGCACTGTGCGTCGTGGGCCTGGTTCTCACATCTCCCGTCAGATCCCGTCCGCAAAGCGTGACAAGAAAGGAGGCGCCTTAGCGCAATGAAGGGCCCGTTTAGTTCACCCCAGAGTTGGCGCCGGCAGAATTCGGTTGACACTGTAGCAGTTGACTAATTAGGCTTAAAACGCGCCGCAAAGTACAACCAAACTGTGCAATTAGTTTTTCCTGGCGCCACCGACGATGACGGAATCTTTGATAGTGCCAAAGTTGAGTTTTGATGAACTAAACAAAGGCTTAAATCAACAGCAGCAGCAGCGCTTCCTCCGCCACCGACGGCGGGACGGCGGTGCTGTGACTAAGCTGTGTTTAGTTCGTGAAATAAAAAATTTTGATGTTACATCGGATATTTCGAGAATATTGGAAGAGGTTTTTGGATACTAATAAAAAAAATTACATAGCTCGCCTAGAAACTGCGAGACGAATTTATTAAGCATAATTAATCAATCATTAGCGTATGTTAGTTACTGTAGCACTTATGGCTAATCATGGACTAATTAGTCTTAAAACATTCGTCTCGTGATTTCCAACCAAACTGTGCAATTAGTTTTTTTTCGTCTATATTTAATACTCCATGCATGTGCCGCAAGATTCGATGTGATAGTTTAGGATGAAAATTTTTAGGAACTAAACCAGGCCTAATTTATCTAAGCCCCTTGACTAATTTATCTAAGCACTACTACTAATACCTGATGTAGAACTAGTCTAAAATATGTGGAGTAGAGACAACGAAGAGACTCAATACCATACAAGACTAGGAGCAGTAGTTATTGTTAGGAAAAGTCCAAAGCCTTATATCGACTTCACAATACAAGATGAATTTCAAAGAACTACATTTTTTTGGTTCAACGTAGCATGCAACATGCATTAGCTTTAACCAATCAAAATGTCACATAAACAGATACTAATTGCATAAATGAGACTGCAACATACCATCATGTATAGTTGGCCAAACGGGCGCATTGACGGCAACAGCAGCAACGGGCACTACCGGGCATGGCCCGGCCGACAAGCACGGCACTAGACTACATGCCGTGGGGCATTGCGCCATCTAGTGCTTAGTGATGCGTGTTTCAAATTTCTACAACAACACTTAACAAAATGTGTTAGACCATTTTATAGGCGGCTTAGTGTTGCGCTAGCCTACAGCCGCCTACCACAAGCATGGTTGAGACTAGCGCAAGTTCTTGACCTTTAGCTAAATTAGTGCGCTCAAAAGTGCTCTAAAGATTGTGGCTTTGATCCTCATCTTGTAGCTACACTAAAGAGCACCCGTGTAATGTAAGAGTGAGCAAGAGAGTTATACCTCCTGTAGTGGTAGGAACCAATCAATCACAATAATGAATAGCAATGTAGAAGCAATCACCTCGGAAGTAAAAATGATGAACACAATGATTTTACCGATGTTCACTACATTGGTATTCATTATTAGTCCTTGATTAGGGATTCACTCACTGGAGGTTCACTCTAAGATTGGCATCACCGCCAAACCCTCAATAGGTGCCGCATAACCAACACAAGATGAGGGCACTATAAGTGCACAACAAGCACACTCAAACTGATGGAAAGGTCAAGGAATCACAAAGTCCTCAATGTTCATAATCAAAGAAGATGCAATATCAAAGACTCAAAGACTCAAAGTCACACATGATGATGAGAGAACACAGATGAGCTGGTCTTAATCACAAACCGATCGTAATCAAAGAACTTATCAAAGAGTCAAAGTCACACAAAGTTACATGTTATAAGAGAACTTATCAAAGACTCAAAAGTCACATAATCACACAAACACAACTCGGTCATCTTGGGATCTAGCCATCGCCGCCGATGGACGCCACGCGTCACCAGCTTCAAACGCCCCGATTTCAACCTGCCGAAGCGACCGGCACAAAAACAGAACGGACGGGTTAGTAGAGATTGAGGGTTAGGGTTAGGGGGACGTGTGGATTGACCGGACGTAGACGGCGTGCTTACCTTCAAAGCCGGAGCACCTTTTAGAGTCCGTCGTGAGGTCGACGAGGCACGGATCCGGTCCATTTCAACTCTTACTTCTTCACCCTTGCTCAAGATGAAGGATGGATCCGGCGCAATAGAAAATAGACATTTCATTTTTCGGATCCATCGAGGTCTACAAATGGATCCATGTGGTAGCATAGGACACAAGCGAGATCAAGGGGTTAGGGTTAGGGATTGTAAATGCGGCCAATGGTGGAGCATCTAGTGCCACTTTGAGAGCGAGAAGAGAGAGAGGAAGTCGGAGGCCGAGATCAAAGCTAAATGTGACGGTCCGAAGGGTCTTGATCACCAAAATAAAATAGCTCCTACAAGTTATATCTTGAGCGGATCTTTCTTCTTCTCTTCAAGCGAGCCCTTGATCAATGCTATCACCATTGGATCCGAGTGTGCTACCTATCTCATGATCACTTGATGAACTAGGAGCCTTAGGGTTTCATCAATTTACCAAAACCAAAGGTCTGGCACACTATAAGTGCCCAACGGACCCGGCGATCGGAATCACAAAGCTGAATGAGATCAAAGAACTTATCAAAGTTCAAAGTCACAAATTGAATCACAAAGTCAAGGGTTCACAAAGGTAATCAAAGAACTTATCAAAGAGTCAAAGTCACACAAAGTTACATGGAGAATTCAAAAGTCACATAATCACACAAACACAACTCTCGTCGCCGGATCTAGCCATCGCCGGTGGCTCCAGAGGCCACCGGAAAATAGAACAAGGGTTAGTAGAGATTGAGGTTAGGGTTAGGTTAGGTGATGGAGGCGACTTACCTTCAAAGCCGGAGAGAGAGTCGATGAGGTCGATGAGGCATGGAGCGAGCACAGACGATGAGGGATGGATCCGGCGAACGCCGATCCGGTGAGGTCGACGATGGATCCGACGAGATGAAGTGAGATCAAGGGTTAGGGTTAGGGATTGTGAGGAGAGGCCAGGTGAGAGGCCACCGGAGAGCGAGAAGAAGAGGAAGCGGCCGGAGATCCGGGGTCCGAGAGCGAGAGCGAGATCCGATGGATCCGACTAACCGAGAGATCCGAAATGACGACGGATCCGGCGAGGTCAACGACGGATCCGGCGCGAGGACGGCGAGATCAAGGGTTAAGGTTAGGGTTAGGGATTGGCGGTTTTATACGGTGGATTCCAAGGGCGGATCCAACGAAGTCGATGGGGAGAGAGGCGAGTCGAGATCCAACGCCGACCACCGCGAGAGCGAGCCGAGAGGACCGAGTGCCGGCCGCCAGCCTGGGGAGAGCGAGAGCGTGTCCGGCCGCAAATGAATTAGGGCAACGGAGGGCTCGGCCGGTAATGGCGGTTTTATACCCCGATTCCAACGGGCACTAACGGTGGGGTCAAGGCGAGATCCAACGGCACGAAGCCGCCGCGGGGCCGGGCCGGGCCGCACTACGGCCGTGCTAATTATTGGTGTCGTGCTTGGGGCGGGCCCTGGTAGTGCCCGAGCCAAATGGCCAACTATACCATCATGGGGAATCCAATGACTACAGCCCCGCTCCACCGACTAGCATTGCCAACTCCGTAAAAGCCATCGAGCTAGCAAAGATCCCCAACCTTGCTCGCAAGATGTGCCGCAAGGCCCAAAGCAAACCCACCCACGCGCCCCGAGGGGAGGGGGTGCGGCAGCAGCCACGACGTCACGATCCGCGCTTTTTTCGCGCACCCATCCCATCACGCTGGGTGCGTGTGCGGTCGGCGCCAGATCTTGGCGCGAGAGCTCGGCGCCAAGATCTGCGGCCGAGCTCGGCGCCATGTGTTCTGGCGCCGAGGTACCGGCCACGTCAACGCCACCTAGGATTTCCTACAGTGCACGGCCAGGCACCTTGGCGCCAAGATCTGCGGCGCCGAGACGTGTTACCTCGGCGCCAGGACTCATGGCACCGACCCCTAGAATCCAAAGATGAGTTTAAGTCTCTCGGGGGGCAAACATAAATTTTCTTCGAAAAAGGGCCAAATAGTAAAAAATTAGGCTGCGACTGCAATGAGAGGAAGAGAGCGAGCAGGAGCAAGAAGAAGAAGGTGTGGGGTGGGGTGGTAAGGCTACCAATTTTCTGATGCAAGGTACTCGTACACTTTTATCCATGCAAACAAACACCGTCCCACCTCTAGCCAGCCCCTGCTTGGGTCAGGCAAATAAACAGGTCCAGTTACACCACTTGGGGCTGCCTCCACTTGGCTAGGCTGGGCTGGTACCCACAGGCCACCCTAGTCGAGGCAAACAAACACGCCCTTGGTGTCCAACATCATGTCCGGAACCTGCTGGCTGGAGGGAAGTGAGTGATCCAGAGTTTCAGGCCAGAACTACGTGAAACATACCAACACAAATCGCTACCTTGGCTAGGATCTGTGCCTTGGAAAATGTTTCCAATGAGTATGGATAAGACTAATATATAGAATGGTTGTCATTAAACTCGTTTGGATCCTCCTTAGGGAGGAGAATAAGTGGGTCTTCATTCAATTTGTTAGAATCTCCGATAATCAAGTGCCAAAATAGGATCCAAAACTCTAAGAAAGTCAATAATCAATCACGCTCGACCCAGTATATAGAAACGACTTTTATATAATAATCTAACTAATTGTTGGCAAAATTTTATGAGAATTTAAATTTTCTAATTAAAATACTAATAAAGCCCATATAAAGGAATGAGATAGTTATGATCTTCTAGAGCATTCATGCCAAACGTAATGAGTTGCCGCTTGCATCTTGCATTCTATGTAAGAAACCACTAGTAATATGTGCGTTAAAGAGAAAATAACTACATGTCAATACACCAATGTCGTCGTCACTGGCCTGAGCGTGGGTCAAAGTCTTAATAATTCATAATATATAGATAGAAAACCATGAGTAATAACATGAAAGAAAAGAACGTGTGGCCATGCTAGCCCTAGTCCATCTCATGAATGCTCAAAATCAAGCAGCAGGACTGTGCAAGTATATCAAGTATATCTTCTGTGTGCCACGCTTTACTAAGAGGGTCATTTTTTTGTGCGGGCATGCCTTCTCATGTGCGCCTAAAAGTAAAGTAAAGAGCAACTAAAAGTCACATGGCCTAGCTTGTAGCTCCACACTGTTTTTCACCTCCTCTCAAGTAGAACCAAAACCATATAGCCTTAATATTTGCAAAACAAGACGTAGGTTGTTATTTGACTGCACTGTAATCTACCTTAACCATAGTATATTAATGTGGATTAGAGTGTAGCCAAATAATACCTAACTTTTTTATTTGTATAAGTCACAACCACCTACCAAAAGAACCGAAACAACAACCCACGCTAACAGGAATTGAACGCTCACCTACCGCCCACGCGGCATGCGTGTGTTAGCCAGATTGATGTGGAGGCCTTGGGAGGCTTGCGTTCCATTACGCGTTTAGGAGCAACTAATGTGCATCCAAAACTTTTCACCACCGGTCGCTTGATCTTCTATGTATCACATCTCATCACACCCCTATAACCCTCTTCTTTCCACCACCCCTAGATAATGTTCGTCTAAACGGTCGTTTAGCCACATATCGAAAGAAACCAAACGGCAACCCGCGCTAACAATACATTTGCATCCAAAATTTTTCACCACCGTCGCATGATCTTCTATGCATCACATCTCATCACACCCACCATAAGGCCATAACCCTCTTCTTTCCACCACCCCTAGATACTGTTTGTCTAAACCGTCGTTTGGCCAGTTCATACACCATTTAAACCCTACACAGTGCTACATCGTTTCCGTTTAAATGAGAGTTTAGCCTGTTTAAATGACCGTTAAGTGGCCATTTAGACCAAATAATGGTTAAACAACAACTGACCCACTGTTTACAGTTTATGATAATACTGCCCCTAATCCCCCATCGCCAAGCTTTTCGTACGCCGAATGGCTCCGTGCCTCCGTGGGATGCCTGTCCAGCCCCGAGCAGTGAAAGAGACACTGACCGGTGGGACCCAGCTAAAGGGGAAGGCCCGGCAGAACAGGAGAGAACAGAGAGCCGCAAAGCGTGCCGAAGCACCAGCGGCCCAGCGGGGCAGTGGTTGGCGAAACGGAGGAAGCCACGGCCCTGGTCCGGCCACCGCGAGCAGAGAGAGCCACGGCGCGGGCCTCCGTGCTGCCGTCCACTGTGCTGATCCTCCTCCCTTGCTTCTGGTTGCCTGCCTCCTACTCCTACGGTACCATAAAGCACAGCAAAAGCACGCTCGACTCGCAGTCTCCTCCTCTCCTCTGTCCTCTTGGTCGCAACGCAGCGAGGAAAACCCCAACCGGCGCGTAGGGTTTCTCCTCGCCTCGCCGGCGCGCAAGGTACGCCTCTCCGCGCTCCGCCCATTTCCGCGCCTCGTTTCCACGACCATCTCGCGCAATGCGGCGTTTCCTCTGCTCCAGGGCCTGGACTGCAGGACTGGGTCGCTAGCTCGCGGCCTGGACTGGTGCACGCGTCTCTCTCTCTCGAAAAAAAAAGGCCGCTTTTTTTTCGTTTCTTTGTTTCGTTCGGCGGCGAGGGCTTCGGAGCCCGTGCCCCCTCGCCGCCGGCAGCGCGTAGTTTTGGCACTTCGAGCATTGACGTGGCCTCAGGTGGGCACCCCGCCCCTGTTCTTGTTGTTTGTGACTTTGTGTGCGTCTCATGGCCGGGGTGGGGTTTTGTGCTGCTAGTGCGGTGCTGAATTCTGGGGGTTTTTTGGTGGTGCCCCGTGATCGTTGATCGGGACGCGTGGTGGTGGCGAGCCCTCTTCTGATTTCTAAATCCCAAAATGATGCAAGGTTGCGCGAACTTGCCATACTTGGGCCTGCCTGCCCAAATCGCCATTAGAAAAGGACCAGAGAGGGAGACGGGGGGAGTAAAATGGTGGATTTTGTTGAAAATCTTTTTTTTTTTTCTTTTGGCGTGATTGGTACTGCTATGCCTGTAAGGTGCTCCATTTAGGTAGAATTCAGTGAAATGGATGTCTGATGTGTCAATTTTTTTTATAAAGGCAGCATCTTTGCGCATGCATCTGCCTGATAAATTATCTGATTGCTCTTCTTTTTGTGGAATGCTACGTGGAGCCCTGGGTGCACATCGTATACTGATTTATCTTTTGGTTAAGAAGTTGAAAAGTTGCGTTGTTGCACAAATTGTGTGAGATTTCAGTGTTTGTCGCTGAATGCCATGTGGATGCACATGTTCTGCTTTCTGATCTTCTGATTTCAATGTTGTGCATTTCTATGATGACTGTGCTGATTATGTTGTTTCCCTGTTCTATTGTAAAGGCAGAGATTTTGTTGATACCGAGTACCAGCTGCCTGTTGTTTACCAATGGGGGAACCACAAATGGATGGTGATCAGTCACCTGTTATCTCAGATACTGATATGATGGATTGCCTGAATTTGGATGGCTATGGAGATGTTGAAGATCCCCACAAGGAGGGTGCAAAAGGGGAGCGGCAGCCTTCTGGCAAAGTTGATGAACTGCAGTATTTTGTTGATACCGAGTACCAGCTGCCTGTTGTTTACCAATGGGGGAACCACAAATGGATGGTGATCAGTCACCTGTTATCTCAGATACTGATATGATGGATTGCCTGAATTTGGATGGCTATGGAGATGTTGAAGATCCCCACAAGGAGGGTGCAAAAGGGGAGCGGCAGCCTTCAGGCAAAGTTGATGAACTGCAGTCTACTATGGATGTGGATTTGACAGGTGTAATATCTGTGGAAGATGAAGGGAATGAAAAGCAGAATGCTATGGATGTGGATTTGAAAGAAATACTGCCTGAGGAAGATGAAGGGAAAGGAAAGGCTTCTTCAGACCTACCCTCACATGTACCAGTTGATTTTGATGTTGCAAGCCTCGAGAAGTTTTGCAAAGAAGCATCAAGATCATTTTTCAGTGAAACTGGACTGGTTAGCCATCAGATAAACTCATACAATCATTTTGTCTCCCATGGACTCCAAGAGCTCTTTGATTCTTTTGGAGAAATCACTGTGGAGCCTGATTATGACCCTTCAAATAAAGATGGTGCTTGGAAACATGCAACTGTTATATTTGGTAGGGTTAAGCTTGGTGAGCCAGTGTTTATGGTTGACAACTCTGATCTCGAACAGCAAGATCTCAAATTTAAGCGTAGACATGCTCGCCTCCAGAAGATGACATATGCGGCCAGGATGAATGTAGAAATGACTGTTCAGGTCAGGATGTCCTAATTTATGTTACATATCAAGTAAACAGTAGGGGTAAAATATATTGTACCTGTTAAGAAAGACTAAACTATATAAATGGAAAAAATAAAAAAATGTTTCAGATATTCCAGAAAAGCTTTCTTATTCTCTTAACTAGTATGGATGTTAATGTGACCATTTCAGTCTTTTCTTATATTTCACAAATGACATGGAAGTTAGTGAGATTAAGCTCCTTCTCGAGTTCATTTTTAACTTTGCTTTTCATGGCGCAATAGCCATAATGATGTCGCTGATGTTTTCCCCCTTACTCAGCCTTCAAAACTCATGTAGACTTTGAATGTAGCTATTGCACTGTGCCTTGGCATTCTGCTTGTAGTATTGCCTTCTCCCTGTATATTGAGCAGCATATGTGATTTAAAATTACTCTGGCATCTGTAATCAAGTTATGACCTTGATCTTTGTATCAACAAGATTTCTACTGATATTTTACCATCTGATCAACTAGTGTTTTGGCTTTATCAGGTTTATATACTCAACAAAAGTGACAAAGCCAAAACTGGTAAGGATACACATGTTCATAGAAGAGATATAATGACAGAAACTAAACAAGTCAGCATGGGATTGTTACCTGTGATGGTGGAGTCAAATTTGTGCTGGCTGCATAAACTTCAAGAAAGTGATTGCCAGTTTGATTTTGGTGGCTACTTTGTGATCAAAGGAACAGAAAAGGTACTGCCTGACATGATTCATGCCTGCTCATTCAATTCTCAGCAAATGTATTTCACAAAGATCATTGCATTGTGCATTCTTATAGATTTTGATGGTGCTGTAAATATATTATGTATCAAGTGGGGCATGTAATAGATATTTAGTCAGGACAAATTAGGTTTTATGTTTTTTTTTGGAGAGGGCGAGTTTTATGGTTCAAATATATGCGACGACTCTATATGGCACTGCTATGCAATTGCCCTACATGCTTGCTATATTGCCCACCTTTCTCAATAGTTTAAGCTTTGGCCTTTGGCAAACTAATTAGTGCATGTTGATAAAAAAAACTAATTAGTGCATGAAACTCAATATGTTGTCAGAGACAAAGGTTTTGAGTTGAGTCCTGGCTATCGCAAGTTTCACAAAGGGCGACTGCGGCTCGCTTCTAGTGCACGCCTTAGGCTTGAGGGTGCCATGAGGGAAGTATTACTGTGTTACTTACCTTGCCCAATACTTAAGGGAGAGATAGATAGATGAGGGAGACTATCCTGGCACTGCCAAACATATGTTTTGTGAAATTTCAGGTTAAATCAAATGGAGTTTACAAATTTTAGCTTGGCAAGTGCTGTGATAAGTACTATATGCATGTGGTCAAAGTTCAAATCAAATATTTATATAGGACGATGGTGCTTCATAAATATGCATGGAAATTGTTCTGTAACGTTGTCAAGAAATTCTGCAGTTAACAAATTATCACTGAAGTTAAGAAAGTTTTACCTTTTTGATATTGAACATGTTTGACACCATGTCTGGGTGAAGAACATCTCATTATGATTGCTTTAAATTCTGTAGGTATTCATTGCTGAAGAGCAAAGGTTTTTATCAAGGATTTGGGTCACAGACCGCCCTAGCTGGAATGCAAGTTACACGTCTCAAATCAGACGAGAAAAGATCAATATAAAACTCGTTCCATCCAAACGCAATGAAATCTGCAAAGTCATAAACATTTACTTCATGGGTACGATTCTGCCAATTTGGGTAGTATTTTTTGCACTTGGTGTATCGTCAGACAAGGAAGCTTTTGATACGATTAATATCCTAGACTGTGGTGCTTCCATAGTCAACATAATATCATCAACTATTAAAGAATCTCATGAAGAATTTGAAGGCTTCTGCACTCCAGGTAGAGCCCGTCAATATGTTGATGAGCTGATCAGAAAATCAAAGTTTCCACCCAAAGAATCCTTTGATGAGTATGTTTGTAGGTATACATTTCATAGTGTCAATGGGGTCAGGAGCAAGGCACTTTTCTTGGGTTACATGGTCAAATGTCTGCTAATGGCATACTCTGGCAACCGAAAATGTGATAATAAGGATGATTTCCGTAACAAGAGGCTAGATCTTGCCTGCCAATTGCTTCGGAGAGAACTCTGGACTCATATTAAGAGAGCAGAAAGATGCATGGTTAAGCTCGTGCAGAGAGATTTGAGCAATGATGGCAGCTTGCAAGACCTTAGGCGTTATGTGGATGCATCAATTATTACCAATGGATTGAACCGGGCCTTCTCCACTGGTTCTTGGCAGCATCCTTTTAAAAAAGAAAGGTGTTCAGGGGTTGTAGCAACCCTTCGGAGAACAAATCCACTTCAAATGATGTCTGATCTGAGGAGGACGTGACAGTGGTTTGCGTATTCTGGAACGGTTGGAGATGCAAGATACCCGTAAGTTCCCTGTTCCTTTCTACCAAAAAAATGATGCATGCCTACTCTCTTCCTTTTCCAATATCCATGTGCAAACTGACTTTCCTTTTGCAGGAATCCATCCTACTGGGGAAAATTATGTTTTTTGTCCACCACTGATGGTGAAAAATGTGGATTTGTGAAAAAACTTGCTGTGACTGCTGTGGTTAGCTCTGTAGTGAGGAAACCGTTGATTGATACATTTGTTTCTTCTGGAATGAAGAAACTGAATGATATTTCTCTACAAGATATTTCTGGGAAATTCAGGATCTTCTTGAATGGAGACTTGCTTGGAGTATGTGCAGACCCACACGAATTGACTTCGCGTTTAAGAAGCTTGAGGCTAATTGATCCTCAGGTTTGCTCAGTTTCCGTATCTGTCAAACTAACACTCCATTGTCATGAACCTCAGTTTTCAGATCCAGGATAGTGTCTTACTACCGTTCGTGGTCTTTGAAAACTCTAATAAACCATTATTCATACTTTCAATTTTTTGGATATATTTTACCTTGTACCATCATGAGTCCTGATGCCTTCATGATATCGTGATAGATTTTGCTGCTTAATAAGTTCTTGATTACTGAAAGTTGTTTCTTCAGTATAGCTGTGCTCATGTATCTACTGGTTTAAAAAATTTCATAGCAATTACCCACCAACCTTTAACATCGGACTCACTTTAATTATCTTGTGATGAGTCGATACCATTCTAATCTTCTCTTGCTCATTACTAGTTTTCCTTTAATTCGTTCCAAAAAAAAAAACTAGTATTCCTTTTCATAATCTCAAAAAGAAAAAAAAAACTTTATGGTGGATCTGAAATTTCATGCTAATGGAATTCTGAACTGAACTTGCTTTATTTCCTTATGCATTTGGTGTATGTTTAGGAATATTCAATATATATTTTTGCCACAAGGTGGAATATGATTGTTTTGTTACATGTACTATTTCTGCTTCAGTGGAATACTTAAGTACATATGTTGCAACAAGCTGGTAGTAATACTGTTATTTTTCCTATTTTTAATTTGATTAGGTTGAAATCAAAATGGACTAGCACCATAAAGAAGTTCGTGTATTTTCTGATCCAGGCAGAATTCTAAGACCACTTCTTGTAGTTGAAAATCTAAGAAGAATCACAAGACCAAAAGATGGACTATACTCTTTTCAGGAACTTATGGATCAAAACATAGTTGAGTTGATTGGTGTTGAAGAAGAGGAGGACATCCGATGTGCATCTGGAATTAGACATCTATTCACAGGGGAGAAAGAAGACGGGTCTTCTGGCTCTACTCATTGTGAACTTGATCCTTCTTTCTTGCTAGGGTTGAGTTGCAGTCTCATCCCCTTTGCCAACCATGATAACGCTAGGAGGGTTCTCATGCAAGCTCAAAAGATATCCCAGCAGGCTATTGGCTACTCTCCCACAAATTCTCACACTAGACTTGACACCCTTTCACATTAAATCTTCTATCCACAA
Organism: Miscanthus lutarioriparius; assembly: GCA_904845875.1. Classification (NCBI taxonomy): domain Eukaryota; kingdom Viridiplantae; phylum Streptophyta; class Magnoliopsida; order Poales; family Poaceae; genus Miscanthus; species Miscanthus lutarioriparius. The sequence continues at coordinate 59,705,250 of CAJGYO010000013.1, forward strand.
AGACCCTTGTTTAAAACTGTGGTGTCCTATGGTCTTGGTATGGCAGAGACAGCCTACAGCTTTGGACAAAAAGATGACTTTAATACACCAGAATATTTCAATGGCCAAAATACAATAGTCTCAGTCAACGTTCATCAGGGATTCAACCAAGAAGATTCTCTGGTGCTGAATAGGGCCTCTTTAGAGCGTGGCATGTTTCGTACACTACATTTCAAGAGCTATAAAGCACAGGTCGAAAACAAAGAGATCACAAGGCGTCTCAAACACAGGGAAAGTATCAATTTTGATAAAGTGCAAAGCAAGAGAGAGAAGGTTGACAGTCTGGAATGTGAGGGTTTACCCTATGTTGGAGCAAGTCTTCAAAGTGGTGACATTGTCATTGGAAAGGTCTCTGAGTCTGGTGAAGATCATAGTGCCAAGGGATGGTGGACAAGGTAGTTCTTTCAGCGAATGATGATGGGGTGAACTTTGCAACTGTTACTCTAAGACAGGTGACTAATAAATCTTTTCAAGATTATTCTGCATTGTTTTTCATGGCCCATGCTTGCATGCAGTGGCATTCTCCTTACATAGTACAGTAGGGCATGGCATTATTCTCAGATATTTGGCTGGTTTGCTTTCTTGTCTAAGGAATAACTCAGAAAGGTTCTATGTTTTGCTCATCTTGTGTATGTATGTTCTCCTTATGATTTTGGAAATGATAGATGATCTACATTTTTGTCTTGAATATTTAGTGCTCTGATATCACCTCAGGTGTCAATGATATATAGAAGATTTAGTTTTCTAATCTGCACCATTTCATAACAATGCTTATTCTCTTACTTTTCTTGCTTGCTACAAGTTCTGCGTGCCCACTTGTCAATCTCCCTAGTGATTAATCTAATAATCGTTTCAGTCTCGCTCACCATGCGTCGGAGACAAGTTTGCCAGCATGCATGGGTAGAAAGGAGTGGTTGGCCTACTGGATTCCCAGGAGAATTTCCCATTTACTTGCCAAGGGATAGTTCCAGACATCATCATAAACCCACACGGTTTTCCAACTCGTCAGACCCCTGGTCAGTTGCTTGAAGCTGCTCTGGGGAAGGGGATTGCCATGGGGAATTTTTTTTTAATTTTAACACTTTTGTAATCTAATTTTAAATCTGACACTGTCGGTTTTTTTTAAACTAACACTTTTGGCCGCGCCTATTGCCCTAGCGCGGCCAAATGCCTATGCCGCGCCATGCATGGTGGCGCGGCAGAGGTCTGACGTGGCGACGACCGGTTTCGGTGACCGTTGACGTGGCAGGTCCTGCCGCGCCACCCACCATGGCGCGGCAGTGCCGCGCCCTGATCCGTAGCGCAGCAGAGCCGAATAAATATCGCAGCCAGTCCCGCCTGCCCGAGCAGCAAGCCCGCCTAGCCGCCGCGCCCGTCGCCTGCCCGGCGGTACCTGGACGGTTTAATCCGAATGCGTCGCGCCAATAGTGGGAGTTATTATAAGTATTGCTCGACATAAAATCAATAGTAGATTTGTTTCTGTCTTTTGTTGAATTTTTTTCACGGCCGAATAGAGAATTTGATGAGCCAATGATTTGTTTTCCGTCTTTCATAATACGGTTAACCATCATTTTAACTAATCGATTACGAAAAATTGCCACCGGCGTCGAGATACGCCGGGACTGCCGGTTCCCGAACTAGTTGGTACTTAATCTCGCGGGCAGTGCTGCCGCGACGCAAAGAAACGAATATGAAGCAAATAAATGAAGTCGGTGCGCAAGTTGACAAGCTGCCACGTAACATTTTCATTGTTTTGACATAAGTTTGACATAACATAACCAAATAACCCCGCAAGTTTCGGACGCCAATATTCGTTTGACCTAACAAAGTAAGACCCAGGAGTGTAAGGATCCATCGGACGCCTCTGTCTCTTCGGATTTATTGGCAACACATTGGGAGTGTAGTCAACGTCGGTATGGTCGCGTCGACGGTGCGTACGGCTCGTACCCTGCAAGTATATGATACGCACGATTACTTATAATTCTTTATGATCGTTAGTTCATGGAGCCTACGTATTTAAATAAACTATCTTTGATAGTACCTGTGAGACTCCTTGGGTACCAAGCGGGGCACCACCTAGCTGAGACATGCCGATCTCGTCCTGCGATCAGTCGTCCCACTGGTCGTGCTGTCTGCGGAAGCCTGGGGGGTTGTCGTCGTCGTCATCGTCGTCCTCGGTTGCAGGGTCCTTCCCAGCGCTATGATGTGGTGGTGTACGCACCGCGGAAGTGGCACCTGTCATCGGCTGAGAAGAGCCGGCTGGTGTCCTCAAAGAGGCTGAAGACGTGCCACCCGACCGCGCCAGGAGTGGCGGTTTCTCGTAAGGAGTGTCCATGTAGCTCAGCTTCTGAGCTAGCTTTTCTGCAGCTCTTCTTCTTCACCTTCTGCATAAATAGACGTTAAAGTTAGTGCATTACCCAAATGCATATACACTAAAGAAATATTTTCAGAACGGACAAGTTTATGTTACCTCCACAAAAGCCGCGAGAACGCCTAGCCCCTGCCCTCTAGACTCGTGAAGCCGGAACGCTGCTTCGTTGGACAGCCTTGACAATTGTATTGTCTAGGTACAGAAACATGGTTGGACAGTTTTAGTACACATAATTAATACCAAAATGATAACAAATTGTACTATTCAAGTATATTACCATGTATCTTTGAAGCAGGGCTCTCTGTAGCTGTGTGTCCTCCCTAGTGGTAACGTCGTACACATCTTCGATGACATCTTCCTCCGAGCCCTCGTCAATCACCACGTCAGTGTACGGGGGCTTGATATGTGTCCTCGTAGACCTGTGAAGCCACCGCAGGTACTCGTCGAAGGTGTGCGGGTCGTGTGGAGGACCCGCATGGACCGGATGTCGTACCCTGTTCTGCCACAAATGGATGTGCGAGCTGTGTGTCACGCGCCAATCCTTGGTCTTGTACCTCTTTCTGCGGTCATACCTGCAACAAAACGATGTTAGTTGTACCACACCTCTGGATTGTAACATTGTTATTAATCGATAACGCACCCGTGCAATTCTTGGTTGGTGGAGTAAAGCGGTGGTGGGCAGCCTGTCATTCTCCCAAACTGCCTGCAGATCTAGATGGGCAAGTGAATCTCGACCACATGGAAGAAAATAAGAGGGACGTCGCAGCGATACTTGTCTGACTCGTCCCTAGTGACAGGACTGAGATAGTCCTGGAGCTCCGGAGAATCCCAAGGACACCAATGCACCTGAAAATTCGTAATTGAGTTAGGTTGTGATATAGTGTACATCGAAGAAGACACAAGTATGATAGTAAAGAAAGCGTGTAACCTGGTGCTGTGTCAGGACGTCGAGACCGTCCGTGTACTCCCTGTACTTGCGCCACGCATTCCCTCTAACTAATGCTGATTTCGTCTAGATATATAGAGCTATAGGGAGTGTATCCTGCCCGTTCCATCGCTGCATTGAACACGATAATGAATTAGCCATTAATAATGAATTCATATGTAATTGTCTCCAAGAATATAGTGAACCGAAGTACTTACCGGTAAGCCATTATTAATGGGCCTCCCAACGGGCCATCGTTCCCAACACCACACCTGGAGTAGGTACGAGCAACCCCCAAGGTTCGCATATTCTAAGGTGCGACGACAGGCAACGCATAGCTGTCGATACGTCCATGTCAGGACTGCGTTGCCCCAGTTGTACGGCGCTATGTTCTTCCACGGCTGGCGTAGTATGTCAAGGAAAATCCAGTTGATGGTGTAGCCCGAGGCGTCTGGGAAGAGGAAAGCACCAAGAAAGTGCGAGCCACACACGAGTGAACCTATCGATCAGAGCCTCCTCAGCCTGTGGGTTCAAGTAATCAAAGCGCTCTGTGATCCAGGACGACGAAACACCGGAACTTTTCCTGAAATTGACCAAAGAAAATGAGACCCCATGGCTGCAGGAAAGCAATGCAAGTATTAAATAGGCTTGAATTACTCACTTATTTTTTTGGAAGCATCGTCGTCCGGTGGAAGAAAGCCAGTAAACTGAGCCACCAGCTCCCTCCAGTGATCGTTGTCAACTATCCCTGCCATTGGAAGTCCCCCCAACCGAAGGCCTAAAATAGCCTTCACGTCCGGCAACGTCAAGGTCATCTCGCCACAAGGTAGGTGGAACATGTGGGTCTCAGGCATCCACCTGTTATAAGAATAGAACGACTGTTAGTTACCTCAAATTTGTTAGAAGAAAGTTTACGTACAAAGAATGCACTCGCACCTATCTACACCTGCAGTAAGTAGTGCTGGGTCAAGGGGCGGAAGACCGTGGTTGACAACACGGACAAGCTCGAGGAAGCCGGCACGCCGTATGTACGGCGCATAACGCTCGTCTCACTGGTGCACCCTAGTGTGCGTGCGGGGCCTCAAAGGAGGCAAGGCCACCTCTGCGCCGTTGTCACTCAAGATGTGTGCTCGGTGTTGGTCGTCGTACTCCACCTCAAGAATGGGGTACAACGGGTGCTGCGTGGGAGGAGTCATCCTGTTACAAATTGATAAACAAAATGTTAGAGTATTCAAATTAACAAAATTCAAATTAACATTAGTAAGTTCACAAACAAATCACAAACAAATTCACTAACCTAACTATCCTAAACCCCTAGACCCAAAATCCTAACTATACTAGATAATAAATACATAATCAATCCCTAAACCCTTTTGGGTTTAGGGTAAACTAGTATCTATACCCAAAATCTCTAACTAAATAACTAACTATAAACTAAATAATAAATATATAATCAATCCCTAAACCCAAAATCCTAACTATACTAGAACACACAACCTCAAACCTACGTAAATCACAAACAAATTCACTAACCTAACTATCCTAAATCACTAACTATCATAAATCAATACCAATCATAAAACCCTAACTATCCTAAATTACTAATTATCATAAATCACTAATTATCCTAAATCAATAATAATAATAGAACAAAAAAATGAAATCGACTAGGAGGTATCTTCAGGAGCTAACTATCCTAAATTACTAAGGCATAAATCACTAGTTATCCTAAATCAATAATAATAAAAAAATATGAAATCGAGAGGGAGGTACCTTAGGAGGTAAGGCAGGCGTGGGCGGGCGAGGCGAGCCGGCAGCGCGGGCCGAGCGGCGTGGGGCGGGCGGCGGCGGAGGCAATGGGAGCTGGCGGCGCGCGGCGGTAGCGGCAAGCTTGCACGCGGTATTTATTCGGCTCTGCCGCACCATGGATCAGGGCGCGGCACTGCCGCTCCATGGTGGGTGGCGCAGCAGGACCTGCCACGTCAACGGTCACCGAAACCGGTCGTCGCCACGTCAGACCGCTGCCGCGCCACCATGCATAGCGCGGCATAGGCATTTGGCCGCGCCAGGACAATATATGCGGCCAAAAGTGTTAGTTTTAAAAAAAAACCGACAGTGTTAGATTTAAAATTAGATTCAAAAAAGTGTTAAAATTAAAAAAAAAATCGCCATGGGTGGGAAGGTCAGGTATGCAACACCGTTCACCACTCCAACCGTGGACGTGATCACCGAACAGCTGCACAAGTAAGTTCTATTTACATGACGGATTCCTTTCTCACCTTTGTACTTTAATTCGCCCTTGCACACATGTGGGGAAACTAGACAGGATACTGGTAACTGAAATGTAGCACATGGCATCTCATGTCAAGGTTCTTTGTTATGGCTTTTGCAAGTGCTCATTTTGCCCTCTCATTGCGAGGCTATAGGAACATGTTCAATGATGCATTCCCATGGTGTAGATCTGTAGATGCACTGATTAATAAAGATGCAGATATATGTGAGGCTGGTTAGCCATTCGGCCATTCGTATGGCACAGCTTTTTGCCATGTTTCTATACCTTGTGGGTTTGCTTTGCAGGGCTGGGTTTTCAAGGTGGGGTGAGGAGAGCGTCCTGAACGGGCAGACCGGCGAGCGGATGAAGTCCCTGGTGTTCATGGGGCCGACCTTCTACCAGCGGCTGGTGCACATGGCGGAGGACAAGGTGAACTTCCGGAACACGGGGCCGGTGCACCCGGTCACGCGGCAGCCGGTGGAGGACAAGAAGCGGTTCGGCGGTGTCAAGTTCGGGGAGATGGAGCGCGACTGCATGCTCGCCCATGGCGCCGCCGGCAACCTCCACGAGCGGCTCTTCACGCTCAGCGACTTCTCGCAGATGCACATCTGCCAGGCCTGCGAGCGGGTGGCCAACGTGATCATGAGGCCCGCCGAGGGCGGCCGCAAGAAGGTGCATGGCCCCTACTGCATGTTCTGCAGCTCCGCGGAGCGCATCGTCCGGATCAACGTGCCCTACGGCTCCAACCTGCTGTACCAGGAGCTCTTCAGCATGGGCATCTGCCTCAAGTTTGACACCGAGGTCCGCTAGAACGCCATGCCATTTCATCAGCCTACTCTTTTTGAAACCGTAGACTACATGCATTTGCAACTTCGTTGCCTAGGATATTGGTGATTGAAGTCGACCGTAGACTACATACATTTGCAACTTTGTTGCCTAGGAAGATATTGGTGATTGAAATCGAACCATTTATGGGCTGATGTTGAAACCTGCAATTTTCGCGGCACCGATTTTTTGGGTATTTGGTAATTAGTCTCAGCACTGGTTGATAATGTGATTCAGGGTGGTGTTACTACTACCACTACAGCAGCACCAGCGTCAGGCTCAGCATCGCCTATGCCTGACGATCGTCCGACAACATGTGCGTGGCAAGATGGCCTACAGGAAGAAAGGCCGCGCAGGCAGGACCTTGAACCCACGCGTCTTCGGCCCGGACTGGCAGAACAAGTGGACTCGACGTCGTGCCTTGCCCAGCGTGGTGTCTTCCCTATGGGTCTGATTGATTAATTGCGTTAGTATTGTATTGCATTAGAGATTACAGTGCTATGTGTGTGATTGGTTTCATGCATAAATGGCTAGACCATATCCTGGGCTGCAAAGCGGGTGCAAGAGAAAGGGTGCATAGCTGGATACGCAGGATTTGATCGAATAGTGGGATGTAGGTTGGGCTTGCTTCGAGGATAGTGCTAGCGTGCATATGAGCCTATGCAAGTAACCAAACATGACCAAACTGCACTGTGAAGGCCTGGATAAGGGGTTATATAGGCAACCAAACATACCCTATAAGTATGTAATAGCTTCTTGTGTAAGGGGTTAAGAACAATTATATAACAAACTCCCTATGAACTAATATAACAGGCCTCGTCTTGCCCTATCCCCTTCTTGTTATCCTTCCCAAATTCCCAATTCTATTGAGCAGCTAACAAAATTGGTGTATCAGATCCATTCGATTCCCCCGCATTGCTCTCGTCTCTTTCATCTTGACCCCGAATAGTGATCCCCCACAGCGGGTTGATCTCTGTTCTTCACTCTTGCGGTGTCGATCTTGAGGTCCCATAGGTCCATGCCGAGGTTGATTCAGTCGACGGCTGAGGTGCGAGTTCGTTCACCCTAGAACCCTACCAAATCGAACACGATCACTTCACCCGATTCCACAAACAGCTGAGCACCATGGATCCCAACACCAAGATGATCCTCGACGAGCTCAAAGCCGTACGCACAGCGCTCACGAGCAGGATCAACGTGGTGAAGATATTGGTGATTGAAGTCGAGCCATTTATGGGCTGATGTTGAAACCTGTAATTTTTTTTTTTGAAAGACCTGGTTGCCCAGCTTTGATTTATAATAAATAGAGGATAGCAACAATCATTACATGCGTGAGTGGCGCTACTCCCCGCAGCCTAAACTACATGGAGTTGAAAAAAGACAAGAAACCTGCAATTTTTGTGGCATTATTTTCTGGGTATTTGGTAATTAGGTAACAAGTCTCAGGCACTGGTTGATAACGTGATTCAGGGTGGATTTTCTGGGAATTTAGTTAGGTATAAGACTCAGGTACTGTTGATAATGTGATTCATGGGGGCATGTTTTCTTCAGGGTTGTGAAATGGCATTTGGCATTCTTGTTTGTGATGTGGTGGCGAGGCAGGAATTTCAGTTCCTGCAGCCTGGGAGTGCGTGATTCATTGATCAGAAGAAAATCAACGAGGAGGCTCACATCGAGGGAAGGCTCACTGACGCGGATGTTTGTAGGCGGCGGTGATCTACAAAGAGAGAAGAACTCCGGTGAGCTCGAACAAGCTCAAAACTCAAGGAAAAACGACGGTGTTGATGTATGCCAACGCACACAACCTAGCGAAGTTCCTGGACAAGGTATCGACGACGATTGCGCTCCGGTGCGGGGGATTGCAAGGGCGACGGCACTGCTAGGATTTTTCGGAAGGGGACAGCTCGGCTGCACGTGGGGCTCATTTTAAAGGAAAGAGGAAGGGCTCGGCGGTTACCACCGCATTCATTAGGGCGGCCCTTGATGGCTGAAACGGTGGCGGCGGCGGCGGTTTTTTCAACTCGAGGAAGACGAAGGGCTGGAGACGCTGCTGGGCAGGCCCCATCCGTCAGCGGGAGAGAGCGAACGTGGCTGCGGGCCGTTGAACGGTCCGAGTTGGGGCACGGGGAAGAAAAAAAGAAGGGCCGAGTTGGGCTCCTGGTTTGCTGGGCTGAAAGGAAGAAAAAGATAGGGTTTTCTTATTCTAACCTTTTCAAACTTAGTTAAATTCAAATGTTCCCTAAAAAAGTTAAATCCAAATGAAATTTGAATTCAACTCAAACAACTCTAGCCCTACAAATAAAATAAAACCAATGCACTAGCATGAATGCAACACACATGTTTGTAAGACTTATATTTGATTTTAATTTCGTAAAAAAATATTTTTGGCCTAGATAAATTCATGGAAAAATTCAACAAATCAAATAAAATTAATTAATAATTAGGAAAATCATTTTAGGGTATTATAGAATCAGCATACTATCATGTGTTGCATGCATCTGCAAAAATTCGACCAATCATTGGGGAATATGAGTGTGTTTGGTTGGGAGCGTGGCATAGTGGCACTCGCTTGGGCTATAAGTCAACCGGCCAGGGTCAGGCACCTTTTCTAGGTTTAGAACCTAACACACCTTATATATATATGTGCTCTATAGCTCATTTTGAGCTCTCTCTAATCCATGGCCTAGATAGACACATCTTGCAATCTCCTTTGCTATAGGAAAGCATATTTATAGCTGAGTGTTCGGATAGAAGGTTAAGACTTGCTAGTGTGAATAGTAGCAAGTGTGCATCATTTGAAGCTCTTGGCTAGATTATTGATGAAGTGAAGAAGATCGAAGGTTGTTACTCTCGGTAATTGTCATCACCTAGAAGGTTTGGTGATTGGGTCCTTTATGATCTTCCATTTGAGGCTATTAATGGAATGCCTAATATTGCTTTGTGCCTAGTTTGTACGCACTAACCCGGAGATGGAGAAAGGGTACTCTTAATAGATCTTGAACCTTGGAGATTCAATGGAGCATAGCCCTTAGTGGGTGCTCTAATGTCGAATAGGGGATGCAGAAACACCTCAACACCATGGAAAAGTATCAAGTGTCATCCTCTCTATTACTTTTTTACACTTGCATTCTTGGAATCTTGTGTCTTCATGATGCACTTGTGCTAGAAGTAAATGGTTGGTGTGAGTTCATATACACTGATAGTGTGTCCTCAACTACCTTTTGTAGGTTTCCTTTCTTGCAATTAAAGACTCTTTGCTAGTGAGCTTTGCTTAAGGACATGGCTTAGTGTGTTGGACCTAAGGACATCACCTTAGTGTGTGTGTTTCACAAGTATTAGCTTAGGTTAAGGCTTGGAAGATGGATTAAGTAGAGATTAGGCTAAGGTCTTAAGTTAGGCTTTAAAATTTTTAGAGTCTAATTCAAGCCGTCCCCCCTCTTTGTCTATTTGATGTTGTCAGATATGCTCCAAGGTAAGATTCATTTGCATATGCATAAATAATTTTCCTACTTTGTGTTCATTTTAAGATTGAAGGCCTAAATATATTGCAAATGTCATTGGAGGAGAAAATGCATTGCATAGTTTGCCTGGTCAAATGGATCTAAAATAGTTTCCCCCCCACCTCACATATGCAAAAGAGTATGTGGTATATGTTGAGTACACAAATAGGTTTCACATAAACATTATTTATTTATGTTTAAGGTGAATTCAGTTATTTCCTTCCTTACATTCCCACATGCTCCACCCCCCACCGCCACACACACACATCCAAAAAAACAAGCACTACACATCAATGATGAAGACGTCATATTTGACCACCATGGTTGGCAGGACTCTCTTTGTCTACTCATAGGTGCTATTAAAAGCTCTCTTTCGCTCCACTCCATGAAGGAATAATTCATGGTATGATTGCTTTGCATATAAATTGATAGGTATATTGCTTAAATGGTTTATTTTTATATTAGATTAGAGGTTCTAGATTGAATCTTTGCTATGTCTTCAAGTAAGGTCTCATCAATTCAAATTAGTAGATAGTTAACTTGCACATACAAATTAGTATTTTTTTTAAATCATGAATATGATTTGAAAGCTTGTTTCTTTCTCTTATAAGAGTCCTAATAGCTAGATCATTTTTAAAAAATGTGCTCTAATTTTGCATGCCTTTTATATTGCATCTACAAGTAGTAGAAGCCACGTTTTATCAAACAAACCAGGATTTACTTATCTTTCAGTAATATCTAACTTTCGTGCAAGTAGATATGGTGACATATATTTCATGAGCAATGTAATGGTTATGTCCGAGAAATAGGGATTAGTTGTGTAGTTGGTATTTTTTCATTATAAGGATTATGCATGTGAAACACACAACCACAAACATAAGAAAGCCTTCGATGAACAAAATTGTTGATAGCACTAGTGTGCGATTGAGAAGCTTTGCTTTGAAGATGAATGCATGTACTTGTTATCAGCTTCATCCCATAAACTAGCCACTAACAAGTATGATTTATCTCTTTTAGGTATTATATTATGGTTTGACAATTAACTTATATCACTATTTACCCAATTTTGTGAAACTTATTACAATTTTAATATTAGAGAATTACTTCTCTAGGGCATCATTGTTCACCGTTTGCATATATCCAACCCAAATATTTATAGACACTTGATAGCCAATGCTTCAGAAATTTAATTGCATGTGTTCCAAAACTTCACTTCACTTCTACTACATAGGGAATAGAATTTTGGTGTTGAATGAATGAATGTAAACTAAAATATAGAATGCCCCAATTACATTCCTAAATGCATGAATGAAGACCTAAAAGGACTAGTTTTCCAAACCCATTCAACATGAACTTAGTGAAATTTTGCTTATACTAATCTCTACCTCCTCCCAAATAATATGTATTTGTCTAGAAAAAATTGGTTGTGGACATCTCTTGTAAGGATTCGACTAGGGTTGATATTATTTTGTTGGATCTTACATCCAATAAAAGAGGTGAACCTAAGATATATGGTTCATTTCTATAAGAATCGACAAGTTTATAAGAACCATTGGTTTCATGGTTAGCAAAGATGGATGTACTTCCTACCCACTAGGTATTGAACCTCAAGTTTAACGTTGTACATGTCTCATTATTGTGACTATTTCTTTTAGTAGTACAAGGACGTGCTAGCGAACAATGAGGTGTTTGTGGTGTCTTTGTCAATATCAAGATTTGTTGGTCCAACCTCACATAGGTGTTTCACATTGGTATGATGTGCATGACTTCATCAATCCTAAGATTTATTAGTCCAATTTCCCTAGGCGCACTCATAGGGTTAGGGTTTATATTACTTGTATAGGCATTTGCGTATGTACATGTTTCAAAAAAAAAAAGAATAGACATGTTTCCTAATTTAAGCTTTGCATAGGAATTGAAGGTATTAAATTTAATAATTTACTATGATTTCAACTAGCTTGTTATTATCATATATCTGAATTAGAAGTATGATAAATATCAAACATAAAATGAATCTTTTGCTCTACATCATGAATACCATAAAATGAATCTTTTGCTCTATAGCATGGATACCATAAAATGAATCTTTTGCTCTATAGCATGGATATGAGCATAAATGTTGTTTTGGACTCAATTAGGAGTCATAGAATTGAATCTTTCATTAAACTCTAACGATGTCAAGGATAGTTAATTATCTAGATCTAGAGGGGAAGTTGGTTTTGAAATTTTTGTCATAGCTCATAAGTGACTCCATGTTCTTCTCGTTTTGTGGTAGACATGTTGTGAGGATTTAGTGCATATGGTCAAAGATGTACATGATGTTAGTGAGACTAGAGTAGCAGATCTCAACTTGTTGATGAAATTTTGCATCTCTCTTTTTACCTTTTACAATTCTTGTAAAGTGGTAAATTAAATAATGGTCACTTTTTATCAATGTAACTTAAATCCCGGATTCTCATGTGAGTGATTAAATATATATTGTACTACATTCTCTCTCTACACCCTTGTAAAAATGTAGGTCAAATACATTATTTTCATTTTCCCAACTAGCATAGTTGTTCTTCTGGTCTCTAGATGATCTATCATAGACATCCCACTATTCTAGCAATGTCTAAATATTAAACAATACAATTGACCTTGGTCAATAAAATATATTGGTTCCTTTTCTAAAAATACAAATTAACCAATAAAATACTATTATATTCTTGGTGCTTACAAGCATCACAAAATTAAGCACATCCTTGTAAACAATCATTCTATACATCCCCCACCTACCCACCCACCAGAAAAAATGTACAATTTAATTTAGCAAGCTAAACTATATTCGAACGGTTCTCATATTCCATCCCATATTATTACCTATCCTTAAATATATGTACTTTATATCCCAACACCCCCCACCAACAATATGTAATTATATATGTGAAATTTTAGCTCTTAGGGTTCAGAGTTGGGTAAGTCCTATTTCTTGTGGACACCTATTATGGAGATTTGAATATGGTACCTGTGCTTTATTGGATATGGTATCCAATATTATGATAGATCCAAGGTATGTTCCCTTTGCTTATGATGAATCAATAGGTTTCTAGTTTGAAGCTTTGCATATGAATCAATTGCTTTTTTTGAGAATATGAATCACCTGCTTTCAATCAGTAGGTTGATGGTCCTAAAATTGAAGCTTTATTAGGATTCAACTGAGGTATCATGGATTTCAACTTGAAGTGTGTTAAGTATATCACCTATAAATGAATCTTTTCCTCTAAAATGTTTGAACTAAAAGATTGTTTTTCATTTATGAGTCCTAGAATCCAAATTTTTCTTCGAAATTTAGCGAAGTTAAGAATACGCGGTACCTTCATCTAGAGGGATGGTTGTTTTTTTTGAAATTGTGGACACAAGTGACGTCGATACTCTTTTATTTCTAGTGAGTGACATGGTCAGTCTTCGTTTGCGGCGGACACTCATTGAGGATTTATTATTTTCCCATCTAACAAACATGCGGTCGGGGAACCTATAAGTGACTCGAGACACTAATTCTCAACTCAATGACGAACACACTTTCTAGTTAAATACATTTTGAACAACTTTTGTTTCTCTTCACACCCTAGCTTGTAAAAAAGGTAAATCAATTACATAGTTATTTTCTTGAACTCCATAGTTGTCTTATGATGTTTTTCTGGATGAGCTGCAGAATATTACATAACCTCACAAAATTGATGTGTGTTTGGTGGTTTATGGTGAACAAATGAACTAACTTTCGGCAGTGTATAACTATACTAAGCAATGCCATTAAAACTTTATAAGCAAAACCATTTGAATTTCCTTTTCTCGAATTCAAATTAGCCCATCCAATATTCCACTAAGTTCTCCTATGCTCCAAAAATGTAAAAATTTAAATACATCCACCTAATCACAGCTCTATATACTTACATCTCTCCTAAAAAAATTGTACCAGCTCATTCCAAAAATGTAAAAATTTAAATGCATCCACCTAATCACTGTGTTTGGTGGTGTTATTAAATACTACAGGCAAATCCTTATCATAATCCATCATTTACCGGTTGATCACCTCCTATATTTGCCCTCCCATACTCCCATTCCATCAAACCAAATTAACCCTGCACGTGTGGGACTGTGGGTGCACGTCCGGCGATGGGGTGCTCAAGCTCGAGGGAGGTGGGCGGCGGCGTGGTTTCGCCGTCCCCGGCGCCGGTGGAGCGAAGGCAGGGCCTGCGCTCGCGCTCCCTCGGCATGTGCCGCGGCGGGCACGACAGCGTGCACGCGTACACCGCGCTGCCGTTCGAGGAACCGGTGAAGGGTGCCCGTGATCCGGCCGCGGCTGAGGAGGCGCTCCCCGGCGAGGGTGCGGCGACGGAAGAGAAGCGGCGGCGTGACGTGCCCAGCATGGCGGCGGCGGTCATGGCCAGCCTCGAGGATGCCGCATCGTCGTGGACGGCGCGATGGAGCGCAGAATCTGCGCCGTCGTCGTCGCTGCCTCCGGAACAGCTGCCTGCGCTCGACCTTGACCCGGCGGTCTTGCCTGGCTTCCGGCAGCCCGTGCAGGTGGTACCTTCGCCGTCGCACCCGGCGCTTCTCTACCCGGAGCAAGAGAACCCGGCTCCGCAGGAGGCCTGCGACGACGACGTTGACATGGGGACGCCGGCCGCCCGCGACATACCGGAGGTCACTGACTTCGTCTGCGCGCGCGTCGACGACGAGTTCCATGAAAAGCTGGAGAAGAAGGCGGAGGCGGTGGCGGAGGAGGAAGCCTCTGACGTCGTCATCTACGGCGACGACGCGACGGCGCCAAGGCGCCGGCTGACGCGCGCCGGGAAGCCCGTGGTGCTGTACCTGACCAGCCTCCGCAGCGTGCGGCGGACGTTCGAGGACTGCCGCGCCGTGCGCGCCATCCTGCGGTGCTACCGCGTGCGCCTGGACGAGCGCGACGTGTCCATGCACGCCGCCTTCAGGTCGGAGCTGCGCGACCTCCTCGGCGACGGCTTTGATGGCCCGCGCTCCCGCGCGTGTTCGTAGACGGCCGCCACGACCTCGGCGGCGCCGAGGAATTGCGCGCGCTGCACGAGGCCGGCGAGCTCGCGCGCGCGCTGGCCGGGTGCGAGGCCGCGCGGCCCGCTGGCGCCGGCGCGTGCGCGGCGTGCGGCGACGCGCGGTTCCTGCCCTGCGAGACGTGCCACGGCAGCTGCAAGGTCTTCGTCGACGACGAGAGGTGCCGCCTGCGCCTGGCCGGCTTCTTCTTCCGTCAGTGCCCGGACTGCAACGAGAACGGGCTCATCCGATGCCCCGTGTGTTGTTACTGATGACTGTTGGATCTAGCCTCAGTCTAAAAAAAAACGACACTCTTTTTAGAACCGATGGAGTAGATTGCAGTGTTGTAATCTGAAAGGAAAATGTTACTAGAATGCAGATTTTTGCAGTGTTTGTCAGGTTGTTTGTTCGTAGCTGGTGATCAGAATCTGAATCTTAGTTGGGTGTAAAATTAGAGCTACTGTGAGAAGGTACTCTAGATATGTGAAATTGCAGGTTCTGTTTAGTCTCCTTTTACTCTTTCCAGTTCCAGTTGCTCTTTACTATCGGGAAACACTTCACATGCAAATGTTTATCTCGCGTATATGCATTGCAAAATCTTATGGATTTTAGATTGTGCATATATATTGAGTACCGTTTTGCGAGGATTTAGAATATGTTTCTCAAATCTGTCATAAAAAATAGGAGTCCCTGCCAAACTTATGGCAAGTGATCGAATAATAATCAAACCAGAGAAACATTTTCCCCTTTTTACACGGGCCACTAGGATGAAATTCAGGTACATGCAGTTTTTAGTTATTCTGAATCATTTCCCTCACCTTCGAACTACCATTGAATCAGAAATCAACCAACGAGCCAAAACAGTTTCACAAAAGTGTTTCTGATTCACAAAGAAACGTTTCTAAAGAGAAGCCATATGTAAGAGCAAGTATAATAGAGGGCTGTAGGTAGACTGAATGCTAGGATGAGGAAAAATGGAGGAGAAATAAGAGAAGCGGGCTCACAAGAACCAAGAAACTTTGTGAGAGAGAAATGTGATGTTTTAGCTTTCTAGATATATTGTTTTTCTTATATATCTAGATATAGTGTATATCTAGGTGTATAACAAAAACTACGTATCTAAAAAAATCAAAACATCTTATAATTTGAAACGGAAAAAGTACTATATGAATGGGATGATGGGTGTGGGTTGTAAATATTCAGCTGAAGGCTGCATTATTAACCTTGCTCTAAAACATTTCTAAGACAACCTATAGAACCCAACCAAATGGGCCTTCATGATGAAAATATGTGCTAACATATAACCAATATATCCATAATAAGCTTAGGGCTTAGGATTTTTTTCCTTACCATTCAGTTTCATGGGCCCGTGGTCTTCATATTTTTCACATGATCTGTCCCCATCCTACTCTCATGTTCATTCCTCTTCCCTATCCATCGCTCTCTCAGCGCAACCTTATTTGTCTCTCTTGAGTACATTTGTAATTTTGCATAGAGTAGAAATTAAGACGACTACAACTCATGTTTAAGACGACTACATCTCACGTTTGAAAATTGGTTGAAGCCTCGGCTAGGAATTTGACTTTAATTCCAACTCCTTCCGTAGGGATTAAATCAATATTATTTGGTGTGTCTTAATCCAGGGGTTCGTGAAAAGACATGTATATGATACATGGAAAAGATGGTGGAAAATTAAGTGATATTCTTATTGTGTGGTCAACATTACTAACTTTTTTAAGTTATATAAAAAAATATTACTAACTTTTTGGCGCCAAACTCTATGTTTGTCTATGTGTGGTAGAACTTTGAAGACATGCTGGTATATATAGCTCCTTGCCTCCATCCTCCTACTACTTTTTTTGAGGTGGGGTAGGGAGAAAGAGGATGAGTTTTACTAACAGATTGAAGTTGAAAGATTTCTTACAACAACTTTTTGAAAGTTCTTTTTAATGATGGAAAGCTGCATGGTTTGACCTATTGAGATCTTTATTGGTTGAGTTGAGAAATGTTTTTTATAAGAAGGTTTGGATGGTTCAAGTTGATAGCCAATTTATGTTGTCAAAGTTGAATTTTATTTGGTTGGAAGTTCTATTCCTCAACTAAAAAAAGAGAAAAGTATACAGTACAAGAGCATCTCCACCAGATTGGTTAAAGTCATTCCCTTTCCCTATATCACGCAATAAAGAGGATTGAAGCCAAAATACAAGCTCCACTAGATTCTCTTTTCAATCCTTTTTCCCTAATTTCTTTTCTCAATCCCTCAATCACACCTTAACCCCTCAAATGAAGGTAATCTATCACCACTTTTTCTCAATCTCCTTTCATCTTCCTTCTGTCGCTGGCATCTCGAGCCTACACTAGCCATCTCTCGACATCATTGCCGCTCCATTAGGGTGCATGCAACCATGCAAGCTAACACAACTATTTTAAAAATTATCCAGCAGCGCCCAATAAGATGTTGACAATGCTCCACTAGTGCTTTCTATATAGTCTGGATGATCAACATCGAGTCTATTATATTATATAATGAGGCTTCTAATAGAAAATAAGCACCAAAATAATAAGTACATAAAAGTTCAAACAATTTCAAGCTAGGCACCATAAGATAGACCATGATTTTTTTAAAAAAAATATTAAACTAGTTTCATAATTTCTGAGGTTAATTTTTTTATAAATTTTCTAAGATTAGTCTAGGTTTTTGGATTTTAATTGCATTACTTTTTATGTAAAAAAATTTGGGTATTTTTTGAAAACTTTAGTTTTATGAATTTTCAGATATATCCTTTAAATTATTTTAGTCTGTGAACTTTCAATTTAGTCCGACTTACCACCCTTGAATGGTGTCACATCATTAAAACCATTCAAGGTGTAAAAATAAATAGTTTTAAAAGTTAAGATGAATAAAAAACTGATTTACACGAACAACCACAATAGTTGAGAGAAAGGCAAAATAAGATTTTTTTTCCATCTTTTCCCGGTAGCGCACAACACAAGAATGCCAGCAGCCGTAGAGCTCATGGGCCAAAGCCTATACCTCCAGGCCATAAGAAAGCCCGATACGATGCATAAAAAATGACAGCCCGCTACTGCAAAGTTAGCGCATGGCCTAACGAGGAAGCAGGCCCATTAGATCCGGCCCTGACCAAGCCTGGGCAGCCGCGCGCCGCCTTCAGGGGCCTCCACGTCGACCCGACACGTTCGCGCCCCGTGCTCCGCGCTGAGCTCTCGTCCCGACGGCCCGACCTGACCTCCACCTCCACTCCACTCCACCTCTGCTAGGGTTTGTGAAATCGTGACGCGAGCACTTGAAGATTCGCGAAAGCCAGCGCAACCTACCGCGGCGATGGCCACCATCCACCCCCAATCGCCGGCGGGCCCCACCACCCCTCTTCCGCAGGAGGAGCGACACGGGGACGCCCCGGACCCGCCCGCCGTCTCCGGCGAACCCGCCGCCGCCGCCGCCGCCGCGTCCGGAGCGGAGGCGGGCGGCGGGGGCGGCGAGATCGCCGCGCTCGACAAACAGCTCGCCGTCGTCGTCGGCGGCGGCGAGGAGAGGAGGCCGGCCGGGCCGGGGCCGCCAGCGCAGGCGGGGGAGGGAAGCTGGTGGCGGAGGCCATGCGCAAGTACGCCGCCCCGCGGTCGTCGCGGTTCCACGGCGTCACCAGGTATGAGCACGGCGGTGTGCTGTGCTGCCCGCCTGTCAGTCAGTGGCTTTGAGGTTGTGCTCTGGTTTGATTTGGGTGGTTTGCTGCTGCTCTGATCCGGGGCAGGCTCAAGTGGAGCGGCAAGTACGAGGCGCACCTATGGGACAACACCAGCCAGGTCAAGGGCCGCAAGCGCAAGGGCAAGCACGGTATGCACTCTACCGAGCTATGCTCACTGTAAAATCGTCTGAATATTTCAGCTACAACATTGCTGCAGTTTTGTTAGGAATGCCAATGCCATGTGCACACGATTGTCTTTGGAAAGAAATTATATGCGACGGTTATATGCGACACCGCCGCACAACACCCTTCGTGCGACACCCTGTGATTGTTTGACACGTATCCAGGTCCCAACAAGTAAGGCAACCCCGAATGGAGCGAGTAGCACAGCACGTGATTCCTGCGAAGCCCGTGTGAATCCAAACGACCGAATGGAGCGAGTAGTACACACGTGTTGTGGGATCACAGGGTGTCCGCACACTGGGTGCTGTGCGACGGTGTCGCATAATTTTTTTTCCCATAGCCTTTGGTAATTGCGACACAAGTACACTTAATACCAAACTGCAAGATCAGCTGTCCAGAATTACAACAACAACAAAGCCTTTAAGTCCCAAACAAGTTGGGGTAGGCTATCGGGTTTCATCTCCATTAGAATGGCTAGATTTAACGTTGGCTCGCCACGCCTATCACAACCCTCCTCTTTACCAAGGCTTGTGACCTGCTATGTTGAGACAACATAGGCGGAGTTCTCAGCTGTCCAGAATTATGTTTCTTTTTTTTGCAGCAGAGTAGATATTCAATGTGAAGGGCGGGCCTGGTGCAAGCGGTAGAGTCTTACCACCTGTGACTGGAAGGTCCCGGGTTCGAGTCGCGGTCTCCTCGCATTGCACAGGCGAGGGTAAGGCTTGCCACTGACACCCTTCCCCAGACCCCGCACAGAGCGGAGCGGGAGCTCTCTGCACTGGGTACGCCCTTTTTTTAGATTAGATATTCAGTGAAATATAACTACAATCCTATTCCTGGCCTGTTTTCAGGGTGTCTTAATTGACACTTTATGACTTCAATACACAAACCAATGGTCAGTAAGTCACCTAGTATTCCCTATAATACTTGTAGTTGAATAGATGGGGATAGATCATGGGACTAGGATAGTACTGATATCGGGTTAACAAAGTTAGTACCTATGCGTCGCAAAAAAAAAAAAAGTTAGTACCTATGGATGCATCAGGTACCCATCAATCTTGTATTAGTGAATTGATTATCAAGACGAGTGTTATGCTTAAAAATTGCATTTGGGGGTGTTTGCCGCAGCCGCTGCAGCTGCAGCTTGCCTTCTATAAAATACTGTGGATAGACCTAGAAAAGCCACAGCCGCTGCGGCTTTAATCCCAGATGAACAGGCCCATTATGGTTCATGATTTTAGCTGTTGCCCATGTAAATATTTGCACCTGAAAGCTTACTTGTCCAGTAGTCCTCAAAATTTCCTCTCTTCTTTAGCTGATCCTTCATTTATTGTTGTTCATTGAACCTGGGCTTCCATTCTTGGCTGCTATCGTGGTCTTCAGTATACTTAGGTGAGTGTTGCTATTCATCGAAGGGGGCTCATTTGGAACACAAAAACTGCTCAAGTTTTAACTTCTTTTCTGCCATTACAGGCAGCTATGTTACTGAAGAGCAGGCTGCAAAGGCACATGATTTGGCTGCCCTTAAATATTGGGGCACAGGACCAAACACCAAACTGAACTTCAATGTAAGAATCACATGTTGTTTGGCACTTACTGATATGCTAGGAACTGGCATTCCTTGTTCAAGAACTGAAAAGTAAATTACATTAATAACTATTACGTGTTACCAGATTTCTGATTATGAGAAAGAAATTGAGGTTATGATGACCATGTCTCAAGATGAATTTGTGGCCTACATAAGGAGGTCAGTGATACAGTCAAAAAAATTATATTGTAGTAGTTATGTGCTGACTATTTTTTGATTGTTATGGTTTATTATTATAGGCAAAGCAGTTGTTTCTCGAGAGGTACCTCATCATACCGGGGTGTAACCAGGTGCTATTCCTGCTTTGCTCAATGAACTGATAATCATTTGGTTTCCTTTGAACGGAGCAATTTTTTTGTTTTGCTTGACTAGGGAAGTTTTAGTTGTCTGCTGCAAGTTTGCAACTTTCTCTAATCAATGTTTTACCAACAGACGGAAGGATGGTAAGTGGCAAGCAAGAATTGGTAGGATTGGTGAGAGTAGAGACACCAAAGACATTTACCTTGGGACCTTTGGTGAGTGAAGTTTTGTAATTTACTACTTATACCTTGTGGAGCTCCCAAAGGTTTTCTATCAGCTAGAAAGCTACTGCCGCAATTATCCTTATTTGAAACTGACTATGGTTTGCAGAAACTGAAGAAGAGGCAGCAGAAGCTTATGACCTAGCAGCAATCGAGCTTCGTGGTGTTCATGCTGTTACCAATTTTGACATTAGTAACTACTGTGAAGTTGGTTTGAGAAAACTAGAAGGCCTGTCAGAGGTGGCGAAGCTGGATGGTCCATCGGAGGTTATGAAGCTCGCTGGACAGTAGATACTAGAATAACATGTAAATTAGTTTCTGTTTCATTTCTTTTGTTGTCATGTTTTTCTCTCCTTTTGGTATTCCTCGTACCCTTTTTTCCCCTTTTGTGAGTTCTCTCCTTGCCTTGTCAAGCCAGTATTTACTCGGCTCGAAAGGACAATTTGATGTATTTTGGCCTCACAGAAAGGTCTTACTAACCTTTGATGTTACTACAAGTCACATTGTCGTCGTTGGTTGGGCGGTGGTTTTTACTGTCCTTTCCATGGACTTACACTACTGTTCAAGGCTAAACATTCAGACTTTGAAATGTTGTTCTGCAAGTCTGCAAATACCAAATAACATGATAGCTCCATTGTTCTGAGTTTCAGGGAACATGGGCTGATTGCATTACTCCTCCAGTCACTAAGAGTGGTGTGCCTCCAGTCATAAGAGAATGGCGTTTTAGATTGGGTGCAGTCTTAAAACTTTTGATTTGACACCCAATAGTGAGATTGGCCATTTAAAAATAACGTTAATAGATTTGAACCAAGGTAGTTCTGTCATATAATTTTGTTTTTCAAGATGAACTCGGCCTGTGCAGAACATTATAAAATTTTAAGCTAGGATGGGTGAAGCCATACAAGTCTGGATGTTTAGTTCGGGAACATCAGGGACAGAGGGATGGAGTCGAGCCCTAGTGTTTAGTTGGGGACACCAGGGATGGAGAGGGACGGAGTCTCTGTCCCCTTTACGAAATACAGATATGGAATGATCTCATCTTATCTTTCGGGCAAGTTTGATCTCATCGTATCTTTCAGGCAAGTTTGGTTGCTTTGTCAGACACTGTGTAAACTCACCAAGCAAGGTTATGGAAGGGTGATGTTAGTTTAGATATCTGGGTAGAGTACCTTGGAGCTTATGCTGGCTAGTTTTTTCCTTGCAAAAGCAAGAGAGTGGAAATGGCTTCCCTAATCTGACAAGGCAAAGCTTGCCCAAACAAGCAAAGCAAGGCAAAATTCAGCCTGTTCGCTTGTTGGTTTCAGCCAGGACTTATCAGCCAGCCAATCAGTGTTTTCCTCTCACAACAAATCAGCACCAACAGCCGGGTTTATTAGCCTAGAAACCAACCAGCGAATAGGCCGATTGTTAAAAGAACCAAACATGCACCTTGTGGCCTTGTCTTCAAACCGCACACAACGTTTAAAGACGAGCCAATGTGAAAAGACACCACACCTTATGTGAATAGGCGTATTGGTTTTTGAGCTTAAAGCTGTGGCACAATTATGCTGCAGCACATACAAGAAATTCAGTTCTTCATTCATCGATGTTAACATACTCCCTCTGTCCCCAATTAACTGTATACATTTCCGTACCAAAAGTTTAACTCGATTTGTAGAAAAAACATGCAACATTTATATCTGTAAATAAATTTATTAAAAACTATATTTAAATATCTAACTAATGATATCAATTATATAAATAAATATTAATATTCTTTTATATGTATTTAGTTAAAGTTGTTTCTCGGGAAGTGAAAACAACATATATTTAGGGACGGTGTGCATTTTGACTTTGTAGTTTTTGTGCTAAAAAATTACATTACATGCATCCAAAAAAAGTAATTACATTACATATACCACTAAAATATGCCTACAGTTCCTACATAATCATTCGTCAATATAGCTTGTCAGTTCTTGGTACGTCCAGTTTCAGACTGTAGAGCATCTCTTTCAGCTCGGCAGAACCAAGCTTGAGGTGGCCCTTTAGGCGAGACATGCAAGCAAAATTCTGCTTGGCCGGCCGCTGTGCATCTCCTAATCCTTTCCCGTTTTCATGACCTCTCTATAACTTTAATTGCCCTGACGATTGCAGCCAAGGTGGAGCCTCCGCACTTTCATCTTTCCATGAAGTGCCAGCGCAAGAACATCATACTCTTCGACGTACCATAGCTCCGATATTGTCGCCTGAAAACAGTGATGATAAATAGGTAACCATGCATGCTATGTTTGCAGTCAACCAACACATGGGTATGAGTAAAAAGAAGCCTACCTTGAAGCCACGGATCTTCTCATTAACTTGAACAACCAGCTCATGGAAGAACTTGACATGATCAAAAGATGATGCACTTTGCTACAAGAGCATACAGAAAATGTAGTGTCACATGAGATTAAATAATAAAGAATTAAATGATGTACCAAAGCAAACATTCAAAAACTATGACTGCATTATCTGCTCTAGGATTACTGTACCCATGCACTATCATGTAGATAAAATTAGATGACGAAAAGATGCGCTAAAAAGGTGAAGTATTTAAAGTTTTTGTTTGGTTACACATCATTAAGTAGCGAAATAAAGAGGCAACATCCTCTATAAGCCACAGCAGTTCCAAACAGACTCATATCCCCTGCAGTGAAGGCGTACGGCAGAGGCATTAAGAGTCACAGGCATGTGGGCCAGAAGGGAGAGCAGACCCACATATCAGTAACTCATAATGTCTCTGCAGTTGTGCAGAGGATATGAGTGCATTCCGAGCAGACCCTGCATCCCAGTCTGTGCGTTTATCAACATCTTTTAAGGACCAAAATGGAATCAAATACTCCATATTGGCAGTGTAAAGCATATTTTGGAAGGTGGGAGTCTTTAAAAGTACATTTGTACCTCTATTGTCTCTTAAATAACAATATATTGTCAATTGTGGCAAAATCAACACCATCCTAACAATATTTTGAAGTTTGAACACAAATTTCTCGATGCAATTTTTGTACACTAACATATATAATATAATTTAACAAATTCTTGGTCAAAGCTTGCAAGTTCAACTGTCAAAAATTAAAACACGCCTTACATTGATGGAACAATAGAACTGTGCAAATTGCAACGTAAAACTCAAATTATAAGTGGGATACCTCTTCTGGGAGCTTGGGATGTCCTAGAATTCGTGCAAAGGAGGTGTGAAGCAGAACAGGATCGTACTGTCAAATCCAAAAATCAGGTGTTAGGTGACAGATTAATTGAAATTTCAAGATATTATGTAAATAGCCATCCGTACCAATAACTACATACTGCACCACTATATTTGAACATTAAATTTATCCAGAACCAAAATCAATTTGTTAGGCAAATGTTGTTCTTTTGTTGATGTTTCTTTATCAAGATAATGCTATCTCTTGGCAATGGAATAAAAATCACTTAACAGTTCTATCAAATCTTGAGCTGCTCATACCAGTTGCTTTTGAGGTGCTCGAGGAAGAACTTCTCTCAATCTTGAGCGGATTTCTGCAGGATCAGTACCAGATTGAACCTAAAAACACCAAATATAATTGAGAAAATCTCAATATGAGAAAATTTCTTATTTGGCCCTGGTTGAAACTTGCCTTTCTTCCTTGGCCCTGAAACAAATTTTCTTATCTATTTGGCCTCACCTAAAGTTTTGATTTCCAATCTAGCCTTACCGTCATCTGCTGCCTCTAGAGGTGTTAAGTGGTACATGAAATGACCAATTTATCCCTAAGACATTATGAGAAACCAAAGGGAACCCAGGTAGCATACCAACGTAATTTTGAGCACCCTTCGAACAAATTGTTGTTCTCAATCTTGTGTGCCTGTGCCAATCCTCTTTGCTAGTTAGTTCCTCGCACAATTTAGATACGTCTTCAGTCATATGTTCTTTGTGCCCATGGACCTGTTCTCCATCATGTCGTCTCCTCTTCGGTGTTCTTCCGTTCGTGCAGTACAGCAGGCTAGCATGGAGGACGGTGAGTGCTAGGTGCGGTGGCGAGGCGGCCAGGCTTGCAAGCTCCACGGCAGTGTTGCCACACGCGGATGGGCTCGCAGCATGGCGAGACCGTGAGACTGCATGGCAGGCTGCGGCGGCGGCGTGGGCAGCCGGGCTCGTGGGCGTGAGCTGCCGCGGAGGGCCATGCCAGCAGCCAGGCTCGCGGCACAGAGCGACTACACGGCAGGCTACGGTGGCAGCACAGGCAGCTGGGCTCACAAGCGTGAGCTGCCGTGGAAGGCGACGCGCCACAGAAAGGATAGCTCTCATCCAAGGCATTGCTTGAATGGCTCAGATGTACTACTGCTTAAGTTGCAGTAGAAGTTACAACTGCATAGGATCTTGGTCCGTGTGAGGGAGGCTGTGGGAGGGAGACGAGACCGACAGAGAAGGGAAAGAGAGGATTCGGTCTTTTTTTTTTAACTGAGAGGATGGTCTTAGTTAGCCTAGGGGTATTTTCGTCTCTTCAGTAAAAACTTCTAACTCAGTCATGGTAAAGACGTAAAGTTGACAGAGATCCTCACAGTAAGGCCATATTGGGAATCAAAACTTCAAGAGAGGCCAAATAGGTAAGAAAATTTGTTTCGGGGCCAAGAAAGAAAGACAAGTTTCAACCAGGGCCAAATAAGAAATTTTCTTCAATATAATTACCTATATTTCAGTTCGAATACTTCTCAGGAATTCAGGATAGAGGATTGCATACTAAGGTTACGTGAGTTTAATATCAATCAGAAAAAATCAGACAGAACAGGGTCTCTTGAGATCCAAACCTGCCACAGGCCAAGAAGCACACCGGTTGAGGTCAAAACCACTCTGTCCAATACAATTTTAAGCGGGCAAAAATTATCGGCGACTCTTTTTACTGCCTTCACTTCGGCTTCAATCTCAAGGACATCACATATAGATATGTCAATAAAAACTCCAACTGCCATGCTCAAAGAAGTTAATCAGAGGGTGTGCTCACCTCATCCTCAGTTGCTACAATGGGCTCCAAGTGATGGGAGGTGTGAAACATGCTGAAGTGGTACATGCTCGTATTTTGGAACCAGATAGCTGCAAAACAAATCAACCAAGCAAAGTGTTCAAGATCAAATGCTTCAACAAAGTTGTTGGTTTCTGTGACGCTAACCAAGCAATCAGCAGGCAACTGAACTGATAAGTGATAACTCTATTTAGCAGCATTCAAATGTCAGGCCAACTGAATTCAGTAGATGAAATTCTACAGTTCTACATGTATGGGATGCCATAGCATAACAGAAGCAGTACCTTGGTCAAAATAAGGAAGAAACACGTCCTTGACAGCTTTCCTGCAAACCCAAAACATACTGAATTAGTTCTCTCTTGCAGAACTGACCAACTATAGGCTAACTAGTTCTCTCTTGCAGGGAGAGAGAGCGTCATATTTCAGGGACAATTAATAGAATTGCATGTTGCCTATGATTTGGGCAAAGCACATCACTCACGAGATCACAGCAGTGAACTTGGGGTCCATATAGAGCACATTCGCGCGCACTGGCGGGTCAGCGGCCTGCCAAGCACATTTCAGTTCAGCGACACCATCCCAGCGAAGCACATGTCAACCGTCAACCAACGTGAGCAGCAGAGCACGAGCACGGGGTTGGTGAAGAAAGCCCGCACCTTGAGCCTGGGCACGACGGCGCCGTCATCTGCGGTGTCGAAGAGGTCCGAGAGCGTGAGCGACTGCGACGTCTCGCCGCCCTTGAGGAACGCCGCACCGCGCTCGTCGAGGTCGCGCGCCATCTTCGAGTAAAGCTCGGCGCGCCGGGCCGGGACCGAGCCGGAGCCGCCTGACGCAAAAACCAGAAAAAGGGGGCGAGATCTTACGACTCGAACAAATTATTGGTAGAAATCAAGAAACTGCAAGCGAATGGATGGGTTAAGAGGTGGTGGTTCGTTACGAGGGGAGACAGGAGGGTAGGAGCCCATGGGCGTCCAGCGGAGGAGGACGAGGAGGAGGAGGGCGGCGGCCGGAAGGAACCACACGGCGGTGCCCGGAGATCTGGGACGCACGGAGAGGCTGCTCAGGGGCCTCGTGGCCATCAAATGTGTTTTGGTGACTACTGCTTGATCCGTGTCAGGGCCGTTTGGTACGGCTCCTGGACCAGCTCCAGGAGCAGTTCCGCAGCTCCACCAACCGGGAGAAAATGGATCGGCTCCGCGTCAACAGCCGTGGAAAACCCGCTGAGAGAGGAGAGCACAGAGGAGAGAGAAAACTGGAGCTCGAAAAACGAGCTTTTCTAGCTCCGCCCGGTTGTCATGGGCCCTGTGCAGGGTGATGGACGTTTTTGCTCCTGACCGAGACGGGTGGGCGCGCGAGGCCGCCGCCGCCGCGCGTGGGCGCGAGGTTGCCGGAGCTCTGTGCGTGAGGCCGTCGAGGGCAGGCGGTGCGGGTTCGTCGGACGCGGGGTTGCCGGGCGGAGGCACAGCGTTGTGGCGGCGGAGGAGCGCGGGGAGGTGTGGGACGGAGGGCGCGCGGAGGAGGGAGCTAGCGTGGGGGAGGACGCGGCGCCGCCGGTGGACCGTGGCCGGGAGCGCTCCGAGGCGCAGGCGGCGGTGGGATGGGAGTGCGGCCTCCAGAGGTTGAAGACGCAGAGCGGACTGCGTGCGGCCGTGCGGTTGCAACGTGAGCGACCGGATAAGGTATAGGGAAAAAAAAAAAAAGAAAAGAGGAAAGAAAAGGAATAAGAGTATTATGGAGATTTCATCCTGAATCTGCAAGCATATAACAAACACGAGGAGCTGTTCAGCCAGGGGCATTTTGGACATTGTCCCTATCTTAGCTATTCATAACAGACATGGGGAGCTGTTCAGCCAAACGGTTTCCCAAAACAGCTCCAGCTCCACCAGAGAATATGCTCCAGCACAAGATCTAGAGCCAGAGCTGTTTTTGGAGGAGCCGGAGCCCTACCAAATGGGCCCTAAGCTTTTATCAATTCTACTGTATTGCCATACTGCCGAATCGGAGATACTAGAAATAGCCGCGCCTCCCTTGCGGCACGTTTGCATCAGTACTGGGACACGGAAAGGAGAATAGATGGGATATAATAGGATGAGGGCTTAGGATAGCCCTACGGTCGGCCGATTTGGCCTGCGCCTCGGCGGCTCATCTTTTTCCTTGATGTTTTCTCCTTCTCCAGCGCCCTTTGCCTCCACCGCTGTCCACCACGGCATTGATTGCAGCTTGTGACGGACACCTTCTCCTCCCCTCCCGCCAACACCATGGCTATAGAGGTCCCTTGCCCTGACCTGACTCGGCCGTCTCCCACCACTGCTAGGGCCCCTAAACCATCCTCTTGTTGTCCCCACCATCTAGCCGGCCTTCCTCCCCCAAACTCCTCTTCTAACCCCGCGGAGTTGAGAAAGATGAGAGGGAAAGAAAGGAGAAGCCTGCCCGAACCCTAACTCACATATGCTTGAACATGGGAGGAGGAGGAGGAGGAGGAGGAGGACACGCCTCGCGGGCGCTGCCGCTGCTAGAACTCGCGTGCGCGTGGGGAGAGAGAGGGGTAGGGAGGCGTGCGCGCATGGGGAAGAGCCATGTGTGTGCGGTGCGACTTTAAAACGGCCACAAAGGAGAGTTGGCATTTGGACTATGACATATGGAGGTTGGGATGGAAATATAAGATAGGGTGGAAATTATGTCCTTTGTTTGGATCATGGGAAAGGAAAATAGATCACATTGAGAGTGGTGGGTTATGACTTAAATAAGAGTTTGCACCGCTGTCGATGACTGACCTCGATTCCTCTCTCTCTCGACCCTCAACATCGACAAAGCCATCTTTAGATTGCAAGTCAGAAATTGTTGCTATCATCGGTATTGATGTGCTTGGTGCTGGCGTAGGAGCCGTGCATGCAGATCTCCTTAGCAGGAATGACATACATTCCATAGAGCGCCATACATTACTTAGCAAATGTCCCCATGACCGTAGCCTACACTCGCTTCTAAGGTGTCTTTAGCCTTCATGAATATCCTTGGCACAATACATTCCATACAGCACACGTGGCCATTCCCACCATGACAAAACTTCAAGGCATCCCCCCTACAAAACACAAGTTTATCGGGATTCATAATGGGTTTCATCCCGTCACGAGTGACTCTCCAAACACCTAAATCAACCACCTTAAGGTGACAAGCCATTATAACTTTATAGTAGGGGAAGTTAGTGCTGTCAAAGTGCGGAGGCCTAGAGGTATCCATCCCAACCACTCTAAATAGCGTCGACTCAATGGCGATGAAGCCAAAAGTCCAAATTGAGCCTACCTGCTCTGATACCACTTATAAGAGACCGTGACGCCTAAAAGAGGGGGTGAATTAGGCAACTTAAAATTCTACTTCTCACTATGGCCTCTAATTTCCACCTTAGCAAAATCTATGCAAGAAAGTAATCTATCTAAATGTGCAACTATGGTTTTGTTAAGTGTGTTGCTATCTACCACAAAAGAGTTATGCAACCTATGTTCTAATTCTATCAACTAGTGTATCAACTAAGCTAGAAAATTAAATCACACAACCAAGGTAGCAATGTAAATGCGGAAGATAAAGATGAGGTAGAGATGCAAACTCCCTTCGATGACTCTGGTATTTTTACCGAGGTATCAAGAAGCGCTCAAGCTTCCCCCTAGTCCTCGTTGGAGTACCTCGCAAGGGCCAAGCTCCTGGTCGGGTAACTCCATGGATAGCCCCGGGCTTTTCCCACATGTAAGTGGGTCTCCGGTCTGCCTTTCGGCAAGCCTCTCTCGGATCGCTCCCGATCATCTTCACTATCAAGCTTTCGGCCGAACCGACACGAGCCTTGTTCCTTTTGGTACACAGTGGCAGCCACACCACAAACATGGTTGGTGTGATCTCGCAAGACTACAAGCCCCTCCGATGTACATCATGGTGCACGCAAGCATCTTGGGTTAAGAGGTGTGCAAACCTCACTAAATGCTAGGCCTAAACCTAGAGCAAGCGCATAAGCGGTGGTTTAATCAACCTAAGCACTTTGCAAAGCACCTACGCTAATCAGCTAATATTTCGCTAAGCACTATGCAAGTGGAGATCACTAAAATAGTGTATCAACACCCTTGGTATGTCTCCTCAACTCTCCACACATGTCTTGGCCGGTTGGAATCAAAACCAATGTTTCTGCTAGTGACCGGACGCTGCTGTCGTCCTGACCGAACGCGTCCGATCTCTCACAACGGTCAAAGTGACCGTTACCGACTGTTGGAGTGCATGTGCTGATCGGACTCACCGCCGAGT
The DNA here is from genome assembly GCA_904845875.1 of Miscanthus lutarioriparius. Lineage (NCBI taxonomy): Eukaryota > Viridiplantae > Streptophyta > Magnoliopsida > Poales > Poaceae > Miscanthus > Miscanthus lutarioriparius. Next base: position 59,735,526 of record CAJGYO010000013.1, read on the forward strand.
CTGGTCATCACTAATCAGACGCGTTTGGTCGCGTCTGCGTCGCTCTAGAACCTCTCTAGATATGATCGGACGCTGTTCTCGGGTGCATCCGTCGTCCTACCGTCGCGTCCGGTCATTGCTGAGAAACGCCACGCTAGTGAACAGTGTCACCTGCGTATCTAGTCATAGCTTTGCTCAGCGTCTGGTCGCCTACTGACGCTGCTACTGCCTAGAATTGCCCATCAGACGCGTCCGGTCCTTACGAAGGGCACGTTCGGTCGCCTCTGCTGAGCTCGTTCCTTCACGGTCTTGCATCTGGCTTGGTTGCAACTTCGTGCCTTGGACTTTGCCTAATCTTGTATGTCTTATATTGTGCTTCTTAGGTCTTGCTTGAGGTGTTGATCATCGAATCACCTTGTTGCCTTTATCCAAGTCACGTTTGCACCCTATTGAACTACAAAACAAACACTCACAAACACATTAGTCCAATTTGGTTTTGTTGATCATCAAATACCAAAATCCAAAGTAAATAGGTCAAGGGTCTATTTTCCTTACAATCTTCCCCTTTTTGGTGATTGATGATAGTATGACCAAAGCAAGCGAATAATAATAAAAATTTTAGAATTTAAAAACTATCTACTTGCTAGGATGCAATGCAAAAGGGCAAGGTTGTATGATGCTAAAAGATACCACATGTAAATACAAGAAATGCTTATCTTGCCTTTGCAAATGTCCCCCAAGTAGCATTATGGACTTAAGCCTCCCTCTAACTCCATAATCTACTATAATCCCTTTCTCGGACCAATTTCAAATAGGGATCTCCCCTTTGATCATTGAATTTGGCTTGCTTTTGGTCCTACAAACTCTTCTCCTTTGGAATCAAACACCGAAAAGGAAGGCATTAGTAGCACAAGGGAGGGTCAAATTTTGTGATCCTTTGTAAGTGGAGTTGAATAGATCATAAAACTTGACTCTCACATTACATTGACTAAGCTCCCCCTAAATATATGCATACATATGGTGGAGGGTGAAGCATATGCATAATTAACAAATCAATGGGAAAGGGAGTTTAATCTATATAATGCATGGAGAAAGCATATAAAATGCCAACTTGAATTCAACATAGTGATATCGGTTTAGGAATACCACGTGTAGAAACCAATTTGATTGACACCACTTGAAATGAGTGGTGGATATTTGAAGCATGATGCTTATCTCCGGGAACTCCATTTTCCTTGCAATGAGACTACTACACACATGATAAGCTTAAAAAGGTGTTAGTCTCAAAGCATCCAACTTGTAGAATTTCCTCCCCCTAAATTTGTGCATATAAGCATGGAATACTTGTGGGAGACATGCACATTGATTTAAAAATCAAAATATCACTTTGAAAGATGACATTTAGGAAGGTTATCTATAATTTGGACTTTGGCACATATTAGATACACACTTGTAGAAAAAGCTATGTGCCATGCTCCTAAACAATTTAAACCATGTAGGTTTACTCCAAGGGTAAGAGTGATACTGAGCAACCCTACCATATGATTTACCTAGTGAATGCATGACAAAAGATTAAACATGCAAATACAAACCTAGGCATGAAAAGAAACTAGATGCTAATTGAAATTGCAAGAATTTAAATCTAGTTACCTAACATGGGAAGGAGAATTTGGGTCTAAATTATTCACTAATTTAGTTGGCAATTACCTTGCCCATCTTGATGCACCACATGAAATGCACCCACACTTTGCCAAGTCTCCAAATTTCCCAAAGTCCATTAGACTTCTCACTTCCCCTTTGGGATCCAAATCATCTTGGTGCTCTTCATAGTTGAAATAATTTTCTTTGGCACCCAAATGAGTTTGGCCCCTTTGTTGGCTTACTTGTTCACCTTGATGGCCACCACCTTGTCATTCTTGTTCTTCTTCAAAAGGTAAGGTGTGGAGGCCTTCTTGTCCACCTTGTTGGTGTAGGTGTTGGAGAGCTTGCTTGTTTGCTTTTTGTTTTTCTTTTTCTTCCTAGCTCCTCCCCTATTCTTTACCTTGCACTCATAGGACTTTTGGCCTTCCTTGTGGCACACATAGCAAACCATGGTTTGTCCTTCATCAAGCTTGTTCACTCCCTTGATGGTGTTATCTTGATGAAGTTGGGCTTGCTCCGTCTTGCCTTTCACTTGAGTCAAGTCCTTGGTGAGGCAAGCCACTTCTTCTTTGGTGAGGCCTAAGGATCATAATGTGATTGGAACTAAGTGGGTCTTTCGGAAACAAACAAGATCAAGATAGGATAGTTGTAAGGAACAAAGCAAGATTAGTGGCTTAAGGATACACTCAAGTTGAAGGTCTTGACTTTGGAGAAACATATGCCCGGTTGCAAGATTGAAACCAATTAGAATCTTACTAGCCTATGCTTGTGCCCACAACATCAAGTTGTACCAAATGGATGTGAAGAGTGCATTTCTCAATGGTTACATCAATGAGCTTATGTATGTTGAGCAACCTTCCGGTTTTGAAGATGAGAAGAAACCCAACCATGTCTACAAGCTGAGAAAGGCTTTGTATGGATTAAAATAAGCACCAAGAGCATGGTATGAGAGATTGAGGGATTTCATACTCTCTAAAGGATTCATTATGGACAAGGTTGACACCACTCTCTTCACCAAGAAGATTGGCAAGGATTTGCTTGTGCGGCAAATCTATGTTAATGATATTATCTTTGGATCAACCAATCAAGATTTTTATGAGGAGTTTGGAAAGATAATGGCAATTGAGTTTGAGATGTCCATGATTGGTGAGCTTAGTTACTTCCTTGGACTTCAAACCAAACAAATGAAGAATAGCACATTTGTGAGTCAAGGCAAGTACATCAAAGACATGCTCAAGAAGTTTGGCATGGGTGAGAGCAAAGCTATTAGTACACCAATGGGGACAAATGAAAGCTTGAATAGTGATGCTAGTGGCAACATGGTGGATCAAAGGATGTATCGATCTATGATTGGAAGCCTACTCTATGTGACCGCATCAAGGCCGGATGTGATGTTTAGTGTGTGCATGTGTGCTAGATTTCAAGTCTCACCAAGAGAAAGTCATTTGAAGGCAACCAAAAAAATATTGAGGTACTTGAAGCATACACAAAATGTTGGATTGTGGTATCCCAAAGGAGCTAGATTTGAGTTGATTCGATATTCGGACTCCGATTATGCGGGATGCAAAGTTGAGAGAAAGAGCACATCGGGCACATATCAATTATTGGAAAGATCACTTGTGTCTTGGTCATCAAAGAAGCAAAATAGTGTAGCACTTTCAACCACCGAAGCGGAGTACATTTCGACCGGTAGTTGTTGTGCTGAATTACTTTGGATGAAGATTACTTTGAGTGACTTTGGAATCAAATTCAAATAAGTGCCATTGCTATGTGACAATGAGAGTGTCGTGAAGCTCACCAACAACCCGGTTCAACATTCAAGAACAAAGCGCATAGATGTCCACCATCATTTCATTAGAGATCATCAACAAAAAGGAGACATTTGCATTGAGAGTGTGAGCACCGAAGATCAACTTGCCGATATATTCACCAAGCCACTTGATGAGAAGAGTTTTGCAAGCTAAGAAATGAATTAAACATACTTGACTTCTCGAATATATGTTGATGCACCCCCATATATGTGACATGCCTCTCCTTCGAGCAAAGCAAGGTAAAATTGATTGACATGTCATTCATCCTTTGCTAAGGACTTGTTTAGTGCATCTAGTCATTCCTCACATGTCCTAGGCTCATTCATGAAAATCAAATGGTTTTTATGCTTGTATGGTATCACTATTGCTTCTTTGCTTCAAATGATCTAGTTGTAGCATATGACATATTTGTGAGCTTGTAACCTAGTGTTTAATCTCGAAAATGAGTTATAAGTGTTTAATTCAACATGGTCAAGATAACCCTTGAAGTGAGGTGTGAAGAAGCTTGCCCTTGGATCAAACCGAGTTAAATATTTTTTGCAAGTGCTCTAGATTAAACCAAATTTAGGAGAATGATCCTCACTTCACCCTAGTTTCTCTCCAAACCTATCTAAAACTTGAGATCACCTTTTATGGTATTTGATGCCAAAGGGGGAGAGAGATTCACAAAAATAGTAAGATAGGGGGAGCAAACAAATGAAATGACTTTATAAGGAGATCAATTAAAATTTAAAGCACACAAGTAGGGGGAGCAAGCTCATAAACTTGTATGTGCATTACATATGTTTGCTTGCATGACACAAGTTTTTAAGTTTAATTTCCATGCTTGTGTGGTGTATGCTAGATTGTAGAAAATGATTGATGAAATGAAAACTGGCATGCATAGGATAGCTAGATATACCTTAAATTTGTTTTTAGAAGTGGTACTAGAACCTTACACTACTATAGATTGACTTATCACTATCACCACTTTTACTGACGTAGCAATAGAAGCGACTATGTTATGCTTCTACCGCGGCGGTTGGACCGATAGCGAGGCCTCCTGAGGAAAAAAAACCGGCAGTTAAAAGTTCTACCACCCACGGGTTAACAATAGATGCGGCAGTGGTATTTTCTCCATCGCATGAAAAGCCGAGCTGACTGGATAGGCATTCTGGCCACCGGCCCTACACGACCGTTTGGTCTACCGGCGGTAGTAAATTGAGCGAGTTTTTTTCCCAACTACCCACAACACAGTTGCATCACCATTCCACTTCTCCATCTTCAAGGTTGGCGCATTGCTCCTCTCTCCTAGTTTATGTGAACTATTGCACCCCTCGCGCAGCGCCAACACCACCTCCCGCACGGCTGGCGCATTGTTCCTCTCACAATTTGTGTGAACCATTGCACGCCTCACGCCGCGCCACCGCCAGATCCAAAGGCAAGGGTAATGCTTTCGCACTGCACTGATGGATCTTTATCGGATTCTTTTTCTCTTTAGTGATCTCATTACTAAGGAAGCTCTCATCCTACTATAAAATGATGATCGCAGGCTCTTCGAAATGGAGGCGGCCCCCAACAACAGGAACGCACTGGCCAGCCTCATAGAGTATCTTATAGGGGTGAAAACAGGACAGGAAAGTTCCCGCACCAACCGACACCGTTTCCCATATTTCCTGCCCGTTCCTATTTTAGTCAGGAAAATCCAAAATCTGGTCGGAAACAGGAGCAAGCTCACGGGAACAGGAATGGGATCGGTTTTGCAATTTTCCTGACTGTTTTTTTGGATCCCGCTTGTTACTCGGGAATTCCCGGATTTTCCCGGTTTCCTTCCCGTCAGCAAACTGTAGACAAGTACACTGGCCCTCGGTCCTCTTTATATCTCACCAACATTTGCAATAGTGAATGGATGGGCGAGGTGGGACTAAACTCTAGAGCTTTGCTAGTGCACTGCGGTGCTGCCGGCCTGCTAGTTGTGGGTCAAGGCCTGCTACTTTCCTGCACGTGCATGCATGCACGTGGTCCACGGGCCGCTAGCGGTAGCCCAGAAATCCACCGGAGTAGCTTAGGCCATTCTTTTCATTTCCCTTTTTCCTTTGTAGTCTCTCTGTTCTGCTGTTCTGTTCCTTTGCATTAGTTATTTACATTACTATTGCCTGTGTATTATGTATGTTCCGATGAGTTGCACATTTAATGTGATTATTTGCATTGATCTTCCCGATTTGAATTGTCGATTCCCGCCCGTTATCGACACGTTCCCGATCGAATAGTTTTGTTTCCGACATCCCGTATATCCGATTTTGTTTTCCCGACCGGCGTTTCCGCTCCCATTCCCGTTTCCGAGAAAAAATACAGTAACAAAAATGGTTAGGGTGTTTTCCCGACCGTTCCCGACCGCTTTCATCCCTAGGATCTTATTCTTTATATCCTTTGCCGTCTCCCCGCCCGCTCCTTGTTATGTTGCAAATGTGTCTTTCGCTCCTAGAACCGCCTAATCTCCAACAACCGTAAGGTGCTGCCCTAGACTATGGCCGGCTTCTTCTATGACGGCGAGAAAGGCGAGTGAAACTTCACTAGTGTCACCGGTGAACGCCCCGACTTGTCCTTCTTGCCCTTCCCCATTGACAAAGTAGCTGTCTTAGATTGCTGCAATGGCCTCATCCTATGCTTGTGCGTTGAGGCTGCTGGATCCTGCTATGTCATCTACAATCCGGCAACCAAGAATTTGCGGGTACTGCCGCCTAGCATCCATGCTGTTGGTCAGGCTCGCTTGGGGTTCGATCCGACAGCCTCCTCGCACTTCCATGTGATTGAATTTGTGGAGGAGGAGAACGTTGAGTGCCTAGGTGTGGAGATCTACTCATCTCAAGCTGCAACATGGATCTATTAGAAATCTGAATGGGGCCAGGACATTGATGATGTTATACGTTCAAGATTAGCAAGTGTGTTTCTTAACGGTTGTTTGCGCATTATGGGGTACTCTTTGATACTTGTTGTGGATATAGAGGGAAAGACATGGAGAAAAATTCCTAGGCCTCGTGGTACTCTACCCTCCATCCATCAAGCTCAGGGTCACTTGTGTGTATGTACTGTTGGTGGTGTTAGTGGTCATAATATGTCCCAGCTTTCAGTTTGGATCCTTGAAGACTATGCTACTAACAAATGGACATTGAAGCATACTGTCAGCACACTGAAGGTGTTTGGAAAGTCCAATATTAAATTTGGTTATGTGGATTATGATTCAACCTACACAACGATTATAGTTCACCCATAATGGAATTTAATTTTCTTTGTTGGGGAGGAAAGAACAATCATCACGTATGACATGGACAAAAGAAAAGTTCAAGTCATCCCTGCCAGTGTTGACCGTAGCTATGGTAGACGTAAAGTCCTAGCACGGTTCATGAGCAAACCTTACTTTCTTCCTTATGATCCCTTGTTCCTTTTCTTGGAGTCATTAGCGGAGTAGTGAATAAAGCTCCATTTGATGTATCTCTATGTCACGACATGTTCAAATGGACCAATGTTGTTTAATTGTCTATGACCATGTTAATTTTGTCTAGGATGGATGTTGTCATTATTTCAGCTAAACTAGTGTGACATCTTAATTAATTTGTTGTGTTTTCAAATTGGTTTATTTCTCTGGCGTGAATAGTACATTATGGTGGTGTTACAGCTCCCATCGCCATTTCATACGGTGATTCAGCGTTAGTGTGACATCACCCTACTGCGTGGGTGGCCGTGGATGTCCACGGACCTTGACTGTTGCCTTCCCCACTCATGTCATATCATACGCTTAAGTACACGTTGTCATTAAGTCTAGTTTTAGATGGGGATGAAATGTGGTAGGGAATCAAATGTGCCACAGAATCTGAACCGCATCGTGTTCACCGCTCTGTTGCCCATGAATAGCGTGGGTGGCCATGGATGTCACGGACCTTGACTATTGCCTTCCCCGCGCGCGTCTTGAGGTGGGGCTATTTAAGCCAAGGTAAGCTAGTTTGCCATCAATTGTGCTCATTCCACACACCTTCTTCCTTCAAGAATCGCCTTTAGTTTTAGTGAAAGGAGGCTTTTGAGCCTGTCATCCATCTTCATCGCCATGGTGCTCATTCTTCAACTTCTCCGGTGACAGCACCGGCGATGGGATAAGGCCTTGAAGATTGGCTTTCTTCCGCATTTGGGGTGTAGCAATGTATGGCTGCTTGTCTGGCCTCGGTGCTAGTGGAAGTTTTGTGAAGATGTAGGGAGGATCACCACCTTTGGTATGCTCGGGGGTGATCCTCTCTTCTATTTATGTGAAGGAGTCGGACACGCGGGCGGGTCTCCTCATGCTTTCCGCTGCAACCACTAGACATGACACAAGCTAGCTCTCAAAACTAATTACACTAAAGAGCTTAGCTACACTAGGAATGTAAGTACAAGGGTGAGGTAGTGAAGATATACCACCGTGGCAAGCGAAGATCAATCAATCAATCATAATGAATACCAAGAAATCCTTGGGACAAGATGACATAATGATTTTTCATCAAGGTTCACTTGCTTGCCGACAAGCTAGTCCCTGTTGTGGTGATTCACTCACTTGGAGGTTCACATGCTAATAAGCATCACACGCCTAACCCATAATCGAGTGCCGCACAACCAACATAAGATGAGGATCCACAAGCCACGAGCAATCCACTAGAGTACCTTTTGGCTCTCCGCTAGGGAAAGGTCAAGAACCCCTCACAATCACCATGATTGGATCCGAAGACAAGCACCTTCCTCCGCTCAACGATCCTCGCTGCACCAAGCCATCTAGGTGGCGGCAACCACCAAGAGTGACAAGCGAAAACCGCAACGAAACACGAACACCAAGTGCCTCTAGATGCAATCACTCAAGCAATGAACTTGGATTCACTCCCAATCTCACAAAGCTGATGAATCAATGATGGAGATGAGTGGGAGGGCTTTGGCTAAGCTCACTAGGTTGCTATGTTAATGCAAATGGCCAAGATAGTGAGCTTGAGCCGGCCATGGGGCTTAAATAGAAGCCCCCACGAAATAGAGCCGTTGGGCTCTCACTGTAGCCCAACTCGGGGTGACCGGACGCACCGATCAAATGTGATCGGACGCATGCCTTAGCGTCCGGTCATCCGATGCCGTCCACGTGTCACACCTATTTCAAATGCCAGCCTCACGATGCCAACGGCTAGTAGCCGTTCTCGCGTGCTTTAAGTCACGACCGGACGCGCAGTCGCGCAGACCGGACGCGCTGGTGCCAAGTCAGCCATGCATGTGCACCACTGCTATGCCATGACCGGACGCTCTACTGAGATGACCGGACGCATCTACGCCTGGAGTTCGATCACTTCCAGAGAGGTTCTAGAGCGACCAAACCAAAAAGCTCATATCAAATTTTACCTTTGCCTTGAGCTTTTTGTTTTTCTCTTTCTTCTTTTCTAAGTCTAAGCACTTGATCATCACCATGGTCACACCATCATCATGATCTTCATCATTACTCTGCCACTTGGAATAGTGCTACCTATCTCATGATCACTTAAATAAATTAGGTTAGCACTTAGGGTTTCATCAATTCATCAAAACCAAACTAGAGCTTTCAACATGCATACACTAAACATTACATCCGGTCTTGATGCGGTCACATAGAGTAGGCTTCCAATCATAGACTGATACATCTTTTGATCCACCATGTTGCCACTAGCATCACTATCCAAGTTTCCATTTGTCCCCATTGGTGTACTAATTGCTTTACTTTCATCCATACCAAACTTCTTGAGCATGTCTTTGATGTACTTACCTTGACTCACAAATATGCCATTCTTCATTTGCTTGATTTGAAGACCAAGGAAGTAACTAAGCTCTCCAATCATGAACATCTCAAACTCACTTGCCATCACCTTTTCAAACTCCTCACAAAAATCATGATTGGTTGATCCAAATATGATATCATCAACATAGATTTGCAACACAAACAAGTTATTGCCTAGCTTTTTGGTGAAGAGAGTGGTGTCAACCTTACCCATCTTGAACCCTTTAGAGAGCAAGAAATCTCTCAATTTCTCATACCATGCTCTAGGTGCTTGTTTTAATCCATACAAAGCCTTTTTCAACTTGTAGACATGGTTGGGCTTCTTCTCATCTTTAAAACCAGGAGGTTGCTCAACATACACAAGCTCATTGATGTATCCATGGAGAAATGCACTCTTCACATATATTTGGTACAACTTGATGTCATGGGCACTAAGCATAGGCTAACAAGATCCTAATTGCTTCCAATCTTGCAACCAGGGCATATTTTTCTCCAAAATCAAGACCTTCAACTTGAGTGTAACCTTGAGCCACTAATCTTGCTTTGTTCCTTACAACTATCCCATCTTGATCTTGCTTGTTATGAAAGACCCATTTGGTTCCTATCACATTATGATCCTTAGGCCTCTCAACTAACTTCCATAATTCATTTCTTGTGAAGTTGTTTATCTCTTCATGCATAGCATTCACCCAATCAACATCCAACAAGGCTTCTATCTTCTTAGGTTTAATGGAAGACACAAATGAGAAGTGTCCACAAAATGATGCCAATCTTGATCTTGTTTGTACACCTCTTGAAATATCATCAATGATAGAATCCAATGGATGATCTCTTGCAACATTGGTTGGTTGGAGTACTTGCACTTGATTGCTTGTATTTGATTGATCACTTGGTTGAGATGATGAACTAGCCACTTGTTGTTAATCTTGCACATTGTCATCACTAGTACTTGCTTGATCATGATCATGAGAACCACTAGCTTGCACATCTGAGTTAGAGAGCACTTGATTCTTGTCATCTTCAACATCAATCACCTCTCTAGGCCTTATATCACCAATGTCTATGTTCTTCATTGCATTGACCAATTGAGTGCCTCTCATATCATCTAGATTCTCATCTTCCTCTTAGGAGCCATTGGTTTCATCAAATTCCACATCATGAACCTCCTCTAAGAGTACTACTAGCCAAATTCCAAACTCAATAAGCCTTGTTAGTAGTGGAGTAACCAAGCAAGAAACCTTCATCACATTTCTTCTCAAACTTGCTCAATCTAGTGCCTTTCTTCAATTTGTAGCATTTGCAACCAAAAACCCAAAGGTATGTAATATTGGGCTTTCTTCCATTCAAGAGCTCATAAGGTGTCTTCTCCATCATGGGGTGACAATAGAGTCAGTTGCTATAGTAGCAAGCCATGTTGATTGCTTTGGTCCAAAATGAATGACTCACATTGTACTCACTTAACATTGATCTTGCCATGTCAATCAAGGTTCTATTCTTCCTCTCAACTAGGCCATTTGATTGAGTGTACTTGGCCGATAATTGATGTCTAATTCCAAACTCATCACAAAGCTCATCAATTCTTGTATTCTTGAACTCACTTTCATTGTCACTTCTCACTTTCTTGATGGTTGTTTCAAATTCATTGTGAATTCTCTTGATGAAAGTTTTGAAGGTTGCAAACACATCACTCTTGTCAACAAGAAAGAACACCCATGTATATCTAGTGAAATCATTCACAATCACAAATCCATATTTGTTTCCACCAATGCTAGTGTAAGTGGTTGGTCCAAACAAATCCATGTGCAACAACTTAAATATCTTAGATGTACTCATCATGCTCTTCTTAGGATGTATGTTACCAACTTGCTTTCTAGCTTGACATACACTACAAAGCTTATTCTTCTCAAATGTGACATCTTTCAAGCCTCTAACAAGATCATGCTTAATCAACTTGTTTAATTATTTCATTCTAACATGACCAAGTCTTCTATGCCATAACCAAACCATGCTAGACTTAGTGAGCAAACATGTTGACAATTGAGCTTCTCTAGCATTGAAATCAACCAAGTATAGATTCTCATATCTAAATCCTTTGAATATCAAGTTAGAGCTATCTACACTTATGATCTCTACATCATCCACACCAAATATGCACTTGAAACCAAGATCACAAAGTTGAGCTACCGACAATTTGTTGAAGTTCAAGCTCTCTACTAGTAGCACATTGGAATTGCTCAAGTCATTGGATATTGCAATCTTACCAAGCCCTTTGACCTTGCCTTTGCCATTGTCACCAAATGTGATACTATCAATCCTATTGCTCTCATTCTCATTGATTGAATTGAGCATTCTTGAATCAACGGTCATATGTTGTGTGCACCCACTATCAAGCACCCAATGCATTCCTTCAGCTTTATAATTGACCTACAAAAGAAGATCAATTCTTTTTAGGTACCCAAACTTTCTTGGGTCCTTGAAGGTGAGTTACCAAGGTCTTTGGTACCCAAATGGCCTTCTTCTTTGGGCCCACAATTGGCGTACCAATGAACTTAGCTTTCACATCATTGACACCCTTAACAAGCATGTAACAAGAATCAAATTTAATTAAGGATACACTAGGTTGATTGTTCTTGTTAGTCTTGCAATATTGCTCTATATGTCCAACTTGCTTGCATCTATTGCAAAACCGACCTTTGCCCTTCACAAAGCTAGCTTTGGGAGTGACAAAGGCGGCATTGCCTTTCTTGGGGGTATAGCCCAATCCCTCTTTGTTGAGAGAAAACCTTTGGCTACCCAAGCACTTTAGCAAGTGGGCATCTCCACCATAGGCATTGCCTAAAGCACGAGTGAGCTCAGTCACCTCCTTCTTGAAGGTCTTATTTTCCACCATTAGTGAGGCATCACAAGTGAAACCATCACTCAAAGTTGAAGTAGTAGTGGTGGAGCTACAAGAAGGGTTAGTGGGAGCAACAACAATGGGCTTATAAAAAGATTCATCAATAATATCACATGTTAGTCCCACATCACATGTCACAATCACTTGCTCCTTCTTGGCTCCCTCCTTCTAAACTTGCTCGAGGAGAGAGGAGTGAGCTATTTCAAGCTTAGTGTGAGCATTGCCAAGCTCCTCATGATCTTCCCTTAAACTCTCATGAGAAGCATTGAGCTCATCAACGGATCGCTTGAGAGCTTTGAGCTCTTTCCACAATTCTTTGCACCCCTTTCTCTTCATCTCAAAACATGTGTGGGCATTCTCCAACATGTCCATGAGAGCCTCCTTAGAGTCCTCCTCCTCATCACCGTCATCACTCCTACAATAATCACTTTCACAAGCATCATCATCACTATCATCATATTTTATCTTGGTGGGCTTTTTCATGAGGCAAGTTGATGAAGTATCAAAGATGGAAGGCTTGTTGTTGATGGCTATGCTTGCAAGTGCTTTCTTCTTGGATTTCTTGTCATCATCACTTGAGTCATTAGCCTCCAAAGAAGCATCACTATCCCATGTCACCACATAGCCATCACCTTTCTTCTTCTTTTAGAAGGTCATCTTTTTCTCCTTCTTCTCCTTTTTTTGCTTCTTCTTCTCATCCTCATCATTGTCATTATTGTAGGGACAATCTGCCTCAATATGGTTTGGGCTCTTGCAATTATAGCATCTTCTCACATATTCTTTGCTCTTCTTCATGAATTTTCCAAACTTGCGCACAAAGAGAGCCATGGCCTCATCATCAATGTCACTATCATCTTCATCATCACTTGATTCTTGCTTCTTTGACTTGCTCTTGTTCTTGGATGATGAGCTAGCCTTGAATGCTACACTCTTCTTTTTCTTGTCTTCATCTTCCTTCTTCTCATCCTTGTCAACCCCCTCCTTTTCCATATGGTATGTCTCTTGTGTCATGATATCACCTAGTACTTGATTGGGCATGAGTTACTTCAATCCTCCTCTAATGATGATCAATCTCGATGTCTCAAATCTAGGAGGTAAGCACATCAAGAACCAATGAGAGACATCATCATCATTAATCTTCTCTCCTATAGCCTTCAAGTCATTGACAATTACTTGCAATCTATGGAACATCTCCAGCATGCTCTCATCATCCTTCATCTTGAAGCTTGTTAACTTATCCTTGAGGATGTATAGCTTGGTACTTTTCACCACTGGTGTGCCCTCATAGGTCTCCTCTAATCTCTTCCACACTTCACTAGCTTTCTCACAATCCTTGATTTTCTCAAACACCTTGGAATCAATGGCATTGTAGATAGTGTTGAGAGCCATTGTATTGCATTACTTGTTGGCATTGTTGGTGTTGGTGAGATTGTCCGGATCAAGAATCACATTGTCACTCTCGATCACATCCCACACTTGGTCATTGATTGAACCAAGATACATCTTCATCTTTCTCTTCCAATAATCATAGCATATGCCATCAAAGAACAGTGGTTTGCCCCCACATGGTTGAACACAACTTGAGCCTTAATTTGACACCAAGGTTGTTGAGCCTTCAATCAAACGGTGACCACAGCTCCGATGCCACTTGAAAGGTCCTAAATGGCTAGAGGGGGGTGAATAGCTTATAAAAATTTCTATAAATACACTAGAGCAACAGGTTCGTACACTAAATGGTGAAATGCAATTTTGCTCTCGCTCTATGAGGGTTGCAAGCCACCTATTCAACAATTTTAGTTGCTATGATCACTAGGCACAAACAATGGCTATGTTACTACTCACTAAGGCTCTCAACAAGTCTACACTAAAGAGCTCCACTAGGTGATACTAAACTAGCAAGCAAGACAAGCTCTCAAAACTAATTACACTAAAGAGCTTGACAACTAGTTTTCAAGAAATGTAGAAGAGTGAGTATGGTGATTATACCGCTACATCAAGGAATGAACCAATCACAAGATAAATACTAATTCAATCACTGGAAGAATAGCAAAGGGCAAGATAACCAATTTTTCTCCCGAGGTTCATGTGCTTGCTGGCACGCTAGTCCCCGTTGTGTTGACCAACACTTGGTGGTTCGATGGCTAATAGGTATCACACACCTAGCCCACCACAAGAGGTGCCTCAAGAACCTACTCACAAGTGAGGTAACTCAATGACACTAGCAATTTACTAGAGCTACCTTGTGGCTCTTCGCCAGGAAGGTGCAAGACCCCTCACAATCACCGAAGCCGATCATGAACAATCACCAACACATGCCAAAGCTCCTCCATTGCTCTAAGCCATCTAGGTGGCGGCAACCACCAAGAGAAACAAGAAATCCGTAGCCACAATGATTCTCAAGTGCCACTAGATGCAATCACTCAAGCTAATGCACTAGGAATCACTCCTAATCTCACTATGATGATGAATCAATGATGGAGATGAGTGGGAGGTGTTTGCTTAGGCTCACAAGGATGTCAAGTATGTGAAAGTGCCAGAGAGAGAGAGAGAGAGCCCAAGGCTGGCCATGGTCTATTTAAAGACCCCAAACAAAATAGAGCCGTTAGGCACAAGAGGGGGCTCCCTACGCAATGAATGGACTCACTCATCGGGATGACTAGACGCGTCAGGTGCATTGTTGCAATAGCCTGTGATGCAAGTTGCAGTAGCGTCCGATCGAAGTTGCGGTAGCGTCCGGTCATTGTTGTAGTAGCATCCGATCACAAACTTATTTGAATTTGACCATTGGCACCCAATGGTCCTCTTGTTGCAGTAGCGTCCGGTCATTGTTGTAGTAGCATCTAGTCATTGTTGCATCAGCATCCGGTGTGATCCAGAGAGGTTCCAAAGAGGTATTTTGGCAACCAAACACGTCCGATCACTTCTAACCAGACTCATCCAGCGTCAGGTCATCCAACCGCGTGTGTTGCCTATTTGTGAACAGTTGCACAGGCGTGTCCGATCACATGTTGCACTAGCATTTTCAAGTGTTAATTGTTAGCACACTAGGTCCGTAATGCATATGCAAGAATTATGTCACCTAGTGGCACTCAATAATCGCTTAGCCAAAGATTTTCCCTCTTTATAATACAACTATCTATTCTAAGCACACTCACACCCTCTATGGTGTCTTGAGTGCCAAAACAAAAACCTATCATATACGTTTGCCTTGATCATCTCGGTTTTTATTTTTCTCTTTCTTCTTTTCCAAGTTAGAGCACTTGATCCATCCTTTTTGTGACCATCACTTTCACCATGACCATCATCTAGCTCCATCACTTGGATTCGACCACCTTTTTTAATTCACACACTTAGATCAAAGGTTAGTCCTATGTTTCATCAATTACCCAAAACCAAACTAGGGCTTTCACCTTGCCTACATGGGGGGATGCAAATGGAAGCTTTGCGAGGTGGGTGTCGTGTCAGCTCTCTTCATAGGAGCAGCCTATGACTACAACTTTGTCATTTCAAACTCTGCTCCATGCCCCTTCTTGGGTGATGTTAGTGGAAGTTTTGTGACGTTGTAGTCGAATATAGGTTGTTTTATGTACTCGATAGGTCTTTGATTTTTGTACACCCAGTAGTCTTTGATACACATCTTTGTTATTGTACACCTTTCGAATGTACATAACCTACTAGACTTATGAATAAAGATTTACTACTTTTTAACGAAATGTTGGCTAATGTCATTGTGGTACTCACATTCCTATTTTTATTCTACTCTAGTGGCGGGCGACCGGGTGGACGAGACCCTTCAGATCGACGAGCCATGTGGTGCAGTCAGTTTTCTCCATCCAACTTCCAACGCCATTTTTGGGAGAAGCGTGCTACACTAAGATCCTGGGAGACGTGTAGGGAAATCCAACGGACACCTATCTTGCTTATATATCCTTTGATAAAAGGGTTGTGTATCTTGACCCAAAAGGTGCCTATTGATCATTGATGGGCGGTGGCGCACAAGTCCAAACGCTAGCAAAAGCTCATAGATAGGGAGGTCAACGAGGCCACCCTGGGCGATGTCGTCCCGGCTTTCCTAAAATGGTCAGAGATTGCAATCATTTTTGACAGAAAGGATCACTTCGACCACATTCCACAGCCGGTGCTCCATTCCATGGAGTCATACCGGACTTT
The DNA here is from genome assembly GCA_904845875.1 of Miscanthus lutarioriparius. NCBI lineage: Eukaryota > Viridiplantae > Streptophyta > Magnoliopsida > Poales > Poaceae > Miscanthus > Miscanthus lutarioriparius. The sequence continues at coordinate 59,751,814 of CAJGYO010000013.1, forward strand.
AGGCCATTCCCCTCGGGCAGGTCAACCTAAAGAAAAGAGGTCGACGGAGGGCGTGATGCCGCCGGATCTGTCCTATGACACTTCAGTCACAAAAATGGAGTTGCACTGGGCTAAGCTTCACGGGTCGATCCCTAGGTAAGGTCACGCGACTACGACATTCAAATGATTAGATCATCAGCAAGCACGGCAAGACGGTGATGCACAAAACAAAATAAATCAAGAAACACAAGCTGAAAAGATTTCTTTATAAAAAGGCCCTAGCTAGGTACAACCTAAGGCCCTTGGCCACCACCGCAGAGGATGTCCTCCACATTCATGGTGGGCACGATGGCAGCCATCGTGGCGGTGAAGTCATCGACCAGCTCGGCTTGCTTCGGCCCGAGAACCCAGGCTCCACCCGGCGGAAGTCTTGGCCGATGTGGAGCTACATGGCGGTGAGGGCGACACTGGCTCCCTGCCAGATTCCTACCACCATAGCCCGCTCATGGTCCTCCATTAGGAGAAACTCCTGGAGGCGGGCTTCCTCCATCTCATGGCAAGAGGCCTCCAGCTGCTCCTCCAGTGCTGGCAACAATACGATGAGAAGATCAAAAGCTATGGATGTTAGATAGGATGATGACAAGATGGAGAGAACTCTCACCCATGATATGGGCTAGGGCATAGGCGATCGCTGCCTGCTCAGTGATAGTCTCCACCTCCGAGGTGGCGGTGAGGTAGTGCTCCAGTTGACCCACCTCGTGGGTGGCGTCGAGAGTAGCATCGGTGGGCCTCATCCGCCACGCGGATGAGCTCAAGGAACTCCCACCGGTCATCTGAGGAAGACGATGATGAGGATGAACTCGACCCCACCATCGGTGGGGTCATGGCATTGGAGGCATTGGCAACCCCTCTAGATGCGGCATGGGAAACGACCCTAGAAATGTCACCGATCAGCGTAGGTCAATCATAATCTCAAAACATTGCTCAAAAACTTACCCTTTCCCACGCAGGTAGGCTCAAAGACATGGTGGTGGCCCTCGGCCTCTGTTGACTCCTCTTGGGGATGCTTGCCACGATCCATCTTAGCGGGCGAAGAAGAGGCTGCAAGCATGCAAGAACGAGAATGAGGAAGTGGCGGAGCAGGTGACCTGAAGTGAATGCCTCCCTCGCCGTACCACTCTAGCGTATTTATAACCATGATGGACACTTAGGCAGGTGAAGCGATCGGAGGGAAGGCGGAGCGATAGTTGCCCACACACCGGTGTGAAGCCTTATGCATTAAGCCCCCATTCTGTGGCGCACGACTGCTCATGGGTGGGCACCATTAAGCCATGATGTGACTAGCGAGGCCAATCGGTCGCCGAATCCATGCGCAGAATGACCCACAGCAGAGGAGCATCTCTGCGCCTTGCCAGCACGGGTCATGGAGGTGACCAATATACTATGGCATTGCCATGGTGATGCGGGGGCCCTGGCCACCGCCTAGCTTTGGCGTGGGGGCCTATGTGGGTTGGAGCCAAGGTTCCCGCCACGGTCATCCTTTCACGATCGAATGGACCTCGTCGTACTTTCAACTTTCACACAGTCGTGGCCGTCTCGACCGTGATGGATGTACCGAACATCATTCTTAACACTCCCCATGAGTAGTTGGATTGTAATCTGCATCTGCATCCTATATAAAAGTTGTTCATACTACTACTATTTACTATGAGTTTGAACTTTAAACATATATGTGTTTACTATTGCCTAGAACGTTCCATTTGTGCGCCTTTGACACATATGACACCGTGTGACACGACCATCATTATTAGGTGGTGGTAACATCTTCGTAGCACCCATTCACCATCACCGGTAGCCTTCACCGCCACCTATAGACGGTGTGGTTGGTAACACTTTCGTGTCAATTTCCAAGCCCGCGTGTGAGTCCCGCGTGTATCATTTTAGTTTTTAATAGTTGCTATTTTCATGCAACTCACATTCTTATTTTTATTCTATGCATTAATTAAGAAAAAGCAATAGGAAATCAAAAGCTATAGAATACACTATATTTGAGGACAAATTTCAAATGCTAGAATACACTAAAGAGTGAATTATATTACTAGTCTCTTAATCAAAATTCGCATTGAAAAATGGATTTCTTGGCGAAGCCTACAGTCCTCGCTACAATATAGAGCCCTAAGTTCCAATTCATCTATAATATTACCGCAGATGCCGCATGTGCACGGAAGATCGCTGCTTAACTGTGCCAGCGGTGGCAACGACAACATGCCCCATGTTGATTGGTAGATTAGCTTGATGGCTGGGCGGCGGCACATCACACACCCATTGTTACTTAGCCACCTACTAGTTGGTCTGCCACCACCACCTGCCGCCGCCGCCCGTGATCCTTCCTTGCCCTCGAACCATCTCATGTACCGTCTCACAGTGTCATCGTTGCCGACAGCGCCATTGTGCCTATAGAGCAATAGGGCAACTAGATAGGCCGCCAGATTGTGCCCGCCTTTGGTGACGCGGGTGAGATCCTCGAGGCATCACCAGGGGCTATGGTTTTCCAGGAATAAGGTTCATATCCCGGTGAAGAAGCAAGCCTCTGGGTTGCCAAGTTGTGTCTAGGCTAGCAAGGAGGGCTTCGTAGTCGATGGGGTCATCCCACGTCATCCCGCATCTAAACCAAACCATTGACAAACGCTGATCGACGGTGGGGTTGCCACAGATGCTGCGCATGGATGAGTAGGTCACCCATAGGCTGTCAGAGGTTGTCCATGGTCCACTCTGAGGTCGCAATGAGGTGGCCAGTGATCATAATGGCCAGGTCAGTAGGGAGCACCGTCAGCAACGTGTGGTGCCGCTTCACCGCCATGATCACCGGCGTCGACGTCACGCACTGTGGAGCGCGATGAGGCCAGCCGAGGGCTCACGTGGTGGTGTGATGGAGCTATGGCATGTGGACAACACCGAGCCAAAGGGCTAGAGAGGTAGAGCGGAGTGATCGATGTAGTACGTTGATTGAGGAGTAGGCGGGGGAGGTGGCCGAGCGGGGGGCAAAATACCATCTGCGAAGTGGCATGGGAACTCGCAACTAGCCGCATGGTGCAGTCAATTTTCTCCATCCAACTTCCAACATTGTTCTAGGAGAAGCGTGCTCCACTTAGATCGCATGGGAGACGCGGCCTATTTAATGAAAATGAAAGTCCCACTGAGACGCGGCCTATTTCATGAAAATGAAAGTTCCACTAAGATCGCTCGAGGTCTAATGAGCGGGGATAGTTTGAAATGTGCAGGTGAATGTAAACCGCCTCGTTTTCCACTTCCCGTTATCTTCGCCGCGCCATCGTTCGTGACCTGCGTGGGTGACCACGCAAGTCATGGATCTTGATGGTTCCTTCCCCGCTTGCATCTTGAGGTGGGGCTATTTAAGCAAAGGTAAGATGAGCCTCTTATGCACTCTCGATCCCAAACTTCTACCTCCCTTACCATTGGATAAACTAGAGAAACCCTTCAGTTGCTCCTAGTCTCCCATCGCCATGGCTACCCTAGACCTCCATCGACTCCGGCACCGCTGGGAGAAGGCCTTCAAGATTAGCTTTCGCCATCACCTGGGCGCGGCTATGTCCGCTCAAACTAGGTGTTAGAGGATGTTTCGCGAAGGTATGGAGGAACTCCTCCATGGTATGGTCCCACTACTGATCGCCATCCGTGGTTAGAGCATGCAAAATCGAAACCATGGAGAGCTTTCATTGGAGCAAGGGCCCTGGCGTCGATGGATCTTTCAGAGCTTTCACTGGAGCAAGGGCCCAAGCATCATCTGGATTGGTTTTGTGAGCCAGAGCAGTTCTGGCTCACGAATGCAATCCAGATATGGGAATAGATATCCTCATTGCTCTGCTTCTCCTCTTCCTCCCACTGCTTCTAGGGGGTGTTAGAGGAAGTTTTATGAGGCTGTTCCCCATCTCTATTCTCCTATTTAATTTAGTCAGGTATGGGTTACCCCCATACTTGTAAGGTCTTTGCAAATGGAAGAATGTTGTTGCATCTAGCACCATCATTGATTGAACGTATTAAGGAGATAGATGCAAATGACCCTTATCCAAAGCAAAGCAAGTTATGAGGATCATTGGAATGACGTATTTCAATTCCTGGACCCATGGATTGTATGTAGGGGATGAAACTCTTCTACACTATTTCCAAAAAATAGATAGGCTAGTCTTAGTTGAGAGTTTCATTATGTTGTTTCCAAGAAGCCATGTCATGTAGAATAAAATGAAATATGTATGAAACACCCCTTCTCAATGGAGAGTTTGATTCTAAACTTTAGTAGGAGGAAACCAAAAAGGCCCTTAGTCTAACATTTTTCTAGTTATAGTCGGGTAGATCAAGTGACGGTTTACAATCGGGTAGAACGAGTGACGCCCTCAACCAGGCAGTAGTCACCGCCATCCACGGTGATAGTGACATGGTGGCTCCTAGAACACCTTCGTAGGTTCCATTCACCACCACCGGTAGCCTTCATGATCGCCTGCATACGGTCTGGTTGGTAATACTTTCATTAATTTGCAAGCCCGTGCGTTTTTTACAAAGTAGTGCACCATTTCCATTCCCGCGTCTGAAAGGGTTGCTTACAAAGCATGCTCCCCACCCTATGTCTTTCTCGTCACCCATAGCTTTTGTTCCTCATTGCTGCTCCTTGTTCCTAAGTGCTGAACTGCATGATTGCCCCTACTCAGCGGGGTGCAAGCCGCCACTCATCGCCGCTCCTTGCTCCCCAGTGCTGAACTGAGCGACCGTCCCTACTCAGTGGGGTGTAAGCGCCACTCACCGCCGACAAGCTAGTACCCACGGCGGTGGTATGCCTCACTAGCAAGGTCCACATGGATCCACCGGTGATCAGGTGTTACTCGTCACCACCGTGGCTGCCAATCCCGCAAGATCCAAAGGCAATGGTAATTCTTTCGCACTTCCCTCCATCTTTCTTAGATTTTTATTCCCCTCTTCACTCATTTGAGTATGAAACAAGCTTCCATCTATTTACTAAGGAGCTCATGATCCAATCTCCTGTGGCGCTCCTTCTCTGATTTAGGTGACAGCGCAACTGCTTCCATTGCCGATCCTGCTCCACCAGATCCTAGTCAAGAACTGAAGATGGAGGAGGAGGCCCCCAACAAGAGGAACGAAGTGGCCATCCTCATAGACCATGTCTTCATCCTCATCATCTAATGCCTCACCGCCCACACCTTGTGTAGCTGCAAGTGTGTCTATCACTCCTGGAACCATAAGGAGCTGCCCTAGATTGTTGCTAGATTCTTCTATCGCAGCTGGAAAGGCAAACGCAAGTTCATCAGCATCAATGGTGAATACCCCTCCTTGACCTCCTTGCCCTTCCCCATTGAGGATGTTGTGTTCTCAGATTGCTGCCGTGGGCTCATCCTATGCTGGTGCATTGGGTTTCACTATGTTGTCTACAATCCGGTGACTAACAAATGGTGTTACTGCCAGATAACAACCGTTCTTTTGGTTTAGCTTGCTTGGGGTTTGATCTGATAGTCTCCTCGCATTTCCATGTGATTAAATATGGGAAGAAGAGGGCGGGTGAGTCCATAGGTGTGAGCATCTACTCATCTAAGAGTGCAGCATGGATGTTTAAGAAATCTGAATGGGGCGAGGGTGTTGTATGCACATATTTGACAAGTGTGTTTCTTAATGGTTCTATGCACTGGATGGAGTTATCCTAGATAGTTGTTGTTGATATGTAGGGAAATACATGGAGGAAAATTCATAGGCCACGTGGTGAAGCAATCTCCATCCATGAAGCTCAGGATCAGTTGTGTTTATGTACTGCTAGTATGTTCAGGAAGTATCAGCTTTCATTCTGAATTCTAGAAGACTATGGTATTGATAACTAGACACTAAAGCATACGGTGACCACGATGGAGATATTTGGATGGGACAATATTCATTTTGGTTACGATGTTTGCGATGTGGACTATAGAGTGATTGCAGTTCACCTAGAATGGAATTTAATTTTCCTTGTTGGCGAGGACAAAAAACTGATCGCATATGACATGAACCTCAGAAAAGTTCTTGTCCTCCCTGCCCAAGTCATACGGTATCATAGACCTACCTGGAGGCTACGTCTAGAGGGACCTCACTATCTTCCTTATGTTCCCTTGTTCATGGAGTCTGTAGGAGAACAGTAAAGTTGCATATGCTGTTCTTTCTTGGTAGGGAGTTGTTTTGATTCTATATACAGTCCAATTTTGCCTTGGTAACTAAAGCAATTGTATGTTGAATATTATTAATGTTTCTGCTTTGTGTAGGTTGTGGAGTCTGAGTGCATTTGAACAATTTTCCTGCGATGGCTAAGGGAGGAAGAAGGGGGTTCCATGGTGCACTGGCTACCAAGCTAAAGGAAGCTTTGCCTTGCAAGCAGGAGTGCCAATCTGAAGGAGGGGAGCACATCTACCTCATTTTTGTTATGTAAGTCTGTAGGGAGTAGAACCTTTATTCTCCTATCTATGTACCACTTGTGTTAATTCTTGAGTTGACACAGTTGTAATGTTAGTGTTGCTTCTTATTATAAAAAGTACTCTTTGTTGTGGACATGATGAATGGTGTGTAATGATTATATCTGTATGGTGTGTGTTCAGTAAGTTATTAAGACCCATCTGAATTAGTAAATAAATTATAAAAACCGATGTAATTCTATCACCGTCAGATGTAAGGGCCATTGACTGTTTTGTCATCACCGCCGTAACACTCACCGTTGGTGAAGCAGATGACCAACACCGCCGCTATTCGTCTCATGCGGCAGGGGTCAATAGTGTATCACCACCAAAATGTACTGCAATGTGATGGTGACCATTTTCAATGATCAGACGGTTCATATGCTAAAGTGACAATGATGTCCACCTCGACATAGACGCGCTCAGGCGCCAAAGCGACGGTGAACATGCACTACACACAATCGGGTCATTGTGCAAGCCAACTGTGATCTTGATCATTGGTCAAAATGGCAGTGTTAGTGTACACCCACACAAGTGGGCCGTGGTACAACGTGACAAAAACAACGACCTAATCATGGAGGATCATAAGACAACATGGCGGTGTTAGTGTATACCAACATAGCCGGGTCATGCTCCAATGCGACGGAAGTAAGGACCTTATCATGGATGGATTACAAGCCAATACGGCGGTGTGGGTGTACACCGCAGATGGTCTTAGATAGGGATGGTGATGACTATGACTATCATTATTGGTAGTTTACTGCCGAGGCCGAAATTGGACTGCGATGGGGGTTATGACATGGCTGTGAAAGGTGCAAGTGTAGTAGTGTTGTTTCTAATGTTGATCTCATGAGGTATCTAGTGGTTGTAGTTTTCAAGTGATATCTAGCAAATCAAGGTGCTAAGGATGGAGTTCAAATGGCAACTCCGATTGGTATCACGCTTCAAAGGTCCATTCTTTACACCTTAGCATCATTTGGTAGACATTACTTCCCCATACTTTCCAATCCATACATATGTGCAAGCTTTCAAATCCAAACTCTTAGCACATATATAGGGGGAGCTAATGCTACCAAGTTGGGTTTATGAAACTTGTCCATAACCTTTACACATGGTAATATGCTTGGGCAAGCAACATGAATCCAAAAAGATTTTATTGAATATCTTTGTGAAGGGTTGTCATCAATTACCAAAAATGGGGAGATTGAAAGCCCTAGTTTGATTTTGGATAATTGATGAAACCTAGGGAGTAATCCTTGTACTAAGTGTGTAGACATGAAAGGATGGTCCTATGCCAAGTGGTGGAGCTAGATGATGGTCATGGTGATGGTGAAGACCAAACTTGAAGATCAAGGGCTCCAACTTAGAAAAGAAAAAAGAGAAAAACAAAAACCAAGGAGATCAAGGCAAAGGTATAAGATAGGTTTTTTTTTTGGCACTTAAGACACCATAAAGGGTGTAAGTGCATTTAGGATCGATAGCCATACTATAAAGGTGAATTCTTTGGCTAAACGGTTTATTGAGTGCCACTAGGTGACATGATTCTTGCATATGCATTTAGGAACCTAGTGTGCTAACCTTGACACTTGTAAAATGCTTTGAAAAATGCTAACACATGAGCACATAAGTTCTACACTTTGTGGTTAGCAACTTGGAAGCAAGGGTGAAGAGGTTGAGGAGTCAGAAAAAGAAAAGGTATAGTTGGGGTAGGACCGAACGCAGGCTTCGAGGTGGACCTTCATGTCCGATGCCTAACCCTAGGTCTCGGTCAGCCACGCTGGCTTGACTGGATGCTGGGACCAGACATAGGGAGTGGGTCTGGTCAGTGGTTCCAGAGAAGGAGTAGCTTGGATTGGTGATCGGACTCTGGCGGCAGCGCGTGACCGGACTCGCCGGGGGTGCGTTAGGTCCAGGCTGATGTATGCTGGCATCAGCAGCTCGACATGTGAGACAAAGAGCACTAGACTCTAGCTTGAGTCTAGTCAACCACGAGTGGAAGGATCCGATCACAGAAATACCTCATGGGGTAGTTTCTATTCCTAACCGGACTCTACGTTGAGCCATGTCAGGTCGGTTTGAGCAGCGCGTCTGGTCGATCTTTAACAGCGCTGGCTCTAAGATTTGACTGTTGGAATCTGGCGGCTGAGGTTCAAAGTGCTGACACGTGGATGGCCAAGCACGATCGAACGCTGGCCAACCAGGTACTGGGGTGCGTCCGGTCAGTGCGTCTGGTCAGCCCGAGAGCTCCCAATGGCTCTCTGAGCTTTAGGGCTTTATAAATAGGAAGGTACCAGCTTGGGGCTCACTCTTTTGGCACTTTGACATACTTGACAACCTTGTGAGCCTGAGCAAACACCTCCCACTCATCTCCATCATTAATTCATCATCATAGTGAGATTGGAAGTGATTCCAAGTGCATTTGCTTGAGTGATTACATCTAGTGGCACTTGGGGATCGTTGTGGCTATGGAGTTCTTGTTACTCTTGGTGGTTGCTGCCACTTAGATGGCTTGGAGCAGCAGAGGAGCTTTGGCACGTGTTGGTGATTGTTCGTGACCGGCTCCGGTGATTGTGAGGGGTCTTGTACCTTCCCCGGTGGAGAGCCAAAAGGTAACTCTAGTGGATTCCTTATGTCATTGAGTTACCTCACTTGTGTATAGGTTCTTACGGTGTCCATTTGTTGGATGAGGTTTGTGCAACACCTCTTAGCTGCTGTCGAACCACCAAGTGTTGGTGGACATAGCAGGGACTAGCATGCCAGCAAGCACGTGAACCTCGGGAGAAAAATCATGTGTCATTCTTATAGTGATTGAATTTCTCCTAGTGATTGGTTGTCATCATATAGTGATTGGTTGATTCCTCGACACATTGGTATAATCACCCTACTCACTCCTTTACATTCCTTACAAACTAGTTGTCAAGCTCTTTAGTGTAGTTAGTCTTTGAGAGCTTGTTAGTTTGATTAGTGTAGCTCTTTAGTTAGTCTTTGAGAGCACACTAGCTTAGTGAGTAGTGACCTAGCTTGTTGTGTGCCTAGTGATTATAGAAACTAGAATTGTTGGGATAGGTGGCTTGCAACCCTTGTAGAGCTAGAGCAAAATTGCATTAAGTCGTTTGTTGTACTAATCAATTGCTTTAGTCCTTTGTAGAATTTTTAAAATAGGCTATTCACCCCCCCTCTAGCCATATTAGGACCGTTCACATGCCTTCTTCTTTGTCTTGGGTGTGGGCTTGTTTGGACTAACTTCTATAAAGTGCCCCAACTCACCACATCCATAGTATCCTTTCTTTCTTTGCTCATTTCTTTGATTAGTGAAGATGAAATATGGAATTTGGATGGGCACACCCTTGACATTGAGCCTTTGGATCATCTTCTCCACCTTGTTGATAAGTTTGATTGATTCTTCATCAAGGTCGAAGGTGGAGGAGGAAGATTGATCATCACTTGATTCTTCTTCATCATCATCCTCATCTTCTTCTTCTTCACTTGAGGAGCTTGAACTTGTCTCAACTTTCTTGCACTTCATCTTCTTGTGCTCATCACATGTGAGAGCTTTGCGTTTGCTTGATGAAGAGGCTTCTTCATGACCCATCTTGCGCGACATCTCAAATGCCACTATCTTGCCAATCACAATGGCTGAGATCATGTTGCTCAAGTCCTCCATGTTGTGGAGGATGGTGATGATGCTTGCATACTTCTTTTGTGGAAGCACAGAGATGATCTTCCTCATGATGTCTGCATCACCTGAAAGCTCTAGTTTGGTTTTGGTGAATTGATGAAACCCTAGGTGCTAACCTACTTGCTCTAGTTATTATGAGAATAGGAAAGCACATTCCAAGTGGTGGAGCAAACAATGAAGTTCATGGTGATGGTGGAGAGGCCATGGTGATCAAGTGCTTGGCTTGGAAAAGGAGAAAGAGAAAAATAAAAAGCTCAAGGCAAAGGTGAAACTTGACAGGAGCTTTTCTATTTTGGTGATCAAGACACCTAGTGGGTGTGATCACATTTAGGATAGATAGCCATACTATTAAGAGAGGTGAAGCTCATATCAAAATGCGGTTGTCAATGTGCCACTAGATGTTCTAACTCATTGCATATGCATTTAGATCTAGTGGAGTGCTAACACCCATAAAAATGTTTGTGAAAATATGCTACCACACATGCACAAGGTGAAACACTTGGTGGTTAGCACATTTGAGCAAGGGTGGAGAAGTTGGTGAAGCGGAGACACTAATTTTCAGTGACCGGATGCATCCTTCGAAGTGACTAGACCCGGTATGAGTGCGTTCGGTCAATTATAGTGGAGCTGGCACGCTCGAGCTCGGTCTGGCTAACGACCAGATGCTGCACAGTGAATGTGACCGGATGCGTAGGGCCTGTGTTCGGTCACAAGTGACGTACGCTGATGCAAGCGAGCTTAGCGTGCTGGAGTTGAGTCAGAGAGGATTGGATGTCATGGTGCGTCCGGTCAAGCATGATTGGACGTGTCTGGTCGTCATTTTTCCTCTCTGGATGCTTACTAGAATCAATCTGACGCTGGGATGTCGTGGGGAGTGGCGTGTCCATTTGTTGGATGAAGCGGTGAGGGCGCGCGTGAGTTGGTGAAGCACTGGCACATCCGGACTTTGGGACCACGCGTCTGGTCATTACTTAACCGCACGGGGAAGGCTAGTGATCGTTGGGATCATGCGGTCGAGGTCAAATCGCGAGGACACATCGACAACATCGTGGGATTGGATGCTAGCTATGCAGCATCCGGTCGATCCAACCTACGCATCTGGTCGCCCCAAGCAGGGCTCTGTGGTGAGCCCAACGTCTCTTTTCGAAGGGGCTCTGTTGATGATCACTAATACCAATTATAAACCATCAACATAACCTGCATATATGCTTAATTCCATCACCAAACATAGGTATAGGGGCTTAAACTAATAAATTCCACAAGTTTTGGTGAATATGTGACTGTGGGAGGATTTAATCAGAAAACTGCCAAGGAGGACCTATTCACCAAAGGAAATTATGGAATTCCGTCGCATAAACAACTTGGAAAGGATCTAGAAGACACCAGAAGGCAATACACCGAGGTGGGGATCGAGAGGCTGCTAGGTGGGGCCGACCAGCCCCACCTATAGGCCCCCCCGGCCCCCTAGGCCCACCAATCGTATTCCGCCGCCTCGTACTCCTTCCTATGATCTACACTGTTGATTCAAAGGCGGTTTTAGGTCGGTTCATCCAACGGTGATCGAGGGAGTTGACGTGGTTCGATGATATGGTGATTCCTTGCCCCCTACTCCATCTCGATTCCTTGCCCCCTACTCCACCTCGGCCTATATATAGCAGCCCCTACCCCCTCCCTGAGACATAAGTCAGAGCAGAAGACAGAGATCAAACCCTAATCCTCAGAGCTCCATTCTAGAGAATAGCTAGCTAGGTTAGATCTAGAGAGAGGCAAGCAGGCTTCACTTGGATTTCCAATCTTGTCATGAGAGTGGTTTGGTATAATCTTTGTATCCTATCTCTTTTGTATCTCCATTACTTTTATATGCTTGCTACAATTGTTATGACAATATTAGTATTCATCTTATTCATGTTCTTCATTATAATGTTCATTGTCTACTTTGATTATATGCTTAGTATAGCTAGTTTATCATTATGTCCATGCATTAGTTTGTATAGCGCTCGCTCTGCTGCGCACGGGGTGAGTGGTCGACATTGTGTAAGCGTGGTGCTTATATGTTGTTTACTTGTGGATACATCCTATATTCTGGGTCATGTAGTAGATTATAGATGTGACACTCCCGTTGAGTCCTTTGTAGTCCACTCCCCGAATATAGGCGCACATAGGATTCGGTTACGAAGGAAGAACAAGCTCTATTCTTAATTTTCTTTAGTAATATCCCTTATGTGTAGATATAAAGATGATCTTAGCCATGACTGCTAAGTGTAATTGCACTAATCATCGTATGCTTTGACTAGTAACTAAGAATGACTTAGGAATTATCTCTCTATTTTCTACCTGGTCATGCTAATGTCTTAGAAAGGAGTACTCTAGGTGGTTAACTATTCATTATCAATGCTCAATTATCATGTACTTATCATATATATCTTATCAAGAACCCTTAGTAAAGTTAGACCGTTGTTAGTCTCACACGTTTCGTTGTGGATACGATACTTGGAATACTTTCGGGTGAAAACTATAGTGGTATCTGTGCGCTTGCGGTTTTATCTGTGTTCATTAATTTATACCAACAAGCTTTCTGGCGCCGTTGCTGGGGAAACAGTTGTTGAATTAACTTCAAGCCTAGCTTAACATTTTATCTTTTATTTGTTTTACTTTTTCTTTTAGCATGAATAACACTCCTATATATCAATATGCTAAACTCACAAGCGCAAGCCTAGAGCCACCAAAATCTTCAGAGCCTATCATAACACCTGGTCATGAGCTGCGCCCGTGTTTAAAACTAATTCGGGATCAATCCTTCTTGCAAGAAGGCGATGAAAACCCATACTCACACCTATGGGAGTTCGCACAGACCTATGCATGCTTGCGTATCACTGGCATGTCTGAGAAGACCTTACGATGGAAGTTATTTCCGTTCTCTTTAACGAGAAGAGCTAAGCAATGGTATAGTCGAACCGTAGGAAGTATGCAAGGAGATTGGGAAATGTTATGCTCTAAATTTTGTCTACGTTTCTTTCTCATCTCTAGAGTAGTCAGCCTTTGAATAAAAGTTCTAACCATTAGAGGAGCTTTTCTTCATTTGTCTGCTAGTGAAGCAATGTCTATGCTTGATAGAATTAGTGGAAAGACTACTTGCACTAGCATTCATAATGAACTCCCCTAGGAAGAGAAGAAATCATCTCTCGATCAAGAAGAGGAAGTTCTGATAGCCAAATCACAACCACTCCAATCCCAAGATTTAGCTATCAATCCCGAACCATCAATACCCCAGAATCCAAATCATCCAAAAGAAGAAGAAACTCAACCTTATGAAATTTCTTGTGAGGATGATCTTTTTGATGCTGATTTTGGGAAAAACTTAAACTTCCAGTTCCACAAGAGACCTTTGAGTGAATATAATTTAAATCCTCTCAAGAAGGGATCTCTTATAAAGCATCCTTATTCCCATATATGGCTTTGGAAAGAACTCAAGAGTGGCATGTCAAGTGATGCCATAGAAGGAGATCTGAGCCATCTAGAAGCCATTCCTATCCTCTCCCCTTTTATGTCCACATTAGATGTCTCATTTAAACCCATCTTTTAACCCATCCTTGGCCCCGATGATCCCTCTTATGCTCTTTCTCCTAAGTCTCATGATGACCCTAGAAATCCATTAAGACAACCGAAGCATAGGAGTTTTGAAGACCACAAGGATGACCAAGAAGAGCAACGACAATGGCTAGAATCTATCAAGAACTCATATGCCGTTGCTAAAGAATGGATGAACAAGGACTAAGCCTTATGGGTAGAATCCAAACTTGGCTTAGATCCAAATGGTGAGCTTAAATCAATCTCTTTATTAAACATGACTCATCCAAGTTTGGAGGAGGCCTTAGATAAGATCACCCTGAGAGTCACTAATCCAAGGGAAATCCTAGACAATAAAATGACCAATGAATGTCATAGGCATGGAATGATGGAGATAATGTTTCTGCCTATAGACATTCATAAAGAAACACCCTTGGAGCTTGAAAGGGAAGATGACATAGATGAGCATGAAAGTTATTTCATGAACACCTCATCAAATCCATGCTCACATGAGAAATCACTTGAATTAATTGGTCTCTCCAACATTGCTACACATGAGATCCTCAACCCTCTCATTCTCCTGTTCATAAAGACTTTGAAAAGGTGGTTGTAGATGCATATGTTTATCATATTGCAAATCGCATTGGCATGAATTTTGAGACAGGTAGACAAAGGTTGGTGTTGGAGGGGAAACCACTTCACTAAATAGAAGCGTAATTCGAAGGTTTCCCAAGGACAAGCTTCTATCCTAAAACAAGCACTTTTAGGAGATAATATGAGTTTTCACCTTCTGCTGTGATACCCTTGTGAAATAAGCATAGAAACATAATTGTGGAAATATTCCTTTAGGTATTTTTGTCACTAACCATTCTAGGTTTGAAGCAAAAAGAATGAAGGATAATGACTCAAGGTATGTCCAACCATTTATCATGCAACACTGAATCACATCCATCCAAACTTGACTTTGCCTTGCAAAATTCAACCCTAGGGGATGGGCTTCTCTGAAAAACCTTATGCCACGTTGTTAATTCATCTTGGTTGTTTCTACCTTTAAATTATGCTCAATAACAATCATGCTCTTTCATCTCTAATTGAATAAATCTCTAAAATGCTTTCATGCTACCTTTGTTTACTATAGTATGCTTAAGGCTTGGAGTATGTTCATACATCTTTTAAATTAAGCATGGTGCTTAGTTTAGGAGTGATGATCTTACTTCCAAAGATTTTAGTGCCTTCCTAAATCAAATTAGACGTGGTGTCCAGGTTGATTTTTGAACCAAGAATATGCTATAGTAGATACTGGTCATTTGGTTGGACTAACCCCATGTAGGAAACTCTTAATTCAATATTGATAAGTCATGAGATGAATTCAAATCAGAGATGAAGCAAGACACATGATGAACTCCAATAACATTGCAAAAAAAGAAGACACAACTCATTCAAGATGGATGGAAGAACTGTAAGTATCAAAGGTCACTCACTTTGTCTTTTGCTGCAAGTTTCCTTTGCCTTGAAACCATGTTTATATAGACCATGATAAACAAAAATTATGCTAGAATAATTATAATACCATCTTTTCATTAGCATAGAGGGAAATTACAAAATTCTGGACAAATAACCTGTGTTTCAAAATTGTGTATTCCTTTGGGTATGTGTTGTCCACTGATCCTTTGTTGGCATAAAACAATGAGTGGAGCGGAAGGACCAACAAAGTGGCAAGATCAAAGAACAACAGAAAGATGGCATGACAAAAGGATGAGAAGGAAAAGGTGCGATCTAGGAAACAAGAAGCTCATGAACAGTTCAAACTACGAGGCTAGACAAACAAGGAAAAACTTCAAGCAAACGGAAAGGATCATCAGGAGTCATCTACCTTTCGTCATATGGTGTCATCACGCTCTAATGATAAAGGACACACTTCAAGCAAAGTATGGGGGAAGATAGTCAATTTCCCAATTCCTACAAGTGAAGGTTATGAGCCTGTCAAACCAAAATCAAAACTCAAAACCAAGATGGGTTTGATGGAAGAGGATGACATCACCATTAGAGGCATCATTACAAGAATTCTCGTCTTACGAGCAAACCAAGGAACTTGATTAATGAACTTCACAAAGGAGAAGTCCGGTTCGAAGGACTTACAACATTGAACCCTCACCGAAAGAGCTAGCTTGGGGGAGAAGCATTCCCATGTATCCAGGTAAATATTCTTTTCCCTTTTGTTTTAATTTTAGTTTCTTTTCAATAGTTAAAAATATATATATATGATGAATGAAAAACAAAATAAAAATTTATCTTTGCATTAGTCATTTATAGTAATAGTATGTAATCTAAAAATGGAAATAAAATAAAAAGGTGTGACTAGTTTGCTTTAATTTGTTTTTAAGAGTTGGTTAGCAAATAAAGAGGACTCAGAATAATCTCTTAAATGGAAATGATGAATAGTTGCTCTATTGTAATTCATTTCAAGTACCTAGTTTTTAGCCTTGAATTCTCCCGAGTTTTGGATAAGATTGTTTTGATATAAGGATTTACTCTGAACTTGAAACTCGTGGGTAGCATATGCTTGATCTAAGTCTAGGTAATTGATGGATATGATATGAGAAGGTCGGAGCTGCTGTTTATCTTGTTCTGTTCAGCGCGAAAAAGTGGTAGCCACGTCCGGGTGGACACGCAGCAAGCTAGAATGATTTGGAGATCTGCATGGCTTCAACGTAGGACCAGTCGATCCCTTGAGATATTAACATATATGCGCCAAAGATACATCACTGGCTAAATCAGATTTGATCAATACATGGTGTAGAGCCAATGAATCCGGTGAAAAAGGGATATGCCATGAAAACAATCGAGTGTTAAATATAAAGGGATCTACGAACTGTCTAGATCTAATTCATTACCACCAACAGTGAGGTTCAATCGGATCGATGCAGCTATGATGATGACAATAATCTAAAACCAGAAAATCCAAAGAACCGACCATACATCAACAGGTTCACAAAAGCGTGCCATATCTGTGAAAGCGCAGATGAATTGGCTAAAATAGCCGATTTAGGTAGGAAAGGGATTACAACATGTGAATAATTGACTATCTAATATGGACAGATCTATAAACTCATCAAATCTAACATGTTATCCTTAATAGTGGGGTTCGACCGGGTCGATGGCAGCCATAATAAAGATAACATATCAAACCATCAAAGTAAACAGATCCATTCACATTTAACAGAATCATGAAAATACATTATAAGCATTAAAGTACTGACAATTGGCTATTTAGACATTATAATCATGCAAACAACCAAGATCACGCCTGGTCGAAAGCAAATCTACCAACTAGCATACTCCGATCCAAAGTGCTAACAGTGGGGATCAACCGGATCGTTACAGCCATAATAGCGAGCTATAGATTAGATTCAACTAGCTAGTAAACCTCCTCAAGATCAGAGATGCCTTAGCCACATACTATGCACGATCAAGATCGAGGTAGAACGACTGATAAAACATAATCCGTCATTTAAAGTAAGAACCATCGCAATGTGACAAAATAAACAATGGACTAAAAGGATATGAGGCCATTCTAGATCGATCTCGATCGGGTAGGTTGATATTGCTAAAAACTAATGACAACAAGAACATCAACAAGATCGGTAACTTAATGAATCTACCCGAAGGATGCCACCTTTAGGTAGAGCCAATAACTTGACCTTAATCTAATTTGAGTAGTGGAGGTCGAACTTAACCGATGCAGCCGTACTTGAACTAGATAAGGATCCATAACTAACCTATACTAGAGCTCGTAAGAGGTCAGCCGAACCGATGCAACCTTACAAACAAAAGTATAAGATATGATGGTACTTACAGACAAGTTGAAGGTCAACCGGATCGATATAGCCCTGCTTGTTGAAGAACTCGCCGAGATCTATAGTACTCCTACTCCTAAGGGTGGCGTGAAGCCAAAAAAAGTAATTGGTATTGTCACACCCAATTTTAAGGATAAAGTGGGATGCAAAATCTTATGTGTGCCCAGAGATCAGTCACACACATAAGTCGACAAATTATAAATAGTATCATCACAAGTGTTTATTACATCACGAATATTAAGACATAGTCTTCACATAAGTGTAGTGGAAGTATAAATAAAAGATCTCTCATGGAAGCTCCATATCACAAGGACATCAACTGGTTGACCACAAGTCTAGTAATCCTCATGAAAGTCATCATTACCATAGCCATCTGTTACCCATCCGGGATTTTTATCCAAATGATGAAAATAAACAAGCATAAGTACATGTCCTACTCAACAAGTGTAACATGGGTCCATGAGGCTCAAAAGGCTTGACACAGGTTTAACAGCGTTCAACTTTTAGTTGTCACAATTTTAGCATAACAGTAGCAACAAGTTGTTTCAATCACAAAGTAAAACACATGATCAATGTAAACATGAGTAATGAATAGCAAAAACAAATAATTCTTAGTGATCATCTATTCCATAAGGGTCCAAGGCCGCTCATGACCATGAGCACGGCTGATATTCCAGTTTTACACTCTGCAGAGGTTGTACACTTTCACTGCGAGTCGTGATACCCATTTGCCCGGGTTAATTACTCCCAAAACACTTCCAAGGTGAGTAGGCAGGGGTCACTATGAAGCCTTTCAAAGGTTCATCTAACAAGTTAGGGCCATTAGATTCACTCGGCAAACAGATATAGAGCCCCCCTTCCCGATGGCATATTGACACGCAACCTATACACATGGGGACAGAGGCCGCACTATACCCGATTCGGCAAGCCATTCTTACGCCAATAAAGGTAACCTCTAATAAGCCAGAAAAGGTCCTCATACTAAGCTAAAGCCAAAGCCATATAGCCCTCACAGTTGTACTATAAGTCTCGGATGTTCGCTTACAGATAAGTCCTTAGGGAGAGGAATTTGAAGCATTTAGAAAGTAGCTAAATACTCCAGCCCCCTGTTTCCAAGTTGCTCAAAGTCACATTTTAAAGTTTATTGCATATACCATTAGTCAAGTTACAAGATCATGGTTTAATTGAGCACTAGCAAAGCTACCCAATGCATATCCCATAAGAGACAAGATATAAGTTCAATTCTAGGGAATCCCTATCAAGGTGACACATGCACCATGAATTAAATGTATTAAAGTTGATTGGAAACAAGGATGATCCCATGCTACACTTTCATTGAACAAAATGTTCCTACTCATCCTACTCGTCAAAGTAGTATTCTTGGTCTCCCACGAATTGCTCACCGTCTATACTCGATAATCACAGCAACATACAAGAAAGAATCCAATCATGCATAGCAAACAAAAGCTATAGATTAGAATAGTACACCAATCAACATAAAATCAAGATGAAAAGTTTGTAAAATGAATCTACGTCTCACTACGAACACACAGACGCGAAGATCATAAAAATCGAAGCTAAAACGAAGAAGTTATGAATTAAGCAAGATTTCCTTTAATAAAATAATCGATTAAATCCAACCTCAAATTTTAAAAGTTGAAAACCTACTTATCAGTAGTATGAACATGTATATTATGGAATTACGAACCTAACGTAACTTGAATGGATCAAATCGGAGTTAAAACGGAAATTTTATGGCTTAAACAAGATTAGTGGCAAAACTGTAAATAGATGAAAACGTATTTTGAATCTAATCGGAAGGAAACTACGCTTTCTAAAGAAGAAAACATATTCTAGATTTGCTCATTGGACTACGGGTTCTATAAACAAAAACCCGAGGGGCTTTTTAGAAAATATACAAGGACGGCGGGTTAGATTAAGGAATAGGAGGGGTCTCATTTGGAAATATGCCGGCCGAACCGGTATCTTCAATTGTAGGCTGTTGGATTAGACTCGGGTGGCCGAGATTGAATTAGGCGGGGGAGAGATGACACCGCTGGCCGATGGCAAGGTCCGACGGTGGTGTGCCATGGCCGGAAGTGGGCGGCGCTCATGGAAGACAAGCTATGGATCATCATTGAGCGAAGCAAGAGCATGGGGAGAGAGAGGAGATCAAGGCGAGCTCGGCTAGATACCTTACCAAGTCGCAGAGTAGATGGAGGCACCATGGCACACGGCAAGGCAGACGGCTTGTTGGTGGCTAGGGTTATGTGGTGGCTTAGTGATTCGGCGAGGCTACAACTGGTGCTTTCGGGTCAGGTGAAGGCCGGCGCAACATAGGGGCTTGGCTTTTATGAGGCGAGGCGGCGTGGGCAGCACGCCAAGACACAGAGGAGGCAGACTCGACGGTGACAGCGGCGGTGTGACCGACCCGGACACGAGCTGAGGAAGAAGGTACAGCTGACAAGGAGGGCCCACCTGTCGGTGAGAGAAAAGAGAGGAGGGGCACGGTCGACCGTGCGGGGCTGCACTAGGGCCGTCTGCTGGGCTTCGGCCCATGCGGGGAGGAGAGGGGAAAGTCGAGCGGTGCGATGGGGCCGGCGAGGAAAGAACGGGCCACCTGGGCCAACAGGCCGAAAGAGGAGGGGGAAATAGAAATAGGGTTTTCTTTTTTTTTCTAATTTTCCAAACAAATTTTGAATTGCAAATTCAAATCAATTTGAAGTTTGACTTCATACAATACACAAATAATATGCAACAACATGAATACATAGACATATAGGTAACCTTATATTTGATTTTAATTTGATAAAACTTTATTATTTACTACATTGCATGCACACACATAAGCATAATTAAATCAATTTACCTATTTACAAATAATATAAATTTTAGGATGTTACAATTCTACCCCCCTTAAAATGAATCTCGTCCTCAAGATTCGGATGATGATTACTCAAAAAGCTGCGGGTATGTTTTTCTCAGATCCTCTTCTCTTCCCAAGTAGCCTTATCTTCTGTATACCGATTCCACTGAACCTTACACATCTTTATAACTCGGCTCCTCATAGGTAAGATCTTCCTTAACTATAAGCTCCTCTAATGGTATTTGCTCCTCAGATACATGCAAACACTTCTTTAATTGAGACACATGGAACACATCATGTACACCTGACAAACTCTTAGGCAATTCCAACTGATAAGCTACTTCACCATGTCTCTCTAAAATCTTGAAAGGTCCAATATACCTTGGTGCTAATTTTCCTTTCATATTAAACCATTCTCACACTTCTCATAGGTGATACTTTTAGGTAAACATAATCCCCTATTTCAAAAACCAATTCTCTTCTCCTAGTGTTGGCATAACTCTTCTGTCGAGACTATGCTACTCTCAAGTTATCCCTAATCATCCTTACTTGCTCTTCTACGCATCTCTTAAAACATCCGGTCCGAACACTTGAGTTTCTCCCATCTGATTCCAAAACAATGGGGTTCTACACTTTTGTCCATACAATGCTTTGAAAGGTGCCATATTGAGACTCTTCTGATAACTGTTGTTGTATGAGAACTCTATGTAAGGCAAACTCTTGTCCCAACTTGTACCGTACTGCAATGCACAAGCTCTCAACATGTCCTCTAATATCTGATTAATCCTCTCAGTTTATCCATCTATCTGAGGATGATATGCTGTACTAAAATTCAACTTTGTTCCCAATGAACTATGTACTTACTACAAAAAATGAGATGTAAATTGAGTACCTCGATCAGATACAATTTTCTTAGGAACTCCATGTAGACACATTATCCTCTCCATATATAATTGGGCCAACTTCGGTCCTTTATAATGAGTCTTGACCGGTATAAAGTGAGCAACTTTAGTTAACCAATCCACTATCACCCATATTGAATCATAACCTCTCTGAGTACGTGGTAACCCAACAATAAAATCCATACCAACTTCTTCCCACTTCCACTTAGGTATCTTCATTGGTTGTAGCAATCCTACAGGTCTTTGATGTTCTGCTTTAACTCTTTGACAAGTATCACATATAGCAACATCCTCAGCCACATCCCTCTTAAGTCCATATCACCAATACTTCTCTTTCAAATCCAAATACATCTTGGTACTCCCAGGGTGAATAGAATAAGCAGACTCCTATGCCTCATGAAGAATCGCATCTCGTATAACCTTATTCTCAGGCACACATAGTCTTTTTTCAAACCAAAGAGTTCCATTATCATCCATATGGAATCCTAGTGCCTTACCAATCACTATGTTTTCCACTATTTCTTTCAACTTCGCATCCTGTAACTAGCCCTTACGTATTTCTTGCTCCAGTATAGGCTCTAACACCAACTCCATTGCAATAGTGACAAAACCCAAATTGAGTCGCTCAAATTCAGCACACAACTCACTTGACATAGGTGTCACTTGCACCTCATTGGCATAACTCTTCCTGCTAAGAGCATCAGCAACAACATTCACCTTTTTGGGATGATAGTGTACCTCTAAATCATAATCTTTTATCAACTCTAACCATCGATGCTATCTCATATTTAGATCTGTCTGAGTAAATATGTACTTCAAGCTCTTGTGATCGGTGTAGATATCACTCTTATGTCTGATAAGATAGTGTCTCCATATTTTCCGAGCATGAACCACTGCTGCTAACTCTAAATCATGAGTATGATAGTTTAGCTCATGCTTTGTCAACTGTTGGGATGCATAAGCCACTACTACGAATAATATAGTGATTTCTTGCATAAGAACACATCTATTAAAGTCCTTGACAAGATGCATCATTTTTGTTAGATAGAAAAGCTCTTGTTCAAAGTTTTGGTTGGCAAAACCCAAATTTCTAACTAAAAGCAAAAGTGTAGAGTTTGTCGAGTTATAAACTGGGGTTGTAGTCAACCTCTTTTCAATTCTTCAAAGTTAGACCGAATTTGGGTATGGTCACAACTTTTATTCTTAGACCACACAAACTTAGCATTTTTTTCTCCAACAAAGCTGTCATAGGACCTTCTTTTGGCAAGTTTAGAGAAACCTTCGATGAATCTTCTATAGTATCCATCCAATCCCAAGAAACTATGAATCTCTCCCACATCGCTTTTGGTGGTTTCCAATTCAATACATCTTTCACCTTGCTTGGATCTATCCTTGATTTGTGCTTTATTCCACCATTAGAGACAACATGGCCTAGGAACCAAAACTCACACTTGCTTCGCTTAGCATACAACTTGTGTTCTCGAGCTGATTTGCAAGACCAACCTTAGATGTTCAGAGTTGTTTGTGCTCTTCTTCCGTTTTAGAGAATACCAATATATCATCAATAAATTCCACCACAAACTTATCCAAAACTCCATGAACACCTTATTCATCAAGTAGTATAGGAAGTATGCATGGTGCATTGGTCAAACCAAAGGACATAATGGTGTACTCATTACAAACCATACCTCATAGTAAAAGCTGTCTTGGGTATGTGTCATCCTGGCAATTGGTTGCATGAATATTCAAGCGATGATAACTAGAACGAAGATCAATCTTAGAGAAAACACAAGCACCTCTCAATGATATGCTGATCAAATAAGTCATCAATTCTAGGTACAGGGTACTTGTTCTTGATAGTAACCTCATTGAGTGACCGATAATCAACACACATCCTCTGGGTACCATCCTTCTTGTCAACAAATATAACTGGTGCTCCCCAAGGTGATGAACTAGGACAAATGAAACCTTTCTCCTATAACTCCTTTATTTGTATCTTAAGTTCCTCTAGTTCATTAACCCCCATTCTATATGGACGAATGGTTTTAGCTATAGGTGCAGTTCGGTAATAATTCAATAATAAACTCAATGTCATGATCGTGGTGGCATACAGTCTTGTTGGTAAGTCATAGGTGAGGCTCATGAGCAGATTTGGGAAACACATATGGAAACTCATCTACTTGGGGGTCCTCCTTGTTGACGCGATCATCAAGCTAGTTTCTTGTGGCTATCGGTTGTGGTTGTATACAACAACATCAACACCGATTCTTTCCCCATTCATGTGGATATAATTTAGGAGGTCACAACAACTACCTTCTCTTGACACTAAAATCTTCAATTCTTCGCCTGGCACTTTTGGTTTTGCTTCATCTAGTCCATACCCAGAATCACATCAATGACAGATGTTCTCAACACAATAGGGCTCACTTTGAACTCTACCCCCCTTAAGGATAGACTAGTCGGAAGACAATGATAAGAAGCTTGCATACTACCTCCTGGTGAGTTTACTAATATGGGATTTTGCATGGCACATAAGGGTATGCTATGGTTTCTAACAAATGCTTGTGATATGAATGAATGTGAAGCTCCAGAATAAAAAAGAATAGTGGCAAGAGTGGAATTGACATTGAACATACCGAGCATGACTTGGTGGTTTCAGGTGATGAATGACAAATCTAACTCCTTTATTTGTTTCTAAGTAGACACATGATTCACCTTTCCTGTATTGGGCGCTGGCTTTTGGTAACTATTCTGCCTCTATGGGGTCTACTGGTTAGGCTTCTCAGGGCAATTATAAGACAGGTGACCCTCTTTACCACAGCAGAAGCACTTGTTGGGAGTGCTAGGGGCACTAGTCTTCATGGGAGTGCTATTAGGTGTTCCCTGTCGTGGTGTGTCTCTTGACCACTCAAAAAAAGAGCAATTGGCATGGAGTGGAATTGACATTGGGGACATTGATTGCCATTCTCACCTTTCTGGGCTGGCTTGTATATGATTCGGACATTGCTGGTTCGGGTTCTCTTTACCTGAGAGTCTAGTCTTCATGACCATGATTCCCCTGATTGGGTGGTCCCTGGTACCTCTGCTAGAAGCCTTGCTGAGGGTTGGTGCGTGGACGAGTATTGCTTCTAGAGGCCTGTCCCTGAAGCCTTCTCTTCTTGGCCTCCATCTCTTTGCACTTATTATCAATAACAATAGCACAATTCACTAGTGTCTAAAAATTGGGGTATGTATTGGACATAAGCTGGAGTTGCAAACCATCATATAGACCCTTGAGAAAGCGGCGTTGCTTATCAGCATCATCAACCACCTCATTTGGAGCATAACGTGACAACTGAGCAAATTTGTCACGATACTTAGCTACGGACATAGATCCCTGCTTCAAAGCTCTTAACTCCTCCTGCTTGAGCTCTATCAATCCTTTTGGTATGTGGTAGGATATGAAATTCTCTCTAAACTCCTGCCAGGTGACAGGAGGAGCATTAGCGGGACGTCCATACTCAAATGACTCCCACTAGTCTTGAGCTTCTCCCTAGAGTTGTCCTGACGTGTACAACACCTTCTGCTGGTCATCGCACTGCGCTATGTTGAGTTGCTTTTCCACTGCACGAAGCCAATCATCTTCGATTTCAGTGGATCAGTGGCATGAGAAAACATCAGGGACGGCCCTTCAAGAATTCACCACGCTTGTTATGCGGTGCTCCACCAATTGGATGATTTTGCTGATTCTACACCAGAGCTTGCATAAGCTGTGTCTACACTGCCAGAAGTTGCTCAATAGTCAGTGGAGATGGTGGTGGTGGATGTGGGAGAACACCTCCATGACCTCGGCCTCTTCCTCTTCTAGACATCTGACATCCAATACAAATATTCAAAATTTAGAGATTCCCAAGTTAGAATACATTCTAAAAAATTTTCTGAGTTCCAACATCAGCAGCTCGGTAAAACAGTCATATCTCGAGTTCCAAATATCCAAAAGAGACATTCTTTATATGGTTGGAAATATTAAGAAATTATATACAACTTTTATTCAGAACACATGCTCAGATTCTGTCGTTAGTTTACTCAAAAACTAAATACAATTGAAACTGTTCCAGATTCTAGACTGCACAGAAACTTTAACTTGAAACAGCCATATCTCACAAACCAGATCAGGTATAAAGGTGATTCCAGAGGCATTGGTAATATACTTAAGTCTAGTTGTTTCCATAAAAATTTCATAATTTTTGGTCAAGTAGATTTAGATTGGCATTGAGATAAGAGCAGACTGCTCTGAAAAACAGATTCGAGAGAACAAGATGTACCAAACCCAACTATTTATTTATTGACTCAAACTTTAATATTATTAACTATGGAACTGGCGGACATGCCCACAAAGTTCCAGCACTCTTTACAAAAATACAACTCACACATAAACATAATAACAAATCAACTAGGCACACCAATGTTTACACCGCACTAATAGACTCAACTTGACCCGTGCCACTAACGTCTTATTACATAGAAAAGGGACTCCAACACCTATGGGAGAAATTTATGGGGAAGCTCCTCATACATCCTTGGCAGGTTGAGGCACACCCTTTGCTCATCTATCACTTGTTGGTACCTCTTAAGGGTTTCCTGTTGTGCCTTCAACTGATCTTTCAGCCGTTGATTCTTGTCTACTAATTCATAGACATAGTTCACCATCACTTGGGTAGTGGGATCCGTGCCTTCAGGGTCCATTATTGCCCATCCCAAGTTAGGGTGCTGGCAAAGGAGGAATCGGTATTGGTCTTCCTTCATATCCTCAAAGCGAGGACCATGGAGACCCATGCAGGCTATAGCGGCTGCATCTTCTATGCTATCTTCCATGGTGACACAATGAGCGTGATGCACATAGTTCGAGACCAGCTGGTATGTGTCCTTTTGTTCATCCCTGATGGAGATGCACACCCTGGTCTTCCAATAAGTGTCCTCTAGAGGATGTGTATGCTCATTGTAGACGTACTCCACAGCTGCATCCTAATCACCGTAGTAGGTCTGAAGAATCCCCATAAGTCGGTGGTGCAAAGTAGAGGATTCACATCCTGGCTTGTACCAGACCTTCGTAGTCCATCCTAGGGGAGGGATTGGCTCATCCTCTTGAACGGCGTCTTCCTCCTCCTCATCATCATCAGACAATGCAACGACCTCTACTTCTTCGGGTTCTTCTTCTTCAGGCTCTTCCTGGAATGGCTCAGGCATAGGTGCAGGTGTTGGCAATTCAACTTCTTGCTCCTAGGGTTCCTCCTCCTCATGTGGCTCCATGGACTCATATAAGCCATGAGGCGGGTAGTAGCCTCCAGTGCTGATGCGAGAGGTCTTATTGGCACGAGACATCTATCGAATTAGATTTAGTCAAATTAGAAGCAATAATTTTCATAACAGAGTGAGGCAGAAGGAGCATAAAACTTTAGCAAATAACAAGGGTGAGATGGAAAGCATGGAATGAGTGAAGCAAAAGAAGCTAAGATGACCATTGCTAACTAGGCTTGCATCCTACAGTCAACATGGCTCTAATACCAATCACACCCGATTTTAAGGATAAAATAGGATGCAAAATCTTATGTGCGCCCAAAGATTAGTCACACACATAAGCCGACAAATTATAAATAGTATCATCACAAGTGTTTATTACATCACGAATATTAAGACATAGTCTTCACATAAGTGTAGCGAAAGTATAAATAAAAGATATCTCGCAGAAGCTCCATATCACAGGGATGTCAACTAGTTGACCACAAGTCTAGTAATCCTCAGAAAAGTCATCATTACCATAGCCATCTATTACCCATCTAGGATTTTTATCCAAATGATGAAAATAAACAAGCATAAGTACATATCGTACTCAACAAGTGTAACATGGGGTTCATGAGGCTCAAAAGGCTTGACATAGGTTTAACAGCGTTCAGCTTTTAGTTGTCACAATTTTAGCATAAGAGTAGCAACAAGTTGTTTTAATCCCAAAGTAAAACACATGATCAATGTAAACATGAGTAATGAATAGCATAAACAAATAATTCTTAGTGATCATCTATTCCATAAGGGTCCAAGGCCGCTCGTGATCATGAGCATGGCTAATATACTAGTTTTACACTCTACAGATGTTGTGCACTTTCACTATGAGTCATGATACCCATAACACTTCCAAGGTGAGCAAGCAAGGGTCACTATGAAGCCTTTTAAAGGTTTGTCTAACAAGTTAGGGCTATTAGATTCACTCGACAAACAGATATAGAGCCCCCCTTCCCGATGGCACATTGACACGTAGCCTATACACATGGGGACAGAGGCCGCACTATACCCGATTAGGCAAGCCATTCTTATGCCAATAAAGGTAACATATAACAAGCTAGAAAGTGTCCTCATACTGAGCTAAAGCTAGAGCCATGTAGCCCTCATAGCTGTACTATAAGTCCTCGATGTTCGCTTATAGATAAGTCCTTATGGAGAGGAATTTAAAGCATTTAGAAAGTAGCAAAATACTCTAGCCCCATGTTTCTAAGTTGCTAAAAAGTCATATTTTAAAGTTTCTTGCATATACCATTAGTCAAGTTACAAGATCAAGGTTTAATTGAGCACTAGCAAAGCTACCCAATGCATATCCCATGGGAGACAAGGTATAAGTTCAATTCTAGGGAATCCCTATCAAGGTGACACATGCAACATGAATTAAATATATTAAAGTTGATAGGAAACAAGGATGATCCATGCTATACTTGCCTTGAACAAAATGCTTCCCGCTGATCCTGCTCGTCAAAGTAGTATTGTTGGTCTCCCATGAATTGCTCACCGTCTATACTCGATAATCATAGCAATATACAAGCATCCAAAAGCAATCTTGCATAGCAAACAAAGAAGTTATGAATTGCTCACCATCTATACTCGATAATCATAGCAATGAATCTATGTCTCACTATGAACACATAGACACGAAGATCACAAAAATCAGAGCTAAAACAAAGAAGTTATGAATTAAGCAAGATTTCCTTTAATAAAATAATCGATTAAATCTAACCTTGAATTTTAAAAGTTGAAAACCTACTTATCAGTAGTATGAACATGTAGATTATGGAATTACGAACCTAACGCAACTTGAACGGATCAAATCAGAGTTAAAACGGAGATTTTATGGCTTAAACAAGATTAGTGGCAAAACTGTAGATAGATGAAAACGTATTTTGAATCTAATCGGAAGGAAACTACGCTTTTAAAGAAGAAAATGTATTTTAGATTTGCACATTGGACTGCGGGTTCTATAAACAAAAACCCGAGGGGCTTTTTAGAAAATATACAAGGACAGCGGGTTAGATTAAGGAATAGGAGGGGTCTCTTTTGCAAATATGCCGGCCGAACCGGTATCTTCAATTATAGGTCGTTGGATTAGACTCGGGCGGCCGGGATTGAATCGGGCGGGGGAGAGATGACGCCAGATGGCCGACGGCGAGGTCCGACGGTGGCGCCATGGCCGGAAGCGGGCGGCGCTCATGGAAGATGACCTATGGATCATCATTGAACGAAGCAAGAGCACGGGGAGAGAGGAGATCAAGGTGAGCTCGGCTAGTTACCTTACCAAGGCGCAGAGCGGACAGAGGTGGCGTGGCACATGGCGAAGGCGGATGGCTCATCGGCAGCTAGGGTTATGCGGCGGCTCAGTGATTCGTTGAAGCTACAGCTGGCGCTTTTGGGTCACGTGAATGTCGGTGCAACGTTGGGGCTCGGCTTTTATGAGGCAAGGCGGCATGGGCAAGCATGCCAATACAGCGTAGAGGAGGTGGACTCGGTGGTGACTACGTGGTGTGACCAACTCGGACACGAGCTAAGGAAGAAGGTGTAGCTGACAATGAGGGCCCACCTATCGGCGAGAGAAAAGAGAGAGAGGGCAGGCGACCGTCTTGTGGGGCTGCACTGGCCATCTGTCTGGCTTGGGCTTTGGCCCATCTTGGGAGGAGAGGGAAAGCCGAGATGTCTGCGGTTTGGGCAATGAGGAAAGAACGAGGTACGCCTAGGATAATGTGAGCCAAAAGAGGAGGGGGAAATAGAAATAGGTTTTTCCTTTTCTTTTCTAATTTTCCAAACAAATTTTGAATTGCAAACTCAAATCAATTTGAAGTTTGACTTCATACAATACACAAATAATATGCAGCAGCATGAATGCATAGACATGTAGGTAACCTTATATTTGATTTTAATTTGATAAAACTTTATTATTTACTACATTGCATTTACACACATAAGCATAATTAAATCAATTTACCTATTTACAAATAATGTAAATTTTAGGGTGTTACAGGTATTGATTGATTGTTGGATCTCTTACAATAGCCGGGGTCCAATATTTATACCCGGAACTTAAACATGAATCCTACTCAAACATGACTTATTACAATCTTTAAAATAAAAGGAAACATTCCTAATTTAAGATAACTTGGACCCTAATCCTTTCCTTTTTGTAGAGTCCGGCATATCTTTCTCCCTCGATGCCATCTGTACATAATCTATTGATGTTATCTGCTGACATCATCTATAAAATAACCGATTTCTAACACCGCATTAAAACCGGCTGATATCGATTCACATCTAATCGACCCCTTGATGATACAATCTTGGAAGCTTCGAGTTTCGCGTTCTTCTCTTCCCAAATTTTGGTGT
Organism: Miscanthus lutarioriparius; assembly: GCA_904845875.1. NCBI lineage: Eukaryota > Viridiplantae > Streptophyta > Magnoliopsida > Poales > Poaceae > Miscanthus > Miscanthus lutarioriparius. Next base: position 59,781,837 of record CAJGYO010000013.1, read on the forward strand.
AAACACATGCCCCCCAATTTTGGGATAAAAATGATTTTATTCCAAAATTTCTATTTACCTGCTCACCGTGTCGCAACCGTTCATTCCTAAATATACGCGTGACTCCTGATTTTTCGGTTCAAATTTTGTATAATACCTCAACAGTATCTTTTCCAATTTACTTGGCTCATTTGCTTTCCTCTTCTTTTTCGAGCAAGCCTCAACAACCAAAGCCGCCATCGCCAAGGCCTTAACCCTAGCAAATCCTCTTCTCTGTCAAGCTGTTATTCAAGTAACCTCCCTCAGATTCGGATCCATCCTGGCTACAATGGCAACCAGCGACCATGTCCCTAAGGTATGCTTTCAAGTTTCCCGTCTTCCAAGTATCAGCTGTTACCCTGCGTTTTCTTTCTTCCCAAATATATTTTATCTAGTTTCTAGGAGATGAGGAACGAGATCTTGATTCCATTGGCTATTGCTTCTATTGTCTATCATCTTGGGCCTATGGGTGACCCTGATCCATCTGATTTTATCAGTCAAGAAACCAACCGAATCCCTTTCAAACAATCTGTAGTAGATTTGTCCTCTTGGAACACTAAAACCCCCTTTAGAAACTGGCCCAAAATGCCTAAGGGATGGAGAGATTGGTTTCATAGAGTATCAGACAAAAAGGGTGAGACTAGGAAGTTTATGATTTAAGCCAATGCCTGACACTTTCACTGTCCGGAATGGAGAGAAATGATTCACTCCTAATTGCCACTTCTTACTTTTGGTCCAACACCTTGAATGCCTTCGTCTTTGGTCATGGCCCGATGACTATTACTTTGACCGATGTTTATATGTTGACTGGCCTTAGAATAACAGGACCAATGCAACCGTATGAATTCTTAGGTGTTGGGTCAAAGAAACTGGCCAAAATATCGGACTGCATAAGATGGGCAAGTTATATCCAGAACCACATTGGGAATGAATCGACTATTAGCGAAAAAGAACATGTGGCTTTTCTGAACATGTGGTTAGAAAGATTCATCTTCTACGGGTCATCTTATGGTCCAACTTTTAATCACAAATACTTGGCAGAGCGTCTAGCAACTAGCAATGAAATCCCCCTTGGAAAATACTTACTAGGATCTGCTTATCATCTTATGCACCAGGTAGCTATCCAGTTGCTGAAGAATGAACCAATACATACTATTAGTGGCCCTTGGTGGTTGATACAATTATGGCTAAACTGTACATGCATAGGATTGTAAGACCTGATCTTAGAAATCTGAGCTTTCCTTCTTCCAACTTTGTTGAAGATTACAAAGAGAAGGAAGGAAGAGTTCGATAGTGCATGAATTATGGTGAAGCTGCATCAGCCATAACAATCGTTGTTGATGTAGGCCATCTCTTCAAGAAATTGTATAGAGGATTTGATGCAAACATCTTGACTTGGCTGCCTTATGATGAAGATGAAGATAATGAATTAGTTTTGCTAGTCAAATTCTGGTTTGAATCAGGCTGCTCAGATGAAATAGTTGCAGCAATCTTCAGTTGCATCATCAAACCCTGTGTACTGCCAATTGAATTTTGCCATGGTCGTGGTAAAATGGCTACTGGTTTTTTCCCAAAAATCTCCCAACTTACGAATTCTACAATCCTTATTTTGTGGCCCATCAATTCAGCCTTGGTCAGCTGCCTCCTCAACTATTCTTCAAGAATACATTAAAGCCAAGAGAAGGTATCAGTGAAGTGATGGAAGCCTCCGAAGTCTTTCAACTATGATCAGATCTTCCTTTCTTTTGCTTGCATGACTGGACAAGAGTCACCCTCTCTTCTAACCTTTTTGACTCCTGGTGACAAGAATGGCACTCCCATCTCTTTTGTGGGTCAGTCCATCCTAGATGCATAGCTCTAGATGGAGATTTCACTTCTGATAGTGAGGTAACCTACCATTCCTTTTTTAGAAAAATTATTCGATAAATCCCCCTGCCAACTGTTCTAACAGACTTTTTTATGACACTGAATCCGATCCCCCAAGCATGGATAGGAAGGGGCATCCTATAGACTACTATCCACCATGCCCAACCTCAAGAATGGGATCAACCACATCCACACTAAAAAAACTGATGAAAACCCAAGCTGCCTCTACAATTGTAACATATCAATCTTCAAAACACAAGGCAGCCCAAGGGACAACCCAGAAAACCAATACTAGGAAAAGACTTCACAGAATGAGACCATCAACTGCTCAGGTAAAACAATTCATCCTTTTCTAAAAATGATATTCAATTTCTAATCCTCTTTTCTCACAGTTATCAACCATTGCATCCCAATCTGCTCTAGGTGCGGAACTGTTATCCCAGGCGTTTAAATCAGCATCAACTAAACCTTCATCGGCCGAGCCTCAAAAGGAGCAGATTTCGGTTGAACCAACCGATGCTTCTAAGACAGCAGAAGATGAGAACCCTTCCACTTCACTTCCTGATGTCGTCAAGGTATCTCCTCAAAACTCTTAATTCTTATTCAATTTCTACCCTTCTCTGACCATTCATCACGCTAGATACTCTCTAAGGAAACATTCAAGCAAGAGCAGGAGTCTGACAGTCTACCCATTGAAAATGATCATGTTGTTGTTGTCACCTAGACTATCGATTCCCCATTTCAACACACAACTGATGGTAAGAAAATCATATATCTATTTTATCTTTCTGCAACAAACATGAACTGAAAAAATCTTCCTCGTTGTTTGCAAATACCAATGTTGAAAGTTTAGAGCCGATTCAATCAGATACCATTGGTGCATCATCAGCTATTCCTTCTCCTCATATAGAGACTACTCCAGAAAAGATATTGTATCCACTTCACCATTTATCTTATTATCAACTGATTCAATCCTCCTAACAAGATTTTCTTATATATAGATACTTCATTCTCCAGCTCTGAGCTACTCCTTCAACTTTGAAGAATACATAGATGAAGGTGAAATCAGCTCATCAGCCACCTCTCCCCAAGAGACTTTATCAGAAGAGATCAGAAATCGGCTAAGGGACATACTGCCAATGCTTGAGAAGGATATAGTCGATTTTGTCCAAGATGCAGATCCAGTCAGAAGGACTTTCCTAGCCATTAAGGGTAACTTGCCCTCAAATCTTGCTGAAGTTCTGACACCTTTATCTGATATTGAGGATCAAGCTCCAAGAGTGAAAAGGGCTCAGAGAAATCTAGCTGATCGTGAAGCTTTATTGGCCAAGAAGAACTCCAACAAACAAGAGGCTAAAGAGCTAACACAGCTAATCGATAATTTGAAGAACTCCTCACTCAGGATCGAGCCAGAGCTGAACCAACTAAAAACCAAGCGTGTAGAACTTGAGAAGGAACTAGAGAATGTGAAGGATGCCATCGATCGCCATGAGTCCAATCTGGCTCAAATACCCAATGCCATTAAGTAGAAGAAATAGGAAATGCTAACTAAGGTCAAAGAAGGCAAGGCCATCTACAACAGCCTTGAGAAAATTCCTGGATTAGCTGAAGGAGACAAGCAACAAATTGCAAAGGTTGATGCTATTTGGCTAAAAGCTTTGAAGGCAATCCGGGATGTTTTGAATTTGTAATGTCATTATTTGTAATATATATCCCATGTGAAACTAATGAGAACAATTTCCCATTAATCTATTGTATCTCTTGTCTTGGCTAAAGAGCCGATCTAAAAGTAACCGATTCCAGACCCCTGACCTTAATCCAATTAAGTCTAAAAACACGGCCTCCATTAAGAAAAATCCTCAATCTTCCATCCTCAGTTATCAACGCCACATTCTCTCCAGCATTAGTGGGGCGACACTTCACCTTCTATTAATTGCGGTTGCCTTTTGCATGTCTCGAGATATCTACTACCTCGGTTCATGGCTATAAATACCAGCCAAGGACTTCGACCTCAAACACATCAACACTTGCAACTGCTTCTGTTCTCTACACTTCTCTGCCTTCACAAACCCTATAGTGGTTTTCTTCCTCCTTTCCATAGATACAACCAAACCCTATGGCTGGCAAGGACAATCGGGGCAAGCGCGCGGCGGAGGAGGTTCTAGAGGAGAACCTGCCAATGAGCCAGCGCCTCCACCGTATGAGGTGAGATCGATATCTTCTGCACATGCCAATGAACTTTTCTAACTTGTTTATAGGTTTGTCTTGAATGACAGCCTTCGTCCATTTCCTCCTAGGGTCGGTGGGCCTTCTACTGCCGCATCTATTGATGTCGCGCCAGAATCATCGCCGGACTCCTCTGACTCCTACAACGACGATGACGCTCGGCGTTTCCTCCAGGAGTGGAGGGCGGCCAAGGACCGTTACTCTGAGGCAACTCGGGAAAACGATCAGCTTGAGAACTGCCTTGAGGCTTCTCAAGCCGCCCTCCTCGCCACCAAGGAAGAAGCCAACGCTGCTTGGGCGTGGTTGGCTAAGTCTGATGCCATGGTGGTGGGTAAGAGGAACTCCAAGAAAACCTTCGTTTCAATTTCCACTATCTTTGTCTTGATAGCTCCTTTGTTTTTGTGATTTCTAGCCTTGATGGTGTAGTTGGAGAACCTCCAACTGGTGGCAAATGGCTACAGCGGCCATCAATGCCTGGGGCCCTCTCCTCAACAACCGCCTGCAGGACATCCTAGTGCGTGTTTAGGAGATCGCCCTCCACGGCGTTCACTGTGATGCGGCGATGGCTTTGGCAGTGGCGTAGGTCTAGACCAGGCATGATCTCTGCACCATGGAGTCAGGCTTTCCAATGGCCGATGACCCCGACATGCATGAGGACTTGATCGAGGACTTCAAAGACGCTGCAGCGGCCATAGTGGACATCGCTTCAGCTCAGGACATTATAAACAAGGTGTTTGATTAGCTTGTAACTAGTACAAACTGATTAATGAATGAAATCCCTATTTTTTTGTGATCGCGTCTCAGTGAACTTCCTACAATATTTTTGTATACATCATGATCATTTCTGTGTCGGTTTTTTGTTCTATAGGTGATACATATCATATCGCCTTTTCCCTTCTTTGGGTTAATTTTTGAACTAAAGGCGATACCCTTCTGTTACCGGCTATTAGAGCCGATGACTGAACAAATCAGCTATCAAGTATTAATCCAAACTCTAGGATAATATTCCTTTAGACACTTTCCATTGATCGCTTCTTGATAGGTTGCACTAGTACTCTTCATACCAAAGATCATTACAACCCATTCAAATAAGTCAATTGCACTAGGGCACCTAAAAGCTGTTTTTGCTACGTCTTCCTCAGCCATAAAAATTTGATTATATCCTACATTGTCGTCCATAAAACTAATAACCTTGTGCATGGCTGTTGCGTCTACCAACATATCGGTTATTGGCATCGGATAACCATCCATGGGTGTAGCCTTGTTCAGATCTCTAAAATCGATACAAAACCTTAGCTTTCCATTTTTCTTATACACAGGAACAACATTCGATATCCACTCTGCATATTGGCACGGTCGGATAAATTTCGCTTCTAGTAATCTTTTAGTCTCCTTTTTTATATCATCAAGAACGTTTGGGTTAAATCTCCTCGGAGCTTGTTTAAATGGCCGATCTCTAGGTTTGATTGGCAACCGATGTTCAACAATTGATCGATCTAGACCAGGCATCTCATAATATTCCTAATCAAAACAATCTTTAAATTCCTTTAATAAATCTATCAACTCTTGCTTATACTCAGGATCTAACTTAGCACTTACATACATTGACCTAGGCCTATCTCCAAGACCAATATCAATCTCCTCTAATTCATCGGCCTAACGTAAAGTCATGTCCTAGTTTACCATCTGTACCATCTATTGGATTATCTATTAAAACAAACTCTCAAAGCTGACTGCTTGGATCGGCTATTGGCTTTCATCATTGATCTTAATAAAGCCTCCTTCCCATAGCTTGCCATAAAAACATTCAAAGTCTTCTAGTTCCCAATACATTGGATCCACTGTTGTTATACTCATAGAATCATCAGCATGAACCAGCTCAACATCATCTCTATGCCATTGAATCAAGCATTGATGCATAGTCGATGGTACACAACAATTTGCATGAATCCAATCACGACCAAAGAGTAAATTGTATGAACCCTTTCCATCAATGACAAAGAATGTGGTAAGTAAAGTCTTACTTCCAATCATCAATTCAACATTTATTGCCCCTGGTTTTGGATGCATTACCTCCGAAATCCTTAAGCATCATGTTAGTCTCAATCAAATCTACTGGTCCCTTGCCAAGCTTGCAAAAAGTAGTATAAGGTATAAGATTAACAGAAGCACCTCCATCCACCAACATTTTGCTTATTGGCTTCCCATCAATGAAACCTTTTATATATAAAGCTTTTGAGTGCCAATGCTTAACTGGCTTATCGAATATAGCTTGTTGTATAACTATCAACCTAGCAACTATCTCCTCATACTCTGATTCATCAAAATCTAAATAGACTTCTTAGTCTGCTGGAGATATAAATTCTAACGGCAATAAAAAAGCCATTTGAATATTAGCCGATGGTTGACCCCTATCGGCTATTTGTTTAGCACGCCACGCTTGAGTTCTTCTAGATGTCTGAGTCTGTTCTAGCTCTCTATTCCATAGGCATTATACCCTTCTTTTCTGGCTTCTTATCAAACCTCCTAGACACCATTGCCCTTCTTGCCAAACATACTCTTTCTCATTACCTTCTTCATAATCAGCCTAGTTTTGATCAACAACTCGCTTCTCGAGCTAATCATGAACACTTCTATTTTTAAGCTCCGATCCATATTATTATGATGATACTCATCTCGAGCATGGATAGACCATGTAGCACCCGGTTTTAAGAACAAAACCAGATACACACCATATATGAGCCCAGGAAGTCAAAGCTCACATATAACTACAAATAAGGGTAATATCAAAAGATAATGCTTAAATACATAGCGTATTAGTATAAAGATTATAACCTTAGAGTATAGACAGTGAAAATACAACTCCAATCTTTAGATGAGTACTCCAAATCCATAGAGACAACTGACTAGTTGATCACAAGCCTAATTCCTCCAAACTCTAGCAATCTGGTACCCATCCAGGATTTTTCCAAAGATTTGAAAAAGTAAAGCAAGTGTAAGTACATGTCGTACTCAACAAATATAACATGGGGTTCATGAGGCTCAAAAGGCTAACACTGGTTTAAGTGCGATTAGCTTTTAATGAGTCATCTTTTAGCAATTGAGTAGCAACAAGTTTATCACAAGCCCATGTAAACACATGATCAGGTAAACATGAATAATGAATAGCATAAACAGTAATCACTAGTGAGCATCTTTATCATCAGTATCATTAGTGTTCATCATCTATTCCGTAAGGGTTCTAATGCCGCTCGTGACCATGAGCACGGCTGATATACCAGTTTTACATTCTGTAGAGGTTGTACACTTTCACTGTGAGTCGTGATTTACCCTTTTGCCTAAGGTGATCAGCCCCTTGACCCACTACCAAGGAAGGTCGGTAGGGTTCACTATGAAACCTTTCAAAGGTTCGTCTAATAAGTTAGGGCCATTAGATTCACTCGATAAACAGATGTAGGGCCATTAGATACACATAAGAGTAGAGGCTATCCTATACCCGATTCGGTAAGTCATTCTTACGCCAATAAAGATAACCACTAACAAGCTAGAAAATGTCCTCATACTGAGCTAAAGCCATAGCCATATAGCCCTCATAGTTGTACTGTGAGTCCCGGATGATCACTTATAGATAAGTCCTTAGAGAGAGAACTCTAGAGCACCATAAAACAGCCCAATGATCTAGCCCCCATGATTCCATGTTGCTAAAAAGCATCTTTTAATGTTTATTGTATAATCCATTAGTCAAGTTACAAGATCATGGTTGTAGTTGAGCACTAGCATCATACTACCCAACACAATACCCCATAGGTATCAAGGCATAAGGTAACAAAGCACTAGGAAATCCTTAGTGGTAGTCAAGGTAGACACATGCAGTATGAATTAAATGATTAAAGGTGTATAAGACAACAAGGATGATCCCATGCTATACTTGTCTTAAAACTCTGATGTTCTTCAAGTCCAAACCTTCAATGGAACTCCTTCTTGATCAACACGTAAAGCTCACCGACTGGACAAGACCATAAAGCACCACACAAGCATCCATGCAATCATACATGAAGCAAACAATAGATCTAAATTAGAATAGTACACCAAACATATGAAACAACAAGTAAAAAGGTTTTAAAGATGTTCTACACATCGCTACGAACACACAGACATGAAAAGCACGCTAATTGGAACTATGATTGTAAAGAAATGACTACAGGGTTTTATATTATAAAAGAAAAGGGAAGACTATAAGCTTGATTTATGTTAATGAGGAAAAACTATGTGAGTAGCATTAATTTAGATTAAACAAATCATATTTATACTTAAAACTAAGTTGAAGCTAATAATATTTTATTTATAAATATTTTTATATCATTTATGCCAATTCAACTTTAACTTGCAAATACAAACTGACATGTGAGAACATCTAATTAAATTTCATATGTGTTTAGACTAAACATATTATAATTTAGAAACATATTTATGTTAGCAACTAGTTATGTTAAAACTTATTTGCAAAAGAGCATTGTATATAATTATGTTGCTTTTATTTATAAAAACTAGTTGCATGTATATTAATCAAATTAATATTTAAACATATATATAAAAGTCACTTGACATGAAAAATGATGACACTAGCATGCAGATAACATTGATACGAATCTAACGCAATTGGAACGACTCGAAACAAACTTAAAATGAATATATACAACGCGACGATATTACGAACTGGTGGTAATTTTGTAATTACCTCGTCTTCATCCTTTGGCCTCCCGTATAGCCATCACACGACCATGGCAACAGCAGCTGCGCTAGGGTGGGCTCAACTTGTTGCACGAAGGAGAGGATGCTCGGGCTAGGCAACGCGGCGGTGACGGCGACGGTGACGGCTGGAGGAGAAAAATCTAATTTACTACACGGGGGATTTTCCAAACTAAGGGCTCCCCTTACGGTAGTTTTGGTGTGCTTTGCCCAAGGTATTGGTACTTATTTATAGGGAGAAAAACTCCCCACATCTACATCAACTAGCAATATGGTACTAATTCATGTTGCTCCCTCCACATTTATTAATGTGCCTCAATAATCATTAAAGCCTATTAGTAAATAAATGCATGGGCCTTTAGGATTTATTAGGATTATTGCACATAGGCTTTGAGCATTGAGAAAAATAAGAGATTTATTATTTTTGAATTAATTAATTTATGGATAAAATAATTCTAGAAAAGTCTAGAATTGATATTTAAGCCATGAAAATACTCTGAGACCTTCGAAAATTTGGGGAAAATTCACAGAGACACTTTGGAACATGATGAATCCAAATAAAGTATTTGGAGACCATTATAAGATAATTTGGAGTATCTAAAAATTAAATTATGCTCATAGACAAGTAGGAACAAGTTCTAGAAAAAAGCTAGAAAAATTCTCGAGAAGTTTGTAGAGATTGATTGACGGATGAGGAACCAAAAGGAGTGATTTGCGTTATAAAGAAAAGATTTTAGGAAGCTCCAAAAAAAAACTTGAGCCACAAAACAAAGAATTTGATTGTAGAAAAAGATAAAGGCGTGCCAGAGAAGGAAAATCAACCTACTAACGCATTTTAAAGACTTTGCTAACTCTCAACACACAAAGAAGTAACAAGCAAACATCACATCATCCAAAAGCCCGTTAAAATTAGAAAACTTTGAAAATTCACATTTTTCCTATAACTAAATTTGTGCTAGCTCAAACTAAACTTGGTAAATTTTATCTAAATATTAAAATAATTTATTTTATTTAGTGTTTTCTATACATAACCCAAAATCAAAATTTTGGGGTGTGATAGACCGGTGGTTGGCTTGAGATTGTCTAAACTCCCAATATTACTCACTACACTCTGGGCAATTATTTCTAGTAGGTAATTTTAAACCTTCATTCCAACAATGTCTGAAGAAAGGATAATTCCAATATGATTCAGCTTGTTTTATTTCATACCTCTCCTCTTCTTGTTGAGGCTGGTATTCTTTCTCTTCCAACCAACGCTAATAATCATTTTCCTTCTACCGTTCCTATTTATTCAACAAAATTCGAGATGTGACATGCAGCCTTATCGCCCTAATCCTTGACGTCTCTCCCTACTCATATCGGCTCTTCTGTTGGTCACAACGCCTTTTAATCTCTCTATATTTGTCAGCCGATATTTACATCTTTGGATTGACGGTTCCAGTTTCTTTTTCCCTAGTTGATGTTAGGACTTTAGTCTTTCCTTTGAGCAACTTCACATCGACCATATTCTGATCTCTTGGGAAAGGATTATCATCAACTTTTATCTTCCGAGGTGTATCAAATTTAAGCTTCCCTTACTGAATAGCCCTCTATATATGTTGCCAGAAAATTCTGCACTCGTTAGTAGAATGAGAAGTAGCGTTATGAAACTTGTAGAACTTCTTATCCTTCAACTGATCAGGAGGTAACATAACATGATTGGCGGGCAATTTGATCTGTCCTCTCTCAAGCAAGAAATCAAAGAGTTTGTCTGATTTTGTGACGTCAAAATCATAGCTCTCCTCAACTCCTTTTCCCCAAGGATTTGGCACCATCACTGTCTTCTTACCCCAATTTCATTTGGTCACAGCAATCTCTTCTTCTTCATCGTCCTCATCGCCATCATCAACTGAATATAGATTATAGGCTTTAGCAATTGCGGCACTCTTCTAGAATCAGGTCTCTCTGCGTATATTCTAGAATTGGCTATTGAGTGCTACCACTCGTTGAGCCAACTAACCTAAATTGTCAAACTCTTGCCCAAGCAGCTTCTCTCTCTATATTGGCAACATTCCTTTAATGACCAAAGCAGCTAGCTGATCATTAGTCAGATTCAATGAAAAGTACAAATTCCTAGTTTCTCGGAACCTCTGAAGAAACTCAGCACCCGATTCATTAGTTCTCTGCCTTATGGTCATCAAATCTATGATTTTATTTTCTCCTATCCTAGTATAGAAATATGTATGAAACTTCTTCTCTAGGTCAGTCCAATTGGCAATGAAATTAACTAGTAATGATGAAAACCAGGTGAAAGCTGGTCCAAATAGGGACAAGGAGAAGAAATGAACTCGATGAGCCTCTTGAATGGATGCTTCGCCCAACTGTATAAGATACCGACTAACATGTTCTATTATACTTGTGCTATCTTGGCCAGTGAACTTAGCAAATTCTGGGAGCCTATAATTTATAGGAAGAGCGACCAAATTATACCACTCTAGATATGGACATTTATACGAAAAGGTCTGCCCTTTTGGTTTTAAACCGAACTGATTCTTCATCATCTCGGTCACTCTAAGCAACAACTCATCAGCATTTGAATCTGGATTTCTCTATAACTACGGACCCATCTATGGATTAAAATTTCGGGTACCTTGATACCCTAGATTTGGAATCATATGAAGAGTATTATAATCTGTGCCATAATGATATCCTTGTGGAATCTGTATCTGTTGGGTCCTTTACTGATTTGCTGCTTTAAAGTCTCTGGTTGTAGATGTTGGGATCTGTATCTCTATGAATTCTTTGAACTGATGACGTTATTTTTGAGCCAACAACGGTATTTGGCCTGATGTGCCAAAATTAACCATTTGATTCTGAACTTGCCCCATCGGCTACTGCACATACTGCACTAATGATCCAAGATTATTTTTTATTTGATTAGTAGTGGTACCTTGAACTTGCTCAGATGAGCTCTGAACTGCCTAGACATCATCATTACCAGTTAGTGCTGCTTCTTGATGGCTAGTACTGGCTTGATTAGTCCCCTGAGTTGATGGATGTGGAATGTTATAATAAGCTAGTCCAACCTAATCAATTGGACATCCATGAAACACCTCTTTCATGGTATTGTGAAATGTGTTCAAGAAATTTGTATTATGGTTCAACATGGCATTATGAACAGATTTGTTTACAACATCTACGAAGAAACGCCTATCATCAACTTCATCTATATCTGACTGCCCATGCATCAAAACTCTTGGTAGTGGATATTTGTGAACAACTTTATTGTCATGTGTCTTGATATAGCACAACAAACACTTGTTCTGAAATTCTTCTATAGCTTTACTAATAACATCTTTATCCTCATCATGTAGATCTTCATAAGGCACCATCAGAATGTCACTGTTGTTGTGAGTTGCCATGACAATTGTGGGGTCCCACCAGCATGCTAGAATGCATGTCGGTGCGAAAACATGGTAGCCGTGATCGGGTGGACACACAGCAAGCCGGAATGATCTAGAGATTTGCCTGGCTTCAATGTAGGACCAGTCAATCCTGTGAATTCCCAAGGGTGTGCCGGTCAATTTGACCTGCAATTGACAAGGAGAGAAAGTTTATCAGCAATTTAGGGTGGAACATGCTGGTTTTGCCCATACAGTTCCAAGTGTGCCGCTTCGGGAGCAGCCAGACATGAAAATCAACTAATATAGCCGATGCAAGAAGAAATCAGATGTTAAGGACTGTAACGCTCATCGGGTCATGATTGATTTTATAGTAACGAATACAATGCACCCAGTTTTAATGATCCTTTCCCTTGAGCTATTAACATATATGCATCAAAGATACATCACTGGCTAAATCAGATTTGATCAATACATGGTGTAGAGCCAATGAATCTGTTGAAAAAGGGATATGCCATGCAAACAATCGACTATTAAATATAAAGGGATCTACGAACTGTCTAGATCTAATTCATTACCACCAACAGTGAGGTTTGACCAGATCGATGCAGCTATGATGATGACAATAATCTAAAACAAGAAAATCCATAGAACCGACCATACGTCAACAGGTTCACGAAAGCATGCCATATATGTGAAAGCGCAGACGAATCAGCTAAAATAGCCGATTTAGGTAGGAAAGGGATTACAACATGTGAACAATCGACTGTCTAATATGGACAGATCTATAAACTCAACAAATCTAACATGTTATCCTTAACAGTGGGGTTCGACCAGATCGATGGCAGCCATAATAAAGATAACAGATCAAACCTTCAAAGTAAACAGATCCATTCACATTTAACAGAATCACGAAAACACACTATAAGCGTTAAAGTACTGGCAATCGGCTATTTAGCCGATGCAGGCATAGCAAACAACAAAGGTCACGCCTGGTCAAAAGCAAATCTACCAACTAGCATACTCCGATCCAAAGTGCTAACAGTGGGGATCGACCGGATCATTACAGCCATAATAGCGAGTTATAGACCAGATTCAACTAGCTAGTAAACCTCCTCAAGATCAGACATGCCATAGCCGCATACTATTCACGATCAAGATCGAGGTAGAACGGCCGATAAAACATAATCCGTCGTTTAAAGTAAGAACCATCGCAATGTGACAAAATAAACAATGGACTAAGAGGATGTGAGGCCGTTCTAGATCGATCTCGATTGGGCAGGTTAATATTGCTAAAAACCGATGACAACAAGAACATTAGCAAGATCAGAAACTTAATAAATCTACCCGAAGGATGCCATCCTTAGGTAGAGCCGATAACTTGACCTTAATCTAATTCGAGCAGTGGAGGTCGAACTTAACCGATGCAGCCATACTTGAACTAGATAAGGATCGATAACTAACTTATACTAGAGGTCGGTCGGACCGATGCAGCCCTACAAACAAAAGTATAAGCGATGGCGGTACTTACAGACAAGCCGGAGGTCGACTCCGGATCGATGCAGCCCTGCTTGTTGAAGAACACGCTGAGATCTACAATACTCCTACTCCTAAGGGTGGCATGAAGCCGAAAAAAGTAATTGGTATTGGTTGATTGTTGGATCTCTTATAATAGCTAGGGTCCAATATTTATACCTAGAACTTAAACATGAATCCTACTCAAACATGACTTATTACAATATTTGAAATAAAAGGAAATATTCCTAATTTAAGATAACTTGGACCCTAATCCATTCCTTTTTGTAGAGTCCAACATATCTTCCTCCCCTGACGCCATCTGTATGTAATCTATTGATGTTATCTGCTGATGTCATCTATAAAATAGCCGATTTCTGACACCGCATCAAAAAAAGCTGATATCGATTCACATCTGATCGACCCCTTGATGATACAATCTTGGAAGCTTCGAGTTCCGTGTTCTTCCCTTCCCAAATTTTGGTGTAAATAGTTCCAAGTGACACTAAAGTTCTAGAGATTTACTTTTTGAAAAACACAAAAAATACCACATAATGAGTTCCTATATGACAAAGATTGAATTCCCACCATAGCCATACATGTTATTTAGGCAAGAAAAACTTCCACATATATGATGCTTATAATTGCATTGAGTTTTGTCAAGCTTTGTTGACCCTTATGAGAAGTTTGTCATGCTCTTAAAATCTAGATCACATACACACCACCCATACATGCACTACTCCTACACTGGGGGTAGACGCAAAAACATGGTTTCCATCTAGATCCACCCAAAAATGTTCTACTCCTATACTGGAAGTGAATACCAAAAACATGCTTGTTAGGTTTTTCATCCACCAAATAAATGCTTCAAGTTCTTGTTACTATCTCTCAAAAGTTTTGTTGCAGAAAAGGGACATGGGGCTATGCAAAAGTTATTCATAAAAAAAAAAAAAAAAAGATGAGAAAAAATGGACAAGTGTCCGAGATATTTAAAACAATGGGTACTTAGATGCCCACCTGAAAAAAAAGAGAAGAGAAAGAGAGATGAATAAGATAGCCCCTACTCTCTAGCAAGTGTTTCTAAGTTTCAAAAGAGAGATATATTTTCAAGGAGCAAAATAGAATTAGGTTAGCCACCATATATATCCATCATATATTCCACACACATGCACATCTTAATTTGATTGTATGACTCATTTCTCTTTGGATCCGTTGTTTGACTTTATAATATATGCATTACAAGTATGACCTAGTTTTCTCCCTACCTATGAACTCCACATAAGCCTTAGTAGTAGGAAGAGGAAAATGCATAACATCTTTATTATCTTGGTGAGGATTCATAAATACCATATATATTGAGAGACTTGAGAGTGTCATACAATGGAATCTCTGAGTTTTATTTTGAAAACTTTTAAAAAACTCTAGAACAATGGTGGAACAAAGAACTTGAGACATAGTGCTTGACTTGATTGTTCTATCTTTCAATTACTCAAGACCCAAGTGAAGGTTGAGAAGCCCCATGGTTGAAGGTAATATGGGTAAGTTTGAAAGTCAGATCAATTTATTCTAATCCGGAGGAGAATTTTTGATTGAACGCATGTGTACTTTTGAGACATGAAAATATTATAGCAACTCCTGATCCATTGCTGAGTTAAAACTTTGCTCAGGGACTGGCAAAGGTTAAGCTTGGGAGAGCTTATTGATGGTCACTAATACCAATTATAAACCATCAACATAACATGCATATATGCTTAATTCCATCACCAAACATAGGTATAGGGGTTTAAACTAATAAATTCCACAAGTTTTGGTGAATATATGACTGCAGAAGGATTTAATCAGAAAACTACCAAGGAGGACCTATTTGTCAAAGGAAATTATGGAATTTTGCCTTGTAAACAACTTGGGAAGGATCTAGAAGACACCAGAAGGCAATACACCAAGGCGGGGCTCGAGAGGCTGCTAGGCCTACAGGCCCCTTGGCCACCTAGGCCCACCAATCGTCCTCCACCGCCTCATACTCCTTCCTACGATCTACACCGTTGATTCTAAGGTGGTTTTAGGTCGGTTCATCCAACGGTGATTGAGGGAGTTGACGCGGATCGATGATGTGGCGATTCCATGCCCCCTACTCCACCTCAGGCTATATATAGCAGCCTCTACCCCCTCCCTAGAGGCATAAGTCAGAGCAAAAGATAGAGATCAAACCCTAATCCTCATAGCTCCATTCTAGAGCATAGCTAGCTAGGTTAGATCTAGAGAGAGGCAAGCAGGCTTCGCTTGGATTCCCATTCTTATCAAGAGCGTGGTTTGGTATAATTTTTGTACCCCCTCTCTTTTGTATCTCCATTACTTTTATATGCTTGCTACAATTGTTATGACAATATTAGTATTCATCTCATTCATGTTCATTGTTATAATGTTCATCGTCTACTTTGATTATATGCTTAGTATAGCTAGTTTATCATTATGTCCATGCATTAGTTCGTATAGCGCTCGCTCCACTGTGCACGGGGTGAGTGGTAGACATTGTGTAAGTGTGGTGCTTATACATTGTTTACCTGTGGATACACCCTATATTCTAGGTCATGTGGTAGATTATAGATGTGACACTCCCGTTGTGTCCTTTGTAGTCCACTCCCCGAATATAGGCACACGTAGGATCGGGTTACAAAGGAAGAACAAGCGTTGTTCTTAATCTTCCTTAGTAATATCCCTTATGTGTAGATATAAAGATGATCTTAGCCATGACTACTAGGTGTAATTGCACTAATCATCATATGCTTTGACAAGTAACTAAGAATGACTTAGGAATTATCTCTCTAATTTCTACCTGGTCATGCTAATGTCTTAGAAAGGAGTACTCTGGGTGGTTAACTATTCATTATCAATGCTCAATTATCATGTACTTATCATATATATCTTACCAAGAACCCTTAGTTAAGTTAGACCATAGTTAGTCTCACACGTTTCCCTATGGATACGATACTTAAAATACTTCTGGGTGAAAGCTACAGCGGTATCCGTGCGCTTGCATATTTATCTGTGTGCATTAATTTATACCAATAGGCTCTATAAAAGGCGTGTGGCCAGGTCTACCTCACCCTCTTGGCTATTTGCATTGACATAGTAACCTTGTGAGCTTAGCCAAAGCCCTCACACTCATCTCCATCATTGATTCACCATCTTTGTGAGATTGGGAGTGAATCCAAGTGCATTGCTTGAGTGATTGCATCTAGAGGAACTTGGTGTTCATGTTTCACTGTAGGATTTGCTTATTTCTCTTGGTGGTTGCCGCCACCTAGATGGTTTGGTGCAGCAAGGATCGTCGAGCGGAGGAAGGTGATTGTCTCTAGCTCCGATCATGGTGATTGTGAGGGGTTCTTGACCTTTCCTGGTGGAGAGGCAAAAGGTACTCTAGTAGATTGCTCATGGCTTGTGGATCCTCATCTTATGTTTATTGTGTGGCACCCGATTGTGGGTTAGGCGTGTGATGCTTATTAGCGCATGAACCTCTAAGTGAGTCAATCGCTACAATAGGGACTAGCTTGCCGGCAAGCAAGTGAACCTCAGTGAAAAATCATTATGTCATCTTGTCCCAAGGATTTCTTAGTATTATTGTGATTGATTGATTGATCTTTGCTTGCCATGGCGATATATCTTCACTACCTCACCCTTGTACTTACATTCCTAGTGTAGCTAAGCTCTTTAGTGTAATTAGTTTTGAGAGCTAGCTTGTGTCATGTCTAGTGGTTAGTGAGGTTCTTTAGTTAGTCTTTAAGAGCTCACTAACTTAGTGGTAGTGACATAGCCTCTTTGTGTGAATTAGAGATCATAGTGACTAGAATTGTGGATAGGAGGCTTGTATTTTGAGTAGGCTAGCGCAACACTCGCTTCACTTCATAATTGTCTAACCACCTTGTTTAAGTGTTGCTATAGAATTTTTATAGGCTATTCACCCCCTCTATCCATTAGGACCTTTCAAGTGGTATCGAAGGCGTGGTCACCATGATTTGAGGCTTAACAACCTTCGGTGTCAAAATAGCTCAAATCAACAACACCAAGAAGCCACCCTAATTTGATGGCTCTAATTATCCTTATTAGAAGGTTAAGATGACAACATACATCAAGTCAATGAATAGAAAGATGTAGAAGGTGGTGGAGACCAAGATTGAGGTTACCAATGCAGAAGCTCCCACCACGGCGAAGAAGTATTGCTCCAAAACAATGACATTGCTCTTAGTGCCATTCATGGTGCATTGGATGAGAGGATATTTGAGAAAATCAAGAATATTGAGATGGCTCATGAGGCATGGAAGAAGTTGGAGGAATCCTTTGAGGGCACTCAAGTGATGAAGGATGCAAAGGCATACATTCTCAAGAAGAAGTTTGCAAGTTTCAAGATGAAGGAGGATAAGGTGTGCCAGAGATGTTCCATAGGCTTCAAGTGCTTGTCAATGATCTCAAAACACTTGGAGGTGAGGTGAAGGACAAGGACAAGGACTTTTCACATAAGTTCTTGAGATGCTTGCCATCAAGATTTGGCACATTGGTCACTATTCTAGTGAGGAGTGGTTTGGACACCATGACATCAAACCAAGTATTGAGTGATGTAATGACCGATGATATATGAGATGATGATGAGAAGAAAGAAAGGAAGGAGAAGAAAGATGAGAAGAAGGATGAGAAGAAGAAGAGTGTGGCATTCAAAGCCACATCATCCAAGGGCAAGGGCAAGCAAGACTCATCAAGTAAAGATGAAGGTTCATTCTCTTGGGATGATGATGATAATGAGAAAATGGCTCTCTTTGTGAAGAGATTTGGCAAGTTCATGGTGAAGAAGGGCTATCGTGCTAGAAGGAAGAAGTCTTCATTCAAGAACAAGGAAGAATAAAGAAGGTGCTTCAAGTATGGAAGCAAGGATCATCTTGTTGCTCAATGCCCATACAATAGCGACAATGATGATGATGACAAGAAGAAGAACAAGAAGGACAAGAAGGAAAAGAAAGAGAAGAAGGACAAGATGACCTTCAAGAAGAAGAAAAAGGGTGGTTTATATGTGGTCACTTAGGATAGTGATGCTTCCTCAAGTGATGATGATGATAGTGATGATGACAAGACCACTAAGAAGAAAGCCTTCTCTATTCAACACTCCATCGACTTGCTTAAAGGCTAAGGCCACTAAGGTACAATCTGATGATGAGTGTGATGATGAGGAACATGATAAAAATGAAAATGATAGTGATGATGATGATGAACCAACTAAGGATGAACTACTTAACATGTTAGATGATGCTAAAGAACATTTTGACATTAAGAGAAGGGAATGCAAAGACTTGCGTAAGGAACTAAAAGCCCTTAAGCAAGCCTTTGATGAGCTCAATGCATCTCATGAGAGTCTAGAGCAAGCCCATGAGAAGCTTGGCAAGGCTCACAAGAAGCTTGAAAAAGTTCATTCCTCTCTACTTAATGAGAAAAATGAGAAGAAACATGTTGCAACATGTGAAGTAGACTTAACTTGTGATATAATTGATGAGTCTTTCTATAAGCCTATCATTGTTGCTCCCACGAACCCTTCTTGTAGCACTTCCACTTCTAGCTCATCTAATAGTGATGGTTTCATTTGTGATTCCTCACTAATGGCTGAGAATGAGACCCTCAAGAAGGAGGTAAATGAGCTCATTCACGCCTTAGGCAATGCCTATGGTGGTGAGGCCCGCTTGCTAAAGTGCTTGGGTAGCCAAAGATTTTCTCTCAACAAAGAGGGATTGGGCTATACCCCCAAGAAAGACAAGGCGGCCTTTGCTCCTTATAAGACTAGTTTTGTGAAGAACAATGGTTGGTTTTACAATAGATGCAAGCAAGTTGGGTATATAGAGCAATATTGCAAGAACAAGAACACTAATGTATCATCAATTAAGTTTGATTCTTGTTATTTTCTTACCAAGGGTGTGAATAGAGTGAAGGCTAAGTTTATTGGTACACCAATTGTGGGCACAAAGAAAAAAGCCATTTGGGTGCCAAAGAGCTTGGTCACTAACCTTCAAGGACCCAAGCAAGTTTGGGTACCTAAAAGGAATTGATCTTCTTTTGTAGGTCAATTATAAAGCCAAAGGAAGGCATTGGGTTCTTGATAGTGGGAGCACTCAACACATGACCGGTGATGTAAGAATGTTCAACTCAATCAACACCAATGATAGCAATGGTTATGATAGTATCACATTGGTGACAATGGCAAAGGCAAGGTCAAAGGTTTTGGTAAGATTGCAATATCAAATGACATGAGCATTTCCAATGTGTTGCTAGTTGAGAGCTTGAACTTCAATTTGCTATCCGTGGCTCAATTGTGTGATCTTGGATTTAAGTGTATATTTGGGGTAGATGATGTAGAGATCATAAGTTTAGATGGCTCTAATTTGATCTTCAAAGGCTTTAGATATGAGAATCTATACTTGGTTGATTTCAATGCTAGTGAAGCTCAATTGTCAACATGCTTGTTCACTAAGTCTAGTATGGGTTGGTTATGGCATAGAAGGCTTGGTCATGTTGGAATGAAACAATTGAATAGATTGGTTAAGCATGACTTGGTTAGAGGCTTGAAAGATGTGGTATTTGAGAAGGATAAACTTTGTAGCTCTTGTCAAGCTGGCAAACAAGTTGGAAATACCCATCCTAAGAAGAGCATAATGAGCACTAGCAAAGCATTTGAGTTATTTCACATAGATTTATTTGGGCCAACACAATACACTAGCATCGGTGGAAATAAATATGGCTTTGTGCTAATGGATGACTATACTAGGTACACTTGGACATTCTTTCTAGTGGACAAGAGTGATGTGTTTGCAACATTCAAATCATTTGTCAAGAGCATTCACAATGAGTTTGAAACAACTATCAAGAGAGTTAGAAGTGACAATGGTAGTAAGTTCAAGAACACAAGAATTGATAAGTTGTATGATGAATTTGGAATTAGACATCAATTCTCGGCCAAGTACACTCCACAATCAAATGGTCTTATTGAGAGGAAGAATAGAACACTTATTGATATGGCAAGGTCCATGCTTAGTGAGTACAATGTGAGTCAATCCTTTTGGGCCGAAGCAATCAACACGGCTTGTTATTGTAGCAACTACTTATATTATCACCCATTGAAAGAGAAGACACCATATGAGCTCTTGAATGGTAGAAAGCCCAACATTGCATATTTTTGGGTCATTGGTTGCAAATGCTATATATTGAGAAAAGGCACTAGATTGAGCAAGTTTGACAAGAAATGTGATAAAGGATTCTTGATTGGTTACTCCACTACAAGCAAAGCATATAGAGTTTGGAATTTGGCAAGTGGTACTCTTGAGGAAGTTTATGGTGTGGAATTTGATGAAACCAAAGGTTCCCAAGATGAGAATGAGAATCTTGAAGATGTTAGAGACATTCAACTTTCAAATGCCATGAAGAACATGGATGTTGGTGAATTGAGGCATAGACAAGTGATTGATGAAGAAGATGATCAAGTGTAAGTGCTCTCTAATTCAAATATGCAAGTTGACACAGATCAAGCAAGTACTAGTGGTTCTCATGACAATGAAGAAGATCAAGTGGCTAGCTCATCATCTCAATCCAATGAACAAGCAAGTGTAAGCAATAGTGTTTTAATACTCCAACCAACCAACATTGCAAGGGATCATCCATTGGATACTATAATTGGAGATATTTCAAGAGGTGTACAAACAAGATCAAGATTAGCATTATTTTGTAAACACTTCTCATTTGTGTCATCCATTGAACCAAAGAACAATATAGAAGAAGCATTGATGGATGTTGATTGGGTGAATGCTATGCATGAAGAATTAAACAACTTCACAAGAAATCAAGTATGAGAGTTAGTTGAGAGACCAAAGAACCATAATGTGATTGGAGCCAAATGGGTCTATAGAAACAAGCAAGATCAAGATGGGATAGTAGTAAGGAACAAAACAAGATTGGTAGCACAAGGCTATACACAAGTTGAAGGTCTTGACTTTGGAGAAATATATGCCCCGGTTGCTAGATTGGAAGCAATTAGAATCTTGCTAGTCTATGCTTGTGCCCACAACATCAAGCTCTATCAAATGGATGTCAAGAGTGCATTTCTCAATGGCTACATCAATGAAGAAGTTTATGTTGAGCAACCTCCTAGTTTTGAAGATGATAAGAAGCCCAACCATGTGTACAAGTTGAAGAAGGCATTATATGGTTTGAAGCAAGCACCTAGAGCATGGTATGAGAGGTTGAGAGATTTTATCCTCTCCAAGGGGTTCATTATGGGCAAGGTTGATACCACTCTTTTTACCAAGAAGATTGTCAAAGACTTATTTGTGTTGCAAATATATGTTGATAACATTATCTTTGGATCAACCAATCAAGACTTTTGTGAAGAGTTTGGGAAGATCATGGCTAATGAGTTTGAGATATCTAAGATTGGAGAGTTGAGTTACTTCCTTGGTCTTCAAATTCAAGCAATTGAAGCATGGTACATTTGTGAGTTAAGGCAAGTACATCAAAGACATGCTTAAGAAGTTTGGCATAAATGAGAGCAAGGCCATTAGTACACCATTGGGAAACAAATGGCAATTTAGATAGTGATGCAAGTGGCAACATGGTGGATCAAAAGTTGTATCGCTCTATGATTAGAAGCCTACTCTATGTGATTGCATCAAGGCCAAATGTCATGTTTAGTGTGTGCATGTGTGCAAGGTTCCAAGCCTCACCAAGACAAAGTCATTTGAAAGCAATAAAGAGAATATTGGCATACTTAAAACATACACAAAATGTTGGTTTGTGGTATCCCAAAAGAGTAAAGTTTGAGCTAGTTGGTTATTCCGACTCGGATTATGCGGGATGCAAAGTTGAAAGGAAGAGCACCTCGGGCACATGTCAACTATTGGGAAGATTACTTGTTTCATGGTCATCAAAGAAGCAAAATAGTATTGCATTATTAACCGCCAAAGCCGAATACATATCCACCGTAGTAGTTGTGCACAAATTCTTTGGATGAAGGCCACCTTGAATGACTTTAAAATCAAGTTCAAGAAAGTGCCATTGCTATGTGACAATGAGAGTGCAATCAAGCTAACCAATAATCTAGTTCAACATGCAAGAACAAATCACATTGATGTCCACCATCATTTCATAAGAGATCATCAACAAAAGGGGGACATTTGCATTGAGAGTGTGGGCATCGAAGATCAACTTGCTGACATATTCACCAAGCCACTTGATGAGAAGAGGTTTTGCAAGCTAAGAAATGAGTTGAACATATTGGATTTCTCAAATATGTGTTGATGCACCCCCACTAATATGACATGCCTCTCCTTCAAGCAATCCAAGGTAAAAGTTAATTGACATACATACATCTTTGCTAAGGACATGTTTAGTGCATCTAGTCATTCCTCATGTGTTATAGGCTCATTCATGAAAATCAAAAGAATATGATGCTTGTATGGTACCACTATTGCTTCTATGCTTGACTTGATCTAGTGGTAGCATATGACATGTTTGTGGGCATGCAATTCTAGCGTTTGGTCTAGAAAATGAGCCATAAGTGTTTAACTCAACTTGGTCAAGATAACCCTTGAAATGAGGTGTGAAGAAGCTTGTCCTTGGATCAAACCAAGTTAAATATTTTGGGCAAGTAATCTAGATTGAACCAAATTTGGAAAATGATCCTCACCTCATTGCTTGACATTAATAATCTTAACCTATCTAAAATTGAACCTTTGTGGTCATTGATGACAAAGGGGGAGAAGTAATTCACAAAGATAGGGGGAGAGAAACAAATATAACATAAGGGGAGAAATATGAAAGTAAGGGGGATCAATTAAAATTTGAGCACACAAGTAGGGGGAGCAAGCTCATAAACTTGATTGATGCACTTGAATGTGTGATTTCATATGTTTGCTTGCATGGCACAAGTTTTAAATTAAAATTCCATGCTTGTGTGGTGTATGCTAGTTGTAGGTTTGGATGATGAAATGAAAAACTAGAATGCATAGGTGATATTTAGATATGTCTTGCTTTGTTTTCATAGGTAATACTAGAGCCTTGCTTATAATGTTGATCTCACGAGGTATCTAGTTCTTGTATTTGCAAGTGATATCTAACTAACAATGGTGCTAAGGATGGTATATTTGGTGCACTCCAATTGGTATCATGTTTCAAAGGTCCATCTCTTATACCTTAGCATCATTTGATAGACTTTACTCTCCCATAACTCTAATCCATGCATATGTGCAAGCTTCAATCGAAACTCTTAGCACATATGTAGGGGGAGAAAATGCTATCGATTCGGGTTCATGAAACTTGTCCATATCCTTTTATACATGGTAAATATGCTTGGGCAAGTAACATGGATTCAAATGAATTTCAATTTATATCTTTGAGAAAGGGTTGTCATCAATTACCAAAAAGAGGGAGATTGAAAGCCCTAGTTTGGTTTTGGTGAATTGATGAAATCGCTAACCTACTTGCTCTAGTGATCATGAGAATAGGGAAGCACATTCCAAGTGGTGGAGCAAACAATGAAGATCATGGTGATGGTGAAGAGGCCATGGTGATCAAGTGCTCGGCTTGGAAAAGGAGAGAGAAAAATAAAAAGCTCAAGGGAAAGGTGAAACTTGACAGGAGCTTTTGTGTTTTGGTAATCAAGACACCTAGTGGGTGTGATCACATTTAGGATAGATAGCTATACTATTAAGAGAGGTAAAACTCATATCAAAATATGGTTATCAAAGTGACACTAGATGTTCTAACTCATTGCATATGTATTTAGATCTAGTGGAGTGCTAACACCCTTGAAAATGTTCGTGAAAATATGCTAACACACGTGCACAAGGTGAAACACTTGGTGGTTAGCATATTTCAGCAAGGGTGGATAAGTTGGTGAAGTGGAGACACTGATTTTCAGTGATCGGACGCAGCCTTTGAAGTGCTCGGACCGGTGTGAGTGCGTCCGGTCAATTATAGTGGAGCTGGCGCACTCGAGCTCTATCTAGCTAATGATCGACCGGACGCTGCATAGTGGATGTGACTAGATGCGTAGGGCCTACATCCGGTCACAGGTGACGTACCCTGATGCAAGCGAGCTTGGCACACTGGAGTTGAGTCAGAGAGGAACGGATGTCGTGGTGCATCCGGTCAAGCATGATCGGACACGTCCGGTCATCATTTTTCCTCTCTTGGATGCTTACTAGAATCGATCTGACGCTGGGTTGTCGCGGGGAGCGCGCGTCCGGTCGTTGGGTGAAGCAGTGAGGGCGTGCATGAGTAGGCGAAGCACCGACGCGTCCGAACTTTGGGACCATGTGTCTGGTCATTAATTAAATGCATGGGGAAGGCTAGTGACTATTGGGATCATGTGACCGAGGTTAAATCACGAAGACATGTGGACGGCATCACGGGATTGGACGCTGGCTACGCGGCGTTCGGTCTATCGGACCTGCGTGTCCGGTCACCCCGAGCAGGGCTCTGTGGTGAGCCCAATGACTCTTTTGAAGGGAGCTTTATAAAAGGCGTGTGGTTGGCTCTAGCTCACCCTCTTGGCCATTTGCATTAACATAGAAACCTTGTGAGCTTAGCTAAAGCCCTCCCGCTCATCTCCATCATTGATTCATTATCTTTGTGAGATTGGAAGTGAATCCAAGTGCATTGCTTGAGTGATTGCATCTAAAGGCACTTGGTGTCCGTGTTTCACTACAGGATTCACTTGTTTCTCTTGGTGGTTGCTGCCACCTAGATGGTTGGTGCAGCAAGGATTGTCGAGTGGAGGAAGGTGATTATCTCCGGCTTCGATCGTGGTGATTGTGAGGGGTTCTTCACCTTTCCCTAGTGGAGAGCCAAAAGGTACTTTAGTGGATTGATCGTAGCTTATGAATCCTCATCTTGTGTTGGTTGTGCGGCACCCGATTGCTGGTTAGGCGTGTGATGCCTATTAGCACGTGAACCTCCAAGTGAGTGAATCGCCACAACAAGGACTAGCTTGCCGGCAAGCAAGTGAACCTCGGTGAAAAATCATTATGTCATCTTATCCCGAGGATTTCTTGGTATTCATTGTGATTGATTGATTGATCTTCGCTTGCCACAGTGGTATATCTTCACTACCTCATTCTTGGACTAGTTCTAAGTGGCATTTGGTGATGAAGAGACACTTAGAGTAGTTTAGGACTTTATTTTTCCTTTGACCTTACTATTAAGGGGGGTATGGACTAGTAGCTTGACCTAGGTGAGTCTAGTGGGTTAGGTGTGGTGCACACTTGTCAAACCTAGCACTAGGTAGCTCAAGAATAGCCCTAAGATCAATTGGAGTAAACTTCATTCACAAAGCATTTCGAGTTGGAAGTGAATAGAGGGTCAAATGATTGACCGGACGCTGGTCTGGTTGCGACTAGACGCTGGAGGGTGCGTCCGGTCAGTTCATTTGATCAACTAGAGTTGTCTAGTACTGACTGGACGCTGAGTGAAAGTGGACCGGACGCTGGGTAGCTGTGTCCGGTCAACTCTAGAAAGGTTCCAGAGAGACATTTTCCTGACCGAACGCGTCCGGTTGGTGCTGACCGGACGCTGGTTAGGGTCCGGTAACTGACCGAATGCTGAACAGTAAAGTGACTGGACTCTGGGTGCCAGCGTCCGGTCAACATCAGTAAGGTTCTAGAGAGCATTTTTCTTGACCAGACACATCCGGTCAGTGCTGACCGCATGTAGGTCAGAGTCCGAAAAGAACTTAACGGCTCTTTCTGATACAGTGGCGGGTATAACTGACCGGAGCATTCGGTCATACTGATCGGAGCGTCCGGTCACCTCGCAGAACGCTGACTCAGCCTCCAAACATTATGTTTTGAATTAGGGGGTATAAATACTTACTCCACTTGTCCAAGGGAGGTCTCTTGTCCATTTGTTCAGCTGAGAAACACCTTGAGAGTGCAAGGGAGAGCAAGAGCCTAGTGAGGTGATTGAGATTTGAGAATCCAAGATTAAGGTCCTCATTAGTGTAAGGAGAGTAGCAAGTGTGCATCCACCCTTCTCATTAGACTTGTCATGGTCAAGTGAGAGTTTGTGATTGTTACTCTTGGTGATTGCCATCACCTAGACGGCTCGATGGTGATTGGGAGTTTGGTGATCATCCGGCGGAGCTTGTGGATGACCCAACTTAAGTTGTGAGCAGTTGTGGGCGATTCACCACGATAGAGTGTTGAAGAATCAGCCCATAGAGAGCACTTGATCCTTGCACGGATCAAGGGGGAGCTACACCCTTGCGTGGGTGCTCCAACGAGGACTAGTGGGGAGTGGCGACTCTCCGATACCTCAGGAAAATATCGCCACGTTCCTTTCCCTCTCTTTACTTTGAGCATTTACATTTGAGAAATTCATTTCTTGTCTTTATATTCCAAAAATTGCCATGCTAGAGTAGGATTAGAATTTAGGGTGTAAAACTTTTGTGCGGTAGAACAATAGAAACACATTCTAGGTACAAGGGGTGAAGTGGGCTAAGTGTAGGGTTTAATTATTGCTAAAATTTAGAATTATCCCAATTCACCCCCCCCCTCTTGGGCATCTTGATCCTTTTAAGGAGGCTTGCATTTTGAGTAGGCTAGAGCAACACTCGATTTGCTTCATAATTGTCTAACCACCTTGTTTAAGTGTTGTTGTATAATTTTTATAGGCCATTCACCCCCCTCTAGCCATTAGGACCTTTCATCATCTAGCTTTGTTAATCCTATTGAATGGAGCTCATTGATAATTAGATTCAAACGATAATACATATCATGAACAAGCATCATCATCATTCATTTTAAAAGAATCATAATTTTGTTTAGCTAGACAATATTTTTGCTCACGGACATTACTTGTGTCCGTCATGGAGCTCTTGCAATTTTAACCAAATTTCATGTGCCATATTTAGGGTGAACACTTGGTTAAAGACATCCATGCAGAAAGATTCAAACAAGCAATTTTTAGTTCTAGCATTGAAATGCATTTCTTTTTTTCACTCTTAGTGGGTTTATCAACATTCTTAATGGGTTTTATCCATCATGAGTGACTCTCCAAACACCTAAATCAACCGCCTCAAGGTGACAAGCTATTCTAGCTTTATAGTAGGGGAAGTTAGTGTAACATAACCGACTAATTTATAAGAGCACAAGTACAAAAGCAATCATCGGAGTGATCAAACTATCAAACTTGAACCCATACAAACCCGGTAGTCAACTAAAACCACGAAGGATTTCAAACCAACTTGCATACAACCAAGATCATACTCAATTCAACATAACAAGCCACATGTTACATACATTTCATAAGTAGTTCACAAGTATCTCATACATCGGAGTTCACATAGTTATTACAACACGAGTTCACAAATAGCGGAAGCAAAGTAGTTGGAAACCATCACACACACTTAGTTCAAATACAAGCTAGTTCCATAGTCATATCCAGCAAAAGCATCATGATAAGATCACATAGAAGATTATGCCCATGATCTAGTCTTCATCACCGGCAGGGTGGAGACAATACTTGCAGTAGCCGTTATAAAGCACGTCATCTGCAACAAGAGGGAATAAACCCTGAGTACAAGAATGTACTTAGCTAGACTTACCCGTCGTAAACCAAAAATAAATGACACCAAGGAGTATGCAAGGCTTTATTCGGTGGATCTCGCTTGACAACCATTTTGCATAAAAGCTTTAATGATGCAAGATCATAATTTAAATTATTAGTTAAGCAGCCAGTTACCAATATTAAACATGTCATCTAGATTAGCACCTGTACTAGAGTTGATTAAACTCCAAACATTAGTAACCATATCCGATATAATGTTGTAATATCATCATCATCATTATAACCATCAAGTTCAATTAAGTGTCTCTATGTTGCCGCTGCTCAGTCAAGTTCTCACTATCCGGGAGAGACGGTGACTCGAATCGATTCCTACCCAACTGGGGAATTATTCCTAACACACACCCAAGCGACCTGATTAGTGGTCGCCTCGGGTCACCTTTGGTACAACTCAGGAACTAAATTCATGGGCCCGAGCAGCGCCGCACTCTCAGGGAATCCACTCTGCCAGGACATCAATCTGCCCTTTGGACTTACGCCAATGGCTCCCCTCACATCCTTACTACCGCCAGAGTGCACACTTTCACTTTTCGGCTTCCAACTGAGTTGAGCTACTCGGCTTCACGGTTGGAATGAGTTATCCAGCCAACTAAGTGATAGGCATGCGTTCAACATGACATGAGGACGTACAGTGAATCGGTCCTTAACCGACACAAACGGGGATAGATCCACATCCAAGACCTTCTTGCCTTGTTGCTTCTCTATCAACATCCCGCCCGGTCTCCATTCATTATTAACACTTGGTTATTTCCACGATAGCAAATATA